>WBSA01000025.1:0-608485 GCA_009828645.1 Calcarisporium arbuscula | reverse complement strand
GTCCTCCCTTTACTCTCCTTCCTCTTTCCTTTTTTTTCCTTCCTTCGTCCGATCTTTCTTCGCCTTTCCTCTCTCCTCTTTTTCTCCCTTCTCCTTTCCTTTTCCCTCTTCTCCTTTCGTCTCCCGTTACCCTTACAGCTCCCTATCTCTTCCTCCTCTCCTCGTCTTCTCCTCCCTCTCTCTACTCTTCGCCCCTCGCTCCGCCTTCTCTCTCTCTCCTCTCTTCTTCCTTTTCTTCCTTATCTTCCGTTTCTCCTCTCGCCTCCTCTTTCCGCGCTCCCCTCAATCTTTACGTCCTCTTTTTTCCAGGTCTTTTCCCCTTTCTCGTACTCCCTTCTCCCGCCCCTTCTCCTTTCCCCTTTACTCTTTCTCTTCCTTCTCTCCCCATCTCCCCTTTTTCTTTCTCTCTCTCCTTTTCTTCTCATTTTCTCTCTTCCCCTTCGTCCTTCTTTTTTTCCCCACCCGCTTTCCCCTCTTCCCCCGATCCTTTCTATCACTTTCCTCCTCCTACTCCCCGTCCCTTCTTCCCTTTCCCCTCTTTTCTTTATTCTCTTCTCCTTTCCTTCTTTCCGCCTTTTCTCTCGTTCTTTCTCCTCCTTCCTTCCCCTCTCTTCTCCCTCATCTTTCCCCCCCTCTATTTTTTATTAAATTTATTATTTTACTTTTTATATTTATTATATATATTATTACATAGTAAGAATAGACTAAGACTTACTCTTATAGATAGTAGTCCTTATATTATATAAGTTCCAAAAACGTAATTATAAGTAATAATATTATAATGCTAGAATAGTATAACTTTTCTTTTATTATTATTATTATTTCTTAACATTACCTATTTAATTTCTCTTAGTAAGTTATTATTTAATAACTATTTAATTAAATAAAAATATTATTCTTCTAATTAGAAATAATGTTTCTCTATTATAAACTTATACAGTTTATACTTCTTACGTTTCTATAAGTATATATTTTATAAAAGAAAAAGAGAAAAAGGAATTTATAATATAAGGAGTTTAAATTATTATATTTAAGGTATATTCTATAATTCCTCTTCATATAATTATAAGGATATTATCTTAATCTATACTAGGATTATAATTATAGCATACTATAATCAATAATTTAAAATAGGTACATCTCGCAAGTATCTCGCATTCTCCGCCCTCCTCCTCCCGCCTCTTCCCTCTCATATTACTTCGACTCCAGTATCCTCCGCGCTAGATTCGACCTCTAATAGGCTTTAGAGACTAAGGGGGGTATATTAAACTGAGGCCTATTATCTAATCTAAGGGGAATTTCTATAATAATAGGTAGGATAAGTAAATTAAGCCTTATTAATAGTAAGAAAGTTATATCTTGCAACTAACCTAGTTGCCTAGTTTATATAAGCCCTCCATCCTTAAGTAAGCATCGGGGAAGAATAGTTGGATAATGAGAATAATATAAGTGCTTTCTGTTTAATATTTTTGGTCTGTTGTTGCCCCTCTATCTTATAGAAGTCCTATAAGTTAGGATAGGTGCTTTAAAAATCTCCTCTAAGGTTATTTATAGCTTCCTTAGGATATAGAAACTCATTTATAGGATTACTTCATCCTTGTATCTTTACTATTCTATATTATATTTATAAATATATAATTAATTAGTATAAGTTAGCTACTAACTTGCGCGAGTCCTGCTTTATAGGCTTAGCTATATTATAGAGCTTCTAAAATGTAGATTTAATCCTATTTAGGTTATTATTATTATCTCTACCTAGTTACTACTCTTGTAAGTAGGTAATCTCTATCTTTACTTATATAAGTAGTAACTAAGGTTTTCTTAACTTTTAATAATACCTTGCTACTTTATCTATTTTCATAATATCTTATTTATAAAGTTTATATTAACTCTCCTTCCTTTTTTTTTCTTCCTCTCCTGTCTCCTCTTTCCCCGGTTTCTTCCGTCTTCTTCCGATTCATTCGTCCTCGCTTCCGTTCTCCCCTCGCACTTTTCTCCCCTTTTCCTTCCCCCTCCCGTCCTTCTTTTTTCCTCCTCCTTCTTGTTTCCTCGCCCCCCCTCCCCCCCTTTCTCTCCCTCCCTCCCTCCCCCGCTCCGTTTTCTCCCTCTCCCTTCCCTCCTCCCGATTGTTCTCTTTCTCCTTCCCTTCCCTTTCTCCCGCTCTCTTTCTTTCCTTTTTCCCTCCTCTTCCCCTTCCCGTTTTTCCTCTTTCCCTCTCCTTTTTCTTCTTTTGTCTCCTCTCTCTTTCCCTCTCGCTGTCCCCCTTCCTCTTTCCTTCCGTCCTCTCCTCTTCTCTCCCTTCCTCCCTTTACCTTCCGTTCTCTCCCTCTCGTCCCTCTTTCTTTCTCCTTTCCCTTCTCCTTTCTTCCTCCTCCCCGTCCCTCCTTTCCCTCTTTCCTCCGTTTCTCTCGTCTTTCCTCTTCTTCCCTCTTCCTATCTCTCTCTCCCCCGCCCTTCTTCCCGTTCCCTTCTTTCCTCCAGTCGCTTCCTCCTCCTCCTTCATCTCTCCCTATCTCTTCTTTCTATTCCTTCTCTCTTCTCTTTTTTCTCTCCCTCTTTCCTTCTCCTTTTTCCCTCCTTCCCTCCGCTTTCTTTCCGTCTCTTCTTCCGTGCTCCTTTCCTCTTCACATTTCCTGCCTTCTTCCTCGCTCTCTTTTCTCTTTTCTTCCGTCTTTCCCGCTCCTCTTTTCCGGTCTTTTCTTTCTCCCTTTCCTTTTCGTCGCTATCTCTCTCTCCTTTTTCCTTCTCTTCTCTCCCTTTCCTTTTAATAGTAATAAAATAGGTTTATTTAAATAAAAATACTCTCTCTTAATATTATTAAATTTATTAATTTCCTTATAATTAAATTTAATATTATTAGTTATTATATATATATATAATATTAGCTTCTAATATTTTAATATTAGTTTATATTAACAAAACTAAAATATTATTATAATTTTTTATATTTTCTTTTTATTAGCTATATATATTTAATTACTATTTTACTAAAAGTAATAAAATTTAATATTTTTATTTTAAAGATGTTAATTTCTATATATTAAATTTAATATATTTAGTTTATATTAGAATTTACTATAGCCTTTTATAAATAAATATTATATAGTAAGTAATATAGTTAGTATTTTTTATATATAATAGAAATTTAATTATTTATATTTAAATAACTTTTACTTCTTTATTATTTTTAATATAAACTATTAATATTATTCTAATTTTAATAATTATTATTATAAATTATTAAAGTATATTATAAATATTTAAATTAAAATATTAAAGTTATTAATATATAGCTATATTATATAATATTAATTTTAATTATTATTATATTTATATTATATTTAATTTAAAGTATTTAATAAAGCTTTAGTTTTAATTTAATTATAAGCTTATTTTATATTTTAATATATTATTTCTTAGTAGCTAGTTTTAATATTAAGTTAATACTTTATTATATAGAAATTAGATATATAGTTTAGAGATTTTACTAAAATTCTAATCTTATATAATTCTCTATAACTTTAATAAATAATATTATATTATAATAGTAGATATTACTACTTTTTATAATAATTAATTATATATTATTATATCCTAGCTAGAATATATCTAGTAATTTTAATTTAAATTATTATTTATTTATATAATTATTAATTTATAAAGTTAGAGTTATTTTATAAATAATAAATAATTATAATAGTATTTACTATATTATTTTTTATTTCTTCTTTTTAATTAGTATTATATACTTTAAGTATCTTTATTATTTTTATTAAATAATAATAATAATAATAATAAGTTATTTTACTTATATTAACTATATTAATATTTTCCTTATTTTTCTTTTTTTATATTAAATATTAGATTTTAAAAGTACTCTTTATTTAGTACTAGAATATTATAATATTAAGTTTAAGTCTTAAGTATATAACTACTATCTAGATCTTAATAATAATTTTATTATTTTAAAAAATATTATAATATATAGCTCTCCTATTTACTAATACTAGCTATTAAATACTAGCTCTTTTATAATATCTTTAATAAAATTAGCTCTTATTAATAAGTTTTATTATTATAATTTATATTAAATTAATAAAATAAACCTTCCTAATTTATAATTCTATTTAATAACTATTTCTAAATATCCTTTAAAATCTTTTAATATTTAGCTAGTATTTTTAATAATATATTAGCTATATTTTTAATATTTAATAAAGTTTAATACTTTATTATATTAATATTAATTTTTCTTACTTTACTACTAGAGTTTAAATAAGATATATAAGCTCTTAAGTAAATTATTAATAATTAATTTATAAAATTCTCTTAATATAAGGTTTAATTAATATTACTAAAATATAAATTTATTTAATAATAATAATTAAATTATTATAAGCTAATATAATATAATTAATTATAAAAGAAAACTTATTACTAATTATTAGTAAAAGCTATAATTAGCTAAGAGAAAAGAGTCTCTTTTAAATTAAGTAGTAGTAAATAAGATATAATAAATTTTAATAATTACTAAACTATCTTAAGTAACTTAATAAGTATTTAAATAATTATAGTAAATATAACTTATTTAAATATAATTTCTAATTTTATCTATTATTAGTAGTACTTTAATATAATAAGAAATAGTAATATTTCTAAAGAGGCTAGCTATAATAAAGTTATTAATAATAATTATATTAAGTTACTAGTTAATAAAGATAGTAGTTAGTTCTAGTATTTTAAAGCTTTAATAATCTCTTTAATTAATTATAATATAATTATTTATTAGTTATTTACTCTAGTAAGAAGGAATTTAGAGCTAGACTTTATAATTATAAATACTTTTCTTTTATAAGCTATTACTTTTTCTCAATAACTAGATATTTTTAGTTATATTATAATAATTTATAATACTTAATTAAAAGTAAAGCTTTATAAATTAGATGTACTAGTAGTTATTATTTTTAAAAATTAAGTAAAAATTAAATAAGTTAAAGTATATTAATATTATTTATCTAATAGTATAATACTTTATATAATAGTAGTTTAAGTAGTTTAGGTAGTTAATTTAAGTAGTTTAAATAGTAATAAATTCTACCTTTAAGTATAGTTAGTATGAGAAATTTATTATAATATATAATTACTACTAATTATTATAACTTAATATAACTTAATAAAGATTAAAATATTATTATATATATATATATTCTTATTTAAGTTTCTAACTAGTATTACTAGTTTAGTTTACTATTATATATATAATATCTATTATCTTTTATTAAATTTAGAAAATATATTATTATTAAGAAGTAAAAGTTAATAAGCTAGGTAATAGAGAACTTGTAATAAATTTACTAGATATATATAATAATCTCCTTACTATCTTACTATCTCTTAATTATAATATAAATTAGTTCTTATTCTTCTATTATTATTATATACCTTTATATTTCTAAGGCTACCTAACTAGAAATCTCTCCCTTAGGTACCTATAGCTTAATTACTTAGTTTAGTTCTTAATATCTTCTATATTAAATTAATTTATTTTATAAAGTAAATATAAAAATTAAAAATTACTTTCTTAATTAATATATTTTCTTTAAAGTAATTTATATTATTAGAATTTAAATATTATTATTTAAGTATATTAATTATAATAAACTAGCTTTAGAGTATATTATAAATAAATATTAATTTCTTTATTAATATATTTAAGAAATAAGCTTTCTTAAGTAAAGAGAAAATAAAGCTTTATCTTTATTTTAATTAAATATAGTTTATATTTAAGCTCTTTATTTTAAAAATAACTTAAGTTAAAGTTTATGTTTATAATAAAAATAATTAAGATTAATTTAAAATACTTTTAATAAGAAACATTATTTCTAAATTATAATTATTTTATTAAGTTAGCTTATAAATAATATTATTAGATTATTTTAACATTATTAAGCCTTATAATATTATATATTATAATTACTATAATAAATAAATATTTAAGAAATAAAATATAAAAATGAAAATTAAATTAATAAAAATCTTTAAAAATATTATTATAATTACTAATAAAATTAATTTTTATAATTTATAATAATTTATAATTATAGATTAATTAAATAAAAAAAACAATATTTATTTATAATTTAATTATTAAATAAATAGTAGAAAATAAAATTATTATAAAATATATAAAATATTAATATTAAATTTAAATATAATCTTTCTTTATTTTATTATTATATTAAAAAAATAGTTTTATATTATAGTTTTATTTTATTAGTACTATTTAAATATTTATTAGTATATATTTACTATATTATAGTATTTATAATTATAGAATCTTAGGCCCACTTGGATGCTTTTAGCAATACGGCCATCACTTCTATCTGTTATCGTCACCATATCGTCACCGTGCACGAGTTGCGCTGCGGCGGTTGCCTTTTCTATAATAAAATATTTGATATCGAAGGCCCTCTTTCTTGACCCTTCTGCTGGCAACTTCATTCAACCTTCGATTAAGATTTTCCATACTATCACACCAAACCTCCAGACCCATCAATCGCCACCCACAATCGTGTTGCGGCCACTGGGCCCGACAATTCCCAAAATGGGTCATCAGACGGCGTTCTTGACAGGTCTATTAGCTGGCTTGCTCACACTCGCATTGGTGAGCGCAACTCACTTCACACCAAAACATGAGCTGGGAAGATGCGCTTTTCGAGGACAATGTGGGAAGCAGAGTTTCTTTGGAAAGGAATTGCCATGCGTCGACAACGAACTTGCCGAATCTCCATCCGTCGAGTTGAGAAAGGAGCTTATTGATCTTTGTGGCGAAAAATGGGGCGAAGGGCCAATTTGTTGCAACATGGATCAGGTGAGGCTGAAATGAGTTTTACAGCAAGACCCTTACCAGCTGACACTCTGTGAAGATCCACGCCTTGAAGTCGGAGCTCAGTACGCCGAACACCATCATTGGTTCTTGCCCGGCTTGCAAAGACAACTTTTTCAACATGTTCTGCACTTTTACGTGCTCCCCGGATCAGTCGATGTTTATTAATGTCACAAATGCTGTCGTTAAAGGTGGTAAGCTATTGGTAGCTGAACTTGACCATCTGATAAGCGAGAAATATGGTTTGGGTTTCTACAGCAGTTGTAAGGAAGTCAAGTTCGGCGGAGCTAACAGTAGAGCAATGGACTTGATTGGCGGTGGAGCTGAAGACTATCACGAAATGCTCAAATTTTTGGGAGACAAAAAGCCGCTTGTCGGCTCCCCATTTCAAATTAATTTCCCCGATACATACAGAGATGGCGACATGAAGCCGATGGATATGCACCCAAAAGGATGTAACGACACGGACTCGAGTATTCGGTGCGCATGTGTGGATTGCCCGGATGTCTGTGCTGAGCTCCCACCTGTTCACAACCCAGGCTCTTGCCGTATCGGTGTACTACCCTGCCTATCCTTTGCCGCTATCCTTATATACAGTGTCGTGCTCTTCGCCTTGATCGTGTTTGGAGGTGGTCATATGGCTTGCAAGAGAATCGCACAACGACGACTTGAGAGAACTCGTCTGCTTCATGAATCATCGCATAGTGACGATGAAGATGAAGGCGGTCCCACTCAAACTGATGCTATACGAGACCGACCAACCAAACGTTACTGGCTGAATGACAAATGCGATCAGTTGTTTTACCGGCTTGGCCACGCCACGGCTCGTTTCCCTTGGATCACCATTTGTACAAGCCTTCTAATGGTCGCCATCCTAAGCGCCGGTTGGTTCAGATTTGATATCGAAAAGGATCCTGCTCGTCTCTGGGTAAGCCCCTCCTCTGCTGCGGCACAGGAGAAGGCTTACTTTGATTCCAACTTCGGCCCGTTTTATCGAGCCGAAAAGATATTTCTTGTGAATGACACAGAGGGCACCGGACCAAGTCCAGTGCTTAGCTACGAGACCTTGCGATGGTGGCTCGAGGTTGAGAAAAGCATTGAAGCGCTCGAAAGTCCCACATTTGGACAACGTCTCCAGGATATTTGCTTCAAGCCGACGGATGATGCATGCGTAGTCCAATCGGTCACGGCATACTGGTATTCGAAGGCAGGACTAGACCCCAAATTTTGGAAAGATGACCTTCGCAATTGTGCCAAGTCTCCTGTCGATTGCCGGCCAAAGTTTGGTCAACCAATTGAGCCTAACATGATTCTCGGTGGATATGACGGCGATGTTGCGGACGCTCAGGCTATGACAGTTACATGGGTTGTGATGAATGCCGCTGAAGGCACCGACAATCTTGTTCGAGCAATTGACTGGGAGATTGCACTTCGCGATCGATTATTCGATGTACAACTTGAGGCCGAAGAACGTGGCCTTCGATTATCATTTACGACGGAAATAAGTCTGGAACAAGAGCTGAACAAGTCCACAAACACTGATGCTAAAATCGTCATATTCAGTTATATTGTCATGTTTATATACGCATGCATGGCCCTTGGGACACCCTTAAGGCATATATTTAAAAACCCAGCACTATTACTTGTTGAGTCTAAAGTAACCTTGGGACTTGTTGGTATCATCATCGTCTTGATGTCTGTTGCTGCCTCGATAGGATTTTTCTCCTGGGTGGGTTTAAAGGCCACTTTGATTATTGTCGAGGTGATCCCGTTCATTGTCCTCGCTGTTGGCGTCGACAATATATTTCTCATTGTCCATGAAATGGATAGAGTCAATATCAGCTGCCCAGATCAGATGGTAGAAGAGCGTGTAGCAAAGGCACTAGGAAGAATGGGCCCCTCAATATTGTTTTCTTCGTTAACTGAAATTGTTGCATTTACGCTTGGTACTGCGGTTGGGATGCCAGCAGTGAGAAATTTTGCAGCATATGCTGCCGGAGCTGTCATGGTCAACGCAGCGCTTCAGATGACAATGTTTGTCTCGTTTCTCTCTCTCAACCAGATGCGAGTCGAAGATTATAGATGTGAGCTCTGGCCATGGTGGCAAGTTAGCAAGGCACGAGTGCAACTGAACGATATCAATGGCTACATTTCCGGCGGAAGAGCACCAGACGTCAACGAAGAGAGCATTCTGCAAATCTTTATCAAAACCTCATACGCCCCGAAAATTCTCGCCAAGAAAATGAAAATCATCATAATTACCGTATTTTTTGGTGTCTTTGCTACCGCGCTTGCCCTATTACCCAGCCTTGAACTCGGACTAGACCAGCGTGTTGCAATACCTGATGGCTCGTACTTGATTTCATACTTCAATGACCTCTACGACTATCTGGAGACTGGGCCACCTGTCTATTTCGTGGCAAGGGATGTGGACATATCTCAACGGGGACAGCAGCAAAAAGTCTGTTCACGATTCTCAACCTGCCACCCGCTCTCTTTGACCAACACCCTAGAGCTCGAAAGGCAACGGCCTGATGTGTCGTATATTTCCTCTCCTACAGCTAGCTGGATAGATGATTTTTTTGTATGGCTAAATCCCATCTATGAAGAATGTTGCGTCGAGCACGGCTCAACCTGCTTTGCTGGTAGAGACCCTCAATGGAATACTACACTGGCAGGAATGCCAGAAAACCAAGAGTTCATTCATTATCTGCAGAAATTCCTTGTGACCCCAACCGACGATGTTTGTCCAATAGCAGGCCAGGCTGCGTATGGGGACGCAGTCATTGTGGATAAGAATAGTGCACACATCGCAGCAAGTCATTTCAGAACAGCACATACTGCCTTACGGAGCCAGGCCGACTTCATCAATGCATATTCATCTGCACGGCGTATCAGTTCAGACTTGAAGAAGAGAACAGGGACAGATGTGTTCCCCTACAGCGTTTTTTACATATTTTTCGACCAGTATCTTACCATAGTGCCTCTCACAGCTGGTCTTCTGTGCGCTGTGACGGGTATCATCTTCGTCATTGCCTCTTGCCTTCTAGGCTCACCTGTAACTGCGGGTGTTGTAACGGTAACAGTCGCTATGAGTGTTGTTGATATCATGGGAGCCATGGCGGTTTTTCATGTCTCGTTGAATGCGGTCTCTCTCGTGAACCTCATTATTTGTGTTGGTATATCCGTCGAGTTCTGTGCTCATATCGCGCGAGCGTTTACTTTTCCGTCTCGAACAGTAATGGAAAGTAACAGCAGCACTTTGCGTGGTCGCGACTCCCGAGCATGGACAGCACTTGTTAACGTGGGCGGATCTGTATTCTCTGGCATTACCGTCACCAAATTACTCGGTGTATGCGTCCTTGCCTTTACGCGATCTAAAATATTTGAGATATATTACTTTCGAGTCTGGTTGGCTCTCGTCGTGTTTGCCGCATTGCATTCTCTGGTGTTTTTACCAGTTGCCCTAAGCATCTGTGGCGGCCACGGCTATGTGGACTTGGAGAGTGAAGGGACAGCGGCTCAGGACTTAACAGATAGGCGTTGGCGGGCGATAAGAATTCATGATCAGAGCGACTCAGAGGACGATTTCTAGTATATTGCACTCGGCATGGAGGGGCCAATCACTAATACAGTGTAGGGGATAAATCTTCCTGACAGCCATTAGGCTCGGCTATGCACGTGACCCCTTGTAATAGATGAATGCTAATGTTCAAGTTGGATAGCTATCTGTGGCAAGGTGACGGAAGCGTATCTGCCTGGCTCTGTGAGTTCTTATAGTAAAATCGAGTTGGGTGGCCCCCCTCCAGACTTACGACATCATCTCTGCGTTCCCTTAACATGTGATACTCAATACTCGATCAATGGCATTTTTGACACAGCTCTGTCGCCATGTATGTCAGGGCGGCTCATTTGGTCCCCCCCCCCTGGCTTCAATGAAACCAATCCCAACGATTTGAAGCTGGTAAAATCTTGGCTGAACTTCGTTCTGTGGTTCCCAAGGCGATTGTTCTCTACATGTCGATCAAAAACGCTTAGCATCTGAAACACAGATTCCATCGAGTATTGTTGGCCATCACGGCCCACATAAACGGGCGAGTTGTCGTTCAGCGGGTTCTTCAGATATTCAAACTTCCAAAAGTCGACATTGGACGCATTAATCCACTCAATGGCGAACGGGTCACTCATTTTCAAGCTAATTGGCTTCATCTACTCTGTTCGTATGATGCTGGGAGAAGGCGCGGTTGTCATGCGAGCCTGCATTTTTAGAGTCAATAAGAAACAAACGAACCAATCTCAAACGTGGAGGTGGGTGGCAGGGGGTAGGGGTAGGGGGAGTCGAGACTGTGCTGAGGTAGACGTAGAAGGGGAACATGACGAACTGTATGGGGATGTCTGCGAAGGTAGCAAGTGGACCTACATAACCTTGAAACCTTCCAGATTTATTAATTGAGAAGAAGAGTATGACTTTAGACTAGGTATGAAATGCCTCCCATAGCACTTCGTCGTTCTTGGCTTGGGTGATCCATAGGCTCTGCAAAAGTCGGTTAGCGGTTGTGTATCAACTTGTCGGAAACCTATCAAAGAGATCGCGGCAGGTTATATTGTTAGGCTAAATAGTCATAATAATCCGCACGATGAGCACCTGTTTCACCTTGTTGGACTGGGTTGGAATGAAGCTATGTACCCCTCGGGAGTTGCCTTACGTCTTTGAGACTAAAGAACGTTGATCATGTTGGAGGATTTGATAAGAAAAAACCACGGCAGCAGCAGCTTCTTCACATGGGGCGACCCCTGTGTGAAATCAGACGCAGACTTGAAGATCGCCTCATTTTTAGGAGTGCGAAATTATTCCCCCCGAACGATGGTTGGTCCGCCGTTTGCGGTAGCACTAGAGTCCCGATCCCAAAGCTGGGAACTAGAGCGAGAGTCGTCCTTGTCTCTTGAAATTGACAAGGTCCTGTAGTTTGAGTCATCCGTCCTCACGAGCGGCTGCGATGCCTTAATCGACATCAAGGGGTATTTGGCAGCTACTGTATTCTTGATATCCGGGAGAAACATCCGTCACTGCTTCTCGATGTCCTGGAGCTTGCGGAAAGAGTCGATGGCCCGCGGTCGGTGCTCGGCGTCAAAATAGCTAGTCTGCTCTAGCCAGAGCGCCAAATCAGGATTAAACTTGACTAGGAACAGTAGAACAGCAGTATTCAATTGGTTGGTTGTTAAGCTAGTCATTGCCGATGGCGTCCGTGATACCTTGGATGGACTGGGAGAGGAAGCAAAGCTTCCTCCCTCATCTCTATGGAGCAATGTGCTGTTGGAGAGCATGGCGTCTTCACTCCAATCGGTGGTGTAACCTCGAGGCAGTATGTGTTGGGTCATTTAACCTTTTGTTTTAACCTGACTCTTGCGCTCGCTCTTGCTCTCGCTCTCTTTGTTCTTCGTTCTGCTTCTTGATTGATTTAGACTGTCGCTATCGTCGGGTCGAAAGTGTTTGCGTACAGTTAAGAAGGCAGAGGAGAGAGATTAATGAACGGCATAGGACATGGGCGAATTCATGGTGGGCATACACGAATTTGTATGTATGGGACCCCTGACACGGACTATATTGTGTAGTACCTGTCATGAATCAATGCTGCCGATCAATAGCTGCATTGACCCTGGTTTCAGTTTGCACCTATCCATTGTTGGAGCCCATCCCCTGACGTTAGTTATAATGGATGCTCTTTGTAGTGATCCAAGGGGAATAGCCACTGTTGGATTTCCTGTCTCTGTTCTGCTTTCTACTTTCTCGTGGGCTAAGAGCTAATACTGAGCCATGACATGAGACTGCTCGTGTAACAATGATATGGCTCAAAGGACGATTATCGAGTAGTTTCGCTTACCTGTACTCTCCCGTATAAGCACCCATTTCAACCAAGCGCCGCCTTTGTTGCCTGCAGCTTGCAGTCTTCTTATCGCAAGCATACAAAGGGTATGTTAATTTGGCTCAATGGTCGTAGCTGAATATTTTATGAAGGTATGAATGGCACCAGGGCAAACTCGGCTCTGTCACAACTAGCTGGATAGTGTGCCAGTTCTCTGGGTTATTTACATCCAGCGGCAAAGAAGACACACTAGTACAGCACTCTGTTGAGCCGGTCAGTGGTACTACACCATGACTTATTAATTTCGCCCTTGGGGAGGCTGCATTGGCCTCGAAACAATGGTATGAAAGATAGGCAAGAAGCAAGCATCCCACTTGTGGTGAGCCTTCAAAGTGACCGCCCCCCTCCCCCCCGATTGTTTTTTGGTGCATGCAGAGTGCATGCGGCAAAGGGAAGCAAAGGGTTATACTATTGGAGTTACTAACAAACGCAACTGGGTAGGAATATACATATTCCTGGCCATCTGGCTGGCTACGGTGTCCGTAGAATACACGACCCAATACAACTATCATGCAGGAGGAAGAAATGATGCAAACAAACCACCCTGGATGCCACCATACATGACGGCGAAAGTAACATACGCCCGTCCCCAATCTGTCACTCGTCTATCAATCAGATACCCTGCGACCCACCAATTCCAAACCGGATATCCTGATGACAAACGGTTGATTATCTGGACGTGATAGTTTGTTATCGCCAATGAGGCAAGCAAGACCTGGCTGACTGCTAATGTGCGCACCAACACGCTTGAAGAGTCCCGAAACCATGAATCTTTGGTGCTTGTCAGACACAATCCTCGTGTGGGATCACGCATGGTCGCAATACCAGATGTTAGAAGCACTGCGAGCATAGGGCTAGCCAAGAGGAACATTGGAAGCTGATTCAGGGACCAGTATCTGAGGAAACCCACATCCCTATAGTCTCATTAATACGTATCTATCGTTTTTCTAGCCTATTTTTTTTGTTTGGATCATCAACGTCGGTAAGACTCACCAGTATTCAGCCTGGACGAAAGTGTAAATGCTAGGGATCGTATTTAAACACCACGGCCGAATTTCAGAAACACTATCTGCACCACAGTACCTTCTCCAAGCTAGAGCCTGAGGAACGATGACTCCCGCGGCCACAAAAAGGCCACCAATCACGGCACTCGTCAACTGCAGTAAATTTGTAAACCCTCGTTTTTTTTTAAAGGCGACGAGGTCGTGTACCACCTCCATGGCGAAGAGGATCCCACTAAGCAGTCCGTTGCCTCGACAAGCAGAAGCTAGTCCGAAAACAATGCCAGCACTGATGATAATGAGGCCCCGTGATAATTTGTCAGCACTTTCCTTGAAGCCAGTGGCGAAAAGCAAGTTGCCGATAAAAGTGAGACAGGAGAAAAGGCTTTCGGAGTGGGGAGATGAGAGGAAGATGCCTGCTGGCGATATGATGTGTAATGAAGAGGCAACAAAGGCGAGATGCTGGTCCCTAAACATGACGATGGTAAGTCTGTATAGGGCTAGGACTGCAATAAAGTGAGCTAGATGGGACACCAAGATGGCCACTAGAGGTTCAATCGGAGCGTCCATGGCCAGTCCCAGGAAAGCAAAGGCTTGTAGGATGCCACGGACTGCGACAGGCAGACCCGCCCCAAAAGCCCAGTCTTGCTCAAAGGAATACCCTCGCTGCGTAGAGCTCATGTAGTAAAGCGCATCCCACCTCGTGAGCCTCCCAGCCAAGGCCGGAATACTCGCATTTTTACCGTACAGGCGATCAAAGAACAACGAAGTCGACGTATCATAGTCGGTACCTACGACAGTACCGAAGGCGACAGTTAGTATATAAGTCTTCCATACCAGAAACAGGATCGTCAGTGACCTGAATGGCTGGGAGGTGACTGATTGTTGGTTCATAGCAGCCAGGCGGCATTAGCCTCGGTTTGGCGTGACTGGTAAGGGGTTGTATTGCTATTTGATGACTTTCGCGTAAGGTCTTGAGCAAGACTGATCAAAGGGCTGGAAGAGATGTGAGCGAGGAATAGCCGGATACCTTCGGTATTGGAGCCTAAGATAATAAACAGCAATGAGAATTATAATATAGAAGATGGCTTCTTGTGTGGAGTGCGAAGAATGAACTCACTATGATAAGTATTAAACACGGATTGCGGAGTGATTGTTAAGATAGATGACTTGCGACATAACCATAACACCTTTCAGGTTTCCAGTGAACGAGACTTCCGGATCAACTCCACAGTAAGTGCTTTGATGAGACAGTTTAATGGGCCCCTCGAAACTGCGCATACTATGTACCTTACCTCTCCAGGTACATATTTTTACCCACCACCTAGAGTGTTGAGATAGGTTTCTAGGTCAGCCATGTACTTAGTCCATTGGCGCCTTCAGTTCTTGTAATTAAACATGTCTACAAAGACAATTAGGTGCTTACTAAACCAGTAACTATTTGCACGATGAGCTCGCTATGTCTTCCGTGTCTTTGACCTTTGGTTTCCACCTCCAGTCAAGCGTCCCAATTCTGATACCATGGATGAGGATTATGGTGCCGATGAGGCATTGCTAGAGGCCATGGCAGCCGCAGAGTCCTCTCAGCCGGCCTCAAGACGAGTTTCGCAACCACAGCAAAAGATTCACCAGCCAACGCCTCAACGACTTGACAAGACTACTCTGTCCAACAATTCCACGGGAAAGATCATCCAACCTACTCCGCAGGCACTTCCCCAGCGACAGTTGGGCTCAGCAATCCTCGTCTCTCCCCGTCAAAGAGGCAACCCCGTCCTGGCTTGCATTCGATCGATCCCTTGGGAATACAGCGACATTCCTGCAGACTATGTTCTTGGAACCACCACCTGCGTGCTATTTCTGAGGTATTACCTTAGTCTCATATTTCCCTTTTCAGCATGGCATACGCTACTAAAGTCTATAGCTGACGTTACCGCTCCTCGCCAGCCTTAAGTATCATCGATTGCATCCAGAATATGTCTACACCCGAATCCGTAATCTCCAGGGCAAGTACAGCCTTCGCGTTGTGCTCACCATGGTGGACATTGCAAACCATGAAGACTCGTTACGCGAGCTCTCCAAGACCTCTGTTGTAAATAATGTGACTATCATTTCGTGCTGGTCCGCTGCCGAAGCCGCTCGTTATCTCGAGTTGTACAAATCGTACGAAAACGCAAGCTTTACGGCCATTCGAGGGCAGCAAGCCTCAAGCTACGCAGACAAGCTCGTTGAATTTGTCACTGTTCCTAGGAGCCTCAACAAATCGGACGCTATCGCACTGGTAGCCAATTTTGGGAGTTTAAAAAATGCCATCAACGCAGAGCCCGAGCAACTTAGCATGATGAGTGGTTGGGGTGGTGTTAAGGTGAAGAGATGGTCATCAGCAACAAGGGAGCCTTTTCGTGCAAAAAAGGCAATCAAAAGAGGGGCTGCAATATCTGGTTTCGTAGGAGGAGAGGGCACTAGCTATGCCCACACCGTAGTGAAGACCAACCGACTGGAACAACCCAAGCCTCCATCTCGTACCCCTCAAAGAGATAAACCTTCAAGAAGCGCTGGCTCTAGCAATCCACTGAATGAAGGGGATGTAAGAACCCCTCATATCCAGAGTGGTGAGAAAGCAACAGACCAGTGTCAGTTCTTGGGTGACCTCGACGGGATCGATGACGAAAGTCATGAGAGGAGGCTAAGCCATGCTCAACAAAGCTCAGAGCTGGGGATTCAACAAAAGACATCATATGAAACTGTTAGAGGCACGAAAGACCAAGATACTCTCGATGATGGCATCACTGCAGCGCTGGCAAGATTGCGTGAAGATGGCTGAAATCTAATTGTTTCATTCTCTATGTCGACAGAAATTACGTAGCAGAGATGCGTCGCCATACGTGATTGTGCCACGTACGTATATTGAAGGACAGCCCCTGATATATCCAAAGATGGCACAATAATGTGTCAGGTACGTAGGCATGCAGCAGTAGTTCTCATTGTATCCTACATACTTGAATAGCACAGGGCATATGCCTAACGCGTAGTTTTTGACTAAGCTGCTAACCGTAAACTAATGACAAGATAAACCGCTTCATGTACCTCGCTTTATGGTCTGCTTGAGACAAGTATACGTTTTCTAGGCTTGATATATGAGAATCCAACTAAAGAAAAAGAACCCACAATGAATAGTGGGCTTAAAGCAAACCGAAGCCAGCGGCTCACTAGAAGAAGCGCGATAACCGTGATTTAGCAGCCTTCTTGGCGAAACAGCTTTACGTCAACCTCACTCCACCATAAATAATGTCCCATTTCCTAACCGAGAGTTGAAGAGACCCGGCGACACGTTCTTGGTATCAACAGGCTATCTTGTTGAGCTTCCTACCCAGCATTGCCCCTGAATTGATATGGTAATGATGGACTTGTCTGCCATACATCTTGGATCCTGCAGTTTCCCCTCATAAACTAGCAGTTGAACCTTCCAGACAACAAGCCATGTCAGTCAAGTCAACAGTGGCTGCAATATGACTACTGGAGGTACAACATGCCTAACTGAACGGTATATATTGGGGGATCTTGACACTACTACCCGCTGCTAACGGGAAAGGGGATTTAGGTAGCAGGGTTCGTCAGGGTGTAGCTCCAACAGACTTATGCCTGATCCATAACACACCATCCATTGAAACACAAATACAGCAATCCACAATTCGTACAGCATTTAATAGACCCCGGGCACTAGACAGCTCCAGAACTCCTTTACCCTCCTTCCATTAACGTACAATTATTGATCCCCATCACATTGGCGCAACTGTACTGAAGACAGATCCACATTTTCCAGTACATTCACAGTCCGTATGGATGTCCCTTGTGCGTTTCTCATATATCCAGAGCTCTCGTATCGTCCTTCCCCTCGCCGCTGCCAAGCTCCACTCCTAGCTCGTCGGCCACGAATCCCTCATAGTCGTCCAGATTCTTCTGTATGTGAATTTTGAATTTGATGACGTCGTTCAATATCCGATCAATCTCCGTATGTAACTCTTCACGAAGTGAACTGGCGCGGAGCACCAGTTGTTCGTATCTAAAATTAAAATTAAAATTGCCCACCTCAGTCAGAAAGAAAAGGAACCTATCTGCGCGCATTTCAACAAACTTACTCTATAGTGGTATTGATCTCGCGCTGTTCCAGTAGCTGCACTGATTCAGTCAAGCCAGCACGCATTCGCGACAGCTCCTTCTCCATCTTCTCAATCTGTGCATCTGATCCCATCTTCTGGGCTGTCGTCACCTCCTTTGTTTTCTCGTACTCTTCCTCAGCTGCCCGGACGCGGTGGTTTAACGCATCTACCTCACTCCGTTTATCCTCGATAGCCTCTTTGATACCGTCTAACAGATCGTAGTCTTTCATCATGTCCTCCATGGCGATATTCCTCCTATCGGATATTTCTTTGCGTAGCGCCACAAAACTACTTCGTATCTTACCCCTTAGATCTAGATTGAGGATATGGCCCGGCTGGTAACCAGTATTGGCATCTTCTAGGAGGCGATCTGCTGCAGATGATGCTGCGTTGATGGAGGCTCTCAGGTTCGTCGACGTGAGGTCGGAGCTGTCGTTGACCATGATATGCAACTCATACTCCTTCCCTCTTGCGTTGGCAGCGGTTATAGGGATGAGGGCGATTTGATAGGCAACGGTGTTGTACTTGTCCACCATGCGTTCAAGCTCGTCTAGCTTCCGACTGGCATCTGACTCCTTGTCTGCAACCTTCTTCTTTACCTCCTCCAGCCTCTGCCCTGCTGACTCGATACCCCTTTGAAGACGCTCTCTCTCAGACGTCATGCGGTCGATATCCTGCATGCTGATCCCTTGAGCGTCGACTGCCTTTTGTAATCCTCGCCGCTCCTCTTCTGCCTCCTTAAGCTCCCCTACCACCTTTTCAAGCTCTTGCTGCAGCATTTGACTGCGACTTTCATGCTTTTCTGATCGTTCCGCGGTTAATGTGTTGTATTCTTCAAATTTGACTTTGTCATCCTCCATGATCTTGAAGTGTTCATCTAGTAAAGCCGGATCTGGTGTGGTCTTCTCGAGATCCTCGATTGCCTTGAGGAGCCTTGAATTCTCCGCTTCGAGTATCTCGAGCTCGGATGTGTACTTTGAATTCGATAACTCGAAAGCCTTGGCCATTGCTTCCACATGTGGCGCCAATATCTTCCCCGCATCCTCGTCACCCATGTCCTCATCCATGGCAAGCCAGTCTCTATACGCGCTACTAAGAAAACCAAATATGATGTGATCACCACTGATGTCGATCCCGCTGTCCATGCATGCATCAGCGTACTTGTTGCTCGCATAGCCGTCAAGCATCATAGCCAACTGCATCATCCAGTGTAGTAAACCTAGGAAAGTGCTCCAATTTTGTCCACCTACAGCGGCAATTTGGCTCTTGGTAATACTTCTTTCAAATGGATAACGAAGCTGCTTAAGAATAGGTGGCACTTCCTGGTCAATGTTCTTCTGAAACTTGTGACTAGGGTCGATGCGATGATACAGCCACTGGAACATGTAGTTGAAGTCTTTTTGCGTCGGTGACTTGATAACATTTTGCGATAGTACATGCTTCATCTCCATTTCGAAATTGTTGTGCACCATGTAGTCCATCAATTCTTGCCCAATTCTGCTCTGGTAAGATCGATCCTTTAAGGGCCTTGGATCGCGAGGCACGCCTGCTGGTTGCGGTGTGGTCTGAAAGAAGCTCTGGTGAGTAGTGGGCCCCGTAGCCGTTGACTGACGTGATCGGTACACACTACTCCGTCTCTCGCCATCCGAGGATGCTCTCGCTGCGGCGGCAGGGGTGAGGGAGCTGGTATAAGCTGACTTCGGCTGTTGAAAAGATGACCGCTTGACCGACGATAAACCTAGGTCGGTAAGATTGGTCCCAGAGGATGAGCGCTGGAAGAGAGGTTGGTTTGGGCGCGAAAGGGCAAGGGATTGCCTAGATCCCGACGCGGATCTGACGTGCGTGCCCGAAAAGCTGGGGTTGTTCGAGTTGGAGCGCTTCATGGTCGACCCAGGCGGCGGTATTCCAGTGTTGAGACTTATGCCTCCGAGTGTCTGCGCAACATGTCAGCGCAATTGTTTGGTGATGCGACACTTGCCTCGGGCGAGTGACAGTTTTCCCCTCCTACCTCTCTTGGCCTGCGGGCGCTCCACAGGCCTGTGTCGTGAGACATGTCGCGGTGCTTCGAAGCCCTTGAAAAACGGAACGTTCAAAGATATAGTCTAGCTTGCGTTTTTTTTTTTTTTTTTGAGTGCGAAATTGGGCGGCAATCGGGTTGAGTGCAGAGCTGGGAACTGCTCTGCAGAGTCACGATCAGGTATATATCTGTGGATGTTTATCCGCAAGTAGGTAGCTAGCAACCAATGTAATATGGCTGTGTTGTCCCGTAGGAAGTAAACAAAGGAACCACAGCGAGAAGTGATTGGCCGATACACCAAGCATGCTGAATTATGTGGGCCAAACGCACGAGAGCACGTGACTTTTCGCCACTAGCCCATGTAAAGCTAGATCCCGAGACTCTAGGTATTGGGTACTTGCTGCCGATGGATAACAATGTACTCTCCACATGTTTCTGGTGGAGATATAGCACACTAGGCAAGGATTGATACGTGCTCTTTGCATCAGATGATGAAGCTGAAACCAGTTACTCTACTTGACGATTTCGTACTGGTAGCCCTGAACTCAGGAACCTCGGTCCAGTACCCCCGAAACACCAGCTTTCCCTTGCGTACCCTCTCCCATGTGCAGTGACGGTCGAGCGTAGGCCGAGCACCAGCTGCCATCATTCATCATCTCATGCTTCTCCAACTTCCTTCACCTTACTCAACATATCTACGCCGTTAGTCAATACGGCTATAGTGACGAGATCAATCACTTCGTCGGCTAATGTAGTAGTACAACTTGGGACCTCAGAAGAAGTCCAATCATGGCTATTCGCGAGGAGTTGGTGGCCTCTGCGGTACGTGTATTTCCCATTTCGGCTTTGCGTCCCTACATAGCTGAGCTGCTTTTACTGACTTTACCTTTCCTTAGGTACAATGTGAGTCCATGGCTGACAAGCAAAACGACTCGATGTTGTCGCAGCTGATCTGGTGAACAGTTCTTCAAGACCCTAGCGTCGCGTCGTCCTCATTCGAGAGTAGACTATCATTTCTGCAATCAAAAAATCTAACCCAAGAAGAAATCGATGCCTCTCTAGCGAGAGCCGGCGCAAATGCCGCGCCTGTGCCACAAGCACCATACGGGGACGGTGCATCTCGTCCCCCACAGTCATATTTCCAACCATACTCACAGTATGCTTGGCAGCCACCATCGCCAACCCCCAGAAGAGACTGGAGGGACTGGTTCATCGTGGCAACAGTTGTGAGCGGTGTCGGCTATGGTCTCTACACTCTCGGCAAGGTAGGCTTTCCCTCAAAGCCCATGTATTTGGAACTAACTGACATGAACAAGCGCTACGTATATCCACTAGTCGCACCGCCCACACCAGAGCGATTAGAGCAGGATAAGAAGTCAATAGAGGAGCAGTTTGACAAAGCCTTCGCGCTAGTAGAACAACTTGGAAAGGACACGGAAGCCCTGAAAAATGCAGAACATCAAAGAACGGAGAGACTGGACACGGCGTTGTTGAGCCTGGAAGCGGTCATGGCAGACTTGAAGGCAGCAAATCGACGCCACGAAGACGACTCACAGCGTATTCGGCAAGAGGTACAGAGCCTGAAAGATGCCATCCCGAAGGCCATGAATAATCAGAAGGATGTAACCGACAACCGCCTATCCGAGATCAACAGCGAATTGACAAGCCTCAAGACCCTGGTGTCGCAGCGAATGGCCTCGGGCCCACCCCCTTCGTCGGCTACGCCGGCTGGCCAGCTACGCCACACAGCAGCCAGTGTGGCAACACCCGCAGCATCCTCGCCGACAGTGGAAGCTAGCAATACAATCCTTCCAGAAACGCCCAAGGTACCAACGCATAGCACCTTCAGCCGGGGAACAGGGCTGCCAAACGGACCATCAGGCGGAAAAGCATCGATTCCCGCCTGGCAGATGGCTATGACAAACCAAAATACTAGTAGCTCATCGGCGTCGACAACTGAAGCTGCAAGTGCCGTCAACGAGCAAGCCCAGGCTGAGGCCAGCAGGGTTCCTTGAGGCCGAGACAAATTATATCGCGTGGCCAAAACCACAACGAGCGATATGCGATCCATTGGTTTGCGAGGGGCATAGAGAATATCATAGCGCTGCATAGCAAACTGACCGGGTTTAGTGGCGTTTCTGATGTGACGGCTCTTGTTGGTGGTTGGTTGTGAATTGCCTTCCGGGAAATGGATTGTAATCTTGTTGAAATTAGAGATTAGTTGCATTACTAGAAATGCAGAGGAGATCCGTCATAGTCGAATGTTTCAAGCTCACATGGACGGGTGACGAAATGTGATGTATACGGCCGCGGCAGGCTCGAACTGTATAATATTCTTCCCAGGCCTATTATAGCCAATGTAGTAAATGGATTCTTCAATATGTGCTGTTGCTTCCTGTAATGCTATCTCCTTCCTTTTCTGTCATGAATAACGACAAGCAATATACATTTCTGCACAACCCCTGCTATGATTATTTATGCTCGCGAGCACTGGATGGCCAAAATGACCCCCAATGGAAGTCAGTAAATCGGTAGACTACCTTGGGGGAACTGGTGTCTTTGCTACAGCATCTTGGCAATGCCAGGTTTGAGAAAGCCTGGGAAAGGCAGCCCAATCTCGGGCCAAAAATGACCCCGTACTTCGTGCTGAATACTACCCATATAGACACATTATCTCATAATGACCCCAATACCCAGCACAATGTTGCATCTTGTCGGGGCTCCGGCCGATGATGAGACGGCGTCTTCGCTCTCCGGACCAACATGGGCCCGCCTCCCCGCTCGACTACTGCACTGCAGTCAACTCACTCATCTCCGACTCTCCGTCCCGGACCTCATGGGCCGTTTGTCCTGCCGAGGCAATCAATCGAGTATCTAGTTTATCCAGCCCTAGCTGGAGGAACAAGGGACCTTGAATGCCGATTACAGCGCGTGTCTTTGGACGATGAATCATGACACCTACATCACCGATATTGAGGCCTCTCATTCACGACTGCATGCCTCAAACATTCATGCCATATACACTTCTTAGACGTTAAAGACTGCTTGATTGGGGAGGAACATCTTTGGCTAGGGATTCCATTTGCCTTGCTGCCATTATATTTGCGCGAACGCGTCATTGCCACTCATACGCCGCCAGCATTGGTCAAGGTGAACTTCTTCAGACCTGCCTGAAGTCCCCTCGTGAGTCTGCTTCCGACTCCACCTATATTTGGTCGCCAATCGCCTTGCTACTACTGCCGTCTTTCGTAACCTTGCAGTCTCTACAGTGTGCCTATCCTCAAGAGAGAAAGACTGCATGACAGAAAGCATGGATGCCTCCAAAACGAAACTGCTCGTAGCCTTGTGTCCCAAGCTGCCGCTCATCCTTCGAGTTGTCATCATGCATGTGCTTGGGCTGTCAGAGCCAGCCAAGTATGTCGACTTGCGTAGCGAGCTGACCGTCTCCATCTTGCGCTCACTTCTCAACCCTTCCCGGCCACCATCCATCTCGGCCACCCAGCGTCTCACTCTCCGTGACCCAGGTGTTAAGGGTCGTATCTGGGTCAGCACGTATGTCTCGCCTCCTCCACCAGAAGTCAGCATCAGAGATGTCCTTGCCGACGCAATTGCGACGATGCGGAGCCCGAAGCTTCCCTGCACCGTAGTCCGCATGCCAGAGCTGTCGCATGTCGAGGCCGAATGGACGGGCTACCGAGCAGGTGCGGCAACCGAGGATAGCCTTCCAGACCTGTCGGAGAATGCTAAGTACCGCGAGATGATAAAGGAATGCCAAGGACCAACAACCATTCTGTATCTGCACGGAGGCGCATTTTTCCTTGGGGATCCTGCGTCACACCGCCCTTCCACTCAGAAGTTGGCCAAGTTAGCCGGCGGCCGATGTTTTTCTGTAAGATACAGGCTGGCTCCCCAACACCCCTTCCCAGCTGCCTTGTTAGACGCCCTCACCTCGTATTTCACGTTGTTGTTCCCACCTCCGGACGCGTATCACGAGCCCGTGCAACCCGAGCATATTGTCATTGCTGGTGATAGGTATGTATTCGCCTTATCTCACTGAGGTGCCACGGTCTCATTGTACGCCTTGTATACTGTGCCTACTTCTTGGGACTGGATACCAGCCCTGACTATTTTCCTAAAGTCAAGAAACGTGCTAACCCATTATTGACAGTGCCGGTGGCAACCTTTCCCTCGCCCTCGTCCAACTCATCCTTGAGCTGCGACGCAAGAACGTGTTGGTCTCTTGGTATGGCGAGCAGCGACAAGTTCCCTTGCCGGCTGGCGTAGCGTGTAATTCTCCATGGCTAGATATAACCCACAGCTCGCCGAGCTTTGATGGTGACAACCCCGACACTTTCGACTACTTGCCCAAGCCACGCAAGACGAAGAAAGCAAATTTACCTGCCTGTGACATCTGGCCATCCAAGCCCCCTCGACAATATCTCTATGTCGACGACGAATTGGCAACGCACCCATTGGTGTCGGTTATCATGAACGACAGTTGGAAAGGGGCACCTCCAATATACATTTGCACCGGCTGGGAAATGCTTGCGTACGAAAACAAGTTTTTGGCACAGAAGCTGATGAAGGACGGAGTCAAGGTGGTCTTTGTGGAGTATGAGGCCATGCCACACTGCTTTGCCATGCTGATGACGGAGGCGCCCAACGCACGTCACTGTTTTGTAGGGTGGGCAAGCTTCATACGCGCAGCCGCCGAGGACGCCTCTAATATTGAATCAAGCGCCGTCACCGTCAAGTCTAGGACTACGGAGGAAGTCCCCTTTCATTTCGATGGCTTCGGTGAGGCGACGCACCGGGAAATTCGAGATCGAGTTATTGCTACAGCTGCTGCCGGACTGTCGCCCGAAGCTATAGCGAAACTATAGCGCCGCATCTATTTACCTACATCTCACAAAACCTTACTCAGTATATAATCACGCATTATATAGATATGGCATTATACTTCCTGTCTTGTCCCGGTGGATATGCTGAGCGGATCCAATGCAGAGCCTTTTTAAGGTAAGCTATGAAGGAAGAATACATCACTCACAACACATTAATTCTTCAGGCGAGGCATGAGCCATTATATGTGATTCACAGTGCCTGGCACATTAATTCGTCGTTGGCTGTCGGCTTTCTTGTCGTCGACAAGGGATACCTTCCGTTATAGAAAGTCCTGCGCAAACGTGAACGGGTCAACAGCCGGTCCACAGTCGCTAAATCACATATCTTGATATTTACTACTAGAACGCCGTTAAAAGGGCCGGTTATTATACAGGCATCTGGTTGCATCTCCATTACCTCGTACGGAGTAAACTGCTTTCAAGTGAATAAATTAAGATAAAATTAAATTAAACGATATCACCTTGGCTGAACGTATGACTGGGATGATAATCTCGCCAACTACTTCCTACTCTAAATCGACCCACCCAGGGTTGGTGCCTGTGCGCATAGGTTCATGAGGAGCAAGACGAGCTGGGAGTACGTGAAATTCACTGATTCTGCTCTGTATATACGTCGTATATACGAGCTAGTATGTCGTATTCGCACTAGACACCCACTTCCTCGCCTTGTATGGTTGTGGTTGATGTCCAGTCATGCGCATTCATCACCCACCATTCGATGCCTACTTCGTAGTCTACTTACCAGCCTAGTTTGTGCATCCTAGTGGAGGATCGAAGTGGGCCCTCGCAGCAGGGGCTATTCTAAAGTCGTACTTTGTGGACTAGTGTAATGTTGATTGGTGAGCGAGAGGATCTGATAAAAGTGATCATCGGGGTGCCTGATTGATAAGGGAGTGTGTCGTTTACATACGTAGTACAGAGTAGAGTGCAACAGCATCACGCTGAACCGTTTTCCCGGGCTAGCCATAATAGGATAATAACTAGCAGAAAGCCTCCAGCTGTAGGGGCTCATGCAATTTCTTACGTGATATATCCTTGTCTTTGCAGGATACAGGTACTCATCCTCTGGGGTTTACTCGGCGATTGCCTTATTCTAATTCGTTGCTTCGTTTATGGCCGTTATTCGGAGTGCGTGAATGCGTGTTCCGTCAAAGCACAATTCCGGTAAAAGGGTGAGGAATATTCATTTATATAAATAAACACCTTTCTTCGATCCTCACCAAGTTTGTGCCGGCCCATATCCACTTACATGCATTCTCTTCTCATCTCATTTACAGCCGCCAACCAACAGCCCTCACGACTTGAGTGCGCACAGCATGGAGCCTCCCATAACACCCAACGAAATCAAAACTACCTCCCCTGACATCGCACTCCTAGAGCGAGGCAACATCACGGCACTCACAGCCCAGAAATCCCCAACAGACCGCGATGTGTTCCTCGTCGCATTTGCCGACTCCCATGACCCGGAAGACCCTCTAAACTGGTCCACGGGCAAGAAATGGAGAGTCACAGATGTCCTGTCCGCCACAGGCTTCAACCGCATCATGGTATCCACAATCATGGCGCCCGCCCTATCCACCATCGCCGTCGAGCTCAACATGAACTCAACCGAGTCTGCCATGTCTCTGTCCATCTACCTTCTCGCCACCGCCTTTGGGCCCCTGATCATCGGCCCACTTTCGGAGATCTACGGCCGACAGCCCATTCTGCACGCCTCCAATATTTGGTTCCTCGCCTGGAACGTCCTCTGCGGATTCGCCAAGACAAAAGGCACCCTCATCGCGGCTCGCTTCCTGGCTGGGTTCGGCGCGAGTGCCATATATGCCCTTGCTGGCGGCGTCTTGGGTGATATCTGGAGGCCAGAGCAGAGAGGGCGGTCGTTGGGAACTTACTTGCTCATTCCTCTACTCGGTGCTGCTGTAGGTGAGTCCACTACATCCACATAAGGCAAAATCCCAGCAAACGAGTTGAAATCCGTTAACGTTGTATCATTCCCCAAGGCCCCATAATCGGCGGCTTCATCACCGGACGCACAAGCTGGCGCTGGATGTTTTGGTCCACATCCATCTTCCAAGCCGTCATGATCTTTGTCTCCTTCTTCAGTTTCCCCGAGACGTACGGTGCCGTGATTCTCCGTCGCCGCGCTTCGCGCCTCCGAAAGGAAACCCACAACGAGCAGTACTACACTGTGTCTGAGAGGCTCGATGCTACCAGGTCAGCCAGTAGAGTCCTCGTGAAGGCTTTGACCCGCCCTCTTCGTTTGCTTCTCTTCCATCCCATCATTCAAATTTCAGCCGCCCTCGCAGGATTCGACTACGGCATCATGTATATCACACTATCCACATTTTCCGACCTTTGGAAGAAACAGTATCACCAGTCCGTGGAGGTCAGTGGCCTCCACTACATTGCCTGTGCTGGCGGTGAGTTGGCAGCCTCACAGATTGGAGGCTACCTGATGGACTATCTATACAAGAGGAGAACTGCTCAAGGCTCCACTCCAGAGTCCCGTATGCCGCTCATGTTCCCAGGCCTTATTATTGCGTGGTCGGGTGTCCTGCTCTACGGATGGACGGCAAATTATCACGTGCTCTGGCCACTCGTTGATGTGGGCGCATTCATCATGATGTTTGGAATGCAGTTAGGAAGTCTTCCAAGTAAGTCATCATCTTCTCTAAGACAAACCAGCCAACAAAGTATTTGCGTTGGAGACGAATGGCTGGACTAATATTGATATTGCAGTGACGGCATATGTCATCGACTCCTACAAAGACCACACCAGCAGCGCGCTGGCAGCGACGCAGTTCGCTAGGAGCTTGACGGCATTCCTATTCCCACTATTCGCCCCCAGTATGTACAGCGCGCTTGGATACGGGTGGGCGAATACTGTGCTGGCGTTGGCAGGACTGGCAATAACCATGCCTCTCACGACGCTGGTGTGGAAATTCGGGGCGGGTTTGAGGGCCAAGAAAGAGTCGACTTACTAAAACGGGTTGAGCCGACCTGGTTGTGGAGATGTGTCGGCGACTGAAGGCATTGATTGTACAGAGAATAGAGCCTTGATGGTAAACTAGTGAATAATGCGAGAGCGTAGCTGCGCATAGAGTAGGCAGACTACTGGACCTCTGCCTGGCATCGAACTATCGCTCTTCATTGGCCAAATCCAACACTCCTCTCCCAAAGTAGAAAGTTTCTCAACTCGGATTCAAGACAACCATGCAAACTTGTGAACTGTGCATTGTGTCAGCGGAAGACGACGTCAGAAAATCTACAGCAAATCGTGCAGCTTCGACCAAATAGATTGTTTCTCTCCCATTGACACGAAACAATACCACCCCATCTTAACACGGGTGGGACTGGTACTCTCCAGATAGCTTCTCATGTGTGGCCTTGCCCACCATCAGCCTCAGTATGACGTGGTGACAGCTGAAGGACGACTTAAGGACACTACTACATACTAGGCTGTAAAGTATCCGTAGGTAACCAATAAACTACCCTTTTGGGTACCCATTTGAAGACTTGGGTTAATAAAATTACCCACGGGTAACCAATTAATGGTCTGGGTACCCGTTATTTTACTAACCTAAATCTTCGTACCTATAAATATAGGTTCCTACAGGTAGGAAAGTACTACTAGTCTTATTTTCTATATAAAAGTACATTTATATATTACATAAAGCAACCCACGCTAAATTATCTATGGCTCATAAGCTCTTGTATATATTAATCTATGGGTACCCAGAACCCCATTTCCTTTAGGTTAGAGTAACCACAGGTCATGTATGAAATATCTTGGATACCCAAGGGTACCCAGGGGTACCCAATTTTACACACTACTACATGCATAATTTGTTGCGTCAAAAACAAAGCAACGTTGATGGCGGCGGCGATAATAATGGACCATCGTCAATCCGCCGAGTCCACTTCCCAACTCGCATGAGGCGCTTAGCCTGATCCACTCCAGCAACAACAGTCCCAGCTATCAACTGGCCCAGCAAATTCGAAGTAACCCTCTCTTACTGCACCAACGCAAAAGCACACATCACCCATCGCGCAACACCCTCCCATGGACCAGAATAATGGACCGCCATAAGCAATCCGTCACCAAAATCGCCGCCACTGTCCGCAGCTACTTCGAACGCTCAGAACCCTACCGCATCTCCCATGGCTCGACAAACAGCACCCGCCCACGGCCTCGCCCAGGCCAGGGCATCGTCGACATCAGCTCCCTCAACTCGGTCCTCTCTGTCGACTGTGCCGCTCGCACCGCCCTCGTAGAACCCAATGTCCCCATGGACCGCCTCGTCGAGTCCACCCTCCCCCACGGCCTTGTCCCTCCCATCGTCATGGAATTCCCTGGCATCACCGCTGGCGGTGGCTTCGCCGGCACAGCAGGAGAGAGCAGCTCTTTCCGTCACGGCTTCTTCGATGATACGGTCAACAACATCGAGATGGTTCTTGGAAACGGTGAGGTCGTTCGTGCGTCCCGCACCGAGCGCGCCGACTTGTTCCGCGGCGCGGCCGGAGCAGTCGGCACGCTGGGCATCACAACACTGCTGGAGCTCCGTCTCATCCAGGCCAAAAAGTACGTTCACACGACCTACCACCGCACTAGCAGCGTTGCAGAAGCTATCGCCCGCGTGCGCGCCGAGACGGAAGACCCGAAAAACGACTATGTTGACGGTATCCTCTTCTCTAAGGACCACGGCGTCGTTGTCACCGGCCGCATGACCGACGAGAAGCCCTCCAACCAGACGGTCCAGACCTTCAGTCGCGCTCGAGATCCTTGGTTCTACCTCCACGCCCGTGATCGCACAAAGGATCTCTCATCCGAAGCCTCAACATCTTCTTCGCCTTCCTCCTCCTCCTCATCAACAGCAGACTACGTCCCCCTCGCAGAATATCTCTTCCGCTACGACCGCGCCGGCTTCTGGGTGGGAACCCAAGGGTGGACCTACTTCAAGCTTGTGCCCTTCAACCGTTTCTTCCGCTGGTTCCTTGACGACTTCATGCACACCCGTATGCTCTACAGGGCCCTCCATGCCAGCGGTGAGTCCTCCCGGTTCGTGGTACAAGACCTAGCTCTTCCCTATGACTCGGCCGAAGAGTTCGTCGACTACACCGCCAAAGAGTTCAACATATGGCCCCTGTGGCTATGCCCCCTCAAGCAAGCCCAACAGCCCACCTTTCACCCCTCCACCGGCAAGTCTGAAGTACGATCTGCTTCCGATGAGAAGACCACAACCCAGGAGCCCGCTCTTAATATCGGCCTATGGGGCTGGGGCTCCTCCGTCTACGACGAGTTTGTCGCCAAGAACCGCGCCCTTGAGGACAAGCTCGTCCAGCTCGGCGGCCGCAAGTGGCTCTATGCCCACACGTACTACTCCGAAGACGATTTTTGGCGCGTCTACAACCTGCGCGAGTGGTACGACGCTCTGCGCAATAAGTATAACGCTACCACTCTCCCTACCGTGTATGACAAGGTCAAGATCGATGTCGACGCAAAAAGGCTTGACGACCAGAAGAGAAAGCAGTCTCTTATAAGCAAATGGCCCTTTGGTGGCCTGTATGGCATCTGGAAGAGCATCCAGAGCAAGGACTACAATTTGCATAGGCATGCTGAATGGAAGTACGAGGGGAAGAAACGATGAAAAATTGAGCAGGCTCTATCTGATCCGTATTATGTGTTCATACTGTAAATTCGTTAACTGTATTATCTTGGTGTAGAATATTTGATAGATGCATATGGTAGATAGAAACGGCATTGCTTCAGTTACCTGAGAGCAGTAGCTAGCTAGTAGGGAAAGGAAAATTAGCAGATTGTTTCACGATACAGTTCAAGCCTGTAAGGATTCAACTAGTCAAGTACTATTCCTCTTGGTCTGTTCTAATTTCTTTTTTTCTTTTTTTTTTCTATATTCAACGACAATTATGCAAAGACATAGCACTCAGCCCCGTTGTTAAGTGCACAAGCGGCTGGCCGGCGTAAGAGTCGAGCCTGTCTCCTCCGCGTCTGTCAGCTGCTCCATTAGAGAGCTCGGCACCACTACAGATAATATATGGCCCTAAGATGCTTTATAGACCCCCAGCAAATCTATCCCGCGATGCCGTCCAACGCACACCGCTAGGTGTAGGACGAAGAAAAATAAGTAAAATCGTCTAATCCAGTAACTAAAAGCGCCCCATAGGCAACCTCAGATCAGGTGGTCAAAGTAGGAAGGCGTTTCATTAATCTATAACCGCGCCAAGTGACTTAGGCCTTGACAGAGTATTCGCGCTTGAACATGTCATCGACCTTCTCGAGATAGTACGTGCCGCTAACAATTGTAGAGGTCTCACCCTTGGGCGTGTAGTCCTTCTGAAGGTGAGCCTGTTTGCGGAGATCGCACATCTGGCCAGAGAGTTAGCAACAAACGCAGCTTGAGAGGCATTCGGCGCGCTTTAGACATGCAGTCTAGGGGCTTAACAAACCTGATCATATGTGGCGGGGGATACAGCTCGGCGGGCTTCCAACCGAGCAGGGATATCAAGCGTCTTGGAGATAGTTTCTACGTTTCCATTGACACGGAATGACATGAAGCTGGATGCTAGGCCTGAGCCGTAGCTGAACAAGCCAATGCGCTTGCCCTCCAGGGACTTGCTGTCAACCAGGGACAAAAGGCTGGCCAATCCACCCCAAACGCTACCACAGTACATGTTTCCGCACATGGTGGCAACCTGAATGCTGGGGTTTACGCGCTCCTGGAACTTCTTCTTCGTCAAGCCCAAAAATGTCTTCTCAACAACCTTGTCGGTGAGGGACTTTTCGTAGTCAATATCGCGTAGTTCGGGTGCCACCTCAGCAAAGACTGGGGCGTTAGGATTGGAGAGGTAATCATGGTAAAGCAAGCGGGCATATGACTTCTGCACGAGCTTGCAAGTAGGCGCATGGAAAGCTAAATAGTCGAAGCGGTCTAGAGAGGTCTTGCTGTCGTCGGTACTGGCAGAGCCATTAACCAGCTTGGCATCGCGCTTGTTGTAGTCACGGTAGGCGGCGTCAAGCGCTTTGGTGTAGCAGGTGAGCGAGTAGTGGCCATCGACGTAAGGATACTCGCTTGTCAAGTCAGGCTTGTAGAAGTCATATGCGTGCTGCATGTAGGTGCCTCGCAGACCTGGCTCAGCGACAACGGGAGCATTTGGTCCGATCAACATAGCGACGGCACCGGCACCACCAGTAGGGCGGGCGTTACCCTTAGCGTAGAGCGCAATATCACCAGCAACAACGATTGCGTCACGGCCGTCCCAGGCGGAAGACTCGACCCAGTTGATGCTGTTAAAAAAGGCATTGGTGCCACCGTAACAAGCATTGATGGTGTCGATACCCTCAAGGTTGGTGTTGTCGCCAAAGAGCTGCATCAGGACAGACTTGACAGATTTCGACTTGTCGAGCATGGTCTCTGTGCCGACCTCGAGGCGACCGATGGAGTTGCGGTCGATGTTGTACTTTTCGAGGAGCTTGGAGGTAACGGTGAGGGCGATGGAGTAGATATCTGGAGGGAGAGGTACGAGGTCAGTAGGAATCACTGCAGAAACTGAAGCCGTAGGTTCGTTGTTTGCGTAAAGCGTGGGCAACGTGGCGGGGCATGAGGCCAGTTGGTATGTTTCTGTCGCCAAACTTACCCTCTCGGTCGTCACAGAAGCTCATCCTGGTCTGGCCAAGGCCAATGGTGTATTTGCCGGCGCTGACGCCGTCAAACTTTTCGAGTTCAGACTGCTCTACATACTGCAAATGAGTTAGCCAGCGATGTCGGCGGTGAACGAGGGGCATTTTCATCCAGACACAAAAAAAAGGGGACGAGGGGTCAATATCATGCGTGCGTACCTGACTGGGGAAGTAGATCTCAATGGCCTTGATGCCAATGTTCTGAGGTCGCGAAGTCATCTTGAAGAAGTTTGGGTGTTTAGTATGAGGGAAGAGGGTTTTGGAACGACCAAGACAGTTTGAGAGGAAAGGAGAGAGGGAGAAGATGCGAGTTGTTTATGGTGGAGGCAGATTTGGTCTCCCGAGACTGCTGGGAGGCGGTATTAGTACAAAAAGGTAGGTGGAGGACGGGGAGAAGGGAAACTACTACACAACTAAGGTACCTCACAGTAGGTCAGGGTCAGAGATAAGTACTTTGCATCTGGATCTATCAAAGTACTTCTATACCTTCAAGCTAAAATTGAGCTAAGAAAGGTACCTACTGGTTCAGTACGAGGAATGTACCATATATCATGCGTCCAGATAAAGCCTTTGCTCATGCTCATAAGTACCATATACGTGCTGGCCTCGCACGTTCTGAGACTTTGACTTGTCTCATTACTATTATTACTGCTCAAGCTATTATGTTATCACAAGGCACTTTGGGCTTGTTCCGACAGAGTCTCTACAGGAGAAGCTGCGTCCTTTCCACGGGGTACTAGTGCTTCCAGAACATCGTACGACCTGGTCGCCACAGCACAGTGAGCACACGAGCTAAAGTAAATTAGCAAATTAGATGCCTCTCCAGGTACCCAAGGTAGGTACTCAGCAGGTCCAAGCAAGCCAAGTACCAGGCACCAAAGTAACTAGGAGTCAAGTTTCCTTTTCACCGCCCTTCAGAGCGTCTTATGCTATAGGACGGGCATCGGAGGGGCGTTTACAGCGTTTACCCAATGTAGAAAGTTTGGCAAGTCTGCCAGGTACCTGAATATTTTCGTCTTGGCTGCCCCTCCATCCTACACAGTAGCATCAAGCACTTGTTGCTCACAGGGTGGTGGGGTAGATGGCTCGTGAGTGGGCACATACTTGGTAGGGTATGTGGTGGGTGGAGATCGAGGCGAGAGTGTAATGGTGACCACAGGTCGCAAAGACCGAACGGTTGGCTGGAAGAGGAGTAGCCGCTTGTGGGATTCAGTGAAGACAAGGAATGAACGGAGTGAGAATCGGGATCGGGGAATGGCCAAATCAAGTCCCGGTCAACAGGCCACAATTCAGGGAGTCATTCTGCAACTCTCACGCACTTACCGATATGTACGGAGGACTGACTGTCTTGATAGAGGCTTCGGAAAACGAGACGGCGTCCGGAGTTCTCCCCATCTAGCCCAAATGGGTAATTGCGAGAAAGGCGCCGAGAACCGCGAGTCCCATTTCAGTTATCAGATCATTCACCGGCCCCATGCTCTAAAAGCAGATCTTGGTTATCGCCCTCAGGGTCGGCAATGCTGGCGCGTTTCATAATAATGACGATTGAGCTACGGAGCGATATCGATGCATCAATGTTGGCCTACATCAGGTGTCGTAGGAAATGGAGTTCTAGGCAGCTCATACGGGATGTATAATTTGATTATTATCACATTAGTGGATCTTATCCGGTGATTTGACACACAATGCTCTGTATACATTAGACCCTGTCACGACACGACAAGCCTCTCCTATAGCACGACACAGCCATGAAACAACAGCTCATAAATGGGCTAATGGGGAGTGATGAGGTCAGTTGTTAGCAGTTTTCAGGATTCTCATTCCCTATTTGTCTCACCCGCCTCACAGACCTGTGGCTTACGAAGCCACCCTCTGGGTCCTCAGATCCCTACACGCTCATACATCACGCCACTTCTGCAGGTTACCCAGGTAGATAGGTACTTGAACACAAGCCGGCTTCTATGCCTGACCCACGCCTTCTGAAACAACAAAATTGCATCTCGAGAGTCTTCCAGAGATTGCAACAATATTCCGCTGAATATGGCCTTCTCTTTTCTTGACCCGATAGCGCAATCCGGGCTGCTCAACCGGTCGTTCAGAAAAGGAGGAATGATTAATCGCCGAATTTCATCGCATGCCCCGGACACCGTCAGAGCCAGCCCTGTAAAAACCCGATGAAAAAGAAGCTTACAAAGGGAACCAAAGCCGGTCCCAACAGAACGCAAGACATAATACAACGTACACATTTCCAGATAGATTACATGCCAAAACTATGCAAAAGATAGCCTTGCATCTTTCGCCAATGCATCAGGGCAGCAATACTCTTCGGAGGGTTCGTTCGGCAACGCTACATCATAGCGCCGACGCACCGCCCCTCGGACATCCAAATGAGGTCTGCCCCGCCTCAATTCTCAGTAAGATTTTATGACCGTAGATGAATCAACGAGTCCCATACGTACAGAGTAGTGCTCCTATCAGCACGTACAAGTGTTCCTCCAAAATACAGCCAACAAAGGGAGGCTGTTCGGCCACTTGCTGGCCACGTATACAGTGCAATGCCACAGGAAGAATACAGTGTATGCGCGTCTTGAGGAAATACAATATACCTAGCCTGGTAGGTAGGTCCTGATAACTGCATGTTGGCAGCACCACAACTTCGATCTGCCGAATTTCCAAGTACGTGTTCTGCATGGCCTCTGATTGGCCTGCCCTTCCAGATCCACAAGCCTTGCAAAGTTGTAGCATCCGTGGTCCGGTTGCCTGAATCTGGATCACTCCGACGAATGGCATGCTCTGGCCTGGCCCTCCGAGGACTTGCCCTGGTGTCTGTGAAACTGCTGGTGGGGCTGGTCGGAGGTCGAAGATTATTACTACAATTCCTTCCAGTGTCCTTGGAAAGGTCTTTTGCATCAATGACTTCAAAAAGGAATTCAACCATTTCGATGAAACATATTGCAAGACTCCACTTAGAGCCATACGCTTCTGACATTTGCAAGCACATCCTTCCGTTTGCCTCAAAAGATGCGCAACACTTAAAATGGAAATGCATCTAGCCAGAACTCAATATGTTAGCCTATTATTGCACTTTGGGGACGTCCTGTAGAGGCTCAAAAGCTTCGGTGTGTCCATCTTCTCCAAGTATCACCACGCGGCTTATTCTGCGTCGAAATGGTGATTGACATGTATTTCTGAATGAGCCCTGGCTGCATTATTGGACAGTCTTTGGGCTGGCTTCAGATGTTACAGAGTTGGTAGTACCGATTTCATTCTGCCGTAATTCCACGTTTACGGTAACATGTTCATTTTTCATTCCATTTGGATGTATATACACACCCAGGCCGTGCCATGCCGTGCCATGACAATGTCCACTTCCTTCACGGGCATTTAAAAAGCACGACACAGTAGTTATCAACGCCATGCTATGTCAAACAAAATTCTGCAATTATCCCGAGGGTGTACCATATCCAGAGTCTGACTTGGCACTTTCTTTTTTCTTTGGGCTCTCAGAAGATGCTTCTTCTTCTTCTTTCTGCTCAGCCAGATCTTCGCTTGCAATTTCCTCCTCAGTCTCCTGTGTCTTGTCTTCACTCTCACTCTGAACCTGTAGCGTGCTCCCATTCACCCTGTTCTCCTTCGCTTCCTCCGCCTTTGCTTCCTCCTCTTCTTGTTGACGCCGCTCCTCCTTTATCCGTTCCTTCTCTTCATTGTCTTTCTTATCTTTGCGAGTTGCCTCCACCCATTCGCCTGAATATTTAATGGCAGCCTCTGGGTCGTGCTTAAAACGTAGCAGGAGTCCCTGAATCTGTGCAGGGCTGAATTCCATTTCTGGTATTTTAGCAGCAAACTGAGCCGCAAGCGCACCCACTCTCTCATTGATCTCGGCCTTTTTCTTAGTCTTCTTCTTCTCAGTGTCTTCCTCAATGACTTCCTTTACTTCTCTCTTGGCCGCTACAGTGTGGCCAACTGGCAGGACTTCGTCGTCATAAGGTGCGTATATGGCCCGGAAAATGGAAGCCGTCATTTCTCTGTCAGCTAGCCCAAAGGGAATAATCATGTCAACGCGGCCCGGTCGAATCAAGGCTGCATCCAGCCTCTCGATGTGATTCGTTGTCATGATGAGGATTCGGCCCTCTTGAGATGCCACACCGTCCAGAATATTAAGAAGCCCTGAGAGAGAGAGACGCCCGGGGAGAGTGATTGTCGCTTCTTGAGAGCCGCCCTTCTTCAATGGCTCAGGGGGAGGACTGGCAGTCTCCTCTGTCACTGGTGTGTCTGGGCAATCAGCATCATCACGGGTGTGCGTCAAGCCAGCGCTGTCGATGTCCTCAAGCAGCACAACACACCGAGTGGGTAGATCGGCAAAAAGACTGGTGAGGGCTTCCTCATTGGCAGTTGGAGAACTGAGGCTGATGATGTAGATCTTCATTCGGAAGAAACCCGCCATGGCAAGGCTAAGTGAGCTCTTGCCAGTTCCTGGGGGGCCATGTAGAAGATAGCCACGTCGGTAAGGGATTCCTCGGTTGGCATACCAACGACGAGTGGCGGGATTGAGATAATCGGTGGCATCATCGATGAGGTCCTGTTTAGTCTTCCCATCGAGAATAACAGTCGAGAAGGGTCTGTTTAGTCGAGACATGCAACGCTGCCAGCTAGGGTCACATCCGCCGCCGCTAGTCCCTCGATATATAACGGTCTTCTTCTCGTCCTTCTTCATGTGCTCCTTGCGAGTCTCAAGAAGGAACTCTTTGAGTATACGGGGGTTTCTTCCAAAACATGAGACGGAGAGTTCTTCCCGATCAGCCATGGACGAAAATCCAACCTGCTCGCGATTTTGGATCCTCTCAAAGAGAAGAGGACGGCCTTTGAACCAGAAAAAATGACTCCCGAATGCTGGGGTGTAGTGCAATGCTCGCTTCTGTCGCCCAAAGTTCATGGAATCACCGTCGTCGTCTCTGTCAGCGTCGTCGTCGTCCTCCTCCTCATCTTCATCATCGCTATCATTCCAATAACGCCACATATAACTGCTTCTGGAGTTAACATCTGTATTGGCGATAAAGCGCCGAGAGTTCTGAGAGAACTTTTGTCGTGAGATCCAAGTCATGAACATGTTGTAAATTTCATCGTCAGTACGAATCTTGACGTTGGACATGAGGTGGCTGTCGATAAGTCCCCAGAGGTGCTGGCTCACATAGGTCCATGCAACGACAGCACCAAGAGCCAGGAGTACGCCTGTGACATAGAAGTTCACATCGGTGCCAAGATATGCGTGGAGAACGGATGAGAAGATGGAGAGGCCAGGGAAAAAATATGTGAGAATCGCGAACTGTGGAGAGGGAGCGCCTGCAGCGTCAAAGGCAGAGGCGGTGTTGTTGTCCATGTTGAAGGAGTTGCACAAGTCCTCTATCCCTTTTTTATACCGATATTGCGACTCAAAAGAACAACAATATCCGTCCCACTTCTCCCAGACAATAAGCAGCTGCCCAGCTTTATTAAAAGGGCGGCGTGGCTATTCAAGAGTGGGAGCCTCAAATATGTGCACCTATAATCTCTCTCCGTGTTGACTCTTTGCAACTGATCGAGGGGGCAATATCGCACCCAAGACTCGCAAAGGGACGTCAAAGCGAGGGGAGGATAATGAAGTAGGATGAGTTTGGGAGAAGAGATATGTGAAAGGAGGAAGAAGAACGAATAAAAGGTCACTTTATATATTTTCACCCGTGCCTCACTCGGGCACTGAATGTAGCTGGGACTATTAACATATCACAGCCCAAAAGAGTCTAGCTAGAGGCTAGGAAGACGCAAGTCCTCACTTTTTACCATATAAGAAGGCTTGGATTGGTCCAAAGTCCTAGGCAAGAACTGGCAGATGATGGAGCCCCCTGGCAATCCTGCGTCGCCCCAGGCAAACTACTAACAATGAAGGCATGAACAATTGAGGATGAAGGGTGCTGCAAAATGTAGGTGGGGCTGGTGCCTAAGGTCCTGCTGTGCCACGCAATTCTTACCCGCTTGTTACGTAGTAGTGTCTGCCTCTTCCACTGGCGGCCTCGGCCGCATTTTCACACATCAGAGCGGCAACCGCACGACGCCTCAGGGGACTGTAGTGCCGGACCAGTCATATGGCCTCCATAAGCAGCTGAGCCACACCCACCCCGCGATGACTCTCATGCCGGGGAAACGAGGGCGTCAAACGTGGCCAGGTTATCCTGCCAGTAGACTGGACGAGATTACCATCCTGTCTGGGCATGTCAAGAGACAATACCGGAGACGAATGGAACCATATGCATTGGACGGAGAGAGGGGTGGCAGCTCCCTCCATATTCAGTGCTAAAAGCTGTGTATTACTCCATGCCATTCGTCAATCGCAAGCAGTTTAGAGCATAGTAGTGCGTCTCCTGACTTGTTCGGGTTGACATTATCTCAAAGGCATGCATACCCTCTCAATGTGTGCCCGTGTGAGTCAACCCTGACCCCTATCGAAATATGCCTGAGCGGCGATATGCTTCACACCAACGAGAGAGAGTGCGGAGTAGTGAAAACCACAGCAAAACCGAGGCTCGGGAGGGTACGGACCTGTTCGCTGTGGTCAGCAATGCTACCCTTGTCTTGCCTGCCTGATCTACATGACTAAGGTCTAGCTCGTAGATAATGTGGGACTATCCCAGAGTAGACAACGGTAATTAATGGCTAGACTTTGATGTAAACCTGTGCTATCAAATATACGAGGAAATGAGAATCCCATCCAGACAGGCAGGTCCTCATAACTTATAACGACGCATTGCAAGTTCGTAGTAATGCCTAGCAAGAGTGACGTAAAAAGCACAGCAGAAGATGTCCTAGGGCCAAGCTCGCTCAACGTACGCGTAGCCTCAACAAAAGACATACATACCAAAGGAAAACAGTTTGATCATAAACTGAGACTCTCCAGCACAAAGAGAGATATAACTTTACTTATGAAAGGCTCAAGGGTCAATTAAAGAAGGCGCAAGGACTAGTACTTAGCCACATCAATCGAACGCAGCTAATATTGGTTCAAGTACTCTCCGTACTATAATCGCCTTTTCCTCCTCTTATCTATAAGCCGGCAATTTCTCTGTGCCGCGATTTGACCAACAAGTCAAACTCCAATAGTATGGTGGTATGGAGGTGCAAAAGACGATGAGTCCGGTCCCGACCCAGGTAAAGTCTTTTTTTTTTTTATCTTCGTAGCAACGAATAGTTTCAACACCGGTTCAACAATATAGACGGGCTGTATCCCGTATACTGACACTGCCGCCCATATCCTTCTAATATCACTGAGGCGCCCCCATCGCAGAATCTATCGGCTGGATTCGACCGTGTTCATCAACCGAGGGCATGACAGGTGCAGCAGACGGCTGTCTTGATGCGTCATTCAGCCCAGTCATACCCACTGGGGGAATCTGACCTGCTAGAGCAAAAGGCCCAAAGTCTGTAGTATTAAAGACGGGTACTGGCGCTGACATATCGTAAGGTGGAATATTTTGTGGCTGCCGGCTATTGCTGTGGTGGTATGTGTCCTGACGACCTCGTTTAGTCTTCCTAGAGGCGCAGAAAAGCTCCGATTCTTGCGATGATGCGTATCGCGCCCAGTTCTGGGGCTTAGTACGGCCAACTTGACAAAATTCGTTTTCAAAGTTTGACTGTATCTTCTTTCTCTTCATCAAAATGGCACCACGGGATGCTCCCGCCGCATAAATCAAGAATCTAACAGATAAGGGCTGGGTTTTCGGTAGCTTTTTATAGACCGTGGTCCATTCAGTGGCGGACGACTGACTACCTGGTTCGGACCCACGGGAAGAAGTAACGTCGCTCCTCGTTAACACAGCTGACGATTGATAAGACATTTGAGTTAGTACGTTATATGGCTTGATGGAACTAAACGTCCTTGAACAAAGTAGGGATACTACTCGTTCAATAGAAGTACTTTGCCATTACTGGGAACAATTCATCCTAGTATAGTCATTTACAGAGAAAGTCCAAGATAATGCAAGAGCAAGGTGCCACGGACCTGTAATTTTTGCTTGACTGCATACGACAGCACATTCGGGAAAATTTAAGCAGCCGCAAGCCCGTCAAATAACATGATCAAGTTTGCGGAGAGCGAGCGGAAGCTGCTGATGAGCGTTGTGTTTCGTTGGTGCAAGCCTCTCTGATGCTGCCACTGCACGCGCTTCAAAGACGACCTTGTTTCAGAGCTTCCCATCGTCGCACAGAAGTAACACATTGTCGAATTACATGCAAGACCCCACCATATTAAGGGTTGGCAATGCGGGTATCCTTCATTCCCACTCTCTGACTGTTGGCTAGTCTTACAATGTCGGTTGAAGGTGTCCCCAGGTTTAACAAGAGGTAGGTGTATATTTGAAGATGTTGGGAATTGAGCCTCAGTTTCTGGCCCGAATTAGGCGAGTTCAAATTCCTCGGGACTTCATGGTTGCCAGAACAAGGGCTCAGATTGAGCTTCAAAAAACTCTCTCGGCAGACGGCAGCATGGTCATTATGACAGAAGTCACGGGAATAATGAACAAGGCAGAGGGTTGGTATATTGTTGGCTTTGATAATTATTTCGCCGAATGGCATTGATAGATGCCCTTGGTACGATGCCACTATTAAGTTGTAAGGCTCACCAACATTCCATATCGTAGTCGTATCTCGTAACGCAGAATTCCAAGACGATTTAACGACACTGATGCTCTAGTCTGTATCTGTCTGTGTATCTGGATGGCCAGGTAGCCAGCATTACCCAGCAAGCCAGGGTTCTGGCTGCCATGAACCGTCGCGCAGTGGCTATAACTGCCGTTTACCAATCATGTGGACTGTGGGTGGTGCAATGGTCCACTTCTCGTACCTGACTCGGCAGTAGATAAATGTTGAAGTACTTAAAGGCCACTTCAGCACCATTGAAGATGCCATTCTCTCATCAGAGTCGCCTGAGGAATAGCGACCCTCTCAATAGTCGCATGCAGATAATGGTTCAAGGTGTGACGTATGTCATGTAAATGATCCAATATTTGATGATCTCGATCGCTCGGGTGCTCTTAATCCTTATTCAAACCCCAGCATGACCAGAATACCTACGTAACAATAGTACCTTTCCAGTGTGATAAAGCATCAGGCACCACCATCAAAGGTCATAGCCGGTGACTCAGTCTGTTATGCTCTTAGCTTGATCTTGTTACCGCATATGAAGTCCGCCCGTCAAAACCAGCGCTGAGCTTTCACTCATTGGCCTTCGTATGCATGTAATCAACAACAGCCGGAGTTTGCTGAAGGAAGTAGCGATTTGCTAGGAATTAAGTCCCGTCTCAGCTGATTAGGATGGCCGTGCCCATCGTCGGTTCGTTTGTGGCACATCTTTTCTTTATACGGCCCTGGGTCGTTATGTCGCGGAACTTCGTTTAAGGATGGACAAGATCGGCACGGACATTTCACTGCCAATGATGCTAAAAAGTGTAGAGGTCTTAGTTAATGGAAGAGTATAGAGTAGCGTATCAAGAGTTATATCCCAACAGAGGTTATGTCAGGGGCCAAACGGGCCAATTGGGCTGTGGGTGCCTGAGGCAGGAATTTCTAGTCAGGCACCGACAAGGACCAACTTGTATAATAATCGAGCAGTAGCGAGATAGCAAGGAGGTCGTTACGCATACACTGCGAGCCCGCCGCGAGTTCCCAGCTACCTAGCTTGCCAACTTTCACTCCTCGGTGATAACCCGTTTTCTAAATCTGACAGGTTATAATCCCTACTAGCGTAGTTATTGTTTTATAAGGGAGCCTCTATCATACGAAAATACAATAGATGGGATCAGCCACTTAGAGGCCATGGAATTATAAAGTGAGGGAACAGCCCAAAAGGTGAAGAAGGTCAAGGACTGGTCAACTTGTATTGCAAGGAGGTAAGAGGTCAAGTTTTCCCCCTTCTTAGGTACCGAAAATGCGCTAAAATTCAGCACCTTACCTTTTTTAAAATCTCTATCAGTCCTAGTACTTTATATACCAGACCTACACCTATTTTTATTTAGTTACTTAAGTAATAAAATGCCTTCTCAAGGCAGCTATTAAGATGGAGGATGAGACTCGCTCTTAGAGATAACGGTCTCTAGTCACGTGGGCTCTGAGAAATTGATCTAAGTAATGATTTTATAATAGCTAGATAGGCATGCTCTTTATTATTATTATTATTATTTCTTGAAATTAACTATTAAATATAATATCAAGAGATTATTAAAAGAGAAATCTCCTAGATTTTAATATAATTAAGCTTATATAACTAGAGATAAAGAGAATGATTATAAAACTATATACTCTAAAGTTCTAGGTAAGTAAAATAAACTAGCTCTAGAGCTACTATAAATAGATATTAATTATAATATTAGTCTACTTGAGGAGAAAGCTATTTATTATCTAGAGGAAGTTCTTCTTTCCTTAAATACCTAATCTTATATATAGTCTATATATAGTCTACATATAAGTTCCTCCCATCTAATAATAACCCAAGCTAAAGCTTAAGTCTATAATAGTAGAAGATATTATAGCCTAGAAAGCTACTTAGTAAAAGCTATTATAGGAGACAATCTAAAGTTAGATTAAATACCTTCTAAGGCATGAGGAAGAGATTATTAGATTAGATGGTGGAGATAAGTATAAGGAAGGGAATAGGAGGTTACTGTAGTAAATAGGCAGAGCTATTCCCCAATAAGACTAGTAATGGTTTTTAGCGCGGGATTTACCTTTTGATACACACCCCCGTACTCGTAACACTTACTCGTATTACCGCCAGTGTCTCAATCCGAAACTAACCTCTGCATGAGCGCTCTTGACTGGTTGGCTACGATTCACTAGGCCCACTATGGAGTGCAACACTTGTGGCCGGGGTGGTCCAGTCCTCTGGCTGCCGAAAGGTGCTGAAATACAGGTGATAGACAGCCTGGACAGCCTTTGAGCCCGTCCGCTGACTGCCGCTAACGAGTAGCGAGGTGGTTAGTGCACCAAACGGAGTTTGCTTCGTGCTGTTTCGTCCAAAGATATCACTCCACCACTCATAATCCCATACCCAAGCCGCTTGCTTGGGTTCCTCTGTTCTGTCCGTTCCGCCCACATCCCTTCCCCCCAGACATGACCCATCTGTCATCTCAATCACCAACCACATCTACAAACGACAACCTCATCCATCACTCTTAGTTCATCGCCACGGCTGCCCACCACTCCGTACCCCTCAACCATTCAACTATCATTCTACTACCACCGACACCTCTTCGTCAATTCATCACAACGGTACGAACCTCGAGCCTACATCTACAGGCTGTTTTCCAACGACAATCGAGTAGACCAGCAGCATTTGTGCTGCTATCGCCTCTGTCATCGCCAACCCAACTCGAAAATAAACGATAGGGCCATTTGTTAAACGCACTGATAATATCTCGACGTGGGTGCCGCGGCCTCTCTGGCGCTCACGCTGCGGTCCACCTGCGACCTTTGTCACATCGTTGCCAGCATCCAGTTTCCTGACGCCATGCATTCACACAATACAGACCGCTCTAGCCAAGTGAGGCGTTCCAATGGTACCTTACGGGATGATGAAGACGACTATGAGTTGACTGCGGCTGCGGTATCAGACGGCTTTCGACCGGCCAGCGCTACTGGTGTTTCTGCCGCTCCCTCTTTTTCACGTCAACCAGCCCGGGCACGTCAATATCCGTCACCTTCCCCCAATGTTTCATCGCAAGACCACCAAGGATTTATCAAGCGCCCATCTAGTACATTCAAACCTCCACGCCTCCATGATTCATTAACTCTTCGCAACGACGGTTCAAATACCGCTGGCCATGGTCAGCCAAGTGTGCCCACCCGCCGTGGTCTATCAAACCCATCTCACCCCTACAACATGTATCCTCAGAGAACAATGAGTAATGCAACATCCACCACTACTCCCCATATCGCCAACAATTTACGCTCCATCTCTCAGGGTCCAACTCACCCATACTCATTATACACACAAAACACGGCTCCGGCCGATGAAGCATCACAAGAACAAATGTCTGTTGGCTTTGACGGCGTTGGGACAGCTTACCAGCGCCAATTAGGCCCAGATGGTGAGGAGATTGGAGATTTAATAGGCCCTATGGGACATATGGAAGAGCTACCCCCCTACACCAGATACCCCGAACAATTTCACGCAAACAAGCGGTCCGTCGACGCCGCCCCGACAACTGCCACTCCTGTGCAACTTATCGACGGTGCAGGAGGAATTGGCGTAGCCACTCGAAACCCAGAGTTCTCATCTACTAGCGAGGATCTTGCCATGTCTCGTTCACATCCTTCTATTCGAAGCACAATATCATACAGGAGTCAACACGATATCAATACTGCAGCTAGAGATATTGCTGAGAAACCCAACCATGACAAAATGGCAAAGGAGAAGCCAAGAAGAAGTTTTGGGGGTATCATTCCGTACTGGGCGATCTGCTTACTAGCCATCGCACTTGTTCTAATGGGCATCGTCATGGGCGCCGTGATTGGAACAGTTCTTCTCAAACACCGCAGCTCCAGTGGTGGTGAGGATATGTAAGTCAATTATACATCTACAACCAACGTGTTTCGGGCCAGTTAACCGGTCTTCTAACCTGACCTATTGTAGCCTTCCAGAGACAGAACCTACCCCAACGGCAACAGATGTTACTCCCCTGACCACCATCCCACTCGATTTGGTACCTTTGGCCACTGGCTATTTTGCCTTGCCACCTCTCGAGCCCAAGCAGGCGCCTAACACATGCATGAATGATACCACCCAGTCAGATGCTTGGAGCTGCGATATGTCAACCCATCTTTATATTCTCAACATCACAATGGACACCACCAAGCCCGAAACCTGTAATTACGGGTTAGACTTGATCCCTGCAAATGTGACAAACGTCACTAATACAAACTTCCCCTGGGGCATGTGGCCGCCGACTATCTCGTCATCTCTCACGTTAGTCAATGACACCTGGAATCCAGGCTTCGGCCCAGCATGGTGGCTACAAATGGTCTATAATAAGACTGTCCTTGTCTCTGACTACGGAGCGTTTAACCACAACCAGAAACGAGACGGGGGCTCGCCACGGCATGCAGTTTCGGGAATAGATTTTTCTCAATTTGAAAAGAAATCTAAAGGCGCCAAGGTTGGCGACAAGCCGTGGATTTGTACCTGGAAAGATACGACTATTGAGGTGTTTCTTTATCCCAGCCAGAATATAAGCCAGAGCTCAATCTCTTCTTTGAATTCTGTGGCCAGTAGTCACGTTGGTGGACTGCTTGCTTATTCCGGCAACATCGACAATGTGCCTAATGGCAAGGTTACGGCGTTCCCCAGAGTTGCTAAACTACAAGAACGTCGACTTTCCGATAACCAGAATGTCATAGCAACTTGTCACCAGATTGAGATAATTGGCAACGGCGACGACAGCAAGCCGGTGAAATCCAAAGATGGCAGTGGCTCCAAAGAAATTATCATTGAGGGCAAAACTAGTTCATTGGAAGAAAAGCTTGAGGGGCAGCCATACGTTCATCCTTTTAGACGATGGGCCGAGAAGCACTTAAGGCCGCGTGATGCAGGAGAGCTTACCGACTGTGGATGTCTTTGGCTGTCAACATGAATTCAAAGGATATATGTCGCGTAACGGCAGTAAAATGGCATGTTTAGCTTCCTAAATGGAACTGCCGAGATGGGAGTTTCCAGATGAATATCTGGATAGTAATGGAGGTGGAAGTCAAAATATTCATACCATGGCGAAGGGTGTGGTCGGAGACCGCTGTATGTTTGCATCTTGTCTGCAAGGTTTCATTTCCTTTCCCGAAAACACTCGGGAAGTATTTTAGCGTTGGGAAGATCTCAGTCTGGTTCTCGTCGTGTTGGCGCTACTGGCTCGCCTGCTTTGAGGAGTTTTTGGGATCTGCAGGTTTGCTATTTTGTCTACAAGCTCAATTAGCAGGGTATATAGTACCTATTTCTTTTGGGGGAGGGATATCAAGGACCATTTGGTGGGAAATCCATTTGTACAGGGAAGGCTTTTTATTTTTTATTTTTTATGGCATGAAGGCAGCAAGGGCAAAAATATGACGGTGATGATCAAAATCACCTAGACGAAGACAAATATCAATAGTCTGCTCCTTGGTGATATCTTTGCACATATATACGGTGATATTGAGTGCTAGGTGAGCATATTTAGTTAAATTAGCTAGTCTTCAGGTTTTGTCACCTTCCAAGACTAAGTTTAACTCTAGTTTTCCTTCAGCTACTGTGCCTATAATCTCCAAGCGTTATCCAGCGCCACTGGGGTGACCAAACGAGATTATATGCTCATTGCCGATTCAACATCAGCGTGATCAGCTTGTGGTCCTACCAGCATCTAATACCTGACTTGCTTTGTCCAGAAGCTTTGTCAGTCAAGTACCCTTCTTAGACGACCTTAAGTGCACGCATATCCAGACGGTTTTTCCGTACCGTAAAGAACAACAGGATGAATGGGTCTTATCAGAGGTCTGTTTGGTAGAGTTGATGCGTGCACGAAGACAACGGGGGCATGGAGGGGCTGTCTTGCGGCGTGGCCGTACATCTCGGTTGCCGACTGTCCTCCTAAAGGCGGTTTTGATGGACGATGCGACTGTCTATTCTATGGGACGTCAGGCTAGTGTCAAGTCAAGTGCCTGGCTGCGCTGCTTGCTCTTCTTCGCTGGTTGGCCGGATCTCGTTGTCAACAATGTCCTTTCTCCCGTCCCGGAAGTCTCGCATCAGAGAGAGAAAGACGGAGTTCTTCCACTTGTCGCCGTCTTCGTGTTGAACTGATTCCAGAAGCCTTTCCGCCGCCTCTGAAACAGCGGATTTGCCCTTTTGCTCAGTGTTTGCCCCACTTTCTTCGGCCAGCAGCTGTGTCTGTTCTGGGACCTGCTCCATATTGTTGGGCTCGAGGGAGAGGTTCCCTATCTCTGGTGTTTCAAGATCGGTGAAGTGGTTATTTTCTAGTCCGCGTGACGCCTGGGCGCCATCTGCTTGTGAAGCAGCCTCAGCCTGTGCCAGTGCAGCCTCGTTGAGCTCAAGCTCACGAGCCATCTGGTCCATGACGGCGTCGACATCTGCCATGTTTCCACCGCCATTGCTCGCCATCCACCGCGATATATCCTGATCAAAGTCGGCATTGGCGCCTTGCGGCTGCTGAGCTACCAAGGGGTCCGCATTCATGTAGCCACCACCGTTGGCCATGCCGAAGTGTGATGCGAATGCGGTGTTGGGCTGGCCAAACGCAGAGTGAAAGCCAAGTCGTGAAGGGCCTTGGGTCATCTGCTGCATTAACGGCGCAGTAGGGGATTGTTGACTTTGAGCTGGCATGCGGCTCTGCTGGTTGGAGGAGCGGGTAAAGTCGGCAGCCCAGTCACTGACGTCGGCAACGGGGGACGGCGTGTGGACATTGAGGGCCCGGAAGCCTTGGTGATGTTGAGTCAAGGTATTGGGATTCGCTGGTCGTAGAGCCGCGGCATGCGCATGTAGGCGTCCAGCAGCATCATGAGGCATTCCGGGCAAGGCGGAGTTGCCAGCCATAAAAGCGCCGAAGCCATCTTGCGCCTGACCCAGCTGTTGCGGCGCAGATCGGAAAGACTATGGAAGCAATAGTGTTAGTCGTTGAGACCATTTGGGGTTTGTTGCCTTTGGGGTCTAGGAAGCAAAAATGCGTAGGGAAGCTTACACTTCTGCCCTGAGCGGCAGCTTGGTCGACGAGACGATCCTGGTGGTGGCTGACGTCGCGAGCCTGGTGGTCAACGAGGCGCTTGAAGGGTGACGGCCCGCTACATGATGCGTCGGCCATAGCTGGCAGTTTCTACCTGTGATAGGGTTCGGTGAGGTAAGGGTCGGAACGTTCCTGTACAACGTTCGAGTGTAGTTTTTCTATTGAAGAGAAAAGGCTGCTGTGAGAATGAGTTGGGGTTGGAGATATAAGTTTGGCAGGCGCTGTAAGGCAAGGGAGACGCCGTCTAGGTATGTTCCAGGCAATTACAAAGAACCTCGGCGTAGACTAGGGACTCCGAAGTAGAGGGGCGGATGAAATGTGATGACCATGGTGTGGGTACGTACATATGGGGAACTCGGTTAATACGTTTGGAAGGCCACACTTACCTACCCTGTAGCAAGGTGCTTACTTAACGTATTTTCGTAGCAGTATGCTTTATTTGCTACTCCTCGTTTTACCCCTATTTCAGTTTTTATGCGTAGAAGAATGCCTGTTCTCGACTATCTGCAATAGTGTGACGAGGAACCGTAGTCCTATTAACATCATCATAGGTCTCAGCGAATTTGGTGTTTAGATGCTGACCTAAGGTATAATACTATGCTCTTTACGTGGTCATGGTTCTAGCACATGTCTAATTTACATGTGCACTTAATGTTCGAGTTTAAGGGAAGAATCTTTCCCAGTACGGCGTTGCCCACACTACCCTGTAGAACAGTTACTAACTGACTTTTACTATGGTGGTGTTACATCACGTGCGTGCCAAGTGAACAGCCATCTGTCACTAATCGCTACCAACAGCCCACCAGACTTGAGTAGATCTGGTATCTGTGGATGGAGTACGTAGCTCCCAGCAACCTGGGCCAATGCACCGTCGTGTCCTCTGCCAACATCCTCACCTCTCGTCTCCTTCCCCCGAACCACTTCTTCTTGTGTCTCTGAATTGCTGGCCACCGATAGTACAAGATGGTAAGTTGGATCGCCCCAATCAACACATTTTTACGCAATTGGGGAACTGGCCATCCCGTCCTCTCTGCCCTTGTCTCCATGCATGGCGTTGCTAACCTCCTTCAAGGCTGCCCAGGTCATAGCAAACACTGGCCACGATGACATGATTGTACGTTGCGCTAAAAATTCGAGGATAATAGCCGTCCTCCTCTCTGCCTAATCCCTACAACACTACCGCGACCCGCGGCCGGACTGGCGAATTCGAGACCCTTCCGAAGCCGTTTGGTTCCCGTCCAAAGCTAATGTATGCGCCAGCACGATGCTGTCCTCGACTACTACGGCCGAAAGCTGGCAACATGCTCCAGTGACCGAACCATAAAAATCTTTGAAATCGAGGGCGAGACCCAGCGGCTGATAGAAACCCTCAAGGGGTAAGTACGACCAACCTCTCCTGTTGCGCCTCGCACCATCCTGGGCACAGTCAGGACACGGCGATGCTAAGACATCATGATAGTCACGAAGGCGCCGTCTGGTGCGTGTCATGGGCACACCCTAAGTACGGTAACATCCTCGCGTCGGCAGGCTACGACGGCAAAGTCTTCATTTGGAAAGAGCAAGGCGCGCAGAACAACCAGTGGCAACGCATCTATGACTTCCCCCTGCACAAGGCTTCGGTCAACATTGTGTCCTGGTCCCCCCATGAGGCAGGCTGCCTGCTTGCCTGCGCCTCTTCTGACGGCAACGTGAGCGTGCTCGAGTTCAAAGACAACAGCGTCGACCATACTACCTTCCCAGCTCATGGCCTAGGCGTCAACTCAGTATCCTGGGCCCCCGCAACAAGCCCAGGTAGTATCGTTAGCAGTGCTCCTGGCCCTGGCTCTACAGGCAACCGGCGATTCGTTACGGGTGGCTCTGACAACGTCCTCAAAATCTGGGCCTTCGACGCCGTGTCCCAGTCATACAAGCAGGAACGTGAGCCCCTGGCGGGTCATACAGACTGGATCCGCGACGTAGCCTGGTCTCCAACCGTCCTTCAGAAGTCATACATCGCCTCTGCCTCCCAGGATAAGACAGTCCGAATCTGGACGTCAGACCCGTCCAGCGGCGGCCAGTGGGACAGCAAAGTACTCAACTTTGAAGCAGCGGTGTGGCGTGTAAGCTGGTCACTGAGCGGCAACGTTTTGGCGGTCAGCGGCGCGGACAACAAGGTCTCGCTCTGGAAGGAGAACCTGCGTGGGGAGTGGGAATGTGTCAAGTCAATCGAGGAGTAGAGACGACCTGATTGAGTGGTAGTGATGAACAGGTTAGCTGGAGAGAAGGCGTTACACTTGGCCAATAGAAACAAGAGAAAAGATGCACTTGTTTTGAAGGTACAGCATTTGATTATTCACTTGATGTTCATATGATGGAAGCGACGTAATCATGGGATGGCCACCAAGGAGCCTTCTGTGTGGTAGCCACATGATATACCCGTGGGTAATACTCGAGCTCTGTTGTTGAGATGTACGTGTGAGGCAACCTAAAGAGTGGCGGTTGACTGGGCACGCTAAACTCTTTGTCGAATCTCAGCAAAATGGATAGTTTTATAGTAAGCTACCGACTATATTACATAGGCTGTTATTAACTTGTCTTGTGAATATGTTTTCATTGATAGTGCTGTTAACCTCACACGATTAGTGGCAGGAGACTCCACGTGTATATACAAGACCCCCGAAAGGCACGGCGGGCAGGCGAGTGGAAAATTACTCTGTACAATCTAAACTCCCGTTTTCTGTCAATCCATGCAAAACGATACACATGTCGTAGACACATCTCACATGAGAAGGTAGCTCATGATAATGGCAGCCACGGCCACCCCCAACCCGGTAGAGCGTCCAGACAAAAGCTGTGAAGCACCATTTTCGCCGTCATCGCCGCTAGATTTACCACGACCACCACTGCCAGCGTTGGGATCATGGAAAAGGGCAAATATCTCACCGGTGCTGTCCGAGCTAAACCAAAGGCGGTCTGTGGAATCTCTGGCAAGACCTACAGGGCGGAAGCACTTTCCGGGACAGTTGGATAGTTGAGGGTTGGTCAGGATATCGTAGGTAGCATCCGTGCTGTCTTGTGTTGTCGAGGGCTGGCCATCCTGGAAGAGAATGGTGGAGATGCGGTAACCAACGGGGTTCTTTCGGTCAACTATGAAGGGTAATTACTGGTTAGCACGCACGCAAACAATAAAGAGAAATCATTGGTAGCTTACAGCTGCCGTGGAAAGAGGACGAATGCTTGGGAGCCATCCGTGGCAAATTTGATATCCAAAGGAGCCGTATGAGCCTGGAAGACAAGGCGGGGAGGCACAAATTGCACATTACATTGCTGATCCGTGGCCTTGACCGCCGTTGAGTTGGAGTCGGGGAACTGGTCACCAGTCTTGAGGGAGCCCAAATCGGGAAAATCCTTTGTAGACCAGATGGCAGCACACACTGGGTAACCATAATTACCTCCTTGGTCCTTGACATTGTCTGTGCTTTTGGGATCTCCCAACAGGCCGTGGAAGTTGAGCTCTTCGCCGGGGTTGTTTTCATGTACGTCCTGACCATTACGGTACAATTCGTCCATGGAATTCTCCACTGACCAGATGTCGCCAGCGGTAGGATGCTCAGCAACACCGACCGAATTCCTTAGACCCCACCCAATAATATGACCATCCAAGAAGTCGTACGGGTTGTCTTCCTCGCCGAGGCTTGAGATGTTGAAGCTGCGGATCTGTGAGTGGCCAGACTTGATGTCTAGAGCATGCTCGTCGACGTCCTCAACGCTGCCGCGAGAGACAAGTAGGACGCCGGGTTTCTTGCGCGAGAGGAGCAAAGTCCGTGTCGTGGCATCCGTGTCGCTCATGTTTGTGACAACGGTACGATTAGTGATACTGACTTTGACCTGCTTGCTGTCATAGGTCCATGCATAGACATTCTTCGATGATGAGGCATAGACAGTCTTGCCATCGTCGGACAGGGCCAGACCATGATTCAACTAGGGTTCAAAACCACGTTCTAGTTAGCCACTATTAAATGATGTCAGGGAACGGCTAGTATGAATTTTCACAATGATGACATCGGGGTTTGTTAGTGAACATGTCGGGGCATGAAAACTGCGTCCAATCCCGGTTACAAAGTCAACTCCCAGCAGAGAACTGCAAGAAATGAGTCGACTCACTTCTGTACTTTCGACCAAAGTCGTCTTTTTGTTCACGGACACGCATGTTTGGCTCTCATTTCTTAGGTCAAGATGCACCAGACCAACACCAGCGTCTACCAAGAGAAGACCACCGTCGTTGTCAAAGGTAATGCTCCTAGGCTTCTTGAAGCCATTGGCCACAAGTTGGTACGACCAGCCCTTGGCAGCGACTGGTGCGGGATAGTCAACCTTGAGGGTGTTGGAACAGTCCTGGGCTGCCACGGTGGAGATGGCGGAGGCTGCCGTGACAGCCAGAAGAGCGGAGCGCAAAGTCATGGCTGCAGTACAGACTGCTTGCTGCTTGCTACTTCGGGGTTTGTTTGTCACAGGAGGGTTTTCTGATGACAGGCTGGTAGTTAAAACGGATATACCGTCAACTATAATAGTGGCCGGCAATAACGGATGGAATTTGGAAGACACTTGGTGGGGAGGCGAACTCGGGGCTGAAGATTATCAATCTCTGACTGGCGGATGAAAAAGAAAAGCCAATTCAATATTATCACCTCATTCCGCTTTTTTTTTTTTTTTTTTGGTTAGAAAAGACGGGCAGCAACAGCCACCCCGTCACGCCAACAAAGTCGAGTACTTGCCAGTATGAGCTAGTGCAATGGGACAATATGAGAAACATTGTGAGGGCAATAGAGGGGAAAAGAAGCGCCTGCCTTGCTTCCAGTGACGGCGATGCTACATGCTTCCATACCTACCTATCTAGGTACCCAACATTGCATGCAGACCTACTACCTACAGAGGTAGATGCCCACTTTCTGGGAGTTCTTCGTACACAAAATGGCAGTTGGTGCCAATGCCCTGTACCACACTGGTGTTATTACATAGCTAGCACTGTTTACTATTAAGTATATGGTTTGTTTTCTTCTCAGGTTCATGGGTGGTACTGCAACAAGGCATGCACGAGGTCTACTAGCTACGCATATGTTTACTCATTCAAATAAATTGTGACATTCCACTGTGGCCCATTGCCGGAACTACCCAATAACTCGCCTGAGCACTCGATTATACTCGTGTTTATGCAGCCTCCTAATCACCAGTTGTCTCGTAGATACAGAAAATGCCATAGCCTCAGAATCAGAGGGCAATTTGGGTTGTGCTCACTCAGTACACGCATGTGTTGCTACAACTGAACATTTCGCCAAAGTGTTGCTCAAAACACAATTGAGTACCGTGTGTTCAAGTAACTAATCATGCTCATTACCCCTAGGGATCGATCAACATGTAAGGTATCTACGATCAATAACTTTCCACGTGTCGAATAGACTTCACTTGAACTTCAACCCAACAAAACAACCGCCGATAGAAAAACGCCTGCAATGGCATGTACTACCTAACAACAAGGAACTAGAAAAACAGCGACCCCCCCAAAAAAGATAATGAGAAAGAGTGAAAGGGTTCATAGTATGCTTCCTAGCTATAATCCCTGGTCGCGTAAGCCAAGCAATGGCAGAGCGTCAAAGAGGCTCGCATGTAAATTGGGTCACCTACACCATGCTTGGTATGTGGGGAGGCGTACGTGAATAGTGTGGGAAAAATGATTCTGATCCAATTAAGCTCAGTCCTGCCAACGAAAATGCAGCCCTGTTCACATGGAGCCTGTCCATATCGAATTCAGTAGCTGCTTAATCTCCCCATCAACGATGCTCCATTTAGCGAAGCCCAATGACGCTCATCTCCAGCGTCCAAACTCGTCGAATCCACACCTTGAGTTTGCCTTCGACGCCTTCGACGTCTTCTAACTCAATGCCCTCCCACCAGCACCGTCTTGCTGGCTTTCTCCAGAACAGGAGTAGCTTTTGTGCCATACCCACGGCATTGCTGCCGATGTCGTTACCTCTGATATCGCTACGCAGCCGAGCCAGCGCCAGACTGCAAATGACTGCTTTGTTGGGTTCACCAGCCCGATGGCCCCAATGATCATCATGATTGAAGCCTCTGTAATAGCGCAACCAATGTGTTAGTCTGAATTTTTTTACGACACTGAAAAACAGTAGAACTCACCCTGCTGTAAGCATTTCGATGAGATGAGCCTCAGTCGTGCCTGGCTCATCGCTGCGTTTTAGTCCTGAAAAAATACCGCTCTGCTTCTGAAGTGCATGTGCCGCGGCACGCTTAATTTCCATCATGTCTTGTTGAGTTATATCTGCTCGAGGAGGGATTGCATAGAAATCGAGATCTTCCCGCAGTACAATTATGCCTGCCCGCTTTGATGAGTCATCGCGAGATCCTAATGGCTCCAAAGGGACAACGTCGCCGTCATGAGACGCGCCGGGGGACGTCTCCGAGGGGATAGTCTGCGCTACATGTCGGAAGAAGTCTAGCATGTACTGCAAGGAAGCTGGGTCGTACTAGATTGTTGATCAGCTGATATTATTCGTTCTAATAAATCTACCGAATACTTACGTCAACTTGCACGGCATCGCCCTCAGAAAAGCCGCTCATATGCCCTTCAGGAAATAGGCCATTAGGGAAAAGAGATAGTAGGACAAATTCCGGTAGCGTCAATAGTTCATCTCTCGAAAGCACAAATCTAGTACCCCTGTTTCACAGATTAGCACCTCATCAAAGATGGAGGTTTCGTCTGTATACAACCTACCTCAGGTCCATAGCAATAGTCTCATCGGCGCCGACATCTGCAATCCATTGGTTAGCCGTTTGTCCCCGAACACTCCCCACATCCACCCAACTCGAAAGGGGTGCACGTAAACTTGGTTGGGCTGTGGAATACATGTACGAACCTCCTATTGAGTTTATAGGCGGTCCACCCTGTTGTACTTGAGTAATAATACTCGCAGCTCCACCGGCGGCAGCCATCACGTATGTGAATGCGAAGAGAGGACTGTCTCCCTCGGAATATGCAGGCGGCGGTTCTCCTTCCTCGTCCTTGCTACCACTTGACTCTGCTTTGGTGTCTGTTGGTAACGCACGCTTTGTCTCGGCAACCGGGTCGTGGAAGGCCCTTGCAGCAGCCTGGTCGGGATCAAAAGGTCCAGAATCGAGCGGCGCGCAGTGGTAAGAAGAACTATATGCAGGCGCAGCAACAGATGTCGGGGCCTTGCTCCTTGTGCGGATGGTGGCAAAATCGACGAATCGTTCTGTTGAACTTTCGGGCGGCGAAAAGAGCGATGAAAAAGGAGGCGGGCGGGAAGAAGACGCTTCAGATATGGGATACCGTGGTGGCGGTGAATGCTCAGGTTCAGTTTCAGGAACAGCGCCGTCAATATCTCTGGTTCCACTCTCTTCCTTGAAACACCTGCAAAGGTCAAGGTCCTCAAGGTTCACTGACACCTCAACTAACTCCGTGGACACGGACGGTCCGATTTGAGGGTCCCGGGATTCAGACAATGTGACGGATTCGTGACGATGGCAAGCGGCCGCGGTGGGTGACAAGGTCAGGTCGAGGAATGTGGACGGCTTGGCGGGAAGCGACCTCGAGGCGTGCGAGGGAGGACTATGCAGGCGGACAGGCTCAAATCAATAGCAGAAGCATGAGAGGGAGGATCACTCAGTGGACACTGCGCCGAGCGTGGTAGTTCAACTTCGGTAGCGGTCAGGCGGAAGAAGGTTGCGGCGAATAGTACAGAGGGGCCAAGGGGGATGGCAGGATAATGATTCTGATGCGGATGCCTTTGTTGGGATCTAAACGAAGCTCATAATCGTACAAGCTGATGGGGAGTAGATTGGGGATGATGTAGCAGTCTGCTGGGTATTGAGATGTACGGTCGACGGCGACGAGGACATGATGGGGACGACTTACGAGACATGGACGTGAGCGTTGGTTAGTTGCTCCAACAATGGGGTGGGTAGATGGAACCTGGGAGGGAATAGCAAGTACATTGACAGAATGCCCAGTTGTAGGCCACTACTGAGGCAAACTTTACAGGGCTGTATCTTTTGTCTCCTTAAGAGTGATAAGAGTGCTTGACCCCACTCTTCTTCCCTGGAGGAACTTCAAAGACCCCCCGACAAAGTAGCGCCTTGGCGTGGCCCCGGTTTGGGATGTAGTATGCAACGCAAGAAGGTACCGATACTTTATGGGTCGCTTTGAGTCTGAAATTGGCTGTAGCGGCCCCCATGTAGCAGCTTCCCCACCAATAGACGGCAACACTGTACCGCCCATTCTCCAGTTGTTAGCCGCCTGGGCTTCCGTGGTTCATCACCAATGAGCGTCGCCAGACTTGCAGTGTAGGGGGTAGCTCATTGTAAAGTACATTTATCCCCAAAGAATAAAGTTAAATGGCACACTCAACGTTACATATGGTCCGATTAATGGCCATGGTAATCGGACTATTGGCTGTTGAGGAACATGAAGAGAGGCGTCGAGATAAAGCAACCATCCCAGTGGAGTAGGCAAGGCTAGCCAGCAATATATATGTTTTCTCTATAAGCTGAAAGTTGTGCAGGTCAACGCAAATAGGTTTTCTACCTTGCAAGAGAGTATTGCAATACGATGGTTGGAGCCCAAACCAGAGGGATTGCATACGCTTCTGCTTCTCTTATGCATGTCAATCGCTGTCGCTGTCACCGAAAATGGCTCGCAAGACATCTGCATTCGCCGTATTCGCCTCCACGGCCTCGTTCCTCTCAGGGTTAACCTCTGCCATGACTTCATAGACAGGTGCAAGAGCATCAGAAACAGTGTGGGAATCCCTGTCGTTATCACTCGCCACACCATTACCACCAGAACCAGCGTTCGTTGTTGATATTGTCGCTGACCACGCCATCTCCGCACTATCATTCTGCGTCGACAATGGTTTCGAACTTGCACTATCTTTCCCCCCATTGTCGGGCTCGCGATCTGGAAGAGAGTGTGCTGGGGCTTTCACATTAAACCTTTTGCACAGAAGTCGGGTCGGAAAGAAGTCATCGACCAGTCTTGTCATTGTACCAAACATACCCACTTTGGCGGCTTCCTCTGCGGTATCAGCTACTCTCCGCTCAACACTCGACTCCGGAGTCTGTGCGGATGATCCGTCGTTGGACAAACTCGGTTTTGTTTTTGCCGTGGTGAACCGAGATGCCATGAATCCAGTCATAGGTTTGAATATATTGGCACAATTGTGAAACTCCGTCATCTCTTTTAGATAGTCATCGTCTGTCATGCCTTTGAATTTTGCTGGAGGTTCATGGATGACATCTGCCTGCCACTCCAAGTATGTTTTGTAGCGGGATCTTTTAACTTCAGCATCCGCATACGGCCCCCCCCAAGCTTCTCGACATTGCTGCAATTGCTGTATCTTTATCTAATCGCGGTATCTGATCCCGGAGCGCCTTCTGCCGCTCCTCTTCGGTCCTTGCATATCCTTTGGGCACCTCCCCACGAGCAGCAGGGAGATCTTTCTTGCCCGACGCCGCAACCAGCCGATCTCGCACAGACGGGGACAAGAAATCGAAGACTGACTTGCCCGGAAGAGGTGCCTCGCCGAGTAGAGCAGCTCTGGACCGAGGATCATGAGTGGACGCTTTAGCAGCATCCGCTGTGGACATATGGGCGGACTTTGCACTTTCCCCAGAGCGGTCTCTCGCTGATTTCCACCCAGGAGGAATTGCCGGTGGTGCGTATGTAGAAAATAGGCTAGCTAAGTCGTCCGTAACTTTGGAGAGAACGAAGCCGCTCAAGGGCAATCGTCCATCGTGGCAGCGGAGGAAGCAAGTGCCAGCCCTGGCTATCTTGGGTACGTATACCGGTGTTTTACCTAGAGCTGGGTTTACCGCGGCTGCCAATTTCCTTGCCGGTTTTTTTTTCTTATCTCCACCAATGACACGGTTATACCGAATCTTTGGGCCGATCTCGTATGGGTCTTCCTCGTCGGACCCATCGTCGTTCAAAATACCAACGCCAATACCTCCCTTATCAGTTCTGACCTTTGGCCGAGCCGCAGTGAGTAGAGACACTTTGTCCCATTGATATGTTTGTGGTTCGTTACATTCGACATCGTTCGGTGTGTCATTCTGACGACTAGCATTAGACAGTTTTGCTTCACCAGAGTGACCTAATCCTTTCCGATCTGCTTTGCGAACAAACCGAATCATTGGAGCATTTTCAGGCGCGAAGAAATGACTTTCTTGCCCAGTACTATTCGAGCCTTTCCCCAAGTCTAGTCGGGCGGTGCGTCGAATCTTAGGCCCAATGCCTTGGCCATCTTTCCAACCCATCTTTCGCAGTAACTTACGGCCCATGGTATCGCCCCCTGAAGCGAACAATTGCATGAGCCCCCCTGAACGAACTTCGTCCTCAGTGGATGAACCAAGTCCCGCAAATGCCTGCGACGTCTGCAGTTTCTGGGCTTCAGCGGCATCGGCTAGGTCCTCCTCGTCCATGTAGTCCTCGGCGCGATTGACGGGTTGGGCAGCATCGTCGTTCTTATGGCGATTATTTCGGCTCGAGACGAACGTCGACGGTGTCCATCCTTCCTTGGACCCTACGGTATTAAAGTAGCTATGCAGTCACGTCAGCTGCTTGCCTCTGTGACTCGGCCACGGCTTGGATGTAGGTCGACTGCTTACCCTGCGCTCCATCCGCCAGTAAACGCACCATGTAATCTCTTCCGGCCTCTTTCATCCCTCACATCCTGCTTCCATAGAGGCAAGTAGGAGCCATCGTCGCGACCATCGGCTTCGCTGGGCAGCGGGGTGCCGAAGACTGCGTACGGCGCATTGGCGTCGGCTTCATATGTGGAACGAGGTCGCTTATAGGACATGGGGTTGGTACTATGGGATGAGGATATCACCACCTCATGGAAGCTGAACCATACGATCTAGTATTTGGTCGCGTGGGGAACAGACATGAGCAGCTGTTGGCGTGTAAGGTGCGTACGCTTTTAGTACGTTGGGCGTATCGGTTAGTTCAAGGAAACATTATCGATAAGATTAGTGTGAATGGGCATTTGCACATAGCTAGCACCATTGCTGTTGTGGAGTACAGGCTTAGTCAACGCACCCAGCCAACCAGCCTCCTGTAGTGCGGGATGGAGTACTTCATAAATCAGACTGCATCCGTCTGTTCGAAGTAGTGGCGTATCAACAACAAGGCGACTTTTACTGGGTCAAGAAGCACTCTTAGCTGTTGTGAGCCCAATTGTCAGCTTGCCGACCCAACCAAACAACCAACAGTCTGCGTCTTGGCTGGATTTGCTTCGCCTCGTCATTTCTGGGTCCAGGCGCTATCCAACCAGTGCCTTGGTCTTGGAGTGTTTGGCTCCATATCAAACCGTAGTAGTGTTAACATGACGAATAGCTAGACACTGCGTGAGGCAAATACATTGTGTCCTGACAATAGTGAACCCTGGATCTCGAAACCCTGCTCTATTTGAAAACAGCCCATCAACATTATCACATCAAATCAAGTACCGTTTTGAACTCTGCCTACCTAACGTTGCATATCCGCCAGCCACTTACCTTCCATAGCATCAGTAATTTAACCATTACTGTTAGTCCAAAGTCCTGGCTTCCATTGGATAAATCTAAAGTAGGGCAGAGTACAGAGTATCTGGGCAAACTGCAGCAGTAGGCGCCAGTACGTAGCACCAAGTATTATTAGGTGGGTAGGTGTTGGCAGGTAACTAACTATGGAGTAGTCACTCCTAGTAACCGCCTCTCCAGCCTCCTTTTATCCCCTCCGCTCCTTCCCCCCGGATAGGTAGTGTCAGCATTGTCTCTATCCTCGCGAATATCTGCTTCCATCACTTCAGCTTCGTATTCTGCAGAATTTTTTAATAATTTTTTTTCATCAAGAGGGACTGACGAGCACTATACACTCCTGTGCTAGCCATTTTGCCTGCTCGCCATGACCACTACCGCGTCACCAGGCTCCGATCTTCCCCCCTCTCGAGCACCCCCGTCCCGGTCCTTTTCTACGCGCTCCTCCAGGCACCCCTCGGCCGCTGCTGCATCTGCTGCTGCTGTTCCCGCCTCCAACTCCAACCCCAACTCCAGCTCTCACCACGCCAGCAATCACCAACAGCGTCACCATCGTCGCACCTCGTCGTCGTCAGCTCGCCCAATCCAGGACGTCCTTCCCCACAATGACTACGAGACCTCCGACGTAGCAGCCCATTCTAAGCGCAGCTCCAGCCGAGACCGTCCGCCACCTGTGTCCAGGGGCTCTGCAGCTGATCCGCCGGCCTCGTCGTCACGACCCCATCGGCGGACTAGCTCTCGCTCCAACAACCATCACCGCCAACCAAACCACCACCACTCCCCCTCCCAGAGTCACAGGCAGCCCCAGACTCAGGCCGACATGCCGTCAGCTTCCGCGGGCCGTCGCCAACAATGGCGGCGGCATCGATGCGCCCCATGCCTCATCCAAGCAGACAAGGTCCCGCACCACTATTCCGACTCAGTCTGGAAAATGGATCTTGGGCAAGACCATCGGTGCTGGAAGCATGGGGAAAGTGAAATTGGCTCGCAAAGAAGATGGAAGTGAGCAGGTACGTGTCTCCTGTCTTTTCTGTCAATCTCATCCTACCTTTTTTATCCCATCGTCACTGACAGTTTCGCTTTCCACCATTATTTAGGTCGCATGCAAAATCATCCCGCGCGGGTCGACCGAAGACAACCACCAGAGTCGAGCAGACAAGGAGCGGGCCGATCAGTCGAAGGAAGTACGAACTGCACGCGAGGCTGCCATAGTTACGCTCTTGAATCACCCCCATATATGCGGGCTGCGAGATGTTGTGCGCACAAACTATCATTGGTACATGCTTTTTGAATTTGTCAACGGGGGGCAAATGCTCGATTACATCATTTCCCACGGCAAACTTAAAGAGAAGCAAGCCCGGAAATTCAGCCGTCAGATTGCCAGCGCCCTCGATTACTGCCATAGAAACAGCATTGTTCACCGCGATCTCAAGATTGAGAATATCCTTATCAGCAAGACAGGGGATATCAAAATTATTGACTTTGGTCTCAGCAACCTATTTGCTCCTCGCGGACACCTCAAGACCTTTTGTGGTAGTCTATATTTTGCTGCCCCGGAATTACTGCAAGCAAGAGCCTATACCGGCCCCGAGGTTGATGTTTGGAGTTTTGGCATCGTTCTCTACGTTCTCGTTTGTGGTAAGGTGCCTTTCGACGATCAGAGTATGCCTGCTCTGCACGCCAAAATAAAGAAAGGTCTCGTGGATTATCCAAGTTGGTTGTCCAGTGGTACGCAATACTTTCCATTTCGACGCCCCTTCTATCCCACTTCAGAACGCTGACCTTACAATACAGAATGCAAACACCTAATGTCTAGAATGCTCGTGACGGATCCGAAACAGCGTGCAACTATGCAAGAAGTCATGTCACATCCTTGGATGGTAAAAGGATTCAACGGCCCTCCAGAAAATTACGTCCCTGTTCGAGAGCCACTTTCCACTCCGCTGGACCAAGAGGTCGTTCAAGCTATGCAAGGCTTTAACTTTGGCTCTCCCGAAAACATCAGAGCACAGTTGGGAAAGATTATTGACTCAGAGGAATATCAACAGGCTATAAAGGCACATCAGCGAGAAAAGGAAGCATACTTGCCAAGTAAGGATGTCGATAAGAAGCGAGGTTTCGGTTTCGATTTTTACAAACGTAGAAATTCTGGCACCAGCCGAGACACGTTGACGGGCCCGAGTTCCGAGGTTCTTCAGCTTGGCAACGATCCTATGAATGCCTTTAGTCCACTGTTGTCCATTTACTACCTAGTGAGGGAGAAACAGGCTCGTGATCAGACCGATGTCGTGCTACCAAGCGGTGCTACTTCCCGTGAGAAGGAAAAGGAAAAGGAGAAGGAACGAGGTCGCGAGCGAGATGGCCAGGCCGATATGGTACCAGAGTTAGCCCCTCCCCAAGCAGCGCACACGAACGCAGCATCCTTTGAATTGCCCGGCGAAAAACCGACAGGTGGACGGACCAGGCCAAGAGCTCGCACACACGGCGAAGATGATGCACCAGAACTACCAAAGCATGCGCCTTTCTCTCCAACAGAGAACAAGATTGAGCACTTGCAGAAGAAAGAGGGCACGGCTGCCGGTCTTCTTCGTCGGTTCAGTACTCGCAAGCGTAGGGATCCGGAACGTGCGGAAAGAGACCGCTCCCATCCACCCGCCGTTCATATTCACTCCCCTGCCAACGCATCGTCACCCGCCACGCCCCGAAAGAGCTTTAGCATTCGCCGTGGTCGCCGCGATAGAGATGATAACCCTGTGTTGCAGTCAGGCGGAAGCCAGCCTCAGCACAGCGCACTTCTCAGTCCACCAATGTCGGCAGGCAGTCACAGAGAGAGTCGAAAGTCAACAGGTCTTGGACGATCGACGAGCTTTAACTCGGCTGATTTGCGACGCCGTGAGACCAACAGAACTGCCAAAGACCCACCGGTCACGAGCGGCTCTGATCAGTCCATTAGTCGCGAACATGTTACCCCTGTTCAACGTGGTCACGGCCACTCGAAATCTGTATCCATGAGAGCGAAGTCTCTTGGCCATGCCCGGCGAGAGAGTGTCCAACAGCGTCGACTTCGGAGAGAGGCAGCACAAGAAGCAAATGTGCCTGAGGAAACGGATGCAGACCAGGAACAAAGTGGGCTCTCCACGGAGCGACTTGACAGCTCAGATCTAGCCAAACCTGTGTTCCTGAAAGGACTCTTCAGCGTGTCAACAACATCTGGTAAATCTGTACCGGCAATCCGAGTCGACATCAAGCGCGTCTTAAAGCAGCTTAATGTCGACTATGTGGAGATCAAGGGTGGATTTAGCTGCAAGTACTCACCCAGCATTGACCTTAACAAGATACATGACCCGCCCGGGAGCCCGTCACAGCAGACGCCAGGGCATCGGCGTCGGTTCAGTTTTGGTGGGCTAATGCGGGGTGACGACCGGGAACGCGATGAAACCCGAGAATTGGACAGACCACCCATGACACCGAGAACCCCTGGTCGGTCAGACAGGGATCGTAGCTATTCCAATTCGGAAACCTCTGTGGATAGTATCCCTAGGAGAACTGGGGGAGCCCCGAGGCGTGGGCCAGGCGAGACGAGCACGCAGGTGCAGAGTGATCTTGGGGAGAGCATGGTAATGGAATTTGAGATATTCATCGTCAAAGTGCCTCTCCTTTCGCTACATGGAATTCAGTTCAAACGAATGACGGGGAATACATGGCAGTACAAGAACATGGCCGACCAGATCCTCAAGGAGCTCAGGCTATGAGAGATAATATACGGGAACAGACAAGGGGAGGGCGAGTTCAGAAGGGCAAGGATGTTTTCAATGGGCCGGGCAGATAATATGGACGAGGCAGAATTCGATATAGCAGATCAAGATGGGAGCACAATGTGGAGAAGTTAATCATGTCAGGCCATTGAGGTTTATGTATGAGTGCGTAGGGAGTATGGTGCCTCGGAGGAAAGGCACCTCGTTTGCATAGAACAACTCCCAGCGTTGGCAGCGGACACGGTCGAAGACTGGGGGCAAAGGCATTGGTTGGAGAAGAGAATTATATATGTCACTGACAGTAATGCAGCCAGAGATTGGCCCTTTAGAGGGAAGAAAGAGACCATAGTGGGCGCCTAAGTCAAGGTTTACATGTGGGCGACCAACGTTGATTTGTCAGGTTGATGTTACGATTACGACGAAAGCAGTGGTCAAGATGGAATAAGACATAAGACTTGTGCGGAGTCTGTAGGCTTAAGGCTAAGGATGTGAGCGTATCTGTGGATTGCTTGTGGCAGAGCCTATCAAGGCAGTGTGACTTTAGCAACTTTTCGCAAGGTTTGAATGATGCGGCAGGGTCAAAGCTTTATGCATGCATCTCTCCAAGTTGAACGGTCTTCATTTGTGTTTACTTGCTCCAATGATCACACGTAGGCTGTTGTATCATTTTCATCAACAAAGCGCCGCGTATGCCCTGAAGTCAATGCGGCTCGGCTCATCAATGAAAATAAATAGGAGACAATTCAATGGGGATGAGATGTGAATGCAAGTGAACGCAGGAATTGGAGGTGGTGAAGGTGAGAATTGGGTTTGCGAGGCGTGAGAGAGGTAAGTGCTGGTAACTTGTTGATAGCACTAGCCGTGAGGCGGTGGACACGGCTCCTTCTAGCGCAGAAAATCCACGAACTCTACAACCTTTGGTAGCGCGACATCCACTAACCAACCACAAGCACGGTCAGGTAGTGAGTCAGCTAGACTACAGCACTGAACCTACGTAAACGCAAAAGCCACAAATCATTGACAAGACAAGCAAAAATGGGCACCTTCAAACCACCACAAACGCCAACCTTTTGCTCAGCTTTTTCTTCTCTCTCTTCTCTCCCTTAACCAGAACCCGACGAACCTTAAGCGCAGCTGCCTCGTGACGCCTCGAAGCTCGTCCAAAAGAGAAGACCAAGACTGCCTACTTGAGCCGAGAGGTTTTGTTGCTAGCCTTTGCTCAGCGCACTCTGACCCTCTACATTAGAGGGTACCTGCTTGAAGTCAACCCTCCGCCACGTCCCCGCCGAAACTGGCCTCGTCGCTTCTGCGCCCAGCATCACCAACTCACGAACGACCGTCGCCCTCGACACTATCATCGTCACCACCATTGACCACAAGTCACCACCCACCATGATGCCATCGGCACATGTCTACGGACATCACCAATTCAATCCGCAGGGGGAGTCGGCCTGGATGCATCAGCAGCCAGTCCATCACCAGCATGCTCAACAGGCCGCCGCCGCCGCCGCCTCTGCCGCTCAGCAACAGCAGCAGCAGCAACAACAACAGCAGCAGCAGCAGCAGCAGCAGCACCATCAACAGCAGCAACAATACAACCGCATGGCTAGCAACCACTCCAACGCCAACAGCTTGACGACTGCCCACGGCCAAGATGCCGGCCACGACAACATATCCGAAGATAACCGGCGAACAATGGCATATATCGCAGATCTACTCAACGAGAATACTCGTGAGGCTGCTCTGCTGGAACTCAGCAAGAAGCGAGAACAGGTTCCCGAGCTTGCGCTCATCCTGTGGCACTCATTTGGTGCGCATTCCCTAATCTTCCGTCCTCCGCCTTCCGTTCTTCCACCAACGCCAAGTTCTTTGACCGCTATTGCCTTTAGCTCACCATACGCGAGTTTTGCATGCGACGTAGGCGCGGTACTAACACATTGTTATAGGTGTCATGACGTCTCTTCTACAGGAAATCATCTCCGTCTACACACTCCTCAACCCCTCCCAGCTAACCGCGGCCGCCTCGAATCGGGTATGCAACGCGCTGGCTCTGCTGCAATGCGTTGCCTCCCATAACGACACGCGCACACTGTTTCTCAATGGTAGGTCTACAGCCAGACACAACATCTAGGTAATGGCCGCAAACAACGAGGGTTGAGCTGACACATTGGCAATAGCCCATATTCCACTCTTCCTCTACCCATTTCTCAACACTACCTCCAAGTCACGGCCGTTTGAGTACTTGCGCCTGACCAGCCTCGGCGTCATTGGCGCCCTGGTCAAAAATGACTCTTCCGAAGTCATCAATTTTCTTCTTACAACCGAGATCATTCCTCTCTGCCTTCGGATCATGGAAACGGGTTCGGAACTTAGTAAGACCGTGGCCATCTTCATCGTACAGAAGATCCTGTTGGATGATAATGGCCTCAACTACATCTGTGCCACCTATGAGCGTTTTTACGCCGTGGGCACAGTTCTGAGCAATATGGTTGCTCAGCTGGTCGAGTCGCAGACTGCTCGTCTCTTGAAGCATGTCGTGAGATGTTTCCTTCGGTATGTAGAACCAGAATCACCACGCGCCCTCTTTGTAACCAACGCCATTCCGTTGAGGCAGACAGTCAAGCTAACAAGGACGTCTGTGTGCTATAGGCTCAGTGATAATGCTCGGGCTCGAGAGGCTCTACGACAATGCCTACCGGAACCCCTCCGCGATGCAACATTTTCGTCGGTGCTTCGAGACGACGCAGCTACTAAGAGATGCCTGGCGCAACTTCTCATCAACTTGTCCGATAACGTTGTGGATCCAGGCTCGTCTAATGTCTCTGGCATGTGAGCAACTTAAAAACAACACAGCTGTACGAACAACCCAGGGTACCTCTGTACAAGAAACCAACTTTTTTTTTTCTTGCATTTATTACGGCGAATACGGAACATGGGGTGGAAGGCATTCTTCTATTGGTATTGCGGGGGGAGCGAAGCACGCGAGGAGGGGAAGAAATGCTTCATGTTGTCGAATCTGGAGGGGGTCATATATCATCGATGCAAATACTGTGTATAAACAGGACACCTGAAGGATGAATGACGCATCGTCAACAATGCATCGAAGTTTTGGGTCCTGAGCAAGGTTTTGCTCAGCCACGTAGGGTCGGCGCTGGGGGGTTTTGGTAACTCTTCTTTTGTCTCTATTATTTGCTCATCTTCTCCATTCGTTCCTCTTCCTGCGCGTTGATTTTGTGTTCTACGGATGCTTGGAGAAACTGGGGGGGCTGGGTTGAAAAATTGGGCGAGGTTTTACGATATAACTTGCGGGGCTTTTGCGATTGCACCTCTCTACCTGGATAGGCAGAACTTATGGCTACAGCGGAGGAAAACAACCTTGATCTCCCAAGGTGTTGGCGCTTGTGTCCCTACGTCGACGGGTGGGTTAGTCTGGTTTATTGCGAGAGAAAACATCTGTGTATGTCTATATGTATGAGTGGCGTTGGTATGGGATAAAACTGATGCATTCGATTTGACAGCTTTCATCTAGAGTGGCGTGGCTTCGTATACCGACATGTTTTCTAAGGTTAATTTGACTGACTTGTTGACTGACTTGAGTACACACAAAGTTCAATTTTTTTGGACGAACCCGTACCACGTAATTGTATAACAAATATATTCATAATGCGATTGTATTCAGCTTCCAAAATCATTCTTTCCCCTTTCCCTGGCGGCTGTGACACCGCATACCGGATTACCTTCCATCTCCCACGATACAACAGCATCGTCACCATTTATGGTGATGAATACTTGTACCCGTACTGTGCCTTGGCCTCCTCGACAAATTTCCTGAGTTCAGCCGTCCTGGCTGCGGCCTCGCCTTCCTGGCCCTTGATGGCATACGATCTGGCCGGGCTGGGAATCTCAAAGCCCCGCTGGACAGCAGGACGCTCAAACAAGCGCTGCAGCCATGCCTTGACCGAAGGGAACTGCTCAAGTGTGATGGTGCTCACGAGGAGGGAATTCGCCCATCCTACCAAGGCCAGATCGGCGATGCTGTACTTGCCTCGACCAGGTCCAACAACATAGTCACGATTATAGAGGCGGGCATCGAGGATGCCGTATAGGCGTTCTGTCTCGCCCACGTAGCGCTGCACAGCCCAAGGGATTCGCTCCTTGGCGGCGTAAAGAAAGTGGCCTGCCTGGCCCTGCATGGGGCCTACACCTCCGTGCTGCCACCCAATCCAGGCCTCGGCGCGCGTGTAATCGTCGTCGTCGGCGGCGAAGGAGAAGAGATTCTTGGGGTCATAGCGGCGTGTGAGGTAGCTCAGGATGGCATTGCCTTCAAAGACGGCCAGGTCGTTGTTGTCATGGTCTACAATGACGGGGATGCGGCCATTGGGGTTAAGGGCGGTGAACCAAGGCTCCTTCTGGATGTTCTTGGAAATGTCGATGGCCTGGGTGGTGTAGTGCAGGCCATAAGCCTCCTTGAGCTCCTCGAGAAGGACGGTAATCTTGTAACCGTTTGGCGTGCCTAGAGAGTACGGGAAACAAGTAAACCGTTAACGATTGATATCTCTACAAGTTTTAGACTAGATCGGAAGGTTTTTGCCTATTGGTAGGGGGTTGTTGGGAGAGGGCGGGTATTGTGGTTGAGGATGGATGGAGGCCTTGTCCAGGCAGGTGAGAGGAGTTACACTATCGTATAGATAGTGGTAAAGTTGAGTGTGTCTCTGGTTGAGTGGCTCCCCCATAGACACGGAGTAAAGCAATATGAAGTGCCTCAGAGTCTCGAGGTGGTTTGGTGCGCTCCACCAACGCATCTAGCTCCACGGAGAGGATTCAAGGGCAGTAGATCAGAAGGAAGATGAAACGTAGAATAGGTTGGCAGTCAGGCATATTCGCAGAAGCCAAGGGATGCATGGGAAGCTTGTGGTTGAGGCGACATGCAGTGGTCGGGGTATGGATAAAATGACGTACTAGATGTAAGCAATTCAATGCCTTTGGTGGCAATGAGGCCGGTGGGACGAGACATGATAACGGGTAATAATGGATTCTTGGAAGGTGGTGAGGTGGGGCTGGAAGTAGTTCCCGTTGTGTACAATGTAGATAAGATTATTGGTAGTCGTGGTGCTCAGAACCGTTTTGAACAATGTGAGGAGAGTGGTTTGTTTGTTGGATGATGCTGGGCAGATATGTAGTACTTATCTGGCAATGGCCTGGGTCGGAGTTTGGCGGGTTACGATTAATTAAAGTTGCGAATGATGTGAACATCACGTCGGAGAGCTGCGTGGTTCGGTTATATACCCCCAAGCCCGCCAGAGAGGGAAGACGGCACCCCATCACATAGCAGTTTAGTAATTAACTAGATGCTCCTCTCGCTTCTCTGCACATCTATCCAGATGCTACCGTAATGATAATCTAAGCCTTTGCGGTCCAGAACTCCATTGCAAGAAGGGCCCATTCATTACTGACAAATTCGAAAGTGTCGTCACTCTTGACGACTAACTATCGTACCTCTTGCTGCTTGGTTGTCCCGCGGAGTTTGGAGTTTACGGCAATTGGACGGGGGGCTTGGGCAGGAGTGGCTTGCGAGAGAGCAAGCCTACTGACGACATTGATTTGTAAGTTCTCAGGTTCCCGTGACGCTATGCCAAACGCAGTCCCTGGGTGGAAGAGGGGGTTTAGTAATTCATGTTCTGGAATGTGAATGCATGCTAGTTTGTTAGTGAGTTAACCGCCAAGTCAACGTGATTCATGCGCGGTGAAGAGGAACCTTTCCGAAACTTGGCCAGTAAACACCAGGTGCGTCGCTGGAGGGCGACATTTACGTCGACGCCTCCAAATGGGGACTATTCTGCATTTAGAGCAAATATTGTAGCAGGCCATTTTCTCTTTTTGACACTCTTTATGCAGCAATGCAATAAATACCGCTTGATAACTTCCACCTGCTTCTGTCATGCGCACAATTCGACCAGTCTACTAGACGAATAGCATAACAGCTAGCTACCCTGGACACTGGCCAGTCTGACAATAACTCGCATCACGAGGTTGAAACTATACTGCTGCATTCTGCTGAAACTCGCACCAGTCAATAAAGTACTTTTCGTTTTATCCCCGATCTCTGTCGAACTGCGCCAGTGGTATGCATGACTACATGTGCGGCTCAGAAAGTCGAGGCGTCTAAATCTACCATGCAACTATAACGTATCGTCGTCGTCTAATCTCTCAACGGCTCCGAAGAAGAGCAAGAAACAAGCAGACTCTGCGACAATCTTGTCGTTCTACTCCAACCCCCCTGCTTGCACCTTCTCCATGCTACAGTCATATCTGCACACATTACTTTACGCATGAGATGCTACAATCCCGAACATTGTAATTACGGCGCCGCACCAAGACTTTGCATGAAGTTTCCTATCTCTCCTCTGTCCCTGCAAGTCCCATATGGAAATGGACAAGGGACTCGGGTTGGAGGGAGGGGCTTGGGGGGATAATAGATGAGACGCAAACGCATCCTCCGAAGTCGATTGAGAGAATGGCAGACTCTGCATGGTGCAAGTACCAGTTGCAATTCATATGTGCGGCGAGGAGATGCAGGGATCAAGTCCTTTGCCGACGGCATCTCATGCGCAGCATCATTGGAAACACTGACAAACTGCGTAGTGCTAGGTCGTCAATGAGGCGTCAGGTATTAATGGTGTTTCCCTATTTGCCCTACTGCTTCATGTACGCGTGCTACACCATTTAGAGTATGCTAGCTTTATTTGCCGTCTTCACTTGCCGCGTGGTGCAGCGCCTCCAGAGAGGTCAAGTCTCCCGGCCCAGACGGAGTCCAGCCAAGCTAGGTCTGCATGATCCTACCTTTGGACCTTGCGCAGCAGACGGGCCCTGCTTAGAATGTGATGTGCTATATACCTGATACCGCACTAGTCAGAACTACGCCTGCAATGGTGAAAAGAAGCAGAGAAAGTGCTGATAGCAAGTATGAGTTCAGCAAGATTTCTTCCGGCTCTCGGTCCGCGTGGCATCACGAGAGACTGTCGCCACCCATGCTTGTGTCTCGCCAAGAGCCTATTGAGTATGCGAGTGCATGTTATGCTGCAGGGCTACTTGCATGTTATATTGGACGGATAGCATCTAGCCAACAGGTAAACCTGGGCAGAGTCCGGACTGCGGTAGGTGCATGACCAGAGACACCCGCCTACATGGCGACACATCACCTAGCTCAAACCTGGAACAGTATCGCCGCTCAAGTGAAGAAACCCAGGTGTTGTCTTCAAGGCATTGCGCAAAATTACACCCAGGTCGAATCGTTGATGATACATAGCATGCGTTGCATCACACAAGACGTAGTACTCATCTCTTTAGCCTAGCCAGGCTACATGCCGAGTCGTAGCATTTTGCGGGGGAACGAACTCTTGAGAACGGCGGCCAAACTCTCTCACTGGAACTCTGCTGAGACAGCTATATATGCGTGATGCTCTGTGTTATTGACCGTGAGCTCCACGAAGGAGTTGGTTTGGATGTTTATATTGCAATATCATGCGTGTTCCTCAGACGTCTTTTGCACGCCAAAAGCACAGCATGAACTGATCCCTTGTCTGGACGCTGTTTCCTCAGCAGAATAAAGGCCTTGCTTGTATCGAGTTAAAGAGGGGTGCATATGGCAGACGCGTGGCAAGTTTGACAGGGGTTGGAATACATTGAAGCTTGGCCAACACAGGTGTCTGAATAGTTGGCTGCGCAACCCCAGCACGTCCGAGTCCGTTCGTACGGAGCGAGTTATTTACTCGTGCGTCTCAAAATCAAGTGCCGCGCATCACTCTGCGATTCCTCATTCCTGACGCATAGACACTGGCTGGAAAATCTCGGCATCACGCACCACCCCCTTCAGCCGCCTCACAGCAGAGACTCAATGCTCAGGCACAAACACCAGACTGTGCGCTCGCCATCACAGCGCCACACCACGAGATGCCATCCCACATCGGGCCTTTCCTCTGCATGTGGCGATGGTGAGTGACGGGTGGGATGCCCACGTGGTACGACAGGAAGAGGCGATCCAGGGGTGATTGCCAACGACAGCCACTGGGTTTCACACGTTATCTCCGTTGGTTGTATCTTTTGAGCGTGTAGATGGTGGCGAGTACTTGTTTCCCCCCATGTGGACATTCGTCAATGAAAAGGCTTCGACCACCATGATCCGTGTCTGCCCTACCCTGTAAAAGGATCTCCTGCAAGCTGCAGAGCTACTGCCTTGTGGAGGAAGTTGCCGCGAGATAGTCTCTGCGGCTTTTCATAGTGTTCGTTGGGGGGTTGAAGATGGTACCTCCGTAGACGTCGTTGCCGAATGTGACGATGATGCAGCGTGGTAGATGACCGATTCTTCGAATCCCTGTTCCTATTTGCGAGTTCTTGACTGTCTTGCGCTCAGACATTTGCCAGGTGTCGTTTATCCGCGCCCCTGATATCGCGTCCCTCATGTTGGTCTTGAAAATCCTCCCAGACTATCTAGTGCTTGCAGCCGTGCCCATCTGTGTCTCGTACACAGTTCCTTTGCTTTAGGCCCCACCTACATTGTTTCACATCAGACTTCCAGAAGGATCGCGCACTACACGCCGCAGATCGCTGTCGAGCGTCACGCCGCCTTGACTCTTTCCAGCCAGCTGCATCTGCCTTGCGTCCTAGCCAGGGGTGAAGTCCAAAGAGAGAGAGCATGATGAGCGATTGATTGGAGGGAGCTAGCAAACCAGCAACATGGGATATATTAACTGTCGCAACGGCTCTGAGGCCATTATCAGCCGACCATTACGTAGGGGAGCATGGAAGGATCCGCGCGCGTGTTTATGTCATCCACCTTCCTGGATTGCAGACACCACTCACTCTCTACACCACTGCAACTTGCAGCGGGAGTCGTTTCACTGCGGCCAATAAATCGATCATTGTGACCCTGCTGTCTTCTTCCTGCAGCCTTGTTTAGACCCTGTAGTTTGCTTTGATGGGGGGCGGTTGCGAGCCGGTCAATGTTTCAAGTCGTAGATGTGGGCAGTCACCGTCCGCAGACGGATAGCGCACATTGAAGCTGGACCTCAGCATTCAGCGTGTTAATATAGCCACCACTCATGTATGTATGTGTCATAGTTGACCAAGAGATACAGCCATGATCTTGCTAAGCACCATGTCCTACTCCCTTGACCTCAGACACCCGCAGCCAGCCAGACAAATAGACATACGCACGGGCGGGATTCGAGTCTTCGGACGATTCAGCGGTCCTAGCATTAGCTTCGTAGTTATGAGAATTTGGTACACCACTACCGACTCTTGCGCTGCCCCGATACTCCGCGTTGTCGATCATCTCGCTAGGCATTTTTAGCCCCCAACCAAAGCCAAAACAGCCAACATATTGGTGCGCGGCACACGGGTGCTTGGACGACGGGATCCACAAGGTCGTTCACACGATAGTGTCATGCACTGTCCAGCTAGAGCATGGTGGCATGTAAAGGAGGCAGATGGAAGAACAACAGTGTCGCCACGCAGCATGGGGCTGGCGACGTTGTGCGAGCGATATTCGGGGACCGCCACGTCAAAGACCTACCGACGGGCTTGTGGGCGATTTGAAACCTCCCATTCCCGCGGCAAGCTTCAGGGGCCAGCAGACGCCAATGACGCCCGGCTGGCACTACGGGATGGGGAGTGGGGAAAAGGACTGCTGGACAGGATAGATGCAAGGAGAAAGTTGGCGAGGCGTAGGGAGGAGGGATGGCCCGTTGAAGCAAGCTGTTGATGAATGCGACGGAGAGGGGTATCTGCGGATGCCTTTGAAGACATTGCCAAGTGCGTGGTTAGTCTAGTCTAGACAAATAATGGCATCAAAAAGTGCTATAACTAACTATCCGAGCAGTCGTGCTAATGGTTAGTTAAAAAAGGCACCGTGCAGCAAATATATGCGACGGTGGAGCACAGACTAGTAGGCCCCTATATACAAAGCGCAGAGCTGCAGCACTGATTTACTCTGTGTAGTGCATTCGCAGAGTCATCCATCCATCCATTGGCATTGTTGGGCAGCGAATGGTGAAGAGCAAGACCAGGTCCTCATGCATGCCCTGAACTCTCGACTGCTTCTAACTCGTCATTACTCCATCATTCGCACACAGCTTCAGCTTGGCATCTTGTGTTTTGCACCCATTCTTCCTGCCTCCAAAGAAAACCACCGCAGGCCGGTTCTTGGCCATGCTAACCTAGCGAGGTGATCCTTCCCAGGTCCTCCAACGTGCCTTACTTGCCTGCCGCGGTCCTTCCCACGCCTACAACACGCAGATCGATTGAGTGCTAGATTGCATTGTGCGAACCCTGTCCTACCCATGCTCGAGGCATGCTAGCGACTCGGGGGGTTTTTTTTTAAACATTTTTGGGGTTGTCCTGGGACGTTCACGGAGATTCGTAGCCAGTTTCCTGCGTGCTCCTGCAGGCAGGTCCTCGTGTATACCATCGTCGATGGCACTTTCAATAAATCACCAACACTTGCATGGATTGGATACCAATGAAACAGAGCACTGGCCATATCCCGTTCCCGTCCCGCTGGCACGCTCCCCCTCAATTCCACCGTCCATGCTGTCCTCACTTTGACCTTCTCGATCCTCCAGTATTGGCTCAGGAGACACCAGATGCACGAAATCCAGCCGAGGCTCAAAGCACCCAGCATGGAGGTCTCGTCGTCTCACACCACCAAACAACACTGCACACAAGACACAGCTAGACCGAGGCAGCAAGTTTCGCCACGGTTCACTCTGCGCACACGTAAAATGGCCCGATATCCAGGCCCCTTGCTACCTCTCCCTCTTCCTTCAGTGAATCATTGGTAGGCGAGCCAACCCGGTAGGGCAGAGACGCGCATCGAGTATGCATGCATCTCCATCCCACCTGATATTTCCGGCTGCAATGGCGATTTAGCAGTGATGGTCAGAGTTGATTTTAGATGTACGGGTTCTGATGCGGGAGCCGGCTATCGTCTTCCTGCGCGCCACAGAGACAGCGGGGGTGTCTTTGGCCCGAGCGCAGAGCGTCAGATTCGTAGCCCACCAAGTCACGACGGGTATAGGGTGCAGCCAGATCAGATCTAGAGATGGCATTCATGCTACCTCGTGCGGACGTCGGGTCAGATCCAGGCATCCAGTCTGTAGCAGGAATGCACTGTGGTCAATGATGTGCTCCTCTAATCTCAATGCCTGTTTCGTTTGTGCGCGTTCACATCGGCACACATCGTCACTGGGCGCATCAGAGGCGGGTATTTGCTAGACGTTGGTAACTTGCCTGATGATGAATCAATGCACCAGTCACGTTATGGATCGCATGCTTCACCCTACTTGGCACATTGGGGGCATGACACTGTATGGCCATGCGTGCGTGATATTACAAAGCAGTCTGGCTAAAAAATGGAGTCCTTTCTAAATTTATCTCGGAAGTGTCTCTGGCTGGTGTGCGCTGTTATATAATTTCATTTACATGATTCTACGTTCCAGAACACCAATGTCACAGCCGCCGTAAGCTACAATCCTCATCAATTCTAAGCCGCCAAATTGCTGTGCGCAGGCCAACAGCACAGCCCGCTGAACCAGCCAGTGCCACATGGCACCATGTTGCATCAGGCCCAAGCACTTGGGACGCGGAAATTCGCAGGTTCCCTCTCCCTGTCATCCCCCTTCCCCCCTGCTTCTACTTGCCGTGAATGTCAAGGTATCTTGCCTCGTGGGCACTCCATCCTCGCAGATGCAGGTGTGCTGTACACGCCCCCCCGGCCCCGCCCAGCCCCCCGCCCCAGCCCCCGCCCTCCTCCTCTTCCCTTCCGCCCTTTGACCGGCACACCCTGTCTGTCTTTGCCGCAACACAAACACCATGGCACGGGGCGTCAGGTCTTCAGCTATCGAGTTGTCAACTCCCACGGTTTCTCAACCCGCCATTTTCGAGCATCGACAGTCGGAGCGGCGTGGGGGCCGAGGCTTAATAGATAGGTATAAAGGGTAGAGATTCGTTGCGTAAAAGTAGATGCTAGCTAGAGTAGTCTTGTACAGAGAGTGCCAACTTACTCGGTTCCTCTGGTTGTCGGCAATTGATACGGCAGGTCGAGGGAGGGGGGTGAGGCGGAAAAACTGAGGCCTCCTGTTCCTCCCGTGTGAGCCTCCGAGGCAACCATCTCGCACGGACTAGATTGATAAACAAGGTTGGTTACGAATATCGACCTTTTGCCGGCAAACATGCCCATCTTGACATCGACAGGGCGATTCGGAACGGGAAGAATGTACGGGCCGCTAGGCATAAATAGGGAAAAGGGTAAGCAGATGGCCACGCCGTGGCGAGATGCTAGGGAAGGATTGACTCGAGGTTCTTCTTTATCATTGATGGAAGGCTGACGTGACGGTGACGACTTCAAAGCTTAGAAAGCCCCCGTATAGACCTTCCTACGTCTGCATACGACTGCAATGATACGGACAAGCACCAGTGGCCGGCATTGGATGAATTGCAGGACCGCATGTCATCGAGTATTGCAGAGGTGGTATGGAGCTTAAATTTCAGTCTGATGGTGGGAGTATGGGAAAAGAATGACCGAAAGTTTCACGGAAGTCACGGTTAGTTGAAAGAGTCCGAAGTCCCATTTGAGGATGAACTTTGAGGACCCATACGTCGTGTTTACCAACGAGGGCGATCTCCATGACTCCGCAGTCCCACCGTCTCTGGCGCCGCCGGAGATACGGTCGAGGACACAGAGCGGTGGGGTTTTGTCCACTTTCCGGAGGGGAGTGGAATTATCGACGTGCAGGACGCACTACCGATGCATTGCAGTACGTGGTTGCTCGAAACGGAGCCAGCTGATCAGCTTTGGGGACAGGATACCCAGGGCACGGGCGCGGGAGCGTAAGTCACATCGAGGCCCTTCCTACAGGGCCCGTCACACCGGTAGTGAGAAAGACACCATGGACTCGTCAAACCCGTCTTAAAACATGGTTCCCCATCTACAGGGGGAATAACAGGCCTGCTTGTCGCCGGCACGTACTACCTAGATAACTCAGTTGCGAGGAGGCGGCTTATGATGCAATTTGAAATAGAATGATCCCTCAAGACAAGGGCAGGGAACGGAGACATAACCGAGGGAGACGCCAGGACATTAGGGCGACGACTGGGCTCGAGCACCTTACGGTCCTCTTGCCGTGCATGCCGATGAGCTCTAGGTTGGTCACAGCCACTTGCCCAGCACAACCCATTGAGCTGTTCTGAGAAGACGACCCCTGCCGTCTTGAAGTAGCGTTTGTTAGTCGCACCCCAAACGAGGGGGCCCCCAGAGCCATAGAGCGTGTCTGTAAGGACGCGGCCCCAGGCGCATGCTCATCAAAAACAAGGGATTTGTTTTGGTGTCTTGTCTCACTGACATGGCCTTACAAACCTTCAAGGGCACCACACAAAGTGCGGCAGACTATTAAGAAAGTGATCAGGAACTAAAGTACAATGCGACGGTTGGGCGAGCGATCCCACCAGGAACGCGCTAGTGGGTTCGCGGCGGTGCCCCGTCGGTTGCCAACGCTGCGTGGTTACACAAATCCAGCATACAGACTGCATAGCAGGACGTTTGCAAATGTCCCCCCTTGGTGCCAGCGGAAGAACACAAGCTCTAAACCACCCTCAGTTTCGCTGCTTGACGCTACTTCCGCAGGCCACCAAGATCCATCGCGCCTATTGTTGCCGTGACCATTAGCTAACGAACGTACCACCTTCGAGGTTAATGCTACGTTGTACAAGTACAGCTTGGACCATCCCCGACGATGAGGGAGAAGCTTGGTCGTCTCAACAGGCGTTGTCAATCGTTTCTCTGCCTGGACGCACTCAGGGCCGAATAATTCTCCCACTCAATATCCACACCAACCAATCCTTTACCGGCACTGGTGTATTACACGCGCCCCCTTTCTCCCTCGACATACTCCGTGCAGGGTAGCAGTTACCAATCGATATGAACTGCTGACGAACATTGCCGGTGACGATGCAGAGCCGAATACAGGGAATGGTTCCGAGATCTGGAAGAAAAAAAAGACTATGGAGACGCACGGAGGATGAGCCACGATACGCTTGCTTGTTTTGGCCCTTCTCCTTTGCTGTGTACAGTACTCCATACCACAAATCTCTTGCCAAGCAAAGAATCCACGAGGCTGTGTCCAGATGCTGGTGGGTATCAGAGAGTGCGATCCAAAGTGCTAGTCGTCCCATCGGCACGGCATAAAGAAGGACAATGAATGAAAAAGAACCCACATTGCGGGGAAGTCAAGCGCATTGCCTTGGGGTGAGGTGTCAAGGTGTGTGGCAGGTGAACTCAATGACAGGAAGGAACAGGTCTGCTGGCAGTTGCCACCAAGGTACCTAGCCCGGTGTGTAATGCCACACATATACAAGCTCCTATTTCGTCCTGGAGTCATTTCACGGAGCTTGCTAGTCGAATGGCAAGTTTACCTTGGCCAGCAGCGGTAGGACCTTCTAGAGGGGCAGTTATCACTTTAAGAGCCGTACGTACCTCTAGGTAGTTAGTTCCCTTACTCAGATCTATGTAGGAACCGACTCCTGGTACTCCTTACACATCGCACTACCGGCTGTCGCCAATCGTGTGTCCTGGCTGTCGCTCTGACTCGCGAGCTTTGCCAAGATTTCTCAGATTGGTAGGCGGAATAGTTAGGGTCCATGTACGGAGAGAAAGCACCAGCAGCTTGTCAAAAGGATGATTCCACAGCTGGCTCTTGTTACAGGAGAAAGCCACGTTCCAGTGCATACATAGCCTCCTACTTCACGTCCTCTCATTAGAAACATGGAGCAAATCATGTAGCTGCTACTCTCCTACCCTCTCATTGGAAAATTGATTCCTTTTCGCCATCAAACCTCGCAGTGTGGAGTGCTAGATATACCTAATGCTCTGTACTGCCTACAGCGTACAGTCTACGACCACCTATTGTGGTAATTCGTAGTTACATCCAACCCACCCACCACCACCTTCGCCACGACGCCACTGCACATCCATACGTGGAAATTCATGGAGCGCGCACTCCAGCGCCCAACTGACACCACGTCAGTGTACATGGCGCACGCCAGCCACCCGCCTAGTCTCACTACATATCTGCGTACCTACCAGGTGCAGAACGGCCGGCCCCCAACTTTGGGCCACTGCCGCTCTCTGGATTAGGCCCCACGGGCCCGCCACGACGGATACGCACTGGATTGGGACGCTTAGCCATTTGCCATCTGCTGGCAGCCGCTCATAGTCCAGGTAGTTGGAGCGCCACCGCCCACAAAACACCCAAGAACTTGTCTGAGCCTGGGCTTGGCACGGCTTGTGCGGCAACAGGCTTGGGAGACGTGTCACCGCGCCTCAGCGAACCTGGAGAACACCTAACACCGTAAATGCCGGGGCCACTCACGGGCCACTGTGAAACCCTCACACGCGCTGTCTACTGTGTCCATGTTGTTCGCGCGCCTGTGACTGCCACCAGCTCATGGGTACATGTGCTACCTTCCCCACTGTGGTGGTATCCTGGGCAGCGTACTGGCCTTCAAACCTACCCAACCAGCCAGCCTTCTTCTGCCGCTCTAAACGACAGATCCTACCGGCACCTGATTCATGAACCTGTGGGTGTTCAGACCTCGTGGTTCTCCTGCACGAAGATCCTGGGGTCAGTCTGGACGGAACCCGTCATCCGAAAGTGGACAAGAGACGAGAGCCTCTGCCAACCTGCGGAGTGCTCAGTGTGTGCTGACCCAGCTACCAACCCCCACGCTGTGCAAGCCCGTTCGACTGGCCATGCGATGGAGATGTGCTGGACGGATAGATTCAAGTGACCGACCCATTGGGAATTGTGGACGATTGCGCATGGAGCGATGTTGTGTGGAGGAGTTGTCCCGTATCGCCCCATCCAAGCAGCGACAACCGGGACTTCTCCGCACCTCCTAGCACGCACCACACTCGTCCCACTGACGGGCTAAGTGGCATGATGGTTCGATACCTACTGGCTACTGGAGGCAATGTGGGAAAGCACGGGGAGGCGCCTTGACCAAGCAGCCCGCACCAGGAACCAACTACCGTGTGGCCCAGGCATTGGGGAATACTCTCATACCCCCGCCGTCTTCTTCGTACTCCGTGGTGGTATTCGACGCACACCTTGGAGGTGCTACCTACCAAACAAGTCAAACCGTACGAAGTACATATGCGACCGCGTCACACCGCAGAGTTGGGACGCAGTACGCCAAACTCGATTCTAGAAGCATCAGCCTACATGGACTGTCTCGTGGGAGCACAGGGTACTTTGCGCGCATTGTACATGCCTAGCTTCACCAATGGACTAGCCTGTAGCCTGTAGGGTGTCAGGCAGGGAGCCAACCATCAACGGGACCGTCCCGGAGACTCTTGTAGCCAAGCCTGGTCTAGCGTGTAGGAAATAGATTATTGTACGTACCGCACATGCAGCCTCCAAGCCATGGCAGTCCGCTAGTCCCGCGATCAGCGGCCCCGGTCCGCCTTTTCAACCGCGTAGAGAAATGTCCCGCACCCGAAAAGGGCGGTACAGGGATACGGAGGAGGCCGACGAGGCCGAGACAACAGCTCATTTTGAAAGGCTGAAACGAGGCTCGAGAAGGTTGCCCTGCGGCTACTATTATTGGTGGCTTTGGATTTATCTCTTTCTGATTCGATGTGTCGTAATGACACGAGGCTGTTGATTTCGTTGACTCGCCGTTTGGTCACCGGTCTGTCTACACACTTGATAAATTTAGTTATGCTGCTGCGTCGTACGGAAGTCGTTGCATTGCATTGCATTGATTGAGTTTGGTGTCCTGCGTCCCGTTGGTTCCCACGCTCCACACGACTTCTCCTCGCCATTTTCTTCACCGATGCCTTCAATCTTTCCGGCTTCCAAGGTTCACGGTGGTCACTTTGCCAGGGTAGGCACATGGTACAAAATAGTAGAAAACCGGCATCTTTGACGAGTGCAAGGTGAGGCCCCTTCCCATGGCCTTGAAACACTGTTGTTGAGGATGACGAGATATGCATTGCTGGTCCTCGCCATCATAACAAACTCTCATGGCACTATTTCGTTGGGCGTGTCTGTGCTCTCCGAGGCATATGAAAATGGATTTTGGTACCAGAAAACGAATGGAATCAACGTGCAGGCCCCAGGGTACGCAATACTACGTAATACGCACAGATGTGATCTTGGCAGCGGACCCCTAAGGCATTGTTGGGCGCGACATGGCGCCTGGAGGTACGTACTTCGCACTCCTCTTGAATCGCACTCGGTCCCAGTGCTTGGTTGGAGGTGACAGGGTTCCTCATCAAACCGCCCAATGTAACCCTCCCTATGTGTCCTTTGGCTGCTAAATTTTCCGGCATCCCAGGATAATGCGATGGGGCCAATCAAACCCTGGACATGAGCAGCGTTCTTTGTATGCTATCGACTGCTCCCGTTGCCCATGTTGTTTGACTCTCAGCCCTACACTCATCTCTGGGACTTGGAAAGACACGAATGTGTCTCGAGCGAATTCCTTCCAGAACTCTCGGAAGGATTTTTGTAACAAGTATCGCCATCTATAACAGGTACAGTATACATATCTAACTCGTTCAAGGAAGCGATGAGAATTTTGTTTCTTGCCCTTATTCCAAGGGACTGATGTGTTATCCCGTCTCTCTATCGTTGGACATGGCGATTGACCATGTATGCCACTTTGTGCGCGGATATTTCCAGGCCAACCTTGCCGTGGTGAGGACTTGTAGATTTTGATCGTGAGCACATGGCCGGCGCTCGCTGAAAGGCCCCCCGATATCCGCGTTTTATGCGCACGACCCTTTTTGAACAAGTACGCCTGTACAACGTGTGGAGTAGGGGTGTGTATCCAGGGCGTTCGTTTTACCCCGGCCTTTCCGACCAAAAGAAAGGGTGCCTGCGTACGAAGTAAGGTACTTGGCTCACCGCTTTGTTGTATACGGGCTTCTCAATCTCGTTGTCTCTCACGACGTTGGAAGATTGCTCCTAAGTTTTGTGTTTCAGATTTGATTTGGCAGATCCTGTCTCATACGGAGAAGCCGTTTATCGTACCTTCCGACGCCTGATGGCCCAACCTGTGAGGACATGGGGGACGGGTAGTAAGGAAGGGGAGGAACCTGGACGAACGTGACGAGAGGGAGCCCAGCACTGTGGTTCCCCCAATCAAGTGCCGACTTTAGTCGGTACAATAACCTCCACAAAACCAGGCGTATTGTATATTCAAGCGGTACGTGGGTTGCAAACAGCGAGATTCACCCTGCCAATCGCATCTCTTGGGAGGTAACATATGCTTCTGAGCATGACCGGGAGGGTTCAGTTCTGGAACAAAAATGACCCTGATCGATGTGCTTGCATAACGGATGGTGGGACGTTTTGATTTCTACGCCTGTTTCTTCCGGCTTGTTGCCATACATTTGTCTGTAACTCGGGCATACTTTGTAAATGAAATATTGATGCGCCTGCTCATGCGAGGCGGCTCGGAACAGCGCCTTCCTATGTTACATATTGGGATGTGCGATCGGTAATTGCTCAGGGTCTGCTATTGAAGGACCCGCAGCGTTCTTTTTTTGGGGGGAGGGGGGGGGGGGGATGGTTATGGACATGGTAGATGCTGTGTGGAAGGAAGTTCTACATGCTCCGTCCACTGTCTTTCTGTACTTCATACCGGGCTGGCAATTGCGTTTGCGGTGTGTTGCGTGCTAGTCATTAGGAAGCAGAGGAGTGTGAAGTTTCACGACATGATCCCTTTGAAGACGCCTGGAGACCTTGAAGCTAAGTAAGGTACCTAGCCAGGGCACAGAGACGGAGGCCTGTGGAGCTGTGGACACTAACTGCCTGGTGCTACTCCGTAAAGTCACTGTGAGAGGTACGTATCTAGGTATCTACAAGGGTGGTGTGTCGCCTCTGCCAGGAATCGACATGCCAAGGTCAACTCTACTGCAACAACCCACACGTGACAGAATGGCAATTTAGCCCACATTCCCACCCTTGTATTATCTCCCTGGCACCTGCCATCTGCCCCCATCGAAGGATCTAACACTATGTAGGTAAGGCTGCCAACTAAAAACAAACCCCCACTTAAAGGCTCCTCAAGTTGTCACTCATTCCGCCATACTATTTTGAGTCCTTGAACACACCTCGCACTATTTGTCCCACCAGTGGGCTTGCAGCATTGTCTTGTCTCCTGCCTGTAACAGCCTGTGGGACATGGAACCTACCGCCGCCACACACACAGGGATGCGCCTGCCGTTCCCATCATTGTGACGACAAGCGAAAACGAGCTGGTATGCGCCTGCATCTATTCCGTCCCGCCCCACGATACCTTTGCAAACGGCTGTCGTTCACGGCAACTGTTTCTTACCGTGGCTTTGCGTGTGATTATTACTAATGGGCTTTACGCCCGCCGCCAAAACTTTCTTTTTTAGAGTTCTTTGTAAGACCCGTTGACCTCCGGGCAGGATCTTTTGACTTGGCTTCGGCATTTTTTCGGCCTCCTTGACACTAGATGTCGAAAGAAGTAGGTAGCTACGTGATGAATTGAGCTTCATTGTGGTGGGAGGGGATCGTGCCATTTTGCAACGTACTGCATGGCAGATTTCATGCACGTGGATGCTCGTGGAACTTCACCCGGCATCTGCAATGCCGGACGTGCGATTGAAGTCTTGGCTTCACTCATCGTCCAACCTACCTACCTCTTCTCCCGCCGTAACGGGTAGTGATTGACCAAGCTACTATGATACGAGTTCATCAACTCGGCTTAACCATTGCGTTTCCCCTTTTGGGGATTTATCTAACCATCTTCGCTATGGCAACATTCCGGAACGAACCTTCCCATCGAAACCCAGAACGTTTCTTGTCAAATTGCTAAGGGAGGGCCGTCTCGAAAACATGCTACGAATGCAGACATACGGTGGAGAAGCGTGGCTTGGTCTAGCCCAGACGGCTATAGTCTACGCCAACAGAGCTCAGACAGTAAAGGGTGTTGGAAAATGGCACCGCCAAACCTGCCAACCAACTCACCATGAATCGCAGTCGCTTCAAATGTACGCCCAAGCCCAGGCTGAAGCACATCGTGGTACAGAGGCTTAGCCTTATTATTAGCTCGGGGATCAAGGCTTGGGGCCTCAGTGAGAACTTTAAACATTCTCCTGGGTGGTGGCTTATGGTGAGAACTACCGTCTTACACAGCAATTTCTCTGACTCTAGGGGACCACTAGTAGGGCTGAGCTGGGAGACAGATGCCGTTCCGACCGTTGCCAAGCACCACAATGGGGTCATATCCTAGCTACCGAGATGTTGTGTATTGTTGGAAAGGGAAAAGAGCTTCATGGTGAATCAAATTAGCAATTGGACGATTCACCATCGACTTACGAAGTACTCTATGCGGAGATATGCGAGATGCCGTGATCGGCAATGTGCCTTGCTCGGACGCCAAAAACCTGGTACATACGTCGCACTAGCTCTCTATTACCAAGCACTTGATCGCATCGACTCGCGTCCATGCTTAATATAACTGGATGACTAGTTATGGAGATTACGCCGCGGGGCACGATGTACGAGCCTCGGAACATCACGAAGGCCGTTCATCTCCCCGTCTCCCACTCCGTGGATACAAGCCGGCATTTGACTTGACTGACATCTCCAAGCCTTATGAGGTTGGCACTAATTACAAAGGGGCACGCCAGCAACTCCACAAAGGAGCTCTCCGGCAAAATTTGGGGCCGATTGGGAATCATGGCAAAATCTCCGGAGGATCCCCGAGGTCCATATCTCCAGCAAGCGCATACTGCGGATACCGCAAGCCTCACTTATGATCTTCCCATGTCAAACCGTTTTGATAGGCTTTTAGGCATTGGGAAGGTGGTGGTACTGACAAACTATTGATGAGGACACAGGAGGTAAGAGGTGCGCATAGTGCGGATACCGCAGGTCTGGTTATTTCATGTAAAACGTTTAATTAGCAATGTAGACACAACAAACCGATTGAAACCTTTGATGAGGCGTGAGGCCCTGGATAACGAACTTTGATGCTGCCAGCTCTAAGGTTACTCTCTAGGGGCCAAAAGTACAACCCGAATGCTGGGTGCGACATTCCATGAAAGGATGGCTCGCTACATTTAGGCCCGAACACTAGGTAGATGGTGATAACGCCGTTTGTGGTAATAATGCCGTTTGCAGACAGCTGAAGAGTGCCAGCTGGAGGAGCACTGCATGAAACAAAACAATTAAAGAAAAAGAAACATACTGGCCGCATCACATCACACAACACACTGCACCACGGGCTCCAAAGCTAAATGTACCAGCCCAAGCATGACTCCTCCCACCTCATCTCGCACCCGTTAAATGACGCCAGCCAGTGTAGAAGCTGCAACTGCCGTTTTTGACTCAGCTCAATTTCCCGTCGCGTGTGTGTTGACTTGTTCTTCTGCACCTCTCTCTGCTTCATCATCCCGCGCCATCTCCCTGTTTCGCTTCACCTGCATGGGTATCGTGCATCCAGTGTGACACTGGCATGCACAACGTCGGCGACGCCGACTGCGCGATGGGGCAAAATTTCAGTGGTTGACATGGAGGAATCGTGAGTGGCCAGCGTTCGAGGTGGGGCACGATAGGCTGGCGGCGGGCAGGGACCCCTGGCAAACAGCCTCCATGGGGAGGCGCCCGCCCCGAGACAGTGCAGACGCACAGCGGGAGCGATTCGCCAAGTTTGGTTGGTTGACTTTGGACCAGCGGGAGCGATTAACCATGTTGGGAATTTGCAGCGACCAGCCGCCCGGAGAGAGCAAAGCACCGTGGCCACGTTTTTTCTCTGCCGAACTGGTGGTGCCACCAACCCTGCGTTGTAGGCTGGAGTAACCCGCCTCCTGCCTACGCTACCTCACTCAGTCTTTACAGCGCTCTGCTGCAGGTTGATAGTACGCTGCAATGTACTATTCCTGCGTCGGACCCGCGCCTTGTGATTCGTAGCTGTGCCAATCAATGGCTGGCAGCGCCGCCTCTAACGCCGTCGCTGTCTCTTCAGCCGTTTATTGCACATCGATTGGAGCCACGCTGCACCAGGCTGGCGACCGATTGCGCCCGAGAACCCCTGATGGAACATGGACTCTTTTTTTAGACGGCCTGCCTTGCACGCTTCATGCAGACGTACTGTGTGTGGAGGCGTATAACTATTGGAATTTTTGGACGGCGTAGAATAGGCTAGACCCGCCCGCCATTTCAAGCGTCGGCGCCCTCTTCAAGTGGGACAAGACACAGTCTACCAGTGCGCTGGGTTGACAGTTGACAGTGACAGCCCAGTTCTCCAGTCCACAGTCTAGGGGGTTGCAGCTGGCTGCCAAATTTGCGTATGGGGATTGGGCACGGGGCAATTCAATGATTATGATCGTCCGTTGAAGTCTCGTTGCGGGCCTTTGAGAGTCGACACTAGACACCCCTTCACCCTGGTTACGTGGAAGCCTAGCATGAGCAGTCGCAGGCGTGTGTATCCGGAGCTTGGACGGCTTCTCCATAAGGCATTTATTTGCTGTCTCCCGAGTACCAGGACGAGGATGGTATTCGTTTGAGCAGTATCCGTAGAGTAGTAACTGATATGGGGGTTTTTGGTTATTCCCGCGATATCCTTGTACAATTACGACTCCATAATTACGAAGCACTTGGTTCAATTTCAGATGATTTCTATTCCTGGAGTTTAGAGACATCTAGCGCTGTGAAATGACCCAGGCGGAAAAAGTTTAGACGAGTCAATTTACTACTGACTACCTCACTCCCTACCTAGGCAGCTCCCCTGCCTAGGGGTGTACATAATTACCACGGGGGGAGCTATTGACCCCCGAAACCTGATATTACCGCCTGGTAGGACACAGGTGATGTGATAGGGGCATATGTAGGGATATCGTAGGACAACGCAATAGGGCTGAACGGGGAGGACGGGACAGATTCTGGCAGATGGATGACAAGACGTTCAAGACATGGGATAGGACGACCCGGGGCCCGCAGCCACGTCCCAAACCAGTTGACCAGCACATGGAATCAATGACAAATTAACTGGCCTGCATCCCCTGGTCTGGCGGTCGGGCACCAAGGGCGGCAGGGACATGTTTGATGGCATCTTTTGGCGAGCTCGGAAACGGTCACCTTTTCGGGCGTGTGGTGGCGGGTGCGGGCTGGAGAGTCTCGTGGCAAGTCGCGGTGCCATCTATCTGCACGTCTACATTAATTATAGCAGGGTGGTAGCACCTGGTAGCGGGCCTGTAGGCAACTACATTGGTGGTAGGATAGATTACCACTCCGCAGGTTGGTGGACGAGTTCTCCACCGCTAGGAACTAATGGTACCAAAAGTGTATTACGAAGAATTCACCTGCAATTCTATCCATCATGTAATATCACTAGTCCATGATGTGTCATCCCGATTGTTGTGGAACTGTAGTCAGGAACTGACGCCTTCCAAGTACACGGTGGTCTAGTTATCGTACGTTTGTGATTTGGACATTTGGGTGCCGGAACGTGAGTTGAGGTGGTGTGCCGTTATGGCTCCTCCTTGACTCTGCTACTGAATGCCACGAATTGCGTGTCAATCCGTGTACGGAGTAGGCATGGCTATCCTGGCATACACCCACACAGCTCACGTCGGCAAGCACGGAATGTTGCCTCACGGAGATATTGAGGCATTGGCCCTCGAATGTCTCTGGCTCGGGTTCTCATTCTGGTTCTGGGTCGGTCGGTACCTCGTGCTAGGTCGACTCAATCTGATGCAGCTAACACCACTTTGAGTAGTTATTGACGAGGGCCAATCACCGATGCCAACCGCAGAGACACGCATGGCAGAGACGGTCTTTTGAAACAGCCGGCTCTGGCTCTTTGGCGCAGCAGCTGATAACATTCCGATGGGTGGTGTGCGCAAAGCTGGGTGGTAGGGACGGAGGAACACTGTAGTTAGCAGTGGATTAGCCATTCAGGATGACATGCTGCATGCACGACGGTCCAGCGCCAACATAAGTTCATCCGTAGGATTTCACTTCCAACATTCTAGAAGGAAAATTTGGTGTCACCGTCGATCACCGGCTGGCGTGTCTCGCTCCTTGTCTCTTGTTTAGCTCTCAACCACCCAGTCTAGCAACTCGTATCACTAGATAATGCCACATACTAGCAAGGTTGTCAACAACTTGCCTCAAATCACATTCCTGACCGCCTACGCAAACGCCAATGTACATCTCCCCGCCAGGTGTACGGGTCGCTTGCGCGCCAGATACACATCCCTATGCAATGTATTTGTGTCTTGAGAGGCTGATGCTGCGGCGCGGACTTATCCCTCCAAGAAGGAGGCCGCGCCAACGGCGGTCTGCATGACGACGACGATGACATGCGATAGGCCGGAGGCAAGAAACTATCCGCGCATCGGTTGGGTCCTTCCAAGAGAGACGCCCCTTGAGCGTTGGCGAGTTGGCTCGCAATTTCTCTACATCCAAGGGCCACCATCCATGCTTTTCCCACTCTATACGTGCATGTAGATGGTGCACAATGCCTGTGACGCAAGGATGTGGTAACCGCTGTGCTCCATAAGTGGTGTACTGTGCCGCAGAGCAGGTTGGGAGGATCTGGGCTGGGGCCAGTCTGGCGGTTGTTCTGGCAATGGTGCGACAGCCTGATTGCCGCCGGCGCCTCTTTTCGCCTGGAGCATCCACACACCCAACACACATGAGATGTATCCGCCCGCATTGGAAGCCGGGAATTGGTCCGCACCGCTATCATGTAGATACCTACCTTTTCCAGTCACTGGTCGCAATCCACTGGAGGTGAGGAGAGCGAGACCGAGCAGCACAAGTGCGGACTACGCGGTGGAGTCCTGGCCATCTTGTCCTATCCAGCCAAACCAGCCAAGCGCAGTAATAATGGGCGAGCCAATCGAGGGGCTCAGCGGGTGTCTTGGTAAGTGCGGCGCCAAAAATACGACACTGACAAAGCACGTGTCCTGAGCCAAGTCGGGCAGATTTTATGCCAACTTGGTACGCCACAAGCAAGCATCATGACTGCTTGCTTCTTGCACCGACATTAGATGCAAACTGCGGTCAACCTCGTCGAACCACATGACCTCCTGTGAGGGCTCAGCGAGTAGCCGCACCCGTTACCATGCGAGTCTTTGATTTGTCATTTCAATCAAGACGCAACATTGGTTGCTTTGAACGCACTCAATGAACCAATGTGTGCGTCCTCCTTTCCCTCCTCTCTGCAATGCTTGTCAGTGTCCCACTTGTCGCATCGTGCCACTTCCAATATCAGGGTGAAGACATGAGAAACAGTGCCCACAATGTCGCAGCCTCCAATCAAGATGATTTCTCATCAATATTGGCATTCTGCCTTTTAACAGACAACGAACCAGAAGTGACTTTTCTACGGCTCTGTCCTCATCTAAGGAACCCTAAGTGTAGTGGAGCCCACAATCTGGGCCAGCACAGCGATATCCGGACGGAACAGGCAAGGAGGCCCACCTGATGGCGGAGGGTTTTATCGAATCACAGCCCATATGTCACCCTCGCCGCTCCACTAAAGCCCAGTGGCTAGGTCACGCCACCGGCCTTTTGCACATGGCCTTCTGAAGCCAATTCACCGAGAGCCGGGTCAAAGAGATTTGATCATGGGAGCATTGAGCCTCTGGTTGGGAGGTACGTACCCGGATCAGGAGTAGCAATGGGGTTAGAAGCGAATCTACCGTCTTTTTTGGCTCGAATCCTTCATCGACGCGGCACGACGCTACGTAATATACTTTGAGCCTTCGTAGGAATACGCTCCTTGCGAGTTGGATGGGCGTTAGATGCCTGCCCCCTTTTAAGCCACCTTGGACAGGCAGACAGCTTGGGTAAGGTAGTACGATGTGAGAAGGAGCTGGGTGGCACTTGCTTGACTTGGCTTCAGTTCAATCACCCCGGGTACGTGGAGGTTTCGGAGCGGCAGTCGCGAGTGCTGCCAACAGTACGCGTGGAGCCAAGCAGTGGAGAAGGGCATTATGGAGTACGAAGCAACAGGACTGATCAACTGATGAGAAACCTTGCCTTACCAGGCCGGTTTCCGTCCAATAGCGGGCCACAAGGCGGTAGACTGACCCTGAGTAATGTGCTGAGACGTACGGAGAATAACCACCAATGCCAGGACGGGCACGCACGCACCCAGCGTGGCATCGACGAAGAATGTTTACCTTTTCAGCAAGAACCGCGGGGCCGCTGTGCTGCGCTGGCCGATTCTACATGGTCGTATTCCTTTCCCGGAGCACGAGTCCGAGTCTTCAGGCACCGGCCAGAAATGATGACAATGGCGGCAGCAGGCTGCGTCATGGCGAAGCCAATGGATCGATTGCCGTGACACAGCCCTACGTAGCACAACGCAGCCAGCAGCTAACGAATGACTAGTGGAGGCGCGGGAGAGGAGGCATGGGGACTGAGGATTGGGGACTGGGAAGACTGGGGGGAGGAGAGTGGCAGGCAAGAACAGTCTGAACAACAGGACGGGTATCTCGTGGTACTACGTAGTATGTACGGAGTTCGTAGGACTCGATTAGTAGACAAGGGTATCTGCAACGGCCGTGACAAATATCACGTAGGGCAGCGCAATCAGGCTAGTTGGAGATGGGAGTTGAAGATGGAGACGTAGGTGGAATCAATTCAGTGGGCAAGGGAGATCTACTGGCAGATGTTGGGGCGGCCTGGTGTGTTCGGTCTCGCTCACAAGCCCACCATTTGAGTTTAGTGGTACTATCAGACGTGGTAGTTTGGGAGGAGTGCCAGTTGTGTTTCTAATTGTGGGATAATTTGGGCAAATTCTCTGCCTCCCAGCGGTGCGCCAACAGCCTGAGAATACCTACTCCCTGATGGAGGTGGGTGGGGGTCGACAACTGAGGAGCGAAGAGGGAGGGGCGTGGTGCCAAATTTGTTGCCCCGACGCCTTCAGTCAACCAAAATACTTTGAATGTGGACGGACGGGCGGTGGTGGCAGGTACAATGATACCAGACACCACAGAGTACATTCCTGGTTGGTGGGTACCTGAATCGACGAACTTGGCTTCTCGTACGGAGGCATATGGGGGCCAGACGCGCTCGGCACTAAATTGAGTCGCTCTGGTTTGTGTCTCTGCAGCCTCCCTGAAGACATCCATCCACAACCTCATCACCCACACCCTTGGGTCTTCTCACCCGCTTCCACGGCTCTACACCCCCCCTTCTCCACCCTCCCCCTGCCTGCTCCCAAAGTCAATGTCCCTCGTCCATCCCGGCTCTCAGAGAGGGGCCCCTGACAGATGCGCTTCCTGCATTTCCATGCGACAGAGGTGGCCCCGGCAGCGATCGCTCGAGCGAGAGAAGAGGAGAAGATGGACGGGGGCGTGTGGATGAGCCCACGGGGCGGGAAACTCGTTGAGTGGTTGACCTACTGAATGACTGCCCTTTGCCCTTGACACCTCGCTCGTCTTGCCCTCTCCGGCCCTCCACTCCCCCAACTACGTCCTCTGTGACACACCACCTCATCAATATCGCTACACACTCGAATCAAGTACAAATGTACTTAGTGCAGTGTTGTACGAAGCGCACAGTCCAACGCACAAACGCTCCGCGCCCTACGCCTAGTCCGTCCCACACAGAGTATGGAGTTGACAGTGAATGGATACCTGCCTGCCTTGCCTCCTTCGACACTCGTCGCAGCCCTGTCAGGCATGGGGATCTGGGGTGTACAGGCCTGTGGTGGGGTGTGGGCACGCTCATCCATCGTCTGGCGTGCCTGTCTTTGCCGGCAGACGAGCTCCCGTTGACGATGGAGATATATAACCAAGCTTCCTCCCCCCAGTTGCCATAGATCCCATTCCCTATTCTGAACTTCATCAACGATAGTCTTCGAGATATATAACTCTTCCACCTCGAGCAACTTCTACCCTCGACGCTTTGAGCCTTCAGCAAACATCTATCATACAGCTCTATCATACCAACCAACCAACCACACATACAACCTGGGCTGTCTCTGCTCTTAGCAACACCAGAGTCTTCTCTCTGTTCTCTCCCCCACTACCGCTACTCTCTTCCCACAAACACACACCACAATGTCTATGTTTGCGATAGCTCAGCAACACCCTTACGGGTACAACATGCCTCCTGCCCCGAACAGGCAGTACTCTACACACGGCACCAGCAGCGCCTTCAGCGCCTCCGCTCACCCCGATGAGGATTGGACCAAGATTTCCGACCTTGCTGAGCGCCGCAGGATACAGAACCGGATTGCCCAGCGTAACTATCGTATGTGCACCAGCCTTCACGCATGCATCGTATTCCTGAGCTAACTGAAACATATAGGCAAGAAGCTTAAGCGCCGCCTGGAAGACCTCGAGCGTCGTGCTGGATCCTCCGACGAGGCCGAGCCTGAGAAAAGCCGGTCCCCCAGCCCTGGCAAAAACACCAAGCGCCAATCACCCAAGGCACAAAAGTCTCAAACAGTCCCGTCTCCCGCACATGCTTCATTAGGAATGCCCATCAAGGCCATTCCTCAGGGCAAATACACACCTCCTATGGAAGCTGGAGATGAACTCGTCTTCGCCTCTTACAACGATCGCGAGCGATCTCAAACCCCTCCCGTCTTTACCTACGCTTCCTATCCTGCTCCGGATGAGCTCCTCTTGGACCCTTACGGATCAACGCAGCCGTACCCTGCCATCTCCGCTCCTGACAACTACCCCAGCTACCTGACTGCTTCGACAATGGCTGGCGGTCTTCCCTCGATGACACAATTCAGCGAAGTCAAGCGAGAGATCTATCACGGCGAAGGGGCCATAAACCCATACATGAACTACAACTTCGTTGGCGCTGTGGACATTCCCGTGCACGCCTCGTACGATCATCCAAACGCTCGCGTAAGTTGACCCAACTCATGCTCGGCTGAATCCACTCTTATACTTACTCTTAGCCATAGACTCCTCCGTTGTCACACTCATATGACCACTCTGCCTCTGGCTCCGAGTCTTCATACGACTACCCTGCCACGCCTCTATCGATGCCTTCTCCTGGCATACCCCATCACCTATAGTGGTAATGGAGTCGTATGAGCGATTTACACACGTCCATAACAACCGATCCATGACGTTCAGCTGCACTCGCCACCTCTCGACATACTCGCAATCAAAGTTGTCAGAAAGATGCGCCTGGGGCTTGGCTTCAGTGCCGGCTGCTGCGCACGCCGTCCTGAGAGCGTTCTGAGATGGCCGAAGACGTCAATGTGGTGTGTATCTTAGCACGAGAAAGACCTCGCTAGAAGGACCACCACAATACTTTACGACATTAGGCATGGCATCGCGACTTGGATTCACAGCGACACGAATTCACGTCTTATGGGCTTTATTTTTGGGGGCGTCTGGATGGAAGACACTCCCTGTGTTACAATACCTGTGGTACAATACCTGTGGGATTAAAGGGTTAGATTTCTGGTCCCCGCTTTTCTCTCTCTTCATTGGGAGGAAGTTATCGTCTTGGCGTTTTGAGGAAGGAATACAGCGATTTAGTTAGGTTGGCGGAGAGCGTTTGTGGACCCAAAAGAGATCCTTCACTGGAGAAGGACGAGACGTACAAGAGTGCGCCGTTGGGCTTGGAATTTTTAGGTGTTGGAAGGGGTGACTTGTTGATATCTATCTGTCTACGGAGTAGTGCGGAACATACATGGGCACATCATACTAAGAGTACTTCAGTTGAACAATTAAACCATTACCACTACTTGCTATTTCCCTCCTGGAGTGTGACCTTGCTAAGCCTGTGTGCATGCCGCAAGTGTAATTAATCAAAAACCTGGGAAAAGATGTTGAGCAAAGGTGGCGTTGTTACAGACACATGGTATCGTCGGCAATGGAGCCAGCTCGGGCCAGATGGTATGTGCCATGTACGTAGCCGAACATCGCACACATCTGGTAGCAATCCAGGTACTCCGTACATAATTCACAAGTAGAGAGTTTTGCGACGGGGGCTCAGGGCAGGATCTGTTTCCCTGGCTCATCCAATGTAACGCAGCGACACGTGTAGTGGTGGAGACTAGCAGGTACATGTGTGCTGCGAGCCTCCGTCGGCGTGGCTTGCAGTTTGGTTGCCTCAAATACAAATCTGTCACACTGGGAAGGGAAGTATTCGTCACTGTAGAGGGCTGTCTTGTGCGCGGTAATACATGGCGCCTAGCATTGGCAAGCTGTTCTACGAGGTGCCTCTAGAGGGTATTGAACGCGAGGCCGAATTCTCACGCGCGTGTGAGGGAAGGCAATAATAGCGCGAGGTTTGTTGGAGATGGGAGGTATTGTTTGTATGTTTCTGGCCGTCTACACTTGCAGAAGAGGAGGGGGATGGGGGAAACGCAGTCGTCTGGATAGACCTGGCGGGGGTGTACGATGTAGTGGATAACACGTCTGAAAGCCTGAATTGGAATGAGACCTGCGGTTGGGGGAGAGGAGAGAGGCGGGTGGACCGTTTACGAGCGTTGACGACATTCAATTGCTGCATCTGTCTCGTCGTGTATCTTTGGAGGCTTGGTCAGGATGGGATGGGGGGAGGCGAGTTGGGTAGAGGGAAGGATTCGTTGGAAGCGGCCCCCCCCCCTCAAAGTGAATGCGTACTGTACTGCCTGCACTGCCATGTGGGATTTGCCGTGCCAAGAGCATCACTGAGAGAAGCGGGTCGTTTAAACGGCTGATGAGTCCTCTTCCCTGTGAAGCCACCGGGTTGGAGCACACTTGGGGAGGCGGCGGAGCAGAGGAGGAGGGGGCCGCCTGTTGCGAGGTCAAGGTATGAAGTGGTACTATTACTAGTTAATAAAGGCCCGGAGGGGCGGACCGGTCGAAGAGGTTGGGATGATGGATGCGAGCCTGCTGGTCTCGGGTGCGTCGGAGACGAGAGCGTTCTGTTTTGGAGCCGTGTTGCGAGGTCTGCCTCTGGCGTGCCCTGCGTGCAGCGACGTTTGGGATTCTGTGGTAGTATTCCGTTATTCCGTTATTCCAGTGCTTCGGTGTTCTTGAGATGGCCGGGTGTCGCACACAACTGCGCCCGATGGGCGGATTGAGCGTTTACATCCCACGCGGGACCAGACAACCTCGACGGTTTCGACGGCCCCCTCTTCCCCTTCGTGCATGTGCAGCGCAGACCTGCTGAGCCTGGGGGTTTGGGTATCACAGGCTCGACATTGAGTCGAGTTGTCCCCCCTACCATAGCCGCGCGGGCAGCAGCTGGGCTGGGGAGGGGGGCAGGGAGCGAGGCAGAGACCAACTGTTTCGAGAGCAGTGGTGCGCTACGGGACGGCGGTTTATGCATACTTGGGCGCTGGGACGGCACGGACAGTCGTCCGCCTGCCTGTGTGTTGTGGTGGCTGTTTGAGAGTTCAGACCGTTTTCATTTGTATTCTGGGTTTCTTGGTTCCGTGCTGAGCGTGTCGGGAAGTGGGCGTACGTGCCTTTGGATCCTTCCTTCATGCCATTGCGGACGGCTGTTTGAAGTTGGTGGGTGCAGTGGCTCTGGTCTCGGGTGCTTCGGGCGCGGCTATTGGGGCCATGGGTTTCCTGGTGTGTCGTACGCACCAGTGCTGCAGTGCTGCATTGCTGCAATGCTGTCTGTGCTGGAGTCTTTGCCTGCTAGAGTCCTTGCTTGCTGGAGCTGGGAGCCTGAGTCTAGCGCTGTCTCGGCACTTTGGGCGCTGGGCGACGCTATCTTGGCTGTCGTTTGTCGCTGGTATTAGCTTGTGGCTGGTAATAGGCACCGCCACCGGTTCTAGGCGGTGACTTGTGGCGGGGATGCTCTCATTGCAAGGTACCTACCTACCTGCCTTCACCGCAAACGAAGTCAATCATGTCATTGACTCAAAAAAACTCATCTAAATCAACGGCCGTCATTCAGCCGTATCAGCCGCATCAGCCGCATAAGTATTGCCGTCCCGCGTCTATCAATCAGCGCACACGTAGCATCTAGACATTAAGCCACTGCACGAGCTGAATCGCAGGCAATAGCGAAGCTATGCAGGATGATTTGCTCTACCTGTACGGTGGCGACCAGTGAGTGCCCCTGGACCCCTACATACCGTAATGCGATGGGCTCGATCTATTTGCTACCTGACACGGAGCTGACCGTGAGGGGCGTCCTCGCCGCAATTATAGGCCATGGGACTCTTTGCTCTGGGTAACGTCTGACGACCGCGTGCGAGGTGGCGCCAGCCAGTCGTACCTCTCCGTCCTCAACCCGGAGAAGGGCGCGCTTCTATGGGCACCTCGACACAAAGACGCTGGGCGGCGCGGGCTTTGCCTCGCAGCACAGCCTAGGCAATCTGGACTGGGACCTGTCCGAGTATGAGGGCATCGTTGTCTCAGTGGCGGCGGCCACGGACGGCAAGCGCTACGCCCTCACGCTCAAGGACACGCTGCTCCCGCGACGGCGCGACGGGCGGGAGCGCAGCAGTGTGAGCTGGGAGGCTGAGTTTGTGGCTTCTGGGGCTGGGGATGTGAGGCTGTTGTGGGAGGACTTCAAGGCTTCGTATCGGGGGCGGGAAAGGCCTGATGCTGAGGCGTTGGATTTGAAGAGTATTAAGAGGGTGGGACTGATGATGAGGAGGTATGTCGACGTTGCTATTTCCCCCTTCCCCCCACGTCTTTTTTTTTCTTTTTCTGCAGGTTGACTGATCAATTGTGTGGCTGCGTTTCACAGTTTCTTTGGAAAGCAGGATGGGGACTTTTCGCTAGAGATTCGCTCCATTGCGGCGTGGAAGCCGTTGTCTGATGCGCGAACCGTATCTGGAGAAGACCAGAGGCGCCTTAGCGAGTCTGAGAGGACAGTGGGTAGTGAGGAGGAGGATGAAGATGAAGGCGATTTGAAGGCCAGAGGCCCAGCGCCTGACCAGCGTCAATCGAAGGCGTCTCGATCGTGGTGGGGGAGCTTAACGTGTGGGTTATTGTAGCGAACGAGACGAATTAAACAAATCAATGCAAATCTGTCCAGATATCATGTGCCTCTTCCTCTGCACACAATTCACGACGAACACGAATTGACCCGTTGGTCGACATGTCCTCAGCGCTTATCGCGGCACATCACATAGGCGCGAACGTGCAGGCAGCCCCCGATGCCCGGCTCCACCGCCGCATCGACGAATTGCGGGATGGCGTCACTGTCAAAACGGACACCTCGGCCTCCGGGACACAAACATAATAGTCTATGACACCACGACTTTTTTTTTTTTGGCGAGGTAGTATTGCTGCGTGGGATGCAGGGCGATAGATGGGGCGCGTGCGGAACACGTTGACCGTGCTTGTGGAAAGAGGACTGGACGCAATTGATTTTTTTCAACCTTTTTCTTTTATTGCCCTCTTGCCCCCAGTTGCTCTTTTGGTTTCATGCTGGACGTGAATCGCGACCGGTCCGCTCTTTGGCTCTGCCGGATTAGCCTCGATATCAACATATCTCCTCGCGGCATCCTTCTCCCTCAAAACGTCACAGCCACAAAGATTACAGCAAGCGGACCGCTAACCAAACATAAGATCCAAACATCCGCCATCCGCCATCCGCCATCCCCATCCCACACAATGTCTCTTCTCCAATCCCTCCTCCACATAACAAACTTCTCCTCCCCTCTTCTCCGCACCCTCGTCCCCTCCGTCGCCGCCGCCGTAGCCCTCCAGGCCGCCGCCTCCGGTCCCTCCATCTTCTTCCAGACAGAGCGCTTCTTCGACATCTCCGGCTCGCTGACGTTCCTCGCCGTCGGCGCTCTAAGCCTGTATCTCCCCGCGTTGCGTGCCCGCGCCGCAGCAGCTGCAGCGGGGGTGCCTGCTTCTTCGCTTCCTGCGCTGCCGAGTTTACTTGCGCCGTTCAGGTCCGGTGCTGGGGAGGCCGTGGCCGGGGGGTTGGATTGGAGGCAGGTTGCTCTTACGGGGGCCGTGACGCTGTGGGCTTTGAGGTGTAAGAGATTTCTCCTGTCTGCCAAGATGATACTCTCCTATGTATGTATAAACTCTAACAAATTCCAGTGGGCTCCTACCTCTTCTCCCGTATCCTGAAAGACGGCGGTAAAGACTCCCGCTTCGACCAAATTCGCGCCAACCCTCCCCGCTTCGCCTTCACCTTCTTCGCCCAGTCTCTCTGGGTCTCCCTCTGCCTCATGCCCGTCATCGCGCTCAACGCCGTGCCTGCCAGGGCCTTTGCCGCCGTGTCGCGGTTCACCCTGACGGATGCCGTGGGGCTCGCGGTGTTCGCGGGTGGGTTTGCGTGCGAGATTGTGGCGGATACGCAGAAGAGTCGGTGGGTGAGGGAGAAGCATTTGAAGCTCCATGATGAGGAGTTTATGACGTCGGGGTTATTTTCACGGAGGTGAGTGTGTGAGGATGCCTGAATGACCTGCTGATGGTGGCCCTGGACGGTCGGCCCTAACTTGAGAAAGCATGATGCTAATCATCTGGTGATGCTTAGCCAGTTTCCACACTACTTTGGTGAGATGACGCTCTGGGCTGGTCTCGCAACCGCTTCTGCTGGCATTCTTTCCCTGAGGCCTATTCAGCTGGCTTTGGGCTTGTCTGGAAGTCCGGCAGGTATTCTGGCGACCACGGCGTTGAGTTATGTCAGCCCGGCCTTCTCGACCCTTATCCTGCTGAAGTTGTCTGGTGTGCCGTTTAGCGAGAAGAAGTATGATGCTCGATATGGACACCGCAGGGATTATCAGGAGTGGAAGAAAAACACGAACAAGCTGGTTCCTAGGCTGTGGTGAGGATTTCACAATAGAAAGAACCGTTGTTGATATCGGTTGAATGGGTGGAAACACGCCTCATTTCACGTGTAGACTGAAGTGTCCTATTTTGACTTGTTCATGATTCCAAGTTTTGGCTTTTACGATTTTGTATATTTATGTGCAACATCTGTTTGTTACAAGACTGACAGACGAGCTATTATGGTCCCCTTCTCCTCATGGCCTTTCGTTACTGATGAAATTTTTTGACCTTTTCCATCTCATCGTAACTGCCCATGAAGATGCCAGAGCGGTCGTGGATATGCTCCGGAACGAGCTCCATTAGCCTCTTCATGTTGCTGTCGAGAGCCTGTCCGCCAGCTATATGAACGTTAGCGCTGTAGCTCACCATTTCAAGTAATTTCGTATGCACTAAATGACAATTTCCCGTGTCAAAACACAGCGATGGGTAGTTTGACTTACCATTCTCAAAAACCATGGCCATGGGCGCACACTCGTACAGAATACGGAGTTTGCCTTTGGGGCTCTTCTTATCGGCTGGGTACGCAAAGACGCCGCCATAGAGTAGCGTGCGGTAAGCATCTGCCACCATGCTGCCAATGTATCGAGCACTGTAGGGCTTGCCATTCTCCTGGTTCTCCTTGAGTGAGTTGAAGTAGTCCTTGGTGGGCTGTTCCCAGTAGAGCGAGTTGCCCTCATTGACCGAGTAGATGGCGCGAGACTTGGGCAGGCGCATGTTGGGGTGCGTAAGGATGAACTCGCCAATCCCGTTGTCGAGAGTGAAGCCGTTGACGGTGCTGTCTTTCATGGTCAGGACGAGCTGGGAAGAGGCACCGTACATGGTAAAGCCGGCAGCAAGGAGCTCGCTGCCGGGCTTAAGGATGTCTTCCTTGGTACCAGCGGAACCATCGGGGAGGCGGTGAATGGCGAAGATGGTGCCGACAGAGACACCGGCATCCAGGTTGGAAGATCCATCAATGGGGTCACAGGCGACTGCATAGCGGGCGCCGGAGGCGTTCTTAAAGTAGATGATCTCCTCCTCCTCCTCAGAGACGAGCAGAGCGCACTTGTTGGAGGAGCGCATGGCCTCAATGAAGAGGTCATTGGAGATGACGTCGAGCTTCTTTTGCTCGTCACCGGTGGTGTTGGAGGAACCGGCGAGGCCAGTGAGATTCACAAGTGTAGCGCGGCGAATGTAGTAGGCGATGGACTTGAATGAGTATTGGAGAGCGTGGCAGAGGAGGCTGTACTAGACATGTTAGTATTGAAACCTGGAGGATCTATAAGATGGGCCCCACGGTCTAACGTACGTAAAGTCTCCAGTTGCGTCCTTGTGCTTTGTCTGCTCCTCATTGAGGAAACGGGTAAGGGTGACGATGTTGGTGTTGATCTTTTCAGAATCGGCCATGCCGCTTTTATCTTGTGACGACATGATGGCTTATTTGGTTGGTGGTATGTGACGAAAAGCGAGTAGTTCGGCCGGAGCGGATGGCGGTTGAAAGGGCACGGCAAGGTCAATTGAAGCCACTGAAGCTGAAGGTCTGAGATGAGAAGCGAAAGAAAATTGTGGGAAAATGTTTTGTTTTAGTTGAGACTGCTCAGAAGCGTCTGTCAGTGATGCTAGCGAGGCGTAGTGGGTTGATGAGGGACAACGCGGGGTATTATCGTGGGGTCCCGGAGAACGTTCGGGCTGAATTTGACGATAGGAAAGAGAAGTCGAGATGGTTGGATGATGAGTGGGAGTATAGCGAAGGTAAAGGCGAAGATGGAAGAAGTAAGAAGAGGGCGACGGGAGGAGAAACTTGGGTCGCAGGTCCGTACGTACCGTCCCGATTATTCATTCATCTGTCATGAAATCGTCCATCGTGACCCGCCACAGCATTTTCGCACCTAAATGCCGATGCCCAGAAAAGCATCGCTTTCTCAGACAGCCCACGTATTTACGTACAGCAAAAGGGTACCTTTGCGCCAAGTACAACCGCGTCTTAATTGTACTACATTGGGAGTCTACGAATACCTTGCCCCTTGGTAGCGGTGCCAGGAAAAGTCACGAGAAATCGACGGCTATCCAAGGCTCGCAGCCCGGAAAGGGTGCGTCCTTCCTAACTTCGGGTACGTACCTTGCGTCAAGCTAGTCGCTAATGTGGGTGGCTCGGTCAAGGTCGGCCGAGGAGAAGCTCCTCTTTTGGGGGTTGAAGAGGATTTCCCGGAGGCGCTCAGCCCGCTGTTTGGATCCGGGACAACTAATTACGTGTGTTTCCTGCTTCCAATGAGCATGGTAAGGTATCAACTGGATAGATACATGACAATGTTTAAGATTACCCGTTGATTTCAGTGTTGGAGCGTGGTTCTGATACGACAATGATACGCTGTGGTCCCTCGTCGACGCCCTCTGGGTTTCCTTCCTTTTCTTTCTTCTTCACACAAGGGATCGTTAAAGATAAATGACTGACATACTACCAACCGCTTGTCTAAATAGCCCCAACTTACTACTTGATATCATAACTCATGACCCTAGAGAAAGACGAATTTGCGGGTATGCTAAAGCCATCCCAGTCCGGACTACTTGGCTCTACTCCGTATAACTACGACAATACCACCAGTCTCGCTGCCACAATGAACAGAAAGGCTGCTCGCTCACATGGCAGACCCAACAATAAATCAAGGGTCCTCCACAGCGTTTCTCCATGCGTCAAGCTTCCAAGAGAACACGGCCACACCCGATGACAGACACACCAAAGAGTTAGTTTCCCTCACTGTGCACTATGATTTCATACCACGCACGACATTATCAATCAAGACTATCAATTCCAGAGAAGCCCAATGCGCTAGCAAACATTAGTTACTGACTTCATCTCTCCTCTCCCTCTCCTGCCTTTCATTTCCCTCCATCAATGCAATACTTCAATCCCATGCTTCTGCCGAGAGCTCTTCACGTGCCATAATGCCGATATGAGAGACGCAGGTACCTACGCCCAAGTCGCACGCCTACTAAGCCAGCTGTAGAGGTACATACTCCTGGCCTAGACTGAACGTACCTTGCCTCTTCAGAAATATGTCATGCTCATACCCCAGCCTGTGCTCTCCCCATTTGGTGGGGCAGCCCAGACACGGAACCTGCGGGTAGGTCACCAGCAAGTACCCCTTCATAGCTTTAGCCCACCAAAGTGACGCCACCAGTACGTGCGGCCGAACTAATACCGCAAACCAACCTCGGCATGTGCATCGAACGCCGGATCACTCAGCTTCTTGTCTGTGCAACTCCGTTCCCGACCAACATCCACCGCGAGAGCATCCCTTTTTCTTGCATCTCCATCTTCAGTATCTCACTCGGGATCCTCAGTGTATCAGTCAATCTTCTTCTACTGCCTCACCAACCCAACGCGCCCGTCGACAAACCACAATTCTGTTCCTCCTCCTCCGCCTCACCCCATCATCCCGAAAGACACCCGTCGCACTTCAACATCACCGAAAACCTCTCCCCAGACATCACAATGGTCGCCGACACCCTCGCCTACCACCCCTCGGTAGCACACTACCTCCGCTTCGTCGCAACCACCGTCGGCCGCGACAAGCTCCTCCGCACCCTCCAGTACTTCGCCCGCTTTTACGCATGGTACCTCCTCCGCACTAATGGCACCAAGTCCCAGATCGCCCCCTGGGAGGCCATGAAGAAGCAGTTCGGCCTGACCCGCAAGATCATGCGCTTCGGCAAGAACATCGAGCATCTCAAGGCTGCGGCCGTCGCGGCCGATACCAAGGGGACAGACCCTTTCCTCCGCTACGCCGCCATAGGTCGACAGCTGGGCTATGCTGGCTACTTTACCTTTGACTCGGCTACTCTCCCCGACGCTACCGGCATCCGCAAGTGGGAGGGGGCGAAGAACTTCCAGAACCATGGATTCCGCTTCTGGAGCATGGGTCTCGTGTTCAGTGCTGTCGCGCAGGTTTATACACTCTACCAGCTTAAGCAGAGGGAGGCGCGGATTGATCGCAAGGATGGAGAAGGCGTCGTTGAGAGCAAGCGCATTAATATGTATGTTTTCCCCGAACCAATTTTGTCTGAAGTACCAGAAATGATAGCTAACGTGTACGCCAACTCATGCAGCGAACGAAATGCAAGCCAGCTTCAACTCCTCAGCGACCTCTGCGACTTGACCATCCCCGTTTCCGGCCTCGGCTGGGTGGCACTCGACGACGGCTTCGTCGGTCTCGCTGGTACTATGAGCAGTTTGATCGGCCTATATGGACAATGGAAGAAGACGAATTGAGAAATACTGCCAGGCCACCAAACCACACGCCACCTTCTCTTACTGTGATTGTCCCTACCAACTTACGACCAAAATACTGCGATGGCCGCAAGCAGGTCCGCCATAGGCGTATCTCTCAACCCCATTGCCACGAAATCCTATTTGATGGTGTTTCCCAACATTTCGCACGGCTGCCTGTGCGCGGAGCAATATATTTGCATCGGCAGTCCCGAGGTGAAGCAACTCAAACTGACATCCTCACCGCAGATGTTTTTCACGACTTTTTCTATTCGTGCTATTTGTTGGCGTTTAGTTTTCAAAAATGCCTTCTCCGTCTCCCTGCCATTTCAGTTTGGCCACTGTCTTGTAGAAGTAGGAATGAATGGGTATCAAGAATAGCTAGCGCTCGGCGCGTCTTACAAAACACTCATGTCATTTGGAGCAAGATGCTGTCATGTATTTTACTAATAAATAAGGAAAAAAATAAATCAATGAACATAAGGAGAAAACGTGTCCGTCGTGCCCAGTAATCATACAGCTTGCACCACCTTGCGCCAGTCTGTACAGGCTGGGCTCGCTCCCTTCCTGCGCCCGAAAGTAGTCGTAGCCATATTTTTCGTTTCTGTCCTAGTTTCATCATTTTCGGTCGCAATGTTTGTCGTCCATATGCTGGTCATATTTTCCTCCTCGCAGGCATACCATAAAACTATACGTCGGTGCTGGCAGCCGTGATTTGCAATTTTTTCCCTAATCATGCTATTCCTTTGACCCTCTTCCAAACCTCTTCAAATTCGCCTCTGCCTAACACATGGTCCGCATCTGGCAACTTTTCTCGTAGACGCTTACTCGGTTTGAACGGAAGGCATCTAGTAATATCACTGGTTAAGACAGTTCCGGGGTGAAGGTCATGGTGCTTAAGAGAGATCTGGAAACAAAGGCGGAGAAACGCAATCATAGGAAAATAGATTTACCAATAGCGTCCCCCACGTTCATATTCACGAGGATATCCCTCCCGGGGATACGGCGCCTCCCTAGGAGGGAAGTCTCTGGGTGGTCGATCATACGGAGGCCGACCATTGGCATATGGGTCGGGGGGAGGATAGTCTCGACGGTAAGGGTCTTCGTATCGCCCACGTGCAGGAGGATAATCCTCCAGAGGTCGGCGTGGGGGGGAGCGGTAGCGAGCTCTGTCATCATAGTATTCGCGCCTTGGGCTGCGATCTCGGTATCCGTAGCCCCCTTCTCTACGAGGGCTATATCCAGCGCCGCCTCCACCACCACCACCAGCGCCACCACGAGGTGGTCCTCGGCGGTCGTAGTCATCGAACGGAGGCGGTGGGTACGGCCGGCGCCCAGGAGATCGGGATCGACCCCGCTCGCGGGGTGGCACGTCTGGCTGTGTCTAAGGTTCAATATTAGCAATGTTGCTCTTCCGTACGGAAATAAAGAAGGTGATGATTTTTAGGTTCGGGCGAAAGAGGACTCACATCTGCAACACATTGAACCCGATTACCCTTGAATTCTCGGCCGTCTAGTTTCTCTACGGCAGTTCTTAGATCCGCAGCAGTTTCGAATTCGACAAAGCTGTGATGCCGTGGTCAGCAAAGTCCGAAAAGCATCCGCAATGGGTATACCACTTACCCTCGACCATTAGAGTCGCGACCAGTCTCAGAGTACACCACGTCGAGGCTAGACTGACGGGCAAAGTCTTTGAGGTCCTATTTCCAGAATCCACGTAAGTTGTTGTCCAGGTGCTAACGAGGTGTCGAAACAAGTCCATGGATGCGCAAGAACCACCTAACAAGACTCGAACCAGGAAGTCGGGGCCAGAAATGGAGGAACACTTTGATGACATAGGGTCGCCAGTTCGCCACCAGATTCGCATATCCCAAAAGCCATAAGCAATAGACGTTTCAAGGCGCGAATCCCGGCAGGCCAAGGTACATGAAGGCCCCGAGTTTCAAGTACGACAGAAAGGAGAGACAAAATCCATGGAGTCCAGCGTCAAGGAATGGGGAGGAAGAACAGACCTGCCAGCTGGTTTCGTTTGGAAGTCCCGTAATCTGCATCCGGTGAGGGGTTCGACGAGGTCGAGGCGGAGCTCGTTCATTGTTGCCAAAGCCGCCGCCGCCACCGCCGCCTTCGCGGGCTCTGCTTCCACGAGCGAATTGAACGGTCAGGCGCTCGCCCATGAAATCGGATCCGTCTTGAATCTGCAGGTTAGCCACGTAGTCAAGGGTGCATAAGGATGAAGAACGCGTCACGTACGGTAAGCTGCAGATACGAAGAGGCCAGTACAAGTCAGTATGATGACCACCTGGATTCAGGAATGGCAGGGGGGTCTGCTAACCTGGGACGACATCGCGGGCATCCATGGGGTCCTTGTATTCGATGAAGCCAAACCCGTTCATAAGTTTGACCTCAGTGATTTCTCCGGTGCCATGGGTCGCAAAGTGAGCCTCAACATCGGCCTTGGTAGCTGTCGGAAGCGCGTCAGTAGCGGCGACAGGTGCGGGAAGGACTGTGGAGAGATGGACCATTGCGTGGGAGGTTCCCCAAGTATAGCCGAGTATTTGAAACCTCGGCCATCTTGTCGACTTGCTGAGCTTACAGCAGTTACCCGGAATATGCTGCGGCCAGTAAAACTTCAACGGGGATCCTGGCGATCGGGATCCAAAGCGTATGCTGTGCGATAAGGGGCCAGACCAGAGGGGCGAGGGCGACTTGAAGATATTGTCGATGGGTCGTCGACTCGAATGGAGCTGAGGAAGCGGAGACTGGAGAAGTTGCTTTGCGACTGAGAGGCTGAGCCTTGGGTTACACAAGGGCGGTCAGATGAGGCAGAATGAATGGAAGTGGCATAGCCTCTAGCCAGCTACCCACTTGCTGGTGGAACTTGCCAGTACATCACCTAGTACGAAGTAGCCGATTTAAAACCACAAGATACCTCTTCAAAAGCCACTTGTTATTGCTATGTACTTAGCAGACCAGCTGGGTACAGTAAGGACCTATTTGGAGTTCATTATTCTGCGTAGAATTACTGGTTGGGCGAATGTGAGGTGGCGGCGGCTTTCGTTAGGCTACTAATGCTAGACGACTGGACTCAGTTATCGCCGGCACTTTTAAAGAGTGGGGTAAAAGACCTCCCGCTATTTCCAGGGGCTAACCAGATGTTAGTCTCCTCTTGCCTGGCTACGTACTGTATGTATATCACAGGTCACATCAGAAGACATATAAGTTCTTGTAAATGCTCTGTCAGTCTCAACATGGAATAACGTCTGTGTCACGAATCAAGTGTTGAGTGCTGTATAGATCTAGAATGGTCCAGTCAGCACCTTGGCTTAAACATGTATATCCGAAGGACTACATAGTAGATATTACATTAATTAGAGTGAGAGAGCATGCAACTATGGGCTTCAGGAGTTCCGACCATCCCCCCACGGTCGACATTGTCTAATCGCTTGTGTCAATGGTGTATATGCGTCGCTCGCGCTAAAATGGCACTCAAAGAAAATCGCTTCATGACGCAAAAAGCACGCCAGGAGGCCGTCCCTTCCCCCTTATTATTCATCGAACAACGTCGACACAATCTCATCAAGCATTGTGAAGACTAAATGGGCACTGTCAACTCGTTAGCTAGCGTTTAAACACCGTACCGAATCTGTAGAGTAACACGAAGCAACGTACTTGAGCCTGGTGTTATTAAACGTCGCCAAGATGCGTCGGCTTGCCGCCTGTGCATTGACCCTCCCCACCACACTTCCCGCTAAATCCGGCACCAGTGTTGCTAGCATCAGACTCGCCTCGGTGCGAGTCTGCTTCTTCTCTGCTGCACTACGAGGCCGGCGGTCACGCTTGAGCTCTCCGTTCGGCCAAAGATTGTCCTTCGCCATGCCTATCCACCTAAGCAGAGACTCATCCTGAACCAGCGATTTGACATTGTCCCGGACTTTCTTTTCAATCGTTCCCCCAAGGAGTTGTTGTAATACCACCACCACTGCCCTGCCACGCAACCAGTTGTTTCCCTTGTTGAGTTCGAACACCTCGAGAAATATGTCGCAGATCGGCTTGATGAACGGCTCCAGCTCCTTATTCTCAAAAGCATTCAATTCGGCTTCAGCTTCAGCTGCCGGAAACGACTCTTCATTCTCATTCAGCGGCATCGCATTTAATTGATTAGTAGCCGCTGCGATGAGATTCTGCCCAGCAACGGAGATTTGATCCAGCACAGGAATATTACCCAGTATATCCTCCATACCATCCGCAACAGAGTCGTAGAATCGTGTCATCATGTCCTTTTTATCTTCTCGGTCCAAGATATCCTGACCTTGTGCGACAACACTCTGAGAGAGAAAGGTCCGTAGTTCACGGCTTCGACAAACGTCTGGAAGAAGCAAAAGATCCCGTAGATATTTCTCCAGTGCCGTCCGCCTCTTACGGAGAAACTCGCTTTGAAACTTCATTACCATGCGCCGTCGCGGAAAGTCCAAATTTCGCACAGATGGGTATCTCGACCGCAGCTTCTGATGCAGTTCATGAAACTCGCTATATCGACTGGTCACCATCCACGATGCTGCAGGCATCTGTTCGCCTGCATCACGCTGGACCTCAATAACATACAAAGCGAACTCGCGTCCGTCCTCCTCCCTGCCAACTTGGATAGACTTGATTTTGATTGTCGATCGTCCATAGAGGCTATTGTCACTCTCTTGTACCACGTATTGCTGGCGCTGTAGCTCCTTTCGTCGAATCTCCCTCTGTAGACTTGCCTTTGACTTCTTAAGAATTCGCATCTCTGCCGTGTTGTTTGTCAGTTCAGCTTTCCTTACCAGCGAGTCTACAATAGCTTCTTGTGCCACCAGTCTATCAATGTCGTTGGTCAAAACAGTAATGGCCTCAGCAAGACCCAGATCACCGGGAGCGGCCTCGTGCACTTCGTCATCATCCGCACTAGGAGCATCAATTTCTGCCTCGTCCCCATCATCTGATAGATACTTATCCTCATCCGCAAAAAGGTCATCATCCACAAACACACCGATGCGTGACGCAGCACTGACCAATCCCAGAGAAGACAAACTCGGTTTATCGGCATCCTTGTCAACTATCACTGGCCGGCCAATATCTATGGATCCTCGGTTGGAGTCATGGTCATTGCCCGACAGAATGCTGGCTGCCATATCTTCGTTCTCACCGAATAAGGAAGCTCGTAAATCTTCGGCAGTTTGAGGCCGATCACTTTCCATAATATTACTAAATGCTTGTTCGACAGCTTCGACAACTTGATGGTCGGGCATTTGTTGTGTAGATCCGTCTTGGTCGTCACGTAAACTTTGGACTGACTCAGCTATAGGATCGTTTTCCAAATCATCATCTCCAAAAAGTGGATTAGGTAGATCACCATCAAACGATCGGCGTGATACTATCCTACCATCAAGTCCATTACCATTAGTACTCAGGGTTGTTAAGTCCGATGCAGACTCAACTCGCCGATTAGAGTGGTTTGACGCTGGCGGAGCTAGTCGTGCAACAGCTTTCGGCCTAGATTGGCGAGACTGTGATTCCCTATTTATTGACTCGTGAGATTGTGGCATTGAACTGCTTGTTGGCGGCTGCGGCAGGGAAATATTTGTATATGACGTTTCCTGCGATGCAAGACACTTATAGAATAGGTCGGACCTCTTGAAGCTTTGGAAAAACTGTGCCTTCATGGCCTCCAAGACACGAGTTTGTGCCTGTAGGATAGCTCGCCGTGCTTGGTAGTATTGACTCGGCGTCGCCGACTTTCCAGCCTGAAGGAAATCGCGTACAGCTGCCTTTGAAGAGTCCGGAACCTTCAGCTCAGGTTTAGACAAGTAGGCCTGGTGAATCTGCTGAAGATCCATTCGATCTGAATCAGTCCACATTGGCAAATTGGAGGGCAGCTCTGTGTCTTCTAATCCATCATCTTCCAATGGGTTTCGGAAACCGTCAACGACTAACCAAAATTGAACCAAGGACATCATATTCTGTCGGTCCATGTACTCCATGAAATAAGACAGGCCGGAGGAGTCTCTCAGCAGCTCCACAAGAGAAGCATTTTCAAGCCGAGAGCTCGACACTGACGGCGCAATACGAACTGTTGGTACAGGCGCATGACGATCACCACCAGCTGCCAGGTGGTGTACTTTCTCGTCAAGCAGCCGCTTTCCTGTTTCTAATCGACGCAGATATGCGTCATCCTGATTCTCTTGTAAGGAGTCGCGTTTCAGCTGGCTGGCGACCTCGCTGCGGAAGCGCCGCGCGTCGGACAGGTTGTTGATCTTCCGGATACCGCGAATAAACCTCTCGAACTTGCGCTCGGGGTCGCCAGGTGCAATTCGAGGAGCTATCATTGTTTTTGTAGCTCTGGGGGCAGGGGACGCGTGCTGGTCTAGGGCAGCCCGAAGTTTTCGTACAGTCGACCTATCTTGCAACATAGTGCGTCCGTAATTCTCCATCAATTGATTCCACGTATCCGGGTCCCCTAGGAGTTGCAGAATCGGGAAGAGAATGGCGCAGCCAACTATCTCACGAATGATGACAGAAACTGAACGGCTAGAGAGCATATACTCTGGTAGCACTCTGGGAAGAATGCGCGCAACAAGAGAACGCAGGTAGTCTTGCTGCACCATCTTGGTGTCTGGAAATGACAAGGATGCCGCCGGATGAAGCTTGCCGTCCCGAAACTTGGAGGCGATCGCCAGATCCAACTCTTCAGACTCTGTAACTGACCTGTTGAGTTTCTTTCCGCGCACCGACCTCTCCGCATCGTAGAAATCACGGAAGTGGGCCGTCAAGATAGGGATAAGACGGCCTGTGACGAGGTCGGCAAGGTCTTTATCTCGAAGCAATTCGCATAGACTTGTGATTGCCAGCCGGATAGCTTTGTCCACTTCATTCGGAAAGACCGCATTCCGACTAATATGCGAGTACCAACTCCGCACGAAATCGCGGCTGATCAGGTCTAAGAGGTCGTCGGTAGCCTCGGACACACGGGGGGAAGCATGTTCGAGTGGCGCCTTGGTATATGCTTGTCGCTTGCGCAAAGCTTTCAGCTCAGCTTTCCAGCGAGTTGCACCTAGAAATATAGGGCCGTTGGGTAGCCGCGTTTGCTCTCTTGGATTCTTCGAGGTCAGGACGAGGGCAGCGACTAGAATGGCGATCGTGACGACGACGCCGCCAACAAAGGCGTAGCCAATCCACCGCAGCGCCGAAAACCAGCTCACGGCATAGCCCCACGCAATGAAGGCGGCGACTCCAGCAAGAGCTATGTCTCTCCGCTTCAGGGCCATGGCCAGAGCTGTAGTTTATGCGTCCGCATCGTCTAGGTCAATACAGGAAGACAAGTTGGGAAGGGAGGACGTCGTGGGGGTTTGCGATGGAGCGACTCCTTGTAGGTGTTATCGATTACGCTGGGCAATGCGGATTGCCAAGCTGCGGTGTGCAGCTACTAATTAGAGGGAGGAGCATTAGAGGACTGGTACGTATTTATAACATGCCAACGCACGCGAGGTGGTGTGAATTTAGTAGCCATGACCCGCTGTAACAGTTGATAAATGACTTAAAGTATCTAGTACGAAGTACAAAGTACTTAGAGGATATTCTCTTTCATGCTGCAACGCATCACCCGCTAATTACAACTGTCAGCTAAGCTGTGCTAATAAAGGGTAAATTAATTAACCAGTTACCAACTACGAAATTCAGACCATCGAGGAGGTTTGTTAACAACCAAGCCGGTGTCTTGCCATGAATCATAAAGCTGCCAGGGCAGACAGAACCTCGTGATAATGTGACCTGATAATTTCTAGGAGAACTAATGCAGAGCCAATGATACGATAGAGCGACAAATATTGTCACGGTTATATGACCTCATTTCCTGCATCCTCTCACATCTCGTCTGACACAAGACACCAAACTCAGAAATCGTACCAGTATATGTAGGACAAATCGTAGGTTGAAGCTTCAACAGACCATCGCTCGAATTATTCTGCGGCTCGTTCCGTTTTAGACCCTCTGGTAGGCGAATGCCAGTCACTACTCGAATAGAAGACGGGGTTCTTCCATATACATTGACTTAATCTTGGGCTACCAGGGAGGGTTTTCAATCCGCCGGAACAAGGCCACGAATTTCTGTCCTTTATTTCTGGACACTTTCTTACCTTCTTCTGTCTGGTCCAGCATAACCTTAACGCATTCATCACTTTGTTCTTCGTCTTCTGGGACTCTCTCAAACAACGGGTGAGCGTTGAAATGTGATAAACCATCCATTCATGCAATGGCTCGACATCTGTAATTGTGTAGACAATGCCTCCCGGCCTGAGAACGAAGGCATACTCAGAATTGAGAGATGCCGAAACGATTCGTGCCTTGTGCTTCCTGGCCTTGAAGTGAGGGTCTGGGAAACAAATGAAAATCTTCGTCAGCTGCCCCTGATTGAAGAAATTGGGAAGAAATTTCATCGAATTGGCTCTGAGACAAGCCACATTTTGGTACATTTTGCCCTCATTTTGTTCCCGCAACGCCCATATACGATCCTGAACATATTTTGTCACTTGGGAGCGAATCTCCATGCCTACAATGCATTAGTACACCGCCAAAAATAGCATTGCTTCTTCACCTCCTACCAAGCATAAGTGTGTCAGGCATAAGGGGCGCGAGTGCCACCAGAAGACCACCAAACCCACAGCCAATGTCGACAACCTCAATGTTCTTAGTGAGTTGTGAGGGTTTAGCCTGGTCGGCTGTGAGATCTGCTGTAAAGGACGGGTAGTACATAGACCAGTCCATTTCACCAGGTGAGGAGGGACTAGACGCTGGTTAGATTCATAAGACATTGCGTGCAAAACCAGTTACACATACTAGACCAATGTGTGGTCCGAAAAGGGATTCGCATGAGCTCGTTGACGATAGAACTTTTTTCGCGGCAGCGTCGCTACGCCACCTTGATTCTTGGTCGCATGGTATTTTTGACGACTGACATGCTTGCTAGATGGTTCCGACATTTTTGCGAATTCCTTGGTGATAAGAGGCCATTTAAAGAAGGACCATAAAGCGAGTTGCAACTATGAGAGTCTGCTTCGAGTGGTTGAGGATGACCTTTTGTTTGATGAAATCGTACCTGCTCTTCAGCAGCAAACCAATGAGTTTTCCATGCAACCGCACCTAACCCGGCAGTTTTAGGTCCAAAGGTCACATGCCTCAGAGCTCCCAGCTCCCCACTAATTAGAACACAAGCTACAGCCCGTAGCAACCCAGTATCACTGTAATCTATGTACACACTGGAACCAGTCCACAATTACATGTCACTGGTAATACTACCAATAGAAATGCCGAATCTTACATGAGATATTTACATATTATTTACGTTGACCTAGCGGAAGGCTATATTTACATTCCAATAACTAACAAAAAATACAAACAAATAATTGCAGCGCCACAGGTAGTTGATCAAAGAGGGAAGGCGGTGACTACGAGGATCACCGCCTAGCAGCCCGGCAGATCGGCTTCGCCTCGGCCATCCCCCTTGAGCATGCAACCAACACCCTTGAAGAAGCAGGGACTAATTGGCCTCATGACCATCCCTGAACGTCATCGTCAGCTCGTTCCAACTTCATTGTACAAACATCACCACCAGCGCTATCAGTCATGGAGCAACCGGTTCGAGACGTGTCATGGACTTTAGAGAGTTTGCTTATGCCCGGTTCCTCTCTATTTGTCCGCTACGTTTCTTTTATTTGTGTATGGCTATCCTCTGCATGATTTGCATGTGGCTAGGTACTCGCTAATCAAAATGTGTCCTACAGCTTGCGTTCGGCATGATTCATATTCTGCCGGTTGTCTTCCTCCTTGTCCTGGATCTAACTCTTTGGATGTGGAGACATTACCGGAGTCGATTTCCTCCACGAAGAACAACCAATACATTAGATGCATCCAGTTCAGAACCGACCACCCCGTCGCCAACGAGCATCGCATCCGGCGCCCAGAGCTACGATACTACAAATAAATCGCAAACGATGGAAAGACGATAGTTAAAATATTTCAACCCCGATACGATTTTTTTGGATACGCTGAACTATTTATGAGATTTGTGAAAGAATCTTCAGCAGATCTCCCGTCACACCCATGGCCGTAACATCTCCACCAGCTCCTGCGCCTTGAATGATAAGAGGGTTGGCCCCATATCTCTCGGTGTAAAAACTGATAATGTTATCACTTCCTTTCAACGCCGCGATCGGGTGCGAGCGGTCGAACTGTTCAAGCCCGACCTTGACCTTATTTGCGGTTACATCGATGCTACCAACAAAACGAACGACTTTTCCTGCTTTCTCGGCCTCTACCTTTGTCTGTTCCATCTGTTGATCGAACTCGGGCAACTTTTGAAGAAAGTCATCACCGCTAGAACACGATTCAAGTTCCTTGGGAATGAGGCTTTGAACAGGGAAAGATGTTGGTGACTCGACTGGCAAGCCAGCAAGTCTAGCCAGAATGGTCAGTTTTCTCGCAACATCGAGACCGTTTAGGTCGTCTCTTGGATCTGGTTCAGTGTATCCCAAAGACTTGGCCTTCTTGACTTCTTCTGACCACTGGCCACCTTTGCCTTCCGTCGGGGCAAAGGAATTGAAGAGGAAGGACATAGTGCCACTGAACACACCCTCGATCTTTGTCACCTTATCTCCGGTATCAATAAGCTCCTTAAGAGTTGAAATGACGGGGAGACCGGCTCCAACAGAGGATTCATGGTAGACCTTGGCCCCCGATTTAGCTGAAGCACCGAATATTTCCTGCCAGAGTTGGTAAGAGCCTGAGAAAGCCTTCTTGTTGGGGGTAACAATGCTGAGCCCCCGGCTGAGAGCGAGGGGATATTGATCAGCAACATCTTGGGAGCTGGTATTGTCAACCAGCACCACTTTGGCGGGTGCGGCGGCAAGGTAGTCGATGATCTGTGGCAAGGTTGGGGGAGACCGGGACGAGCCAGCCAACGCCTCTGTGGCATTGTCCAAGGCAATTGCCGAGTAATCGTCGTGAAAGAGTGCCTTGCGACTGTTCGAGATGTAGCAGAGGCTTAGCTTGGGAGAGTGTCTTCTAGCCGCAAGCGTTCGCAACTGCGAGAGGAAGCTTTGGCCAACGCCGCCAACGCCTTGGTGAGATGCTTGTTAGCCAGATATCACACGGAGAGGGGTTAGAGGCGTGAGGTTACCAATGACGGCAATCAAGACTTGACTCGCAGCAGCCATTTTATATCAGTGGAATTATTCGAAATACAAAAGTCCCAGAGATGTGAGAGAATGTTTGTGACGGGTTCTATAAAGCAGAGATGCAAAGCGGTTTGGGATTAGCTGGACCTAGAGACATTTATTCTGACACAGGTCCGATGGCGGGGGAGAAAGTAATACCACCCGCAGTGACGTTATGAGGAGGTACCTAGGTACGTACCAGCTTGCTCAGTCCCCATCTTACCACATTGAGCTAGATGTACTTCACTTCATCCGGAACCAGATATGGCTTGATACCAGTAGGCAGTTCTTTCAAGACATGAAATGAGCAAACCCTCTCTCAATTGGAACAGTAGCTGCGGTGCCGTTATTTTTTCTCTACCTAGCTTGGCTATGGTACAGGAACTATATTGTTACCCTCGTCTTTAAGCATTAATCTGTGTCTTGTGTTCTCGAGTACTCTTCTCAGCCATCGTTGTCAACCAGCTCATCACCATGACATATCTGTCAATTTTGGTATACATCACACAAGGTAAATTCGATGTAGCTCAGCAACAATATAGTATACTAAAAGCCTATAGCCGGACATCCTCTCCGTCGGGGTTACTCAAGAAGATTTACAACGGACGATGTGATCATTCTCGATCTATTCTCCCGCGCCCTCATGGGTCAAGAAAAGCATCTCAGTGTGTCCAATTACACCGATATTTCCATGTTATATCTAGCAAACACTAATTCAACTAAAGACAAACTAGCCGAGACGTTAAATCTGGTCATGCCAGCAACTTGGACCGACACTTACGACTTCGTTAATCCCTTTGGCGATCAGCGAGGCAGCGCATTCGAAAGTGTTTGGACATTCGACCTTGACAAAGACATGCTTTTTCTCACAAAGAATGATCGGTTCTGCTCAACGTCTCTCAAGCTTGCTCGGGAGAGACTACTCACTCTAGACGACTTCGAGCTGTTGAGCTCACATAGACAACCCCTCCTGGAAGAGCAGACTCTCCCAGGACCCCGCTGGAAGCCTGAATTGGATATCCATCCACGGACAAGGTCATTTCTGGGGAAAGTACTCCGTGACTTTACCTATGCATGGCGCCATGTTCTTCGGCGGCGAATGAACACCACAACGTTTATAAAGCTAGCATATGCCATCATCTGGATCTCAACATTGGAATTCACCATATTGGACCGCATGGGATTTCATCACAGCTCTGGTCGTGGAAATTATGTTAATGTGACAGACTTGCCAAGCTGGGAGACTCCTCAGACGACTCTCGTCCAAGTCGGACAGGCATCTTGGTTTGCCATAGCAGAAGACACCCGGGAGGGTCTTGAAATTGTTCGGTGTCACGCAAAGTGTCATTCAAGGGATGTAAGAACATATGCCATCATGACTCATCGGTATATCATTCTTTGCAAAGTTCACGGGGGTGAAATAGTGTGGACACGGCCTGAGGCGCTATTTGAAGCTATTTATACATCTAGTGCTATCGACATGGTTATATCTAATACCGCCGTTGACATGATTCTCTGGTTGGCAAACACGACAGACACCGGGCCACAGCCAAGTGCAATCAGCCTTCTCCCTCTTGAGATTCAAGATATGGTTCTCTATTCTGCAACAACCAACTTAGTTGCATCAGCCAAACTAGGCTGTGAGCTTGGTCTAGGGTCACCATTTTATTGGGCTCACGAAGGCGTCAAGATCAGCGTACAAGGATCCACGAAGCACCCATCTGAATACTCCCATGTTGAATCCATGATTGCCTTCAATGGGGTGAGGAGTGGTTTATCATACCAGATAGTACGATTACGTACTGGTCGACCTCCAGCTTCTTCTCTCTGGTCGACATATATTAGCTAAACGACCCTGGAAGAAACACATGTCAATAAAAGCTGAACTTGCAGGTTAAAAAAAAAAGGGTTCGTTCTTCTTGACTATAGCTTTTCCTAGCATACTAACTTCAACTTCTTTCAGTGCATGTTCTTCTTCACATCAATTTCTTCAAGATTCATACGAACATCATTTTCGCCTTACACATACAACACATCGTTCAGTAGAGTCAATTTTTTCTCTTCACCGATAGAACTGGATACACATTCTGACCTAGACCATTGCGTAGACCTATTCCACTCTCCTCGTGAGTCCTCGCAGTGCCTGATGCATTGCTCAAATGCCGAGGCCAACGACCCTGTTTGTCCACATTCGCCATCATAAAATCTTACACATACAATGGCCCCTTCACCCTGCCCTCAAACCTGAGTACAACGCAGTCTGGGATTATTCTGTCACATGTGTCTTTTGAACGACGTCATACCCATCTTCCCCTTGAGCGATATATGGGTCGCCATAGTTACTCGTCGATCGGTAGCTCCATTCGACACAGGGCTTCTCTCAATCATTTGCAAATAATAGATAACGAGAGGGCTGTCAAAATATCTTTCAGCCGGCAGAAGGATGGAGTCTGACACATGGAATTCAGTTGTAAGTATCCAGTTAACAGAGTTACAGGTGGAATCCGTATTCGCCTGGGCTTCAATAGTAGTCAAATCTTAAAAAGGGTTCGATAAAGGTGTCGTTGGCGGAGATTTCTTCGTTTGCAACCAGAAACGAGGTGTGTTTTGCCGAGCAATAGAGCCCCCAACCATATTAAAGGAATGCGGTCTCAAGCCAACAGTGGCGCTCTTACCTGGGCACGACAGTTGTCAGCAGCCTTTGCTGCAGCACCTTCAGCCTTTATAATCAATACACACATGTCGATTCACTTCCATTTTTAAGTAGTTCTCTTATTGCAAGTAATGGAAATTAGATAGTTAATAGTATGTACTCACATAGGTTTTTGGACGAATATCAATCCTCTATCACTGGGCGTCTGTCTCATTTTAGTGGATTGACAACCACTCTGTAGCCGCTGTTCTTGTGTGCCTGAGTGAACCATGCTCGCCCCAAATAGGCTAGCTTCATTAGACTTTCGTCACTTCGCTACAAAGACGGTCGAACAACTTGATCGATTGGGACCATATCGGTTACACGGTTCGTTACACGGTTCCTGATTTGACATTCCGCATCTCAAAACCTGACGCAACCTGCACAGTCTCTAAGTGATATTCTGTACTGGCAGATGATTCAAATTTTTGCATAGCCGCCAGAGACTTTACAGTATGCCGCAAGATCCAAACCTTTATGGCCAGCGGCCAGCCAAGAAGCCAAAACGAGACACAGCATTATCCTCATCACTTGACTTCACCGCTCAACTAACGTCGCTCATGTCAACCGCCAAAGGAGCGGGCTCGGCAAGTAGTCGCACCCGCACAGCCAAGGAACCGAAGAACGACATCTTCCGGGGCAGCAAACCAAAGCGACAAGCAGCACGTGAAGTTGACTCTGGAAAGCTGGTGCTCAAGGAAGTGGCGGGTACGGAGGAGGAATCAGAGGAGTTTGCTCGGGCCAAGAGGCGCATGGAAGAGAAAGCACGCCTCTATGCCGCCATGAAAAGGGGAGATTACGTGCCCAAGGAAAATGAAGCCGCTCCGCTAGTGGACTTTGATCGGAAATGGGCAGAGACGACCAAGGAGCAGGATGGTAGCGCATCCAGTACCAGCTCTGACGAGGACGACGACGGTAGAGATGAAATCGTGGAATATGAAGACGAGTATGGCCGTCTGCGGCGAGGGACCAAGGCCGATCAAGAGAAGATGGAGAGACGTGCGAGGCGCGGACTGCTGGGCGCTGAAGAGCTGGAGCGCATGTCAGCCAGGCCCAGCGCGCCGAGCAACCTCATATATGGAGATGCGGTGCAGTCGATGGCCTTCAATCCCGACGACCCAGACAAAATGGAGGAGCTGGCTCGCAAACGAGACAGAAGCGCAACCCCACCAGAGCAGCTGCACTATGATGCGAACCGGGAAATACGCACCAAAGGAGTTGGGTTCTACAAGTTTAGTCAGGACGAGAAAACACGGACACAAGAAATGGAGTCGTTGGAACAGGAGAGGCTCAAGACGGAGCAGCACCGCCAGGCGCGTGAGGATCAGAAGGCAGCGCGGCGTCGGGAAATCGAACAGCGCCGGAAAGACATGGGAGAACGCAGGGCGAAACGCCAGGCGGACACTTTCTTGGATGGGCTGAGAGACGGAGCCTAGTGATAGGCTGCAAATACAAATCCGCAGTAAACGACGGACGTATCATTGGCGTTTTCTGCGTCCCAGTTAATGAGCGGGCGTCGGTCTAGCCTATGGCTTGTTTATGTATGTACGAAGTAAGAAGAACATGCAGTAGTATGTGGCACAGTCAACAGGCGCCTGCAGATGCAACATCCGATTGCGACAACCGTCCAATGCTAGTAACTATTTGATTGAGCTCGGGAATTGAGAATTGAAACCAAACAAGACAAGCGGAGCATTCACGGTTAGCTGGTCAAAAGTTGGTAAATTACTCGCTATTCATCAGCCTATTCACCTGAGGCCAGCCACAGGCACCACCGTCTCCGCTACTACTCGTTCCCCCACAGCACTATCCCCTGTGGCTTTTTTAAATCATTGTTACGGGCCGGAATGAGTGATTTCCCTCCCTTGGAGATGGATCTTTTCCCCCCTAGCGCTTGGACTATTATTTGGTAGGAGTGCGTTTCGTGTAGTTATTAGCTAGTTGGTTGAGGTAGTACGTTATAGTACTAGGAGAAGCTTAGCAATACGAAGTACGGATACTTTTCTCGGTGTTTTGGGAGAACGATGTTGATGTCTTGTAGTACTTCTCCAGCCATTGAATGGGTATTTGGCTGGTGTTCTACATCTGCCAACCAAATTTGCGAGCCTGCGTACCACGTTGCGCGTAGGAAGGGACCATGCGAACCATGAAGCAGTTGTCCACCGTAAAGTGACACTGTGCTATGAAGCACAGAAGCTGTTCAAAAAGTCTCCCCGTCCCCGTCCTACTTTGTGGTATAGGGTTATACTTTGCAGCAGTATCCGTACGTGTTTCCACTATAAATTCTCATTGACAGTGTCTGCAAACCCGTCCAGGAACGCCGGAGAGAGGCTTTGTCGCATTCCCATTGTGCTGTGCGACGAGATAAAATGAGATGCGGGAACGGTGGCCGAAATGTCACCTAGAGGGCGCCGGTAATTACTCGTAGGATCGTCAAAAACTGTCCTGTACGGTGCGGACTTGGGAGGGCTGACGGCCCAACACCCTCTTCAAATGCCTGCTCAACACCACTCTCGGCCACTAAAGTCAGTAAGACGGACCTAAACAGACAAAGGCCGACCGTCTGTGTCGGGCCAAGTTCGCCCTCCAGGGCTGGTGGAGGCTGTGCGACTGCCCCCCAGCACACTGGCCACCTATGGCCAAGCGCCAGTCCTAAGAGGGTTGGCGCACAAAGTGTGAGTCACCGGCCAGACCCACACCCTGCCCCAGATAGAGTCTACCTGGCTAGGCGATAGACCCTTAACACAATTTGGCCCGAGCTACGCTGCGCCCATGTTAGGGCCTTACAGCGCCCCACCTCGTGGATCTGGTACCGCAGCCGTGCTTACGCGCTTCTGGTCGATTGCTGCCTGAGAAATACAAAATGTCGGCCAGGTTCCAAATCTATGACTCCTCTCCTCCTCTTCTCTTCCTTTCTCTCCAACCCTCACTTTTCACACGAAATCAGTATCAAAATCACCGCCAAGCCTCAGGCTGCCAGCACCATGTGCTAAATCACTGTTCCCAGAAGTTATCGCTACCCCTCCGTCAAAATTCAGTCTCTAGAAATTCACGATCTTCACCCCACTCAACCCCCCCGTTCTCCTCAACTTCCCGTTGAATTGAACTTCACAACTGCGTTGCCTAGCATCAGCCCAAGTTCTCTCTACTCTACCGCAAACATTTCAGACCAGGAATTTCCTGTCTTCACCACGGATACTCAGTCAACATGGCTTCCCAATTCATTGAACCCGCCGGAATCTACCGTGCACAATCTTCAGAGCCCCGTCGAAGCGCAGCAGGACTTTGTCTTGTTCGACAGCCCACAGCCTCGTCAAACCCCTAACCGGTCTACCTTGCTGAATAGCCATCGCCGCCATTCATACCACAACCGTCGTGAGAACCCTGTATCAGCCGCTGCTCAGAACCAGCGCGTGGCCCAGATTCTCCAGGCTATTGGGCACCAGTCGTCTTCTACCGTTAACGCCAACCGTTTCGCCAATCAGTTTTACGCCTCCTCGGCTCCATCTTCCACTGTGTCTTTGAATCAGAAGTCACGCTCCTCAAGACCCCCCGTACCGCTCTTTATCAAGATAACGGTAGCAATCAACACGCCGCCAAGATGATGAACGCTGCAGGTTTGTCTCCCTCTAATAGCCACACGCCCCCTGACGTATCAAGTGACTCACAAGCTTCTACAGATGTCGATTTGGATGAGTTCCCCGGCTTCGAGGGAGGTGCCACTACGGCCTTCTCCTCGCCGGCGGTCCCTTCTTCATACGACTTCAATGGCAGCATGTCGAGCTCCAACTCAAACCTAGGCACTGTTTCGCCTCAGGACCTGCTTGTTCAGGACACGTTCATGTCTGCACCAAACTCGGCTGCCTTGACTGCCTTGACCTCTCCCTCCATCTACAATGACTCTCCTGAGTTGGGAGATGGATTTGATGTGTCACCGAACTTTGGCCACGCTGATTTTGATTCTGCCGATCCCTGGTATCCGTTGTTCCCTCAGGAGAGCAATACTGCACCTGAGCGAAGCAGCTTGGACGATTCCCCCACTCAAAAGTCCGATGATTTTGATCTGAGGCGATCGTGCTCCCAGCAGCCGAAAGAAGTCTGGCACCTCGCCAACCAGTGGCCGACACTCCTCTATTTCTGGTGTCAATGCGCGCAAGCGCGACAAGCCTTTGCCCCCTATCATCATTGACGATCCTGCCGACACCGTGGCCATGAAGCGAGCGCGTAACACTCTTGCCGCTCGAAAGTCACGTGAGAGGAAGGCTCAGAAGTTGGATGAACTGGAGGACAAGATCGCCAAGTTGGAGGCTGAGCGAGACCACTGGAAGCAGATTGCGTTATCGCGGCCTTGAACCTGAAAAGCACAAAAAAATGGGGTCAATTCTTGCGTTTGAATTCGTTACTGTTGTATTTCATCTACGAAAAGCTCCTAGGGAGCATGTTTGACTGGGTATCCTAATGGTTTTAATTTCAATACAATTCGTTGACACGCGTTTGCCTACTACCGAATGTGAAATGTTAAGTCGTGACCGTTTTTCATGCTGTAACCTGGCTCGCTGCAGAGCAAAATCCCGTGCCTGTAGGCATGTAGGCTAGAATCTCTAGACAGTCGACGTTGCATCATCCACCCAATGGTAAGAGGCTTTTCTATCCAGCCTTGTGCTGTTGACAACTTCTCCCAAACCATGAAAATATTTCCTTTCATACCAAGTACCACGCACTACAGAATTCATAGCTGGGCATTTTCTTTATGCGTATGGTGTGCTTGGATCTGCAAGCTGTACTTCGTGCGGATGACTGGCTTCGTTTGTATGCGTGAAAGGACAACTAGAGGACCAGTGAGTGTACTTTTACTCCTCCATCCACTTTGAACCCATCTCTCTCTATTTACGAAAACAGAGTGTGACATCCATCCCACCTAGTCCACTCTACAGAGTCAATAGCCACGGGTAAATCAATGCGACTTGGAGGATAGGCGTGTGATAAGTTATTTCGTCTCCCCACATGCGAGGCGCTCGGATGTATCGGGAAGGCTGCAGGTTTTTGCTGATGCAGTGATGCGGCAGGGCATCGCACCCACCAGGTAGATTGTAGGCCACGTGGTGGACGATTGAGGTTCTCGCTGAAGGCGGCATTGTTGGATTGATGGCTGTGGCTGATTGTGGTTTTTATCTGGTTTCCAGCCCTCGACTCGAAGGCTCTTAAAAGCCCAGTGGCGCAAAGCTCGGAGTCATGGAGCCCGGCTGACATTGGCGTCAAGTGGACATGATTTTAGTTGGGGATAAATCTAGTATTTCGTCCCTTTTCAACGCTGTTTCAAGATGTCTCTTTTAAGCTCCCTTCCTAAAAAAAAATTTGGTGGCGGAATCTCTTTCCAATTTGACTGCAGATGCAGAACACAGACTTCAAACGATTTACCAGATTCGGATAGCACCGAGCGAGCAACTGACTAGTAGTCTATTAAGGAGTAGACACTTTCATAGTGAATGTCGACGAGGCGCTCGTTTCATCTCCACTGGATCCAGGCCCCGGTCCGTAAGGCGAGATGCGAACCACAGGCTGCTACGCGCTAAGATGGCTAGCTTTTCCAAGGTGTAAGGCGCGCTAAAAGGTGTCCAAAACCAATGCTCACTTCCTTCCATGAACAGCCGCTCACAAGTCATTCGTTTTCTTTACATTTCTCGATAGTAGCTGTCGACCACACTCGTTAATACCTTACCTTAATCAAAACACTCAATTCAGACCACCATGTTGTCTCCCCACTCCCTTATCGCTGGTGCCGTCATCCTCGCTGGCGGCGTCGTTGCACGCACCGACCTCGAGGGCTGCACCTACTACGATTCCGTCGTCCGCGATGGTAACGGCCCTGGATACGCCACACGCGTCTGGTACGTCCCGGACTCGGGCGAGATCTGCGAGTTCCTCGACTGCGGCGGCGGCCGTGCCCCTCCCCAAGACGACCGTCCCCGGATGCGGCTTCTACTCGGGCACCGACACGTACTCGCCCAACTTCCTTAACCTCAAGACAATCCCCGGTGCTGCCCCGGAGACGACAGCGGCGGTGACCACGACGCTGTCGTCAGCGGCATCTACGCCCCAAACAACCTCTGCTGCCACGGTGGAAACGGGTAAGGCTTCCGCCTCCGAGACTGGCACCGAGACTGCCGCGGCAACGACACCACAAGTGAGCAACAGTGGCTCGGCCCAGGTCACCACCGGGTCCGGATCTGCGACGACAACGCTGCTAGTGAGCACTGGTGCGGCAACGAACGGAACTGCGACCACGGGTGTCACTTCTTCTACGCCGACCAACGCTGGTGCGATGCCAACTGCCCAGGCTCTCCTCGCTGGAGGTTGCCTAGCTGCTGGCATTGCAGCATGCGCTGGTCTGCTGTAGTCGGCGGGTGGCTTCCACAGTATTCGGAGCCTTGGCCTAGCCCCAGCGTCAACGGGATACATGTGCCGTCAGTGCGGAATACTCAAGTCGAGCTGTGATGGTTGTGGTGCAGCATTGATGTTGCCTTGGATTTGGTGATTTGGGACGAAATTTCGGCGGCGGGCCGGCATCGGGGTTGTGCCGGCGATCATGGCAACCGGCGCCGGAGGCCGCGGCATATGATGTAACGCCCACTGTCGGACTGGGTTCAGGGCTCAGCGAGTGGCAGTGCTGGGTGAGGCATCACATCTGTCATGCATGCAGCGTATTAATTATGATGCACTTCATTCTCCGTCTTCTCGTCCTCGTTCACTGTTATCCTCTCTCAATTTGGTAAAAATTGCCGTGGCCTGCTATATATAGTGGTAATAAGCTGGAGGATTGCTCACCTGCCGTTAGAGGTCAGGACTGATGGGGCATTGATGGATTCAGGCGGTGTGGCGTCTTTCGAGAGAAAACCTGTAGTAAAAGATAAGTAGCCTGAAGAGAGGAACCCTTGCATTCTGACAATCTATACGGAGCATTCCGTGGTCTAGATAACGAGAGAAACACCCGAGATAAGAGTTCACATGATTTTGATTTAGCGTTTGATATCAATGCTCTGCGACGCATCTCTTCTCCTACACTTGAAGTGTACGTAGAAAACACCCACAAGCAAGCTCTTAGTTTTAAAGTGAGCTATGAATCATGTCTATTGATCGAGTGAACGCAAGACTCTGGATAATTGAACAGTTTTGGACAATATTTCGTTCGGAGTCGCCCGAGATGATCACGAGGCGTGAATCGTTCTCTTGAGGTTACGAAGGAAGTCCATTTGTTAGTGCGCTGTAGCGCCCCCATGACCCCGCCACCCCGCATCCCACTAACTTGCGGGCATGCCAGAATAGATTCTAATGACATGCCACGCCAAGTTGGTTCGACATTGTACGTACACAATCCTACTAGTTAGTAATATTATTACGCTTCTTTGTGTTTCGTTCAGCTGACGTTGAAGAGATCCAAGTGTCTTGGAATGTCTGAGCATTGCGTAATGCAGAGTTGCTTTTTGAAAGATGTGATAAAAATTATGGTGGAAGTTCTATTGGGTTGCTCGGCAGATGAAGGGGAAGGAGCTCGATAAGGCTTGCCGTATGGAGATGATGACAAGAGTATTATAGTGCCTATGATGTATAATGGAATAAGCCCGTTTCCAGGAAGGCGCGTTACTGTCGCCTGCTGCCTACTGTACCATATACTCATCACTGAAACTCTGTTTGTGGGGGGCAGGCACGGACGGAGTGGCCGGATTGATGACTGTGTGTTCTTCATTGTCCTTATCGAAGCCTCACATGACCATTGCTAGCTCGTACATGTTTCACGACGACGTTATGACGCTCCACGGAGCTCTCGGTAGACGCATTATACCGGGGAAGATGCACAGCACTTCATCCATGCAAGCATCAGTGCATCTCGCAAACCAACCATCCGACTCCGAAGCTTGGTTTCCCTCACCTGACGCACCATCACACGGACCGGGAAATCCTTGTAAGAGAGCCGCAACTAACCGTACGCCAAATACGTAACAGGAACCAAGATCTCGCACCCCATTGTGGCATTGTGGCCAATGGTTCCATCATTGGCATTCCGTAGCCCGGCCGGACTACGGAATAGGCTCCAGTGTGGCCACACAAGAACGGGGGAGAAAGATTGGGTGACGGCCGCAGGGGCAGGAGGAGGGGCCGGGGGAAAATCCAACTGTTCCCATTCGTGTGGTACTTACACGCTCTGTTTGCAACTTTACTTTTACTAAATATTTACTATTCTTCTTACTCCTGCCAGCACTAACTGCCTGCTCCTCTCAATTATCACACGGATCAACGTCGTCCAACATTCAAACTGTTGCTGCGAAGAAACTCCCAACAAGGTTTGTGCTTATCGTCCAATCACCGATATCGAACAAAACACGACTTCTCTCTCAGGCTAGCAACCCTCCACTGTCATTTACACGCTTGGCTCCACCTCAGAGTCGATTTTCAAGTCACCAGCGCCCGTGAGCGCCTCTTAGACACATCTACAAAATGGGCTCCCAGCATATCATGATGCAACAAGAGGGCAAGCCTCGAAGCTGGCTGCGGGACAATTTCTTCCTCACTACTGACAAGACCTATCTCGATCCCCGTGTCGTCAACGAGGCATTCCGCTCCGACCTTATGTGGTGGAACGACCCGCTCGAGCTGCCTCAGATGCAAAAGATGCTGGACAACTGCCTGACCATTGGCGTATACTGGGTGCCTGAGACGGAGGAACAGATGAGAAGTAAGTTGGCTGTTTCTTCCTCCCTGCGAAATAGCCCATAGAACCCCTCGGGGCATATTCCGACCCCCCCCCCCCCCCCTAATTGGTGAATTTCTACGGGCATAGATCTTTGGAATCGACCTAAGTCTGTACCTCATGTCGTTCCCGAACCTCGCGTTCCCATATCCCTATCAGCGATAGGCAGGTAAAAGCTGTCACCCACCATTGCCACTTGCTACCACAGCACCCTTTCTCCTGCAGTTGAAAAGCAGTGTCTGATCCTCACTCCAACACTTCACCCTTGTTCTGTCATTCATGAATGGGGAGACCATATGGCGTGATCTCTCGGTTCGTGCCGAGCACACCGCCGCCTTGTGACCATTCAAGTCACCCATTGCCCCGAACCTCATTCCCGTCTGATCTTCCTTCAGATCTAACAATCGCTTGCAGAAAATGGTGGCATGCCCCGCCGGCAGTCTGGGCCCGATTTTAGAATGGTTGGGTTTGCCCGTATCGTAACAGACTACGTTACCATTGCCTATCTCACAGATGTTTTCGTCCTGGAAGAATTCCAACGGCGGGGCTTAGCCTCATGGATGACGCGTGCCGTCAAAGACATTGTGAACAGTTGGCCAAACCTACGTGGACTCATGCTTATGACCCACGACGAGTCCGCATCCCGCCTTTACAAACGTGAGCTTGGTGCCCTCGACTTCGACAAAGGACCCTCTGCAGGAATGGTGATGTTGGAGATGGCTGGTAATGGCCAAAAAGGACTGCCGAGTGGCCACTGAGCGTTGCGATATCTTTTCTCTGCAACTATTTCTTTTATTGTGCGCTTGGGCGCCTGGTCAACTTGGTAATGCCCATCTATCAATGTTGTATCATGTTTTGCCATGTTTGGCGCAGGAAACCGTTCGGCTTTGGGCCCCGTCAGTGTGTGCTCGGAATGGTTGGCTCTGGTTTTGTGTGTTTTAATGCGTCGTCGCTCTCATCTTGTGGGAACTTTAGAAGACTGCGCAGCTCGCAGCTCGACCGCACGTTTATAAGGAGGAGCAATTGGTGGCTGTACCGGATCTAGAGACACATAGTCTTCCGGTAGCTGATATGAAGCATCGGAGTCAAAGGCGGATAGATCTCCGCATGCAATAAATGGCGCGATCCACCGCGTGCCTTTGGCACTTTGATTGTCGTCCTCGCCGTCATGACCCGGTATAGTCTCATCGTTCAACTCTATCTCCGTAATTCCGTGATTATCCGTGATCCCTGGCGTAGCAGAGTAACCACAGTCCCAGGCTGACGTCTCAGGATTCTGCATGATTGCCTCTGCCACCAAGGGCATCTGCATATCCCTCTCCTTGACGAGCTTATCCAAACGCTTCCCAACCCCAAGGGGTTCCTCCAAGCTTGCATGGAACCCCGGTGGTGGCCGAAAATTCAGGCAGACAATAAAGGCTTCGACACTACTAGCTCTACTACTCCGCGGCTTGGCAACAATCACCTTTTCGAAAAAGATCTTGAGCTGCGCGTAGAGAACATCCACGTTCCTACCTCTGAATATCTTGGCTACGAACTTGCCACCCGGCTTCAGAACGCACAACGCCAGGTTGAGTGCTGCGAAGAGAAGTTGTGACTGCACGTAGATATCAAGATCATGAAGACCGGTAACATCGGGCGCACCATCACTAAGCACCAGATCGACGGGGTGCGAGGCCTGTGTCCCCGCCGAACTAGGATCATACGATGAATCTAAGGCTGACAGCAGCAGCGGCACCGTAGCCGGGTGTGTAATGTCCGCACGGAGCGTCGTGATGCCTGCCAGCGGCGATATAGGCTGCAGGTCGATAGACACGATCTTGACGTCGCTGCTAGGCATGGCCTCGTCCCTCTGCTGCGCTAGACTATCCTGCACCTCGGCGGCGCGGTCGGGCGTGACGGCGTCGGGGAACACAGCGAGCATCTGCTGGCGGAAGTGGGCCTCACGGTCCTGCCAGGCGGTGCGGCCGAACTTCTCGCCCTTGATGAGCACGCGGGAGAGGACCTGGGACCAGCTCCCTGGGGCGGCGCAGAGGTCGACTACGCGGCTGACGTTGGCGAAGAGGTCGAACTCTGGGGGAGACGAGTTAGTGATCATGCCGTGCCTTGTGTCAGGAAAGAGGCGTTGAGGTTTACGAACCTTCGTCGAGCTGGAGGAGCTTAAAGGCGCTACGGGCGCGCCATCCTTGTTCTTTTGCAAGGCGGTAGTAGGCGTCGCGCTTGTCCTTTGAGGATTTCCCCATTGTGTAGACCCTCGTTTCCTCCGCAGCGAGAGAGCAGGAATGGAGAAAGGGAGGCTGAGTAGGTGGGTGATTGGTCGGAGGAAGGTATGTCGACGTAGCAATTGAGGGACGGCTTGTAAATCTGGTGATTTGTAGTCTGTTGTTTTCTGTCTCCTTGGGAATTCTTGAGATGGTGTTTTTGCCCCGCCTTGAATTGCCCCGCGGTGAGAATCGAGCTAATTACCACCTCTCACTAACAGTGAACGTGTCACGACGTACCCTACAGCACTTGGTTGGTAAATTAGAGGTTCTCTCATTGGGTTTTCTTTCTTGACTCAATTTACATCATATTTTATGTGACTTGGATGATAGAACATTTGTTTGATCAATAATTTGTAATAAAATACCATCTGATCTACAGGGTAATAGCACTTTTGCTTCCCACAGAAAATCTACGTTAACTGACACATTACACAACACCAAGCTCTCCTCCTACAACCTCCAATGCTTCCCGCACGAGTCTCGTCACCTTCTCATCCCCCGCAACACCTAGCCCCTTCACCAGCAAAGGATACAGCCTCAGTAAATGCTTCCTTCTCTCACTTTCAGTTCCATTAAGCGCCGGGATCGCCTTGCTCTCGCTCTCCAGATCCACGAGTCCCTTGAGTACCCAGAGTAGTTCCTTGCGTTGGCTCAGTGGCTGTGGCATCATGCCCCGTAGGGGTTGATCTGCCACGTATGTTCGTAGAGTCAGGGCACATCGCACGATAAGGAAGGGTGCAACCACACAAGCTATGCGCCTATGGAGAGTAGATATGTCGTCGGCATCGGAGTTCGCCTTTGATTTTGCGGATTTTGTCGAAGGAGCTGGACTGGAGCTTTGTGATTCATTGGTCGCTGACACAAGTGAGAATAGCTCCTCGAAAGCCACGTATGACATACGAGTGCGGATTGTCGGTTTTACCGGCGTGGTGCGGCCAACTCGAGGCCTATATAGCGCTGAGAGCCCCATTTCGTGACTTTCGCGTATAAGTAGGTCGTCGGCAGGCGTAGGAGCATGGATGATGGAGGTTGTGAATAGAGATTCCGTAAAATATCTTCTTGTCTTGTCTGAAACTGATTTGGAACCTATGGACGGAACGATCAGTGCGCGAAGTCGCCTGAATGACTCGATATCGAATGCCTCGTCATCTGCAAAATTGGTTCCCAATGCAGCTTCGCCACAGTCCGCACTGAGAATCCCATCTGCAACACCTGCAATTACGGACCAGATTTTCTGAACCACACTTCGCGATATATCGAGGGCTTGAATGTGGGGGATAGTTGCTTTGAGTATCTCCAACGCTGATGATGTTGCCAATCGCCATGGCTGAACAGACTTGGTGGCAATGTCAAAGCCATATTTTAGAGCAATGGGTTTCCAGAGAGCCGACAAGGCTGATGAAAAAGCCCCACTGGTGTATATACTTTCATCTGTGGCATGGCTTAATATGAGAATTTCTAACATTTGCATGCTCGTCTTTGACATGGCAACATAGGTCCGCTTTGGCCCACTTGATGTGGCTGAACGAACTTGGTCGAAAGCAAGGGTGACAAACTCGGAAACTTGAACAATCAATGCCGAGGGCACACCATCTACATCGGCCTTGATCATCTGGACGGCCGATAAAACATGCGCCTGTAGAGGTGTAACATGCTCAATGTCCAGCACGTAGCTACCAATTGACGCCTCCTGGACAGTCTCATGCAGCAATGCTAGCATCCGCTGAACACTCTCCACCGTGAGATCTTTCTCGATAAGTTTATAGATCTCACAAAGAGCAGCGACATACGCAGTTAGACAATTTTGATTGTCTTCGACGATACCCTCGATTGGTTTTGACGTAGGAATGCCGCGAGCCCACAACTCCCACGCAAACTTTACAGTCGTGTCATTGAAAACGGACTTCCCGTCATCGATGGTTTGAGAGAGAACATGACTGAGAGCCTTGAAAGTCGCTGTGTTGATGTCGAGGGCGTTGAAATCGAGCAGAGTGGCGAGGTGCCCTAGGAGCTCTCTCCATAGGTGATTGAAAGACGGATGAGTAGTAAGAACATCGAGGTAGTTCGCTAGCAAACTGGAGATACCGTTCAGCACCACAACTGCTGTACCATGCCATTCTACTCGATTTCCCTGGTCTCCATTGCTGCTCTCCGCGCCACTCTCCGCGGCACGAACCTCGTCTTCCAATGAAGATAACAACTTAAACACCACAGATTTGATGCAGATAGACCAAGCCTCAGAAGTAAGGCGGTCACCGTATGCGTCGAATATCCGGAGCAACGTTTGGATTGCGCTGTTACGAAGTTCCAGCCTATCGTCCGAAGCAACGGCCGTCAGCCTCAGAAGTAGCAGCATCCATAGGGCAGCATCAGATGCCTTGTGGTTACGATCCTCAGCAGTCTTCTGTAGATCAGAGACATCCGCACGGTGCATGAGCTCCGCAGTGATGTCGAGTGATTTTTCCTTCTTTGACAAGAAATCAGAGAGGACCCAAAAGAACGTGACAGTCTGTTGTGATAATTAGCTTGTGACGTTGAAAACACGGAAGAGCGAGCATCTTACTGTTAACGCGATGTTTAGATCGTCATCTTGGGAACTAAACTTATATAGCGTGTCCACTAAGATTAGGAAACAGGAGTTCGGGAGTGATGCTAGGAAATCTGAGCTGATGAGTTGAAGGGAGTTAAACGACGATCGCACGAGTTTTGATGACCGGGTAGTTGAGCGTTGCAGCTTGTCCGCGGATTCATCATTCCCTTCATGAATAGTATCGCTCGTGATGAACACGCTTCCGATTATGTCAAAAGCAATCTCCCATCCACTGACCAGACTTTCGCCACTATCCTCTATAATACCACGCAAACCTTCCAAAAGTATCTTATGTATGTCTATGTCTGTCGCGTTGTTTGATATGGTAGTATCACGACCCTTTCTCTGAAGAGAAGCTAGGGCGTCGCGAAGCGCGCCAAGCAATCGTAGTTGAACCGGGCCTCGAGTCTCTTCCTCTATAGAAGTAGCCGCATTTGCAGCTTCAAACACAATCTTGGCTAATATTTCAGCAGCCCTGACTCTAACCTGAGGGCTCATAGCCGCGGAGTCAATAGTTTCGATAAGCTCATCGATTAGGGGTGTCCAGCCAGAGACATGGGGTTCAGAGAGTAGCAACCTCTCAATGTTGATTGACGCGATTTCGCCGAGTTTGGCCAACGCAAATTGGAATTCTTGGTTCGACCCAGCTGAGGCGGCCTGGTTGGAGAAGCTCAAGACTCGCCGGTGAGTTCCCGGCCGAGGTGGCTGGCTTGTAGTCGATGGTAACTGAACCTGGCTAGTGTTGTCTAGTTTGTCACCCGGCGTTCGTACAATTAGACCACAGATTGCCAGTACGACTTCCATAAATGACTCATTAGGAAAGTCTATGGTGCTTTCCATCAATCTTGAAGCAGCCGTCTCAACAGAGCGCACTTCGTGGGCAAAATTGGCCATGAGTGAGTTTGAATCCAATTCACTGATCGGTTCTTGCCCCCTACTAAGGGATGGCGTTCTACCTGGTGTCTTTCCAGTTGCGAAAAGCACAAAGTCAGCTTGTTGTAAAGTCTCTAATATGATACCCCAGGCCTTTTCTAGGGAAGGGCCGAGTGCAATGCCAAGATTTAGGAGCGCCCGCAAACAGAGGAGGTTTCTGGTATTCAACGTTGTTGCGACGGCATCAAAGGACACCTGTCGTTTCTCCGCTGTGGGCGAAACTGGGGACAGAACATCAGCTCCCAATAAACCCCGGGCATTGCTGAGCAGTGTATTTGACGTTTCAGTGGCAACGGTAGGAGTTGTTGGCCGCTGGCTGGAGCTCAGACAGGCAGTCAGAACGTTGGGTGGCACGGCAGATTTGCCCAGTGTCGTTAAGAACGCATCCCTGGGGGTTGATAATTGCAGTAGTCCGGCGACATGTGCAAATCTCTGAAAAGCACGAACCAAGCCGTGGTAGTACTCTGAGTCCAAGGCAGCATACAAGAAGGTGGAGCAGGTAGCTAGAATAGCCGGCCAGCATTCATCGATAATAGAGGCGCAGATTTCAACCTCGGGTTGCATTGGGTGGTTTTCTAGCGAGAGAGGGTTAATTGGAGTAGGATTCTTCCTGAACGAGGCCGACCGTTCTAGGCCTTGTTTCGGTGAGAATTCTGCCTCGAGCTGCGACGGTGTTGACGAGTTGCCGCTACTTTCCTGTTTAGAAACTTTTCGTCGATTGCGGCCTTCATTAGAGACGGTAAGTGGAAGGATGAACTTCGCGAGGCCGTCAGATAATGATGAAATACAGGTTAATACAAGAGCGTAAATGTATGACTCTGGGATAGTGGGTGGCTCAGTTTTGTCTAACTGATCAATGCAGGGGACGCGAACAGAGCTCCATTGGGTACTGATACCCGTGATAGAGCTTTCGGAGGTGACCGAGCCGCCCATGATTCCAGACACTCCGCTAGCCTCGATGATAGCCTGGTCAGACGTTATGGTAGAACCTGACTGAGAGCTCACGACTGGCATGGTAGACTGATGGCCGAGACCAATGACGGCGGGCTTCTCTGTGCTCAATCGAACAAAGGTAGCAGTTAGTGTTTTGAGAATATTCCTCCCCCCTTCCGTAGCATCGTAAAGAGCAAATATGCGCCTCACCAAGGCGTGTTCGGCGAAGACACCTCGAAAGACCTCCATACATAGCGCCCGCTTCCAAACTGAGGTGTCATGGTCGAGTATGTACGTTAAAATGTCGAGAGCATCGCTACACTCAGCTGGTATGATATTAATATGTCGTCTTAGTAGGGTGTACAAGATTCGAACCAACCGCACGGTCGTGGCGAAAGTTGGTTTAACCCTTGAGGGCGCTCATAATGAGAGGCATGACCCGAGTTCTGAGAATTTGAGCCTGCTCTGGATGGATAGTGAAGACGGCGGCATGATTTGTGATGACTGATTCAATTAATTCAAGACCGAATGTTTGAGGCAGCCCCGAGAATCGCATAAATTCCGGTCGCTGGTTTTCTGTCATGAGGCACAAATCGTTGAAGATCTGACATTGTCAGTTCGACTGAATTCATAGGCGGCAGCGACAACATACTCTATAAGCGTCCAGTGCTGCTGAGCGAAGTCCGACTTTCCCATCGGCGGTGGGCGCATCACCTGCTGTTGGTGCTCCAGAGTCCTCCTCTAGTCTTGTTTAGTAATTACACCATTGAAGAAACTTAGAGAGCATGCTGAGGTGATGCACTCACTATCCTCAGCGACAACCTTATCGTATACAGATACGACAAGCTGCTGCAGTGTGGCAGCGGATGTGTTGTTCACAATGGCATTCTTGCTACTCTGCAGAATGAAACATATGTTCAGTGCAGTCACCAGCAATTCCCCCTTCAGATCTGAAGAGTAGTTCTGCAGGAGAGACGGCAGCGCCTGAAGGATCTTGAGTTGCACATCCAGTCCAGCGGCTGATGCCTGCATAAGAGCATCGAGGACCTGGTTAAGCTTGGAGCGTGGCAGGGCCCGAGCAACAATGAGTCGCTGAAGGCAGACGATTGCGATGCTTGTGAACTTTGCATTCTTGGTGCCGCACGCAATGATGAAAGGATTGACGAAGCTAGGCTTCTGTGAGAGGGCTACACGAGGTTTGTTAGGCGAGCTGCAGGATGGCAGAGGTAGACGAGTGTGGTGGTGGTGAGTGAACTCATACCGTCTGGAACTGCTTGTTCGGACACGTTTCCAAGCTGTTTGAGCTCTTCAAGAGACTTCTCTGCTGCCTAAACGAGGAAGTCAGAAGGGTGCAGATAGACATCTAAGCAAAAAAGAGACGAGGAGTGGCAGTCTAGCCCAAGGTAAAAGCGTCTTTACTTACCTGCTTGAGGTCGTTGTGCTTCCTCTTGCTCTCCTGAATGAGATTCGCAAGCTCAGTAGCCAGGAGCTGGGTGGTCATGATGGGCAATCTATCGACTCCGACTCGGCTTAGGGGACTGGGCCCGCGTAGTCTGTGAGCATGCGAGCTCGCCTACGTTCCATGCACGCAAATAGGCGCAGTCTTGTATTTTCGAGATGTCAAGGTCGTTTGGGGAGGTTGTGAGATAGGAGGTGATGAATGAACAAGGCATCCAGCAACGCGGATTGGTTCGCGTGTTGATTATGAGTGAGGCGTCGTTGTCCTGTACCTAGTGATACACATCTCGCTACAGCAGGTCCATCAGTGACATCACGCGCTGATGTGGCCTATGGACTGTTGTAGCCAACCAGGTTGTAGTTCAGGATACAGTGATCCATGCAAGTACACCGTACAGTTAGTAAGTAAGTAGTAGCCTTGGCAGATCCAGCTGCCAGGGTACTCATGTTGCTTGGCAGTCTCACGTTCCAACCTCAATGTCATTTCAAATACCGGCAGCACCAACGACCCTGTATTAATTTCTCATATTCCCAGTTTGGTTTCCAGTGACTTTTCATTTCTATTTGATATGCTACCAGGCTTGCCCTTAATTGATAGGCAAACCCAGAAAGTGATTGAACTCTCAGAATGATTTGGCCGCGAGTCAGCCTTCTCTCTATAGAGATTTTGAATTTGTTTAAAAATCGATGCCGCCTCTTGTAATTTACCTAAATGCACATGACTGCAAGTCGCTGGATGGCATTGGTAATTGTTCGTGTCGTCTACACGGAGATGGAGACTGTCTGGACTCCATGGCAACTCTATAGTTTTGGTCTATCCTTCAAGTCGTTCGATAGTTGTTTGCTAATAACGCGCACATAATTCCATGCCCTTACATTTCATACCATCCTTTTTTTGCATATTTGATCGAGCTTCAAATCACCTGATCATCATGAACCAGCCAGCCATATCAACTCAACAAAAGAACTTAATCCATCATTCACGGAACTCCTGATAAAACATCAGTACGCCATAGAGTGAGTGAGAAGAATCAAGCATACCAAATACAGTAAAATTCGTTTTAAGGGCTGCCCAAGCTAGAGGCGCTCACACTGGGACATTGGTAAACAGATATGACACCGACTCGCCATTGTGAGTACGGCGAATAGCCTAGTAAATCATATTAGTGGCAATTACACGGTGTAAGAATTGGCTAGGAAGGGCGTATACCTCGGCAAGAGTGGCGGAAACGTCGATGACTTTAAGCTTGGGACATCTCTCTGCCTTGTCGCCCACTACACGCGTCACATTTACAGTCAGCACATATCTAATGAACAACGCGATCTCAATAACGAAAAGAAGCGTGCTAAAGCTGGCGCGAAACGCTGCGTGAAGCACTTACATGGAACAGCTGTGGGGATAATTGTTAGTGGACTCTGAAATATGTGCGGGTGTTGCATAGTGCAGGGAGAAACATACTATTAGTGACCACCAAGCCGGACAAGCAAGACTGGTTGATGATGTCAATGGCCCGGCCACTGAGAATTCCGTGAGTCACGATAGCAAAGACTTGGCGGGCTCCATGATCATTCACAGTTTGTGCCGCCTTTGCAAGCTGTTACGGGACGAATCAATTAGTATATTTTCAAAAGGGATGGATAGGGTATGCGGTACCGTTCCGCAGGTGTCGGCCATATCATCAACTAAGATGGCAATCTTGTCTTGAACATCACCAACAAGAACCATGCGCCCAACCACGTTGGGCCTTGGGCGCTCCTTGTGGATGAGAGCGAATGCAGTATTTAAGCGATCAGCTATTGAGGTTGCTCGCTTGGCACCTCCAGCATCTGGAGAGACGATAACGCAATTCTCCACATCTAGGTTGCCTCTAATCCAGTGGAGTACCGAGGGCTCAGCGTATAGATTGTCGACTGGGACGTTGAAGAAGCCTTGGATTTGTGAGGCATGCAGGTCCATAGTGATGACATGGTTCTGTTACATGTTAGACTTTGGACACTTGAAAACAGGAACAAATAATTGATGAAGATTGGAGTTCGCATACACATCCGGAAACCTGCAGCATATTTGCAATGAGCTTCGCACTGATAGGGGCTCGAGACTTGTCTTTTTTGTCCTGGCGAGCATAAGGAAAGTTTGGAATCACAGCAGTGATGCGCCGAGCAGAAGCGGTTCGGCAGGCATGAATCATAATGAGCAATTCCATGAGTCCGTCGTTGACATCGCCAGGGGCGGTTGACTGAAGGATGAAGACATCCTCATCTCGAACAGACTCGCCGATGGACACACTAGTTTCCTGGTTGGAGTAGTTGAGACTCATTGTGTTGGCAATATCTATGCCAAGTCTACAATAGTATAAGCTTGGATGCACTGCAATGTATATCATCACATGAAGCTGTGCCTGGGGGTAGATGCGCTTGAAGGAATGCACTCTGGTAGGCAACTCAGCCAGCTCGAACGTACCTGCTCGCCACCTTAGCGCTGAGCTCCGGGTGGGAGGTTCCCGAGATGAGTTTGATTTCATTAGCCATTTGATCTAGCATTGCAGAGATGAGCTATTGAAGGGATGTGTCTACGGATGACCCCTCTTCTTCCTAGGGGTGTTAGCGACAATTGATTTTGCGATGAATACCTCTAGTGAAAGTTGGCTGACAGCGAGAGTAGAATGGGTGATTCAAATCCGAGAGGCGGTTACGTACATGTAAGCCAGAAACCAAAGTGTCGAGGCGTTGCTGGACTGCAAGAACCTGCGTGAGCAAATCCAAAACGTTGGCCCAAGTTTATGTCAAAGTTTTTCTGATGCTGCCATATTGAAGCTCAGCACTACTACCCGCGATAACTTTCAGGCTTGTTTCGGAGCGATATCGCCCGTACTCGATTGGTAGTGTCATGTGACATGCACTAACAACGCATGTGCTTACAACGCAATGAACTGCATCTCATACTTTGGGGCCACTGCTTGATCATGCCAATCAGCAATAAGTCACTATTTATGTCACAGCTTGCTCGCTGCGATAATTCTCGAAATTTGGAGTCCGAGATTTGAACAAAACTACGGTTCATTCTCGATCGAGTACGAAGTACAGCGCAAGCCACTGCCTCTAAACCCCTTAGTGCAGGCACCTTACAGTGGGCAACAGTCACCAAAGCCCAGGGACATTGCCATGCCCACTGCTTCGAAAACCATCTCTTCGTCGTCACCATGACAGCTATGCCTTGTTCGTGGAACTGCAACCTACCATTCTGAGCATTGCTACAACCGATCTGACCGGCCTGTATCGAAATGAGAATTAGATTAAAGCCCTTAGTTGTCCCACTTTGATGCCTTTGGGCCTCACAAAAGGACCGGACACGAGCGGCGAGTGGCAGTTCTAGAAGCATGTATCGAAATCCATCCAGCATTCCATATGGCACACCCCTCGTATTTTCCGCCGCGACTAACTTCGACGGCGGCGTTCAATTCCTCCCCTAGCAGCGAACCGGCCACGAATCGCAAGCTGCGTCTTCTCGTGGCTGCCACTGGGCCCCGTGATACATCGTGGGCGCAGGCACTCGTTGTGCGCCTATCCAGAGACGCTCAGATCGAGACAAGGGCCATTGTTGACGACCTTGTTCCAAGATTAACGCAGACAACCATCGTACTGCGAAACCAGAGCCTGATTCTTGGACATGTTGATCGAGCAGATGACGTCGAATTCTATCGACAGCAGGCTTTTGAGCTTGTAGAATGGGCAGATCTCATGGTTTGCGCTCCCCTCGATGCTGATGGCATGTCCAAAATGCTCTCCGGTGTGGCAGACACGGTCTTGGGCGAAGTTCTGAGAGGCTGGGATATTCGAAAGACTCTGGTCATAGTTCCAGGCATGAGCACACACATGTGGTCAAATCCGGTCACAAAACGTCAGCTTAGCAAACTGAACCGGAAATGGAGCTGGGTTCGTGTTATCACACCGATATTGTGGCATTACGAGGGGACGTCCAATCCAAAGAGGGTACCACAATGGAACTCGTTCAATGAAGTTCTTGGCATCATCAAAAACCATGCGGACCTTTTGGGACTTGGTACAGACGCCGAGTTCATGACAGGCGTGACTGTAGTAGGTAGCGGAGAGAAGCAAATCCAGGCAAAGCTTCCTCTAGAGATATGGACGATTGTACTAGACTGTGTAGGTGACTGGGAGCTGGCAAAGGCGCTGGGCATCTACTCTAACCTACCAATGCCCTCGTCTTGGTCTCTGCTGCCGAGGGACCCCAATGATGCCCTGAAAGTGTACGAACATGAGTTGGAATGGATTGTTCTTACTTCGAACTCTGCAGCCATATGTAAAAAGCTATCCCAGTCACCGCCTGCTTTTCAGGATCTGCCAGCCTTAGTTGTTAAACTCATCATCCGCTTTGCACTTATCGAAGTGCTGGCTTATTTGGAGGCTAATCGACCAAATCTCTTCTGGGCTTTCGAGGGGACAACCCTACCAACTCTAGCGTCGGTATTTTATCCCCGAATCGACATTTTAGAGTATTGGAAGCAGAGCGAATGGTTTAAGGATAGACACATCTATGATACTGAAGCAGTTGATGGAGCTTCAAAAAACGGTCACGCACATATCCTCGACTGGTGGTGGCGGCAGTCTGGACTACCCATGCGGTATACTGAGGCGGCATTGGAGCAGGCTAGTGGGAAAGGCCAATTACCTGCCTTAGAATGGTGGCGCGACGCGGCAGCACAAGATGAGGCTTTGGTGTTGCGTCCCGGCCGAGCGCTTCTATGGGCCACACAGCACGGGCAGGTTGATGTCCTGCGGTGGTGGAATGCGTCTGGAGTCCCCCTGGCGCACGGCAATGCGGTCGCAAAAATGGCCAGCCGATGGGGCCGGGTTGATGTACTGGAGATTTGGCGGAGGCTTAAGGGCGACATGAATTTTGGGGCCGACACCGACGTGTTAGTGTCATGTACGGTACATCAGCACGTTGAAGTGCTGGAATGGTGGCGCATGTTTGCTCATGGCGAGCTGGAGGGCATGGAGGGACGGGAACACTCTGTTGAATATCGTATTCATAGCATCGCGGAGGCTCTGCCGACTAGTATCGAGAGCTATAGTCCGGTGAGGGCATGGTGGATGCAGAACGGATTGGATTTGAGCCTCGGAGACGAGGAACGCCAAAAGGCAAGATATTTATGACAGGTAGTAGAGGAATATAGTCTAATTTACAATTTAAAAAAACTTGCTGATAGCGAAAATATCTAGATCGTTCTGCTTCTACTTGCTATGCCATTTAAAGCCGTAACAGACGCTCTTACTTTCAACAGGCAAACATTTCGGCCAATGTCATCGCTGCGAACCATGACTACTTTTTTTTTTTCAAGGTTCACTATACTGATCCATACAGTCAGTACACAGACCAAGTGTTCATAATTAAGCTGAATTTTACCATGTGCTTTGGCGAGATTTGCTGGTCCTCGAAACATGTCGTGGGACACGAGACATTAGAAGGGGCAGATGAAAAAGTAAATGCAACCTCAGACGGCGGCTAGCAATAATTATGCCAGCTAAACGGCCGTGGTGACATCCAGCTGCTCCCGTGGACAGGACTCAACGGAATCAACAGGGTAGGATGCAAACACGTGGGAAAAGGCTGGCTTGTGCTGTTCTGAAGACGAGCTGCGATCTCCGATGTAACCAATGATGAGGTATCGCTGTTCGCTCCAAGCTTAGGCTAAGCATTCTAGTAGAGGCTGCAGACGCGATTAGAATGCCTATGGCGACGGGATAAGCAGCCCCCAAACTCCTGCATCAGCACGAACCCGCACTTAGGTAGGCGTGCAGCGAGCTACCAGCCACAGCATGACAACAACATGAATGTTCAAACATGTGTAGTTACTTACCCGATGCCCAGCGTCCCAGAACGCAGTCGACATCTGCAGGACATTTATGAAGACGCTACAATGAGGGGGTCGCGGGCACCCATCAACATGGTTGCGCGGGTGACAGCAGTTAATCAATATCCCTGTAATTGGCTGTGGCTTTTCATCTTTAACATGAATGTGTGGAGGAAGGCAGTTGAGTAGATTATAATAATTGCTCTATTATCTGCGTAGGCTGGGTGAGCTATCCGGCATGCTAATAAATGCCGCCGATCTTGTCTTCGAGGTCGTAACGATCTATCATATTCTCCCCATCAGAATCGAAGATTGAGAGCCTTTTGTTTTTCTGACAACAGTACCAGCCAACCTCTTTGCAGATTGGAATATAGCAATCTGCTCTGTAGGGGAAGATGGCTGGGTGCGTTAAGTTGGGGCGGCGCCACCCGAAGGCAGAATGATGTAACTAATAGTAGCACCCTATATGTATGAAGGACATGTGCAGATCAGACAGACCATCGAGGCAAACAGAGAGGATAGGACAGCCGATTCAGCCTGCCAAGTGAAAGGGTCGTTTTCAACTTGATTCATCATGCTGCCTTGAAGAATGGAACAACCAGTTTCAAAGTGGTGAGGATTGTGGATTTCCTGTACTACCATGTCCCTCTCTGTACAACATTCGGCCTTAGCGCATGCCCTAGGTGGGCTAAGTTGGGTAGTTCTTGGCGCATGCGAACACCAACATTCTTCGCAGCCTAGGTTCGTAAGGGCATCCATCATCTATACGGAATACTGAACCAACAGCATGGTCCACCCGCCGCCACAAGCAATTTTATCAAGCATCTTGCTCGTTCTCCGTACTCGGTGCTAGGCCGCTCGTTCTGTGGATACGAAGACGTAGGAACTGGCTTTGCGGAGATGGGGAGAGCACGCCTTTCGTACTGGACGAGCAGTTTCCAGGGTAAAGTGGGTGCTTGCTTATTTGGGCGTGGGTAGAACCCTCGACGTACATAAGTAGTGGCAGGTGCTCTCCCTGCCTATCAAGGTAGGTAGGTACTTACAAAGCCGGCCCTGGTGGTTATACGATATTACGAGCCTTACATAAGGGCATCTCCGCTGTACTTCCGTGGGGCCCAGCTGTCACTCACTGCTTTCGTTCCCTGACCCGACCCAATCCCATCCCCAACGGGCAGCTGGTTTCTTGCAGCGCCACCAACCTCTGTAGCAGCCTAGCCGGTCGCTAACGAACCACCATCACCCCTGCTCCCTAGGGATCCCCGGGAAAGTCCTCGACGAAGTTGACGCCGAGTGCTCCATAAAGGCTTGTGGACAGTTAACGTGCAAATGTGCTATTGACAGGGGGGTTGATATTCTCACGTAGATTTGCAGGGAAGTCAGAAGTTAGCCTGTAAAATATTTCGTACGGGGACTATTTCCCCCTTTACCCTTCCATTGGGTTCACAGGGGCCAATGCTACCGAGAGCTCGCGGTTGTCGGTTCCCGAAAATATGAGGACCGAAGGGTACATCCTAATTACCGAATCATCAGTGTCTCGGAAGAAGGCAATATATCCTATATTGTGCTTCAGTGGCGTTCGAGGTGGGAAGTATGTAAGTCCAGCGATATGAAGCTCTGACTCCGTCGTGGAAGTAACGCGCCACTGTAAATGCCGCCGAAAACATTAGCCGCCCACCACTTCCTCACAGACAAGTGTCAAGAGAGGTTCATGCTAAGCATCCTTGTAATACCTGTAATGATAATATTATCACGCAGCCTCCAGTATCTATTCGTAGGTTGACCAAGAGCTTCACACCAAGTGTTACGCATTGGCACGTAAAACCATCGCATCTGGACTAGGTGCGAAGCACTCCCCAACGTCTCGAATACATACAGACTTGGAGAGTACATTGCTAGCGACCAAGCCTTAGCTTGATCCGGGGCCTGGCCTCGAAGTTCAGTCGTAGTTACGTGTCGCTAGGTACAGAGTACCTTGGTTAGTTAGTCTAGACTCTCTACCTAGTAGTGACCGGGCTACCACTGACCAGGTATCCCACCAAATCGATAAGTGTATGCAACACCACACCTGTAGGACATCCCTGACTTGCCGAGCACAGACTTTGATGGGTGACAATGGAACACTACGTAGCCATCGGAGTGTATTTGATAGTAGCTTCCTCCATCGCATGTCCACCCTCGTTAGCGACTGTTACTCTGTACGAATGCAGCGGTGTACCAAGTACTAGTTACTACGGCGAATTATAGTAGGCTTGTGTATTTGTTCCCCTCATCCTCTCTACCTCATGCTATACACTCATTCACATGCATCGCAGCTTACTTGTCCATCATATGGCAAGGCAAAGGAACTATTCAACTGCCGTAGGCTGTAGCCACCGAAAGGATCTGTACAGTACTCTGGCATCAGCAGAGGCAAAACATGTCAGATTCTAAATTACTTCTTACTCCGTCGTGATTTATCGACCCTTTCCCTCCATTCGTCATCCCCACCCCTGCTGGCGCCCCGAACTGATCGGCTGGTTGCATTGGCAGATTGCTGTTCAGCAACTAAGGTAATTAGACAGTGGGGAAACGGATGGACGACCTTCCACAACGCTGATCAGATAGATCCCCATGTTGCTCCGTCGGCCTCCCTTTTCGGTTCTTTTGTTTCTGCATTTCTGAAATCTCTCCCGGGTCCGCATCTGTCGACTGCACGAAGGACAATCGAGAGTGCAAGACGTTGGATTCCCCTCCGTTGTGCTGCCGCGCTCAAGGTCTCTTTCAACTTGCTGACCGCCCACGACGTAATACCTTGCCGCGGTCATCATTCTTGACTTTATCTTGGTGTACTATCTTATCCCGTCCCCTCTACATACATCGACGAGGCGCTCCTTCTGTTCTGGCGATTGCTTGCTGCCAGCCACACGACACCGATCTGGTAAACGACACAAGCGCTTCTTTCACTTCTACATCGATTGTCACATATGGTATATGGGAAGGAAAGGATCGAGGGTCAGGAAGGAAGCAACAAGAAGCGAAGCAACCGTGACCAATCAATTCCACCATTTGTGACAGACTGCATAGCACGGGAACCGAGACTGACGCTATCCGCATCGTCACCGCTACTGATCTAATCCCCCCCGCTATAATACATACCCTCGACTTATGTGTGACTCTGGAAAGCTCAGTCTTTTTAACTCAACACCGTCGGGAGGCTCTCAAGCTTCCCGACTCCCACATTTTGGCGCGACATGGGGAAGTTTTCTTTGCCAATACCGGGGCGCAAGAAGCAGGCGCCTCAATTGACTGTCTGCGAGCCGATGAGCAAAGCCCACAAGATTCTCGGTTCCACCCCGCTAAGTATTGATGATCACAATGGCTGGGATGAAGCATCAACATCCATCATTGCCGACGATAAATCCGACGGCTTCACTCCAGCTTTCAACGACGTGCATTGGGCCATTCCCGACTACAATTCAGGAAGTTCAAACTCGGAAAGGCAAGGCGATAGACTGCGCGTCATACCCCAGCACCGCAGGTCTAGCGCCACTGGGTCAGAAACTGATGCCGGCATGACGGAAACGTGGAGCGACTTAAGGAAGAGCCGATCAACCTCCACTATCAAATCATGGTATGACAGAGCCAACCAACCCATGTCGGTTTCGCAGCAGACTTCCGCATCTGCTATGGCTAAAGGCCTTCCTCTGAAAGCGCAGAAGATGCTCGATGTGGAAAATGCTCATGGGCATGGCAAGTCGAAGAAAAAACCAACGAAACTAGACCTATCCAGTCTGGTGAACGGCTCGCGTGCATCCCGAAAACATGATACCGAAGTCCCTCCTTCAGCGACCTCATTCTCGCTCAAGTCACCGTCGCTTTTATCTCCTTTCAGCGCGACATCCGATTGGCATCGTGAATCGCGCAAGATACAAAAGAGACGTACCAAGGAGAGCATGCTCTCCGTCGGGCAGGAGACCTCACGACCAGCCACTACCAATAGTGCTCGATTTGGGAGCGGTAGCCCCCAGGCTCTATACGAGCACTACGAGGAGATGTCGTTGCGCCACATTTTGAGACAAGACTCAAAGTCTGATATTAATGACGACCATACAGAAAAAGAACACGAGAATATTCATAGTCATGAGCTGGACGTGCAAGCCGACTGGCAGGCGCCTAGCCCAACTCCAAAATCACCACTAATTGCTGCACACGCCGAACCTGAAAAAAGAACGCCGTCGCCAAACCAGTATCCTAGCAGCACTGAGAACGACTCTAACCGGCGTGGTCGAGCCTCCAGAGCATCCAAACGCTCAGAAAAGGTCTTTCAGGACGCTGATTTACAGGGCAAGAGTGTGCTTCTTCTTTCGTCTGATTCTGAGGAGGATGAGAGCGAGCTGCCGGCTCAAAGCAAGACATCCTTGCCAACCCGTCGGTCCGCGAATGTGGAAGACAATATTGCGCCACTCGAAAATTTCCGTCCAAGAATGTCTCGGGATACTGAGCGTCGCTCAAGTAGGGCTAGCAAGGCAAGTAAAGCAAGCAAGGGGAGTAAGGGCAGCAAGCGAGCCAGCTTCGCCAAGACCAATACATACATTACAATACCTCACGACGAGATTGAACAAAGACCGCCCCATGTTGATTCACGAGCCAGCACACCAAGTGGCCAGGCCATTTCGCCGTCCGTCAGAGCCTCGCTCATGTCGACCTTTTCCACAACCTCAGATATGACATGGCAAGATAAGTCGGGGTTTGGTATTCAAGAAGCTCGTGCCATTACCATGTTGCCTGCAAGGCGTCGATCGCAGATAGATCTAGAGCTGGAGACGGAAGACGAAGACGAAGATACAAACACTATGCAATCAACAATGCAGCCTAATCAAATCAATACCTCAGCAGATCAACTTACGCCCCCATTGAGCCCTAGCTCTATGGATTTCTACATAAGGTCCGGTCGTTCCTCCATTGATGGCCCTGGAAGCCACAACCGCCTGATGGCCGTCACAAAGGAGGAGGAAATGCTCCTATCAGCGCTCCGTAACAAGTCAAAGGAGAGAAGCCGAAAAAACTCGTCTTTATTGGACGCAGACCAACTCGCCGATTCTAGTCAACGGCGGTCTAAATCACGTCAACCCCAAAAAGAACCTCAGCCAACCTTCCCTTCCCCGGAGGGCGTATTCGACTTTGGTTTCCCTGCTCCTCCATCTCATGCTAGTCACCGAATGAGCTCAGTCGAAGTGTCACCAAAAACTATGCGTCGCGTCTCTGAACCGCAAAAATCTCGGAAGCACTATAGCTCTAATGAAACTAATCGCGTCTCGAATTCCTTGCACGCCGTATCGAATATGTCACCACGGAAAAGCGTTCCTAGGAATTTAGGTCATCAGCCTGTAGCAGAGTTGCAAGAGGAGGAGGAGAATATTCCTCTATATCTAGACGAAAGCGAGCCCGGTCTCGACATGTCTGACATCAAAGACTTTGACGCAGTGCTATCTGATTCGTTGGACAACATGTCAGACGACTTGTCCCTCGAGTTGTGGCCCACCCACCAGGATGAAATAGCAAGTCATGGCGAGCAGGGCCACAGTGTAGTTACTGAACTTCTTCAAACGAATGTTCCTCTGCGACAAACTAGCTATTCTCCATCCTACATTACGGGAGTCGTTCGGGAGGAAACTGAGGACGAAGTGGCTGCAGGAGTACCACGCCCAGACAGTCCCATTTCTCCTGACGCGTTTCCCTCTGTACCAGTTGCTCGGACAACAATCAGCAGTATGGCACGTCTGAGTGCGGTAGGGACTGGACGCCTAGGTGGTGAGCCAGGTTGGTGGGGAGATGATGATTAGGAAAGCTTTTGAACTTCGACACCATCTTCCCGTACGGCAATGAATCTCATTGACATTCATCCGCTCTTGGATACTTCTGTTCTCTAAGGAGGGCCTTTTCTTTTTAACTTGGTTTCTATACGCCTCCTCACGATACCTAGACGACACGGAGTTGTATTATGTTTTCTTAATGTTGGGATAGCCACGGGCATTTTTGTTTCTCTTTCAGTGGGACTTCTTATGAGAGGAGTTGGTGTTTTGGATTGAGACAATATTTTGCATATTCGATTAACACTGCTGCCCTCGCAGGAGGACATATTGGGAGACACCATTGAGGGGATTTTTGTCTTGAGCATTTGATTCGGGTTCTGATATTTCTTGTTTTGATACATATGATTCCCCTCTTGAACTCGAGCTTAGGCGGCAACAGTCAAGACAACCTATTATTTTATCTATTCTACCACAGTGAACAAGGAATTCGCTCACGCCAATAGCCTGAATTAAATTAAAACCCCCTTAACATGAAATATCTAGCCGTGCTCACCATGTATGGCAGACGAAGACGAAATCAATGTGAAGTCTTATGAATAGACGTGGTATCAAAAGCAAAGTGATGATCCGAATATTGGTCACCCACCCACACTGACAAAGTCAAGAGCACACTTGGTACAAAAGAGCGCAAAAAGTTCAATTATGCTTGTTTCTGGCTAGGTAAGACCAAGGCAAGTTTGTAGTCCACCTCGACGAACGCTTTCACACGGCTCTGGATCCAGCTCCACAATGTCAACTGAAGCTATCCAAGTTCCTCTTGTCCCTTCGGGTGCTTTCCTTCTGTCGCTGACCTAAATCCTGCGTCGTGTATGCGTTGAACTGGGTAGTTATGAGTAGGTAGAGCCTTCGGGAGGCTGGGGGATCTTCTTGTTCGCAGGCGCAGCCATATATCTATCGACAGCCTTAGTTAGTGAACACAAATATAACGCCCAACAAACAAGCCACATTGTCATTTGATGTTTATAGGGCTGCAAATATCTACCCGCCAAAAGGGAAGTATCACGAGGCATGAAAAGGGGAGCGGGGGATTCAAACGCACCTGCGGAGCTCTATGAGCACAGTCTCCATCGTGTTCTCCCGCTTCCACTGCGCCAGGCAAGGCAGCTGTTTGGGGTCTACAACGCCGTTACGGGAGTCAACGCAGGGAAGATTGACTTGGCTTATGAACTGGATGGTGGGGGGCTCGTCGGGGTACTTTTTGTCGCAGTGCATTCTGACACTATAGATGCGGTTTTCGTGGACGGACTGGTGCGCTGAAGTTAGCTTGCATCCCCTCAACGGAATTTTCTGTGACCCCCCCCCCCCCCCCCCCCCCCCCCCCCCCCCCCCCCCCCCCCCCCTTTTCCCATTTCCTCCCTCTCTTCTCGTCTGTCATAAACACCTCCCATTGTATTCTCCAACAGAGCAAATGAAAACGTACGTGGGGTGGGCCGAGGATGGTGCCATTCCAGTTACTCATAAGTAGGTCCTCAGAGTCCTCCAAGCCATAGCTGCACGCCTCAGCGCCGAGGCCCTTTTCGCCCTTTTCAAGCTCCTCCAGCAGGCGGAAGTTGCGGGGGACCTTTGCTCCCATGGCTGGGCGATGGGTTTCTCTGTGTGCCGTCGAAAGGGGCTTTGGTGATGGAGCCGGTCTCGGTTGGTGTATGGCGGGGTTTCTAAGCTTCTGTTTTCGACGCCATGAAGTCTAGGTCAGTCTTATTGCCAATATGAACATATGGTCAGAAGAGTTTGGAGGTGTAGATACCTGATAGTAGATGAAAGAGGAAACCTGGAGGCTCTGAATTGAGAGAACGAGCACGAAGATGTCTGCAGATATTGTTGCGACCACGCCACCTTGTTAGTAGGGGCACAGTCGAGCGTCGAGTACAATATTGAAGAACCCCTCTAGTAATGAGGCGCGGGGCAGCGTCAGAAGAGATCACACTACAAGGGACCAGCAGAGGCGGTACGTACCCTGCTCGTGGTGCTTGAGCCTACTCCGTAGTGCTAAGGCACCCACTCCAATGACAATTAGACTAGGATGCAATGGCTCGGCGGGTAAATATCGGTCCGCCATCCAGGCTCAAGCAGCAATGCTAGCTGTAAAGGCCACCACAGACGACATCATCGCATCCGTCCTCCAGCTATAAAGTACTTCGACAAACCACCCATACACCTACTCTCTGGGCTCGGGGTTCCCTTCGCAGACACCACCCTCCTCCGATCCTACACGCCATGGCCTTATCTCTCCAGAGGGCCGCCCTAAGGGCATCTCTCAACCCTCAGCTGCGACGCATAGCACGGACGCAGCTTAACTTCACCACTTCGTCTCGTGCGCTCCTCCCAGCCATTGTCGGTGGCAGCCCTCTCCCAACATACTTCCACAAGCCCCGGCTTCCCGCCAACACCATCGTACGTTTTGTCCCTCAGCAAACGGCTTGGGTTGTTGAGCGCATGGGCAAATTTAACCGCATCCTCGAACCTGGCCTCGCTATCCTCGCCCCTTTCCTCGACCGCATTGCCTACGTCAAGAGCCTCAAGGAGGCAGCGATTGAAATACCTAGTCAGAGCGCTATCACAGCCGACAACGTTACTCTAGAGCTTGATGGCGTCCTGTATACACGCGTATTTGACGCTTACAAAGCCTGGTAAGCGATCATTAGCATGAGCTTGTCCCCCCCTCTCTGTTCTGGGGAGGCCGCAAGCATCCATCTCAAATTGCTTCACTGCCCTAGCCAGTTTGGCAATTAGAAATTTTCACTGACAGTACCGCCTTGAATAGCTATGGAGTCGAAGACGCAGAGTATGCCATCTCTCAGCTTGCTCAGACCACCATGCGATCCGAAATCGGTCAGCTCAGCCTTGACCACGTTCTCAAAGAACGTGCAGCACTCAACACAAATATCACCGCCGCCATCAATGACGCTGCACAGGCGTGGGGTGTTACTTGCCTACGATATGAGATCCGTGACATCCATGCTCCTGGGCCTGTAGTTGAGGCTATGCATCGTCAGGTAACAGCTGAGCGTTCCAAGCGTGCTGAGATTCTTGATTCCGAAGGCCAGCGCCAGAGTGCGATCAATATCGCCGAGGGCAAGAAACAGAGCGTCATCCTCGCTTCCGAAGCCCTCCGTGCCGAGCGCATCAACGAGGCCACTGGTGAGGCCGAGGCTATCACACTCAAGGCACGGGCTACCGCAGAGGGTATCGACGCCGTTGCCAAGAGCATACTCGAGGGTCAGGAGGGTGCCCAGGGAGCCATGAGTCTCTCTGTCGCTGAAAAGTATGTTGAAGCCTTTAGCAAGCTGGCCAAGGAAGGTACCGCGGTGGTTGTGCCTGGAAATGTCGGTGATATCAGTAGCATGATTGCTACTGGCTTAAGTGTGTATGGCAAAGTTGGGGATGCCCAAGCCAAGGCCATTGCGCAGCGAGCCATTGAGTCTCCCTCTAAGCAGAGTGATGCCAAGAGCAGCGAGAAATCGACGCAGACCGGAAGCAAAAAGGACATGAAGGAGACGGTGTTGGAGAGCTTCAACGAAGCGGCAGGCAAGAGCTCATTGTGATGTGCACATGCTGCTGTCACTGTTAACGGATAGGTGACATGAACACCTTATCTGATGCCTTGTATATGTGAGAATTTTCCTCTTTTTCCCTTTTTACAAGTTGGTTCTTCCTGAACCCTCTTATTAGCACATCTTGGGTGGCGTTTACGAAAAAGAAGGGACAAGTGCTATGTCTGCTCTGCACACACGTGTGTGCGTTAGACTGTATAAATCTATCGTGCTCTTTACTCTGGGCGGGCATGAAGCGCGTTACATTGTACTATAGGGATATACTCCAAACATTTCAAAAAAGAGAAGCTGCCTGACGACTAGATTATAATCCCTGATCCGTACCTGTTGCCAAAATAGTGGCAGGTAATGCAAACGCATCTTAATCTCATTGTACGTGTAGGTTCTCGCGAATAATAGTACCCACAACACTATCGCATGCAAATGAAACCTTCAGCTGCTCGCCTTTTCCAGCTTCCAAGCCAATGACCATCTCTTTGTCATCGACGAGTCTCTTGACGCTGCCCCTCCAAAACCAGACGAGTCGTCCATCAGCACCTTGGATGACTAGTGTGGTCCAAAGAGTGGCCTTTTTCCACACCGGTACCTGTTGATTGGTAAAACCTAGGACCGCTCTTACAATCCACACCGTCATCTGTGATGGTATGGAGGGTATGGCATATGATTCCGAGGTGGTGTCGCAGCGAATATCAGACAGCCTTAGGTCTTGATGACGGGAATACTGGCTAATGACCTCGATTCTCAATTTCAGCTGTGGAAACCTGGAGGTACGATGCAACATCTCATGCCCAAATGGAGGATTCCGACTGAGAAGGCGCTCAATATGATAAAACTGCAGTTTGGACAGCTGTTTAATGTTGTTGATGCCAGCCTCGACCAATTTATTCATGTTTACGGCGCCGATACCTTGAACCTGAAGCAGCTCCATCGTACTGCCCTCCCAAACTTCAGCTTTCACACTCCTTAATACATCCAACGCAACATTAACTCCTTTCCCATCCTGTCTCTGGCCCAAAATATCGATGAGACACCTCAGAGTGAGGTCGAGCAGTCGGTATATGCGACCTCTGTCTTTATGGAGCTCCTTGCGCCCATTGGCAGATATTTTATTGGGCCAGCCAGTCCGTTGTAGGTCAATCTGAACAAGCAAGAAAACTTTGTGCCATGGCTCTGCGATGGCTTCGTTTAAAGCGGTAGGGGAATGGCGGTGTGGTCGTTGATGTGGCGAAAAAGCGCCCTCTCAGCTTCTTTGATTGGAAACAGGTGGAACTCCATGGCCAAGCAAGCTTTGTGGAGTATCTGGCGCCGATCCGGAGACGGTTCTATTGTAAAGAGTGTTTTGAAGGTTGGTGCCGCGAGGTTATATCGTTTATGAATATCATGGGGTCCTGTAACATTTGGTGGTGCGAAGTTAGGGGATGGAGGGATGGAGGACTGTGGCTGGCCACTATGTGTGGAGAGGTTGAGTGTGGCCTCGGAAGACATATTGCCATTGACAACTTCATCCCAATCTTTGCTTTTCTTGTCCATTATGCGAAATAGAAGTGAACTTGCCTATGCGGGCCGTTGTTTCATATGAGAGTGAGCTCGAGTTGCATTGGATTTGCAGAAGGTCTAATTCACAGCGTAACATGCAACTTTTTAACCCTCCTTTTGACCCATTGTTTTTACTCCAGGTGGTTCAGCAAGCACCTAGGTTTGTCCTTCCATGAATTGTAAGTCAAGACTGTTAGTGCATTAAACATACGGGATACTCCTTCCACTTCCAGATTCGAGGCGAGATAACCTCCATCCTTGTGACATGACGTGTGCGTCGTGACATTGGGCACTGCTGCCGCTACGAACTTTACTACCGACATCAATAGGATAGTGTTACTAGGACTTACATGTGAGACGACGTCCAATATTTCACGATTTAGATGTAACTTCCTGCCTCAGAAAACTGTCGATGGTGTAACAGACTAACATGCGTAAACAACGCCATATTGTTTTACCTTGGGATGGCCACCCCGACTTCGATGTCATTTAGGAGAGTCATCTCTGATCCACTAAGAGAAGCACATTTCCATTCTGTGAAACGGAAAGCTTCGTGAAATAGTAAACCTAAAATAAATGGCGCCGGTACATACATTACAATGTTTCGACCATCGTCTTCAGCATATGATGGCGGTCGATGTAGGCTGTAGCACACGGCCGTGATTGATTCGGACAATTGCACGCCGGGTAACTACCCAATAATGCTATCGCAGGGTATTGATCCCGTGGTTGAAGCTCAATGTGGCAGTTTCCTTTACTATTCTGCCCTATTCGTTGAAGCGGATGCTCTATTTAAAAGTAGTGGAACAACATTGCGGGGTGAACGAGAATGGAAGTGAGGCTAAGGAGTGTGTGTGAGGTGGTGTGAAGGTTAAGTTTTTTTTTAATGAAATGAAGCTGGCTGGTAAGTTTCACTAATTATCATATCGTCTGACAACCGCCGCTACGGAATCGGGCCGCACAACCAAAGGCATCGGCACTTGATAGTCTTCGCTTTCATCGAGAGAACAAAATAAAGTTTCATCTGCTAGCCTCTTTCTTCATTGGAAGGGGTATGCGAGCATTCAGCCCTCTCCTCCAACGGCATCATACCCTGTAACGCTAGTAGCACCACTCCGTGAGTACCACCATATTTTTGCCTCTACTTGCGACATGTGACCCTTCCCATTTACCGTGGCTCCTTGATCGCCCCGCGCGCCACAGCAGCTGGATAGAGTCCTAGCTGAAACCTTCTGTGATACAGGTCCCATGATTTCGTCTCGAACGTGGTCCATCCACGAGTCGACAATAGCTAGGCCAGCCAGGCTGTCAAACCACGTCTCGCATCTTCAATAGCCGGGCTGAAATCTATAGACTCTGCCGGGGAAGACGGGGTTGACCGATGTGGCTTCAATGTAAGATAAGCAAGCTCGGGCGGCAGATGCAAATATGAGGCACTCGATGCATCCTCAATGGTTGGACACTGTTAGCTTCACTTTCAGCTTTAACAAGCTGTTCCAGCTGAAGCCCTATGACGAAGTATGCAACCATCTCCGCCTGAAGTCTGCCTGTTGTGCGAGGAGTACTACCTCCTCCAGACACAAGGGCTGACTGCCTCTGGTGATAGCAAGCACTTGTGTCTTTTGCGCTACGTTCGGTTCCAAATCGGCGTCGTCTCTGCCGTCACGGTCCAGACGCTCCACTTCCTCACCAGTGTCCCCGTACTCTGTACGTCGAACCGATTGCTGAGCTGTTTCCTGAAGGGGGATCGTGGCTCATCTAGGAGAATAACATCACAAACACCCACATGGGGAGAAAGGAAAGGGCAGATGAGGAATGACTCTGATGTAACTTGTTCATAGAAGTTCCAGAAATATTTTAAAACTATAGAAATAGCGAAAAATTCTAGAAGAATCTAGAACTTACAGAATTATTCAGAATCTACAGGAATACTTAGAAGTTACAGACATATTTCCAGAGCTGTTCAAGGCAGAATAACGTCATGTACCTAGCCGACAAAGTTTTATTCCACCCCCCTGGAGACACCCTCCCATGATAAAGTAACTTTCCAGGAGAGTGTCACCCTGGTCACCTGGCTGAGGTAGTCTACAGGAGGGTACGCAAGCACTGCGCAGCTGTTCACAATTTGTGAGGCAAGAACCACTGCCACTAGGTGTCATTTTTTATACCAGTATCATTCATGTAGCTAAGCTAGGCAGCCACAGCTGTCAGTATATTTAAAAGACAACCATTTCCCCATCGTGGATGCTCGTGGTTCTTCATTCATCTGCTTTCCATCACTATCTCCATTGTGCATCTTCAAATAACTTTGATCTCCTCTTCCAGTTCTGACAGCTCTGTCTCGGACATCACTTACATCACACCTCCCCTCCTGGAAACTTCCTTAGCTCTGCTTCCAACCCTGAGACGAGCACACCTCGTGTCGAACACCCTTACCCTCAATTAGAACCCTTTCACCTTTATATCTACCTCATAATGTCTCACCGCTGCTACATCGTCCCTCCCCACCTCCTGCAAAGCATTGCCGATTCGGAAAGCAATCCGGAGAATGTTCGCAAGGCAGCCCAGGCTTCCATCGCCTCTCACAATCGCGTAACCGCAGCCCGAAAGGAGCGCCTGACTGCCCTAACCCAGCCTCGTGGCTTCAATCGAGGTAACCAGGTCAACTTTCGCCCTCAGCAGATTGTCCCTGACGCCTTGCTTCGTCATGTTGCCAACTCTGATTCTGTCGACGAGACTACTCGAACCCGGGCACAGCGCGACCTTGACCACCTCGAGCAGGTTTTAAACCGTTTCAAGGCTGTTCAGCAAGGTAAGTGTTCGGAGAGTAGGCTAGGGTATACAGGTCTCAACTCACCTATGTAGGCGAAATATCAGCTCATCAGCAGCTCCTCTCAGTTGCTAAGGATGGTGGCAAAGATCAAGATCAAGACCCCAAGGATGCCCCATATCGCGCTGTTTACGACGCCCAGCACACTGAGGATGACAGTAAACTCCCCGGCAAATTAATTCGCGCCGAGGGCGAAAAGCAAGTCAAGGACAAGACAGTCAATGAAGCTTTTGAGAATGTTGGCCTTGTCCTTGACTTCTACAAGGAACATTTCAACTGGCACTCAATTGATAACAAGAACGTTGATGTCATCAGCTCCGTCCACTTTGGTGAAGAGTATGAAAACGCCTGTAAGTGCCATTGTAGTGTTCTCTATTTGTAACACAGCCTAATATATTCCGTTTTAGTCTGGGACCCAGAGAAACTTCAGATGGTGTACGGCGATGGCGGCGATTTTCTCAACAACTTTGCCGGCTGTATCGATGTTATTGGACATGAACTCACACATGCGGTTACCGAACATACTAGCCCCCTCGACTACATGAATCAACCCGGGGCCTTGAACGAACATGTGTCTGATGTTTTTGGTATAATGATCAAGCAAAAGGTCCAGAATGAAAAGGCTGACGAGGCCGACTGGCTCATTGGCGAGGATTGCATCTTGCCTGGAGTCAAGGGTATCGCGCTGCGCAGCATGAAGAATCCTGGCACTGCCTACAATGATCCTCGATTTGTAAGTTTCATATACGTGTTGGCTGTGTTTGGCTTTTGCCCACCCCCCCCCCCCCCCCCCCCCCAAAAAAAAAAAAAACCATGGTACAGTCGCAAACTCGCGGGACAGCACCTTGGTTCTGAAATATGAGATACTTCAAGGCCGTGGGATTGAAGGCATGATGGCTATCAATTTTGGTAAAAGATGTTCTCGTCCTAGGGTTTTTGTGGCTTTCACCTGGGTTTTATGGCCGAAGCCTCACATAGTTGGTCAACCACAATGCAGGCAGTAGCCAACGGATGATGCTTTCAAAATTAGAGGCGTTGGAGCTAACTTTGCGTGTAGGGAAAAGATCCTCAGGTGGCAACCATGAGCGAGTACAAGAAGACATTTGATGACAATGGTGGTGTCCATATCTTCTCCGGTATTCCCAACAAAGCCTTTTACCTAGCTGCTGTTGCATTTGGTGGCTACTCTTGGGAGAAGGCCGGCCAAATTTGGTGGAAAACAATGACCAGCGGCAAGGTGCCACCGAGGTGCACATTCAAGCAGTTTGCTGATGTGACAGTGGATGTCGCAGAGGAAGAATTCGATCAAGATGCAGCCAAGACGGTCCGCAAGGCTTGGACTGACGTTGGAGTCTCTAGGGATGTCTAGAAGCCCCAGGACTGGTGCAGTTATCTGTGACGATGGTGTTTGTAGCCTATTCCTGGTTCTACTTACGGTCGCCTTTACTCCCAATCATCAATAAAAGCTATCAGGCTAAACACCGTTTGGAGATTCGAGTAGTGTGTACTTAGTACGACCAAGGACACATCTTTTTGTGGTAAGGTATATTTAAAGAAGTGATTATGGCTTGCTAAATAAGGCATGTCGGCGGTGGTTCATCAGTAAGGGGTTGAGAAATAATCAAAATGTAGAGTATTTAGCTTCATTGGTGCTCTTGAAATTAGGAAATATCTAGGCATTCAAGGGGATCGTAGAAATATTTAGAGGAAAGAGCAATCCACCATCGAAAACAGAGGACCACCTCCGTATCTACATAGTAGCTCAATCTGCCGTGTTTGCTCTCACCCTGGGTATGAAAGACAATGAAAGATGATTCATATCCACGCTACTACTAGCTGTAAGGCCTGACCAAAAAGCAAACACATCCCAGATGATAAAGTGACAGCTGGTCAAAGCAATCAGTCAAAGACAGTGGTCTATTGCTCGCCAGTAGGAACTCCGTATTTCCATTCGCATGTACTCCATAATTGCGAACCAAGCCAACACGCAAACGAACTGGCCACTATCCGGGTTACGTGCGCCCCATAAATGTGGCACCGCGCAATCTTAGAGAGTGCTCACTGCTCAGGCACATCCGGAGCAGAAGCGCGCATTAGGCAGTCTGGAATTTGGCGGCGGGGCCCCGTTTATTCAGGTACCGGAGGTTCAAGCGGGGGACAAACACAATTTTTGGCGAGAGTGAGTGAGTGGTGGTGGTGCCGCGTCGGTGGTCTAGTGGTTTGTTGGCTTGGCTGGTGCGCAATTTGGTGGCCAAGGCTTTGATGGGGGCCGTCATTTGGAGGTTGGTGTTGGCGAACTTTATTGTTGTTTCGTAGGACCGTTGGGGAATGGGACTGGAATGGATACCTACGTTCGTCCTCGGGTAGTTGGAACATCTTGGACGATGGACCAAGAACAGCATCTGCGCGTGAAATGTGCAAGGGTAATGGCACACGCGCCAAGTAGTACTTGCATGGGATAGGACATTTGTCCATCGTCCACGTCAATAGCGAGTTTGGAGCAAAAAGATTTTAAATATGATCAGATAAATTCGTTCTATGTCAAAGCTAAATAAGTCTTCACCGTTCCCCATGCGATTATTAAAACCTAGTTATATATATTTGTTGTCATTGTTGACACCCGCAAGCACCAGACCTGAAAGTGGCACCCAAGAGTGAACATCCATCATGTAAAAAATCGACTCGAATTGTATAATATTAAATGGCCGGCTGTCCGCGCGCAGATGACTGCTCTTCTCATACTACATGCTTTTTGTCATGACCACGACAGGAGTTACATTCCGAAATGTAAAAAAAAAAAACAAGTTGCCAAACATTCCATTCCTCTATTCCAACCCCCCCTGCGTCACTCAGCACTCATCCCTTACAGGACGAGCTGAGCGAGCAAGAGACCTGCGCCGGCAGCGAGGATGCTGCCAACGTTGCGGATAGCAGCAGAAGCGGGGACCTTGGAGGTGGTGGGCTGAGCGGTGGAGGAGCCAGTGGCGGCACCAGTTCCGGTGGCAGTGGCAGTGGCGTTGCTGCTGCCAGTCTGCGAGGCCGTGGTCAGGGTGGTCTCAGCGGCCTTGGTGGTCTTGGTCGTGGCCTCAGTCTCCTTGGTAGAAGACTCCTTGGTAGAGGTGGGCTTCTCCTCGGACTTGGTAGAGGTGGCCTTAGAAGAGGTAGAGGAGGCGGCGGCGGAAGAGCTGGAGCTGTCACCACCGCTGGAGCTGCCGTCACCAGCAACGACCTTGATGCTAGAAGCAGAGCCAGTCTTGTCGCCGTAAACGTACTCCTTCACGCTCTTGGAGGTAGGGCCGTTGCCACCAGCGTAGTCGACGATCTTGATGCTCTTGTACCAAGCGTTGAAGGGAGCCTGAGAGAAATCGGTGCGGCCTCCAGCCCACTCAGCAGTACCCTCGGGGCTATCAGGTCCACCACCGATCCAGGTACCAAGCTTGATTTGCATGGGGGTCTGGGGGAATGCAGAGCCAACGTCAGAAGCCTTGAGGGTGCGGACAACCTTGCCGTCGATGATCCAGTTGACGGCGGCAGCAGTCCACTCGAGAGAGTAGGTATGGAAAGTGTCGAGAGGTGTCGAGACGGGGTGGAAAGCACCACGGGTGAAGGTAGAGTCGTCTCCCTTGCTGAAGTAGTTGCTCTGGACCTGGGCGTCATCACCACCAACCCACTCCCAGTCAATCTCGTCGAGGTCGTCAGACTGGAGCACAGCGCTGGTGACGATGCCCTTGCCCTTGGCGGCCTGGACCTCAATATCGACACGGCCGAAGAAGATGTACTTGTCAGTGCGAACTGTAGGGGCGTTGCCGAGCTTTTGGATCTGGAACAGAGTTCCCTTGGAGTCCTTGGTAACGGTGGTACCAGGGAGGGTGTGGAAGGCGCTGCAAAGCCCCTGGGTCAGGTCGCATGAGGCACTGTTCTTGCCAAAGGCAGGATCCGCGGGGCAGGTGGTCTTCAAGGGGTTGCAGTCAGTGTGAGTCTGGGCCGAGACTAGAGTGGCAGCGAGGGCCAAGGTGGCAACAGTCTTGGAGAGCATTTTGAATTGAGCGGTTTTGTCGATGGAGCGAATGCGTGGAAGGGAATTCGGGTCGAGGTAAACGAAAGGACGATGGTTAATAAGGCGAATAAAAACAACAGTTATATAGGTTTAGCGAGAGACTATGAAGATGCGATGTAAGGAGGAACAAGTAAACAACTGCTCAGTGAGATGAGGCAGGTTTTACAAGAAGCGATGTGAAACTAGGATAAATGAGACAGACAGGAGGAAGAGAGGAGGGCCACCTGGGGCATATTATATTGACTAGGACGCTGAGACGGTGTTTGATTACCTCCTGAAAAGGCTGTGGCTCCTTCATAGACCGTGGTGCGCGGCTCCATTCTAGCCCCTGTGGATGGTTACTGGCGATCCGACCATCCATGTTTTGTTTTTCCCTGTACGGTTGTCCAGCGGACTAGCACGGTGGGCCCCCTTGTCAGCCAAGCCTCCTTGGCCGGGGGGGGCTGGCAGCCAGCTGGTGACCGATGACCCTGGCGCTATGGACAGACTACTACCTCGTAGGCCGCATTGGGGTGGACCCTGACCCTGGTTGCCTCCTGGGCAAACCAGTCAGGACGCAGGGTTTGAATGAAGCCGAGCATTTGTGAGAGGCAACAGGAGCGAACCAAGAGGGTCTGCAATGTCCCCCAATCTGCGTTTAGGAGCCTCTTTGGCTCTTTCCAGGCACGTATCTTGTAAAGTGTACAAAGGTAAACATGCCAGGCGGTAAGATAGCCAGGAACGACCTGTATGGAATGCAGAGTCCCGAGTACCTCCAACCGTCCGGACCTGGTACTACGTACACCAGGTCTTGTCGAGGAAGACGGACAGTGTGTGCGAGACACCAGCGCTGGTTGCATCAACTCTGGTCACGTCCCCCCCCCAAGAATCCCCTAAGGAATACCCCAGCCTCTCCAGATGGAGAATGATCCATCGCAAACACGAGGCATGATTCACTGGCACCGGCCATCGCCAGCCACGGCATCGCCGCAACCGCCTGTAATGCAGAGACTCATGTGCTTTACGGCGGCAAGTAACGATCAATTTCCTCACTTGTAAGGGTCTTCCGTATGGCTCGAGTCGTTAATACGAGTCGCCAGTAATAGTATCACCTTCCGTGGGGCGATCAGTGAATGGGTTCGCCTGAATGCGACGATACCCGCTCATTGTATTCATATTGTCTCTCGCTTGTTGATGCTGAGACTTTCCGTTAGCACGTTGCTAAAATGAATGGCGCTTCTTTACTTTTCTGGGCGCTCGTGTTGGGGCTCGCTACCCAACCAACTGTTACACAAGATGCCCTGTAGCCGCCTGTTGACTCTGATACACTGCCTAGCCTACCAATGTAGCATGTAGAAGAGCAATACGGCCAGTCCCTAGCCAAGTAGTGGACATCTCATCGTCATGATCACCATTTGCCTCGGCGGATTTATTTATCTACAGCCTCCGCGAAGGCTGACTGGTGGCTTTCTATTTTATTAGTCCGGGACATGCCTACTAGTTAGGTGCAGTTGTTTGCTGGGGAGAGCATCCTGTGCCTCATGCCATATTGCTAACTACAATAGCGAGATCTAGTTTAGTGAGGCCCTGCGGGATGTATCGTCACAGCAACTGGCAGGCGGCGTCTGTGTGACCTAGCTGCCAGCCTTCGGACTGCATGGGCTGCATGCATCCTATGTAGATAGCTCTTTCCTTCGAAGTAAGTGCTTTTGTGCTGGCACAGACCAGGAGACCAGGAGGAGCTTACAGGCTACTCCGTACACATTCAACCAGTCGTGGTACTAGCTACCCCCAAGATTTCCAAGACGCTCCGTTCAAGCGAATTTAGGTGATCAATCTTGTACTCACGATCTACCGCAATTTAATCAACATTTCGCCCTACATTTTCAGTCCCAGCAGAGTAAAAGCACTCAGATCGACTGTTGGTTGATTTCCTGCGTGTCATGCGTTTTCTTTTTTTTTCTCCGTGTACCGCCCCTGGCTGACGGCACTGCAGGTCCAGAGCAGGGGTGGGAAAGCCACTAGTGAGCTTGAATAGCTCATCGCACTGTTCATAAGCGCAGCGATATGCGTATAATAATACAGTGCTCATTTATTTACTTCGCACGGTACTTGTGTCGCCCTGAAATCCGTAACAACATACCCCGCCAAGCCAACCTCCCCAAACTCCCTCGGCGGACATTACGTGGCTGGTTTCCTGCCATGCACCTGCTCTAATGGACATCGTCCCAGTGTCACCTGGTCAGCCAGCCGTGCTGCCTGATACTGACTTTCCTGTTGTCCAATAGCTAACCACAGTGGCCAGTGGACTACCGTAGCATAGTTACTAAGACAGCATATGCAGCAAATACGATAACTACTTCATACGTGTTGGCTAAGAATCATCTCCAACATTTCGCAAGACCTTCGTGTTTGGTCAAATCCTTCTGGATGCGCTGATGCCCCATCGTAGTACAAGATGGGATCCTGTCGCATTAGGGTATCCGCCCGCCACTTCATGCACGGGATAGTGCCTCAGTAAGATCCCCTAGATTGGGGCGCTTTTGGTGCGAAACGCGCTAAGATGGTTGGCGACGGGTTGTACGGTTGCCATCTCTGGATTGTTGCTGACCAGTATAGAGTAGTCCTGCTGCTAATAATCATTGGGTAAGTAAAATACGAACAGCCGTGGGTCTTAGCGTAGGGCATCCCGTTTTCTTTATTGACTTAAGCCCCTTTAGACCGGGCTTCTCATCTCTTCGTTTCATTGACGATTGAGGGTCTAGAATCCAGAATCTAGATGGGCCTGTGCCGAATTGCCATGAGTCGGCCCATAGACAGACACACTCGGCGCGAGGCAATCTGGCCCAAGTGTACTGTACATTGGACGAAAAGGGGAAAATGTTATCGTATTCTCAGGTAGGTGGATCAGCATTTGGGGCAGTGCTGGTTGCTGGTCGGGTAGCGTCCATGAGAAAGGACATTGGCGTGACTATTCCAAGCCACTCAGCCACCCAACCGCTGGGGAACAGATGTTACAATCATTTGTACCGTGTCTATTTTTAAACCCTGTTAGATCCTACTCCGTACTCCTGAACCGTAGACATTTTTGACAAAGGCGGCGTGCCCGGTACATGGATTCCGATCTTCTTTTGAACGTTGATGCCGATTTTCACGATCTAGCGCTCTAAATGACTAGATCGCTTCATCACTGCCGCGGACGAGCGATCTAAATTTAACTTGGTGATGTGATGATCTTTATTACCGCCATGGTTCTCGGCTGCATCATGAAGCAGTTCGTGGGCTGTGTCGTTGAAGGCTACCACGCGGCACCACGTTACCTCTGAGTACTGTAGGGCTGCAAGCTGTTTTTTTTTTTTTTGGGTGGCACAGAAGTAATTTGTATTGTTGCCTGCCAAAAACAGGCATAGGTGAGATAGGCCAGTGTTCCAGCATAGAACATGGTCAACAATATTCTCACCTCATGACCCTCCGGTCATGCCATTTCTGCCTTTGTCATTGGTTGAAAAACTACTCTGAACGCATAAGGCCGCATGCTTTGGCCAGCGTGGTATGAAGGCGCCCGAGCTGGTCGAGCCTTATGCATGAAGATTAGTTTGAGCATTCCGTCATATATGTAAAACACGTTCTGGAATTTCAGCTTCTATATTGAATCTTCACAATTTGATGTCTACCCCTTCAAGCCCGTCTTCTGCTCACGGACAGTGGATATCAACTCCTGTGTGAGGAGTCTATCAAACAAAGCTTAATCTGAAACACATCTCGGCCCTTCAGAGAAACGAGGACAAGTGAATTAAAAGAGAAATTTCAGCCTATCAAGTTTCAAGACATTGAATGGCGTCATGAAGCCACAATCGCGTTCTGATTATTAGATGCCATCTACAAGGCGGGGTGGATGTCCGTCATACATCAACCCCAGCCTACATCAAACGTGCAGCAAGTTTCCATCGGCTAACTATTAATTAGTGGCCAACTGCAGACAATTGTTGATTTAATAAGGGCTGACACTTGACATGAACGGTAACACGAGAAATCAACCTGCTTATTCGATCCGGTAGGTCATGCATCCTCACGTGCGACGCTACGACGCCAAATTGAACGAAGCTCGTATTCCAGGGAGCGCCTATGACGCAATGAGCGGGACAAGGCCTAAAGAGGGGCACGCCATATCCACCCATGAAGCCACTAATCAATATTCAGGGACTTTGGGGACTTGGGCAGGCCTATGACGATTTCGAGATGGAAATGTGTAGAGGTAGGCGGTGGAAAGGCATGACTCCAGGCGAGACTGCTGAGCGAGGTGTGAGTAGTAGAAGCAGTAACTCAACTATATAAGAGATAATAAGGACGGGTAGTAAAAGTCAATGGATGGATTTGTTCAGACGGCGGACGAATTACTTTCTCGGAACATTGGTGTATCGCACCGCGACGGTTTTGTAGCGAAAACGGTAATTATTTGTATGGCGGGCTTCCAACCCTTCTTTCTATCTTGACCGCCATCACCTCTTCTACCACTTTAATAATTCCCACCTGAAGTATTGTAACGAGTCAGTCGAAATGAGTATTTATTTGGGGCTATATTCGCTTAGGAAGGAACGAGCCTGATATGATATTGCCGCTTTCGTCTGGACATGGAACATGTGCATCACATAAGCTCTGGCTCAAAGCACCAGCAAATTATAAATTAATGCTGTCTTTGCACCCAAAATCTCGGCTCAAGCTTAGCACTGAATGGCAGAAGGCCCAGGGATAGTGGTTCAAGGCAGTCTGCCGTCGGCGAAATTCTACCACGATTACGTATAGTGATCGGAACAATTGGTTAGAACAGAGGCTTTAGGAGTCCTATGACTCCGATGCCACTTCATCAAACAGCCGCCGAGGAGTCTAGACCCCAAGTGCAGTAGCGCTATGCAAGTGACACAGTGGCAGTCTAAATCCCGCTCGCTGGCAACCCTGTCGTTTCATACCGAAAAGGCTCAGCGTTGCTGACGTGCCCTACGAGTTGAAACAGGAGGAGGAGTCGCGCTCTCTCTGTACGAGGCATTTCGAGCATTCGTCTCGTACCCTTCTGCAACGACTCCATGTCCCTTCTGTTGTTAGTCCTCTGTTGATTTAATTGAATGCGTAGGCCTCCAGGCTCCATGCTCCATGCTCCATGCTCCATACTCCGTCCACCACGCATTCTTATTGACAAGGAGTTTGACATACGGACTTTGTAAATTGTGTCCTATGCCTGCCTGGTGGGCCGCAACGTGGATAACAGCTTCGTAGATGCTTGATGCTCCTAGACTCCGCACCAGAGATCGGCCACCACCGCCTATTGGGTGGGCGTTGGCGATAAGAGGAGGGGCCAAAAGTCGCACCCGACGTGTCTGTGTTTGTCTGTGTTTGTGCCTTGTCCAAGGCCGTCGCTTCTTTGGGCACTGAGCAGTCTGCGATGCTTGTCGTAGCCGAAGTGGCTTGGGGGTTATGGTCATAAAACAGCCAAAGTCACATCCTAACATGTGGCAGAGGTGCGGAGCACCACACTCAACTTTTACTCCTTCGAGCTTAGAGGGCTAGAGGGGCCTTGCGATCTGTAAAAGTGACGTATGGGCTGACTAGATGGCAACTGTCACCGTCCGATGCGCGACACCCCGTTTTGCCCAGATGCCCATCCACTTCATCTCTCGACAGGCCGAATCACATCGCCTTTCAGGACCCTTCTTCATCCATCAAAGTTACGTAGCCCGGCTTCCTTGTTCGACCCTCTCTACTTCATTCTCCTCCTCCCTGCTTCTCTACTCCCCACGTCCCCAGCTGCGTTGCGTATCAACCTCCGTTATACCTAAGCTCCGAATCTAGCAGTCCTGTCTCATACACAGGAAATAGATATAGGTTCTCTGGGTCGTGTGCAGCTCTTCGACTTCTCTCGCCGATCCAATTGTTTCTCCGACCCTCCTTCTCCGCACCTTATTCGCGCCTCCAGCGCTTTTTCGTCCATCATTTGGAGCATCGCCTGCCCCTCAGGCCCCTGCTCCCCTGCCACCCTCCAACATCTGCCATTGTTCAGCCGGTTCCCGATTCACGGCCCTTCTTTCACCCAGCCGGCTCAGCTCCCAGCAACACGAGGCGACACGAGGCGACCTGAAGCGATAGCAGCGAAGCAACAATGGACGAACACGACGACGTCGAAGCATTCCAAAACGTCCTTGGATCTAGCGACCGGATATTGGTCCTCTGCGGGACCGAGCTATCTGCTGCCTCCGGTCTTCCTACCTTCAGAGGTGCCAACAATTCCTGGCGAAATCACAAGGCGTCCCAGCTGGGCACTGGCCGCGCCTTTCGCACCGACCCAGGCCTCGTCTGGCTCTTCTATAGCTATATGCGACACCTGGATTGCGAGCCAAGCCTAACGCTGGCCACTATGCGTTGGCGGCTCTTGCCCAGCAACAAAAGTCAGAAGTAACGTGCATTTCCCAATGCACGGATAGTGAGGGCTCCTGCGTACATTCCGTGTCGACTTTATGTGCTTGCTGACCAGTTTCTCCGCTTTGCAGATCTCGCGCAGCGTGCGAATTACCCCCCAGAACGGTTACACCAGATACAAGGCTCAATTTTTGACGTTAAATGCATTGCCGACACCTGCGATTGGATTCAACGCGACAACTTTGACGACCCCTTCTGCCCAGCTCTGGAGCAGGCCTCAGTCCATGCTCCTTCGGGGGAGTCGCTGTCACTACTAGACCCATATCACCGTATCAAGCACGTCACTGAGGAAGAGCTGCCCAGGTGCCCCAAGTGTAAAACAGGGCTGCAGCGACCGGGTGTGACATGGATTGGCGAGCCGAACGACCCCGAGATGATATCTGATATCAATGAGTGGTTGTTTAAGGGCAAGGTGGTGAGTGAGAAACATTGCTATGCTGCTCCATTGTCTTCACTTATACCATACTGCATGCTACTTTCTTTCCGTTCGCATATGGGCCCATTAAGCAGCACGTTGGTGCGAAATGCTCTGTTGCTGGTGGCTCAGAATTTAACCATGTCATTCTTGACTGACAATGCGACAGGACCTCGTGCTCGTGGTCGGAACATCAGCGCAAGAGTGGCCAGCGTCCGGTTTCATACAAAAGGCGAGAATGCATGGAGCCCGCATAGCCATTATCAACCGAGAGGCCTACGAAGACACTGAGCGACATGCTATATTACCCGGCGATTTTGCCTTTGCAAAAGACTCTTCGGATATTTTGCCAACGTTATTGGAGCCTTTGATCGGAAAGCTACCAGCGGTAGGAGGGCTGTGAAGGGCTACTGAAGCGGTAAACTACCTGAAGACCTGGAGAGGGAGCTTTTGCTTCTGATTTTTGTACCATGCATTTTGGGGTTTATTGGCAGGCATTCTTGGTTACCATCACAAGGGATAGGATTTGTCTGATGATTGAACGGCTGGTCACGCTGGTGCCGTGACAATATCTACCGGGTTTGCTGTGGATCGCGGATGAACTAACGTATCTTTTTTCTTATGTCTCAACAGGATCTATGGTCACGATGATAAAACCGAGTCTCGAGCTGCCGGCCTATCTCCTTAAACCTGACCACCTTTGAAGAAGCAGACCAGATAAGTTGGAGTGGCTGTCGCACCTTCATCAAGGTGATGAATTTACCCGACGGCGATGCCGCGGTGGGACAGCTGGCCCTTGAGGAGAAAAGCAATTTGGGTAGGTCAATGACCTGCCCTAGATATCTGTTTCTTGCGTATTCTTACTTTCCTCGTTGATTACGAATGATTTGACCTGGGACAGAAGTCCTAGTACTCTAGCAATATCTCGAGCGAGTTGTCTAATTGCTCATTGTTTTTCATGCGACTGCTCATACTCTGCCCCGGGTTATCAGGGGTGAGAATGCCTCCCTGAAAGTTGTCTGCGGCTTACTGTCCCAGGCATTTCGGGCTGAGATGACCCGAACAGTGACTGAGATTTAAAACACGCCTGGTTTGCCTTGTCTGCGGTTTGCTATATGATGGGGAGCTTATCAAGAAACTACTGAATGACACCGACATTCTACCAACATCTCTGTAATCCCAACAGCATCAAAGGGCCTCGAAATCTAATGTATCTCTATCAAATAACTCACTGCTATAATCTCATTGTCCTGTATTGCTGCAATTACCCATGTCGTCTGCGCTAGTAACACGCACGCAGTTACGGCCTCGCACTATCCCAGCCTCAGTCGCCGTGAAGGAATCACCATGGTGTTGTCAGGTTACATCCGAAGCTACGCCGTCATCCCCGCATCCATCGCCCAACATATATCCCTAATTGGCAACTCAGTTCATCTTCCCCTCGCGCGTTGGAGCACAACAGCGTAGTCGTGCAGACCAGGCATGCAGGCCAGGTCCACAAGCAGTAGGAAGGAGAGCAGTTATGGCCGTGGAAGATGCCGATCACACTGCGGGAGGGTGAAATTGAAGCTTCCCCAACGAAAGATGTCTTGCTCCCGCCCCCCTCCTCATTCCTCCCCTTCTCCCTCGTCGTAATCTTTGCTGACTTCAATTGGTATCAGCTCATCTTGGGGTGATACTAGCTGCGATTGATCCTCGTCGACGCTCGTATCTGATTGTTCATTGGCTATTCAAACACTGCGTTGACTAGAGCCAACCAAACTGGTCGCTAATACGTCATTCTCGTTCGCACCCATCCAGGGCCTCTCAACTCGCGATGCGTTTTCTATCGCCCGTGGGAGATATTGTACTCCCTCTACTGTCATCTTCCCTCGTCTATCATTCTTTTGTCTCTCTTGCATTCGCCAAGACGGGAAAGTGTGAGCCACTGTCATACGTCGACCCCCTTATTGGCTCTCAGAATGGTGGCAATGTCTTCCCCGGCGCCACACTGCCCTATGGCTTCGCAAAGGCGGTAGCCGATGTTGATGGGCAGAACACGGGTGGTTTTGGGTCGGACAGCAAAACAGAGAATGTAAGAGGCTGTCATCGTATGTATATCTATTCGGATTAACAATCATTAACCCTCTTTGCTTTTTCAGGTGACTGGCTTTTCAGTCGCCCACGATTCGGGGACTGGTGGGAATCCGAGTCTGGGTAACTTCCCACTCTTCCCTCAAATCTGCGACGATGACGACCTCAATGGGTGCAAGTTTCGCATTGGAGACCGCAAAGTGCACTTTGTCGAGGACTCTCTCGTCGCCGAACCGGGTCGCTTCCGCCTAGAGCTCGAGTCCGGCGTCAAGGCCGACATGACCGTCTCGGAGCACGCCTCGCTTTTCCGCTTCACGTTTCCGAGTGACAGTGCAGACAAGCACCCTCTCATCATGCTCGATCTAACGGATTTGTGGCAGAGCCGGCAGAACGCATCCATCAGTGTGGACGAGCACACTGGTCGCATGGTTGGCAACGGGACGTTTCTGCCTAGCTTTGGGGCGGGCTCCTACGTGATGCACTTTTGTGTCGATTTCTTTGGTGCGGATGTCTTTGAGAGCGGTGTTTGGGTGAATAATCGCGCGGGAACAGAGCCTAAGCAAATCTACATTACTCGTGGTTTTAACTTGTTTTACCTCGAGGGCGGTGGCTTTGTGCGACTCAATCCTTCGAAGGACCACACCGTCACGGCGCGGATGGCTACCAGCTACGTCAGCAGTGAGCAGGCGTGCCGCAACGCCGAGAAGGAAGTCCCAAACCCGCTGAAAGAGTTTGATTCACTTGTCAAGACGGCCAAGTCGGAGTGGAGGGAGAAGCTGAGCCATATTTCGATTAAGAGCGGTGGTGCGACCAAGGACCTGCAGACGAGTTTCTGGAGCGGTGTTTACCGGAATATGATTCGCCTCAGAACTACACGGGGGAGAATCCGCATTGGGACGAGGGCCGTCCTTATTTCGACTCGTTTTACTGGTAAGACTTATCCTTGCATGGCGACGACGAGTGGGTGGTTTGCGTTTATGTATTTTGTATGATTGCTCACTGAGATGGTTATCCAACCGCATCTGGGACAGCTTCCGTGTTCAGCATCCTCTCCTCACCATCATCGACCCAACCGCCCAGGAGCAAATGGTCAATACCCTCTTGGACATATACAAACACGATGGATGGCTGCCGGACTGCCACATGTCTCTATCCAACGGCTGGAGACCAAGGAGGCTCCAACGCCGACATCGTCCTCGTCGACGCCTACGTCCAAGAACCTCAGCAGCACCATCGACTGGGAGCTCGCCCCTCGAAGCCATCGTCACCGACGCGGAAAAGGCGCATCTGGAATGGGACCGTTCCATGGCCGCGGAGGGCTACAGAGCTGGAAGAAACTCGACTACATCCCCCTACCTCGACTTCGACCCCCCTAGGCTTTGGCACCAACTCGCGCAGCATCTCACTACGCTCGAGTACTCGTACGACGACTTTTGTCTAGCTACTCTGGCGAGGGGCTGGGCAAGCACGATATGCATGAAAAGTACTTGAAGCGCAGCACGAACTGGCAGAACCTCTGGAAGGAGGATCAGACGTCTTTGATCAACGGGACGGACACGGGCTTCAAAGGCTTCTTTCTCAGCCGAAGTATCAGGAATGGAACATGGGGGTATCAGGATCCGATTGGTTGCTCTGCGCTGGCTACCTTTTGTTCGCTCACGACGATCCCGAGTTGAGACGTTTGAGGCTAGCATTTGGCATAACCTCTTGTAAGTGACGGACTGGTGTCGTCAGCGTCAAGCATTTACTGACCCATAATGAATAGTTATGTCCCCCACTCCGTTTCCTCCCTCATCACCCTCGTCGGCGGCGACGAGGACATGATCAAACGTCTAGACTTCTTCCACACCAGCGGCCTCGCCGACATCTCCAATGAGCCCGTCTTCCTCACAGTCTCTCTGTACCACTACACGGGCCGCCCCGCCCTCTCAGCCAAGCGAGTACACGACTACATCCCCAAGTCCTTCAACTCGCAGCCAGGCGGCCTCCCCGGCAATGATGACTCCGGGCGCCATGGGGGCATTTCTCTTCTCTCCGTGCTGGGGCTCTTCCCCGTTGCCGGGGCAAAAACTTCTACCTCATTTCGCCACCCTTCTTCCAGGAGCTGAGCATCACGAGTCCCAAGACAGGCAAGACGGCGACAGTGCGGAATATCGGATTTGATCCTACGTACAAGAAGATTTACATCCAGAAGGCGACGGTGAATGGCAAGCCTTGGACCAAGTCGTGGATTGGGCATGAGTTTTTCACGGAGGGGTGGACGCTGGAATTGACACTTGGGGAGAAGGAGTCGGAGTGGGGGACGAAGCACGAAGATCGGCCTCCAAGCTGGGGGAGTTTGAGCCGTGGGGAGAGGATGCTCCTGAGAGATTTAGCGTAGGGTGCTTGCGCGGCTTAATTTAACAGTTTACTCAATCCTGAGATGATGTTGACTTCTTGTTGTCTAAGTCAATGTCACGTTGATCCCCTTGCTACTGGCCAGTACCATACCCACTACCTGTCGTTAGAAATAGCATGTAAAGTTGCCCCGCCAAACTCACCCCACTGGTGGCGTCTGGATCCCCTACATTTAGGCATCTGCACTATTATCATCTCGAACCTCTTCAACTTGACCTCCCATCTATCCGTCGCTTCACTTCACGCACCACAAACACACACGAAGCAGGCACAACCACCGCCTCACCCCCGGCATACCGCACAAACAAAAACACGCCACGGAAACTCTGCAGCCACCCGGCCCCAAGCCTCCAAAATGCAAGGCTTCAACATGGGACGGTACGTCCCTCCCGACGTAGAAGGCACCACGTCGGCGAACAAACTCGCGCGCAAGCACGCCCTCGGCGCCCGTGCCTCCAAGCTCGCCTCCCATGGCATCCTCACCGTGCGCTTCGAAATGCCCTTCCCCATATGGTGCTCCTCGTGCCCACGGCCCACAGTGATCGGCCAGGGCGTGCGCTTCAACGCCGAGAAGAAGCGCGTGGGGAACTACCACACCACGCCTATATGGAGTTTCCGATTTCCGCCACGCTGCGTGCGGGGGGGCCATCGAGATGCGCACCGATCCAAAGAACACGGCGTACGTGGTGTTTGAGGGGGCCGCGAAGCGTGACACGGGAGAGGATACCGTGCGGGACGGCGATATGGTCATCATGACGGATGCGGAGCGCGAGGCCCTGCGCAGCAACGCCTTTGCGAGTCTTGAAAAGACGATTAAAGACAGGGAGCAGTCAAAGATGGCGTCGGATCGCATAGACGGCTTGTTAGACGCCTCGGCGCGCCACTGGGACGATCCTTACGCCCAGAACCAGAGGCTGCGGCGGACGTTTCGCGCGGGCAGAAAGGATAGAGAGAAACAGGCTATTCTGACAGATGAACTCAAAGATAGAATGAGTCTCGGCATCGATCTTTTGCCTAGTAACGCCGAGGATGCTGAGCGTGCTGCGCTGGTATCTTTTGCGCCGGAGGGGAATGACACGAGGGACAGGGCTCTTGCAAAACCGCTTTTCAGCACCGTGCCCTCGTCGACGTCAACGTCCACATCTTCAAAGAATCCTTTAGCGCCAGGGACCAAAATGCTCAAAGCCGAGAAGGAAGCCGTCAGACGCAAAGAAAACTTCGTCTCGGACGTCATATCCAACACCCGCGCTGCCAAGGACCCCTTTCTCCACAAGACACCTCGCACAATACTCAGGCTGCCGGGCGTCAAGAGGAAGCGGCCCATCGACGAGACTCCGTCAGAGGGAGAGTCCACTCAGGCCGCAAAATTGCCTGCCTCAGATGCGAAGAGCGCGCTGAGCGGACTGGTGCAATACGATTCGGACTAAGACAGCAATTAGCTCCCCTGGATCCTCGCTATCCTCAACCTTTCTCAACATTTTTTTTCCCCATTCTTTTGGATATCAGGCCTATAAAGCGTTTGCATTTACCTGGGAACTACGATGAATCCGATGGATATGACAACTATGATGACTATGATAGAATAGCGGCTTTATGTATAGAGTGGCACATGATGCTAGTGATACCCAATAGACTACTGGATGTTCTTTCTTAATTCGTCTTGGATCAGGTTTATATAGCGTGATTAATTGTTAAAATTCATGATTTTTGGTTCCTGCCGCTACAGAGCACCGAGGCTAATGCAACGGCAACTATGAAATATGCGCCTTCATCCCACACCGTTTAACACCATCCCACTCCCTTCAGTCCTAGTTTGAAAAGGATGTGATGCAGCCGTCTCCATACCCATTCAATATTGTGAGTTTCTCACTAACTAGCTGAGGCATGGTGACCGCGTTGAAGACCGAGTCGACAGCTTGTCCCCAATCACATACTTACCAAGCGAGGTAAAGCAAGAATATACGAAACGAGCCGGGACAAAATAGCCAATACCGGAAATCAAATACAGCTTCGTTATCAAGTAACGGCGTCTCCAAACAAGCATATGCAACTCCGTTCCTTGTATAAATGGTTGAAACGAGAATAGGGGAGGGGGAGAGGAGTAGAAAGAAAGACATTAGTACCCCGCCTAGTCGCAGAAGGTTGCGTTAAAACTGAAATCGCGAATAAATTTCGACTGCTGTGCTCGCATGTGAATCTTCGAGATTCGTCCGTCGCTCATTGGTTCTACAAGAGGCTCGCACATGCATTATACATCGTCCATCTGGCCGGCGGGCTCGTCGTCGTCGCCAAAACTTGCCACCGAGGACATGTCGTCTTCGTCTTCGCTCTCTGCGCCGGCTTCGTCCGCAGCATCCTTATTGGCGTACTTTTGAACGTATTCTATTTCCTGTGTCAGTTACGAGAGGTCCGGAACATGCACAAGGTTGGCATGTCACGTATCCACAAACCTTTAACCTTGGCGTCATAACTCTTTGGCTCCCTTATCAACAAAGCAGCGGCTTCGCCATTGAGTGGGTCGGTCGGGTTGGGGTATCGTAGGAGCTGAGGGAGGAAAACTTCGAAAATATTGATCATATCAAACATTGGCGACCATGTCTGGTTGATGACGTCCAGGCAGACCGATCCGGATCTAGTTTGTCTTAGTTTCAATGTGTTCTCGTTCTTCTCACTGGGCTAGGTCTCGATCTCCAATGTCAGCAGACCTTGGATCGTACTTACAGCTCATCAATGTTCGGGTGAAAGATGCGATTCACAAAGCCGATACTAGGGGACTTGTACGGGTACGTATCGGGAAGCTCAACATGCACCTTCCAGAGACCGCCTTCAAATGGAGCTATAAAAGCGACGTTAGCAACATGTACTTTGAGAATCCTGTCGGCCCTTTCGGTGTGCGCCCGACTAACTCTCTGCTGGCCCCTTGAACCGAACGAAAAATTCCTGCCTATTAGTTCCCGGTTAGGTCGATTAGGTAGGTTTTACAATTTGAAGGTGGGGATAATACACTGCGAAGATTAGCCACGCGAAACCAGGAGATGAGAGGATTCACCGCGCATGCGAGACGTACTGTTGTCATTGACTAGAGTAACCTCATAGTCGCTCATCAGCCTGCATGTGTCAGTCAGGCTCACGGCTCAAAGGCTATGTGGAGGCTTCATCGTACATCCTGTGGTCATGTTAGTGGCGCAACAACGTCTAGGTATGATGCAAGACGGGAGTCATCATACTTCATCACCTAAGACGACACACTGAATGTCAGTCTGAGAAAGGCTGGGTCGCCACCCCAACTAGGGACGCGTTACAAGGGCCGGGCGGAGCAACTCACATCAGTCTCGATCCTGCGGCGTGGACTACTCATGATGGCGGTTGGGGTCGACGGTTTTGGTGACGGTGGGGGTTGGTTGGATGGAGTTCGAGATTCCGGCACCGGCGACGTCACCAGTCGACAGTGACAGAGAGGCGATGGAGGGGCAGATGAACTTGAATGCTTGAAAGAGTCGGGCGGGCGACGAGCTAGAGCAGTCGTAAGGAGGATGAGTCGAAGAATGCGGGTATCAAACGCTTGGAATCAGGTACTACTATGTTCTCGGGAGCTGAGATGTGAAAGCGTGAGTTGGAGAAGAAGAGAGGAATGGGAAGAGGTAGAAGAAGAGAGGGTTGGATGAGCTGCTTGGGCGCTTTGTAGATGGTACTTTGTGAGAGGCCCTAATGAGGCACGAAAGATGGAGTAGAGAAGTAAGTGCTACCCAGCCGCCAGAGGTGAGGAGGGGAGAACTTCAGGCCCCCACAGGGGGGTCGCCATCGACAGGTGCTGCACTGGTGCCGCAGTGCCACTGCACTGGTGGGTGGTGCATTAGCTGCTCCCAAGCTCCCCCTCACAGTCACGAGGGGACTTGCTCTAATGGAAGGTACCTATTTGCGTACCTATGTGCACTAGAGTGGACAGATAGACAGGTTATCCTGTAGATGCTACATTACTCCAAAGGAGGGTGGATTCATAGTGGGAGAAGATACATATGAGGAGAAAGAACGACCATTTTCTTAGGTACCTTTCGGAGGGCAGCCTTACGAAGCTCCGCCAGCAAAAGCCTTTGCAAACCAAGAGGAACCAAAGAGCCAGTCTCAAGGACTCGGTTAGGATTGCAAAACAGAAAATTTCTAATTTCTAATCACTCTCGTGGTGCTTCCTTGAGATGTCTGGGCTTGAGTACCTGCAACCAGACGAGTACCGCTATCAAGCAACGTCGGACGTCGGTTTCGGCTGGTCGGTATTAGCTGTTGGTTACCTCACCGAGACAGACGTGAAAGCGTGACGCGGAATTATCCCAACTTCTTTCTCATGGCGTCTTTTGCTCCGGCATCGTCTTTTAATATGGTCTCAGCGAGCGTTTTGACGAGAAATGTTGCTTTATTTTCAGCGCGATAACAGCACCTTCGTGGGTGGCTGTGTTTCGCAACACGACGGATTGACGGGTCCAGGGAGATGTTAATGGCTTTAAGCATCTAGTTTCTGGGATTAATCTAGGTATTTCACCCGTTTGCCTATCCCAATTCCCTTTGAACCGTCACCTGCGGACAGCCAGCCAGCTTTATCAACCAGCGCATTGTAAGAGGCGGTGCCCAATCATGAGCCTAGCCTCCGGACCGCCGAAATGCCTCGGCAACAAGGCTGGCGCCGACTGTCCGGCGATTCCGCCTGCTATCGGCCCCGTCTGCGTTTGGCATTCCGATAACCACTGTGCATAGTAGGCGCTGCTTAGCGAAGTAACCGCTTCAACATGGCAGGAAAATGCCAACCCGTACTCGGCACAACTATGAGTAGCTCACCTCGAAATGTGCCATGTCGACTCCAACATGATTTGTAGGCAGTGATTCACATCTGTGAACTCGGCGTCAAACGTGGGGAACTGCGTTATTAAGCGCTGTTCACACCTGGTGCCTCTGTCTATAAACGTGCTAGCACCGACTGAGAACAGGACGTTAGACCGCGCTAGCAGGTACGTATCGCCCTCCAAGGATATCGTGGGCAATTCGGAGAGAGACTCAAATTTACAACGTAAAAACCATCATGACCAAGGTGAATAAAAACGCCGTCGCTCGCCTCTTCCCACAACTCTGCCCTTTACTCTTTTCTCCCGGTTGAGAGATTCACAACTTTGGGGAAATCAAACATTTCACAATCTTGATTTTCCTTTTTTTCCCCCTCTTTACTTCATCACTTCTCTCCTGTGTTTTGAACTCTGGTCTTATCTGATTGGACCAAGTACCTGTCCGGCAGTATAGGTACCGTTACACCCAACATGTCGCCGTCTGGTACCTTGGCAAGGTCGTGCTCTACCCTCCTCAAATGTAGCACACGACCATCGCGAATCGTCGGTACCACCACATCAACCTACAGTAATGGACTGCGTGCCGATGCGGCCCTTGCCCATCATGTCTCAAGGCCATGCATCACACACCTTGGCGGTGCCATGCCTTCCAATCACCAAATCAGGCACAGCTCCCACTCGCCCATGGGGTCACCCGCGACCAATCCTCGTAAGAAGGTCACCATTGGTACCTTGAGGGCCCTGCATAAGAAGGGCGACCCCATCACCATGATGACGGCCCATGACTTCCCCAGCGGCCATGTCGCCGACCACGCTGGCATGGACGTTGTCCTCGTCGGGGACAGTCTAGCCATGGTTGCCTTGGGCATGGAAGATACCAGCGAGGTGCTACTAGAAGAGATGTTACTGCATTGTCGATCGGTTGCACGCGCGACCAAGAGTGCATTTACTGTAAGTTGACGTGCACGCGCACACATACTACATTCCTTCGTATGCTGCGCTTTCAACGTAACAAATCTAAATCTGAATGAAGAAGAGAGAGCTAACATATCATCTCCACACAGGTCGGAGACATGCCCATGGGTACCTATGAAATCGCCCCAGAACAAGCCCTAGCCACCGCCATCCGCTTCATAAAGGAGGGCAGGGTTCAGAGCGTCAAGCTTGAAGGCGGAAAGGAAATGACTCCGTCCATCCGCAAAATCACACAGGCAGGCATCCCTGTCCTCGGCCACTGCGGCCTGACTCCTCAACGGCAGAACGCCCTCGGAGGCTTCCGTGTCCAAGGTAAAACGTGTGACGGCGCACTAGGCGTCCTAGAAGACGCGCTGGCCTTGCAAGATGCTGGATGCTTTGCTGTTGTGCTTGAGGCGGTGCCCGCTGAAGTAGCTGCCCTGATCACCCAGAAGCTATCCATCCCGACCATTGGCATTGGTGCCGGTGCAGGATGTTCTGGTCAAGTGTTGGTGCAGACAGACATGGTCGGCAATTTCCCTCCCGGTAGATTCCTGCCCAAGTTTGTCAAGAAGTACGGCGACGTCTGGGGCGAGGACGTTGAGAGCCATAGATGCCTACCGAGTGGAAGTGAAGAGCCGAGCGTACCCTGCCAAGGAGCACACGTATCCCATCCCAGAGCAGGAGCTCGAGGCATTCACCAAAGCTGTCAAGGATCTCTAATGAGCTGGCAGCGTACTGGCGTTGACGATGATGATGATAGCGGTCGTTATGAAGTGTGAGAGGGACGTTTCATCCCCCGGAGCAGGCAAACAAGTCCTTCCAAGCTTCCTTTCCTTTGTCTTCGGCGTTTATTAGGTGCATATTGCATGGGCATTTAGCATAGATACATCATGCCGTCATTGGCATAGGGGCAGAGTTTCGAATATCAAGAGACATTAGAGACCGACAGCCACTTCATCCAAACGCAGGAGTGATGGAGTAAGCAACCACAAGTTGATCCTGTGCATTCTTGAAACACTGTATTTCACCTCATCAGTAAACCAACCAACTGTATAAAAAAACACAGCTGGCCCAAAAGGAACTCCAAGCCCTCGTTTCGCACAAAACAAGGCAGAGAAATAAACACAGAATAAAGGATGGATACCACAAACCTGATGCAAATTTCCTACAACCTCATCCAAGCTCGGCGCAAACGCACTATTCACATACAAGAACACGCTCTCCGTCTCCCCACACCTCAGCTTCCGCCTCAAATACCTCACCACCTCCTCGAACCGCCTCGCTGCACTAATCTTGCACAGGTCTTGCGCCAGCCCCGGCGCTGACCCCACGGGCTTGAACTTGACCACCACCTTCTCCTGCGCAAAGTCGCCTGCGCTGGCGAGCGCGGCGGTCGCGTCGCGGGGGAGGTCGGAGAGAAGCACCGAGGCGCTCATCGTCAGGGGCAGCTCTGGCGCAGAGTCATCCTGCGAGGAGGTGGTGCTGTTGTGGAGGCTGGAGGACTCTTCTGCTGGGGAGGGTGGCATGACTGTATGTAACGAGAAGCGGGATGGCTTGTCTAGGTTCTCGGGCGTGTCTTTTGCAGCTCCTGGGGATATAGTCTTGGGCGCATACGCGGCGGTTATTCTGTTCTTAATTAATTTGCGCTTGGGAGTGTGGTGTTGAAGTAGGCACGTTGATATGTACGCGGTGAGTGGAGAGCAACGCAGTGCTACTGATTTGGAGGTGTAGTGTTTTTTATTAGTCAACACAGGCAACAACATTGTTGACACGCATCGCCAACACGAGGCCTGTAACAAACTTTGCTAGAGTATACATGTCTATTTTGTGTGCTTTACTGATTATCGGCCTTTTAATTTAGTATAATGGTTCATAGATGCTACCTTACATCATGTCAATAGCAACACAGCTCATTTAACAACCCAAACACGTATGGACTGATACATTGTCTTTGTACTCTTCATGTTTGTAACATATAGGCTACATATACACAACTAAACAGTATATGTACATTTATCGCTTGGTTGCGGGCTGCTATGCCTCGCGTATGCCATGCCGTCCGTTGGGTTGCCTGTCCCTCCGAGCCCAACCAGTCCTTCTGAATGTGCTGAGACAAAAACGCCGCTATAATGATTTATGCAGTCCAAAAAAAAAAAGGGGGTAGTCATGCCGTTGTACAGCCGAGTCAAAGGTAGAAGAGAAAGCCACTGAAGCAGAAAGACGGCAAAATGAAAATGGCAACCATCGAAAAAAAAACCGGCAACGTGGTATAATGCGCTTCTATGACATTGCAGGGATCTGAACGAGATGCGGAAAATCAAGTGGGCCTTCTCGGCAGGCACCAACCCTTGTGGCCATCTTTGCCGAAGTTGGTATTTGGGTTCGAGATGTTTCGTATATGATTGGAGCTCCATCGAATAGTATACACAAGTGAGACCAGGACACCACCTCGAAACAGAGCTTCGATAGGGGGGGGAGTGATGCAAGGATGGAGCATGTTCACCATGCCTCCCCCTCGTCGGAGTCCATAGACGAAAATCTAGGCATACGCTTCAGCTCCCCTAATAGAGCGTCCAGTTCTGTCCAGTTGTCGTCATTTTCGGCAAATTTGCGATGCTTTCGAGACAGAATATGCTAAGAAAGAAAGTTAGTCTCAGTCATGAAAAGAGGATGGCGCTGGGGCTTCACAAACCTCATCGAAATCCCGGAACTTGTCTTGGCAGTTTTCGCAGTACCCGGGTTTGAGATCTCGCTTGCTCTTGAGCGGCTGAGATTGCGACTTTTTCTCCTTGCCGTCCACCGTTCTCTGGCTGCCATCGTCGGCGGCTTGAAGCGTCTTTGACGTCTGTCGACCCATCGTTGTTGACCTACTTGACGCGACATCCATCGAAACCTCTGCCAGACGGCGAGAGCTAGCATCATGAGAAGCCGGTGCAGCCTTTTGCAGTACCTTCCTCTGCAAGCCATGAACTTCTTTGCTGGTACCAGCCTTGGCACCGTTGATCCCCGAGGTGGAAGAAATCATCTGGGAGCGAATGGCAGACGTGATGTTGGAAGGTTGAACACCCGATGCAACAGGCTCCCCAGCGAAAAGACGCCCGCCTTCAGCCCGACTTGTGAACGCGTTTGCGGGTCGCATCTCGGCCTGCTTGGACATGGCGGCCTTGGCGGGGTTGAAGCTGTCGGTGGCCGTTGCCGCGCGAACCTTGTTGTGCCCATTCTCCATCTCTGTCAATGTTCGCTTGCCGTTCAGAGGCATCGGCACGGGTATCTCCGGAGGCTTCAAAATAGTCACGGGGTCCTCCCTCTTAACGATCTTGACCTTGTCCCGGGTCTTTCGACGGTCCTTTTCAGGGATCTCAACCTCCTCTACAAACGGACAGCGACCATTGCCGACGCTTCGGAACTGAGGCCATTCGCCATCCACCTTGTTGACTACCTTGGGATACTCCCGAACCATGACGGGCTTTTGCTTCTCGTCCATATCCCAGATATAGACGTAAGGACCTTTGAAGTACATCAACTCCCGGTTCACAGCAGTTGGGTCTCTGTCAGACGGGCCGTTGATGCGCTCATTATGCAACAGCTGGAGCAAATTCGGCTCTTGGGTATTTTTAGACACGCCATATTGGTTCCTCAGAGTTGTGGAGCGTGATGCGTGGCTGTTTTGTGTCTCGGACTCCAATAGAACGGAGAGCATGGTCTGAAACTTGTCCAGGGACCAGATCTTTTTGCCCATCTCTCGGGCCTTGTTCAGGACATCATTCTTCCTTGTCCCTTTGCTCCTCTTTGTAGCGTCATCAGGCTGCTGAGACGGCATAGGGGCCTGTCGGAAATCAAACAACAGCTTCCTAGCAGCTGTATTTCTATCCAAAAGAGACGGGTTGATCGTCTGAGGTTGTTCATTATGTTCTTGCTCTTCCTCCTCTTCCGGGGCATCGGCTTGACCAGCTTCGGATCTCTCTGGAGGGATGGATCGGGTCGTGACAACGTGTGTGATTTCGAACGAGAAGAAAGGTTCTTGACGCTATATTAAACAAGGGTATGTCAGCGTACAAACAGAAATTTCAAAGTCCAGATACACGGGAAGAACATACAGCACCAAGGTAGGTGACCCGCTTTGTCAACTTGGCTCTTATATCATCGGGTATACTCTCGAAGTAGAAGACCATCTTGGGGAACTTTGCCCTGTGGTGTTTCTTCCACACCTCCTTCTCTGTGTCGACATCATGTGTTGCTCGGGGAGCAGCCACAGCCCTAGGGATACGCTCCCTAGTGGCAGCTGGGCGGACAGAGTCGCGTTGGACAAGAATCTGCGTACGGGACGGCTTGGTTGGAGATCGGACGGCACGGTGAGAGCCATTTTCGAGAGCCTGCTTCTTCACAGGTGGGGGCTGACCGTAGGGCTCTTCGCGTTGGATCGTGGCATACGAACGCTTCTGCTTGCCAAACAATGCCGCTGATCCGCGTAGAGGCGAGTTGACGACATTGGGGTTGCTAGCGAGAGGAGCTCGCCGCGAGGACATGGTGGCAATGGGAGCCGGTGAAGGGGACAAAGATATGGTTGCCATGTACAAACTCGTCAAACTAATTAAAGAAAAAGGGTCTCAAGCACCATAGTCTGCAAGGGAACAAGGGCTCCAGAGCAATTGTTGTTTTGGGACGTGAGATGTTGTGGAGTGGATGGTGATGAGGAGGGGTCGAGAGGCTGTGACGGCACGCGACGTGTAGGGCCCAAAACACGTCGAGGAAGCGAGCTCACAGACAAGTGGTAAGTGATGTTAAGAAGGCATCGAAAGGGAAGAGAAGCCTGTTATTGACGCCTTGGGGGTAGGAAGTCGAGGCGCGGGCCTTGAGCAACGGGTCTGTTGCTTTGCGGAGAGGCGAAAGAGTGTGGGTTGTGGGAGAGAGGAAGAGAAAGTCGTGAAGAGCAAGCAGCTAGAGGAGCTTTGGCCCAAGAGCCGTGGTTGGTGTGTGTGTGGTGTTGATGGAGACTTCGCGCTTGGCATAACAGCGCTATGCCTGGTTGGGCCTCCCTGTCCAAAACATGCACGGGCCAGGCCGCCGCACCGAGCAACCAGCTGGTTCGTGGTAGTCTAGCAGCCCTAGCCTCCCCCTAGGAATCTCTCTCTATTACTGCGTAGTAGGCGGGCTCTCACTAGTCTATAGTGAACCAGCAGTCAACGGTATAGTACCTGGAGCTGGTACAGCCTGCAGTGCATTTACAAGGCCTTTGTTGTGATTGTGCAAGGCTGCAGGGCGCTGCCATGCCGCTGGAACGCCGCCAGAGAATTACAATTGCAGCAGTGGCTGCACGCCTCTATTAGATGTAAACACAGTGGCTGCACCTCAACTTCCAGTGGCTTCCTCCAACGCGTCCACTTGAGTTATTACGAGTCTCGTTCGTGCTGCAAAACACTGCATATCACCAGCATAACTCGCTGCACAACAGCCACCCCACTACCAGTTCATGCAGTTCCCCCCATCTTCTAGCCAATTGGACGCAGCGTAACTAGTTCATCTCTGTCAGACTGGCATGAAAATGGTTTGACGGCAGCCAACACATCCTACTCATAACAACGTCAGCCTCAGTCGAAACGTGCCCATGATGCAGGACCTCGAGTGAGAAGGGGAGCGAAATAAGGGAAGAGAGACACAGTGCGCTATCCAACTCCCTTCCAATCGACCTGCAACAGGGCCGGCACCTTTGCTTCCCCTCTTGCGCTCAACATCTAGTCTCATTTGTCGCCCTGTATATGATGAGATCGTCTTCCCTAGCGCCTAGCATTTTCAGAAATTGTATCGCGTCCATAAAATGAAGCTCTCCGTGTCACCATTCCGGTCCTCCTCCCGCCTAATCCACAACCTCTCCCTCCGCCTAACACCTCCCCGACGCCCAAGAAATGTCGCCTACTTACCACGACGGACTCCATGTTTGCCTCAGCCAGCCCAGGCCAGTAGGAACTATGCCTCCATTGCTGCGGCTGAGCTCCAGTTTGGGCAACCTGTCCATGAGACGCATCCTCACATCCTCAAAGCCGGCGAATGTACGTCATTCATTCTATTTCCACTTGCGTTGATTCCAGTCCTCACAAACAACGAACCCCCACGAAAGCCAAGTAAAACTGACTGACATACACTCTCTTCTAGTGACACCCGGCATCACCGCCCAAGAATATGCCGATCGCCGCGCCGCCCTTGCCGAATCAATGTCAGATGGCGGTATTGCCATTCTTCACGCCGCCTCTCTTCAATACAAATCTGGCGCCGTCTTTCATCCTTACCGTCAAGAGTCAAACTTCCTCTGGCTCACGGGTTGGGAGGAAGGCGATGCAGTGGCCGTGATTGAGAAAACTGGTCCGAATTTGGGTGACTACATTTTCCGAATGTTTGTCAAATCCAAGGACCCCAGAGAAGAGCAGTGGTCTGGCTATAGGAATGGCGTCGCGGCTGCGGAAGACGTGTTCAACGCGGACGAGGCACGACCTATAGAATCGGCTGGGAGCGTCATAAGAGAGTTACTGCAATCCCCAAAACTCATATACGCAGACACCGATCCCTCCCAAGGACTAGCCAGCAGCTCGCTATGGAATTACTTCGCGACTAAGGAGTCTCAACCCGCCAGGACACCTTTATATCCCCTCTTGAACAAGCTGCGTGTGATCAAGAGTCCTGCAGAGGTGGCTAATATGCGACGAGCTGGCCAAATATCGGGCCGGGCCATCACCAAAGCCATGCGACGGCCCTGGACCAAGGAAAGAGACCTCCATGCCTTTTTGGATTATGAGTTTACAGTCAACGGGTGTGAAGGATCCGCGTACATCCCAGTAGTGGCTGGTGGGGAGCGTGCAAACTGTATTCACTATACAGTGAATAATAATGTCTTCCGCGACGACCAGTTTATACTGATCGATGCCGGCGGGCAATACGGCACGTATGTCACAGACATCTCGCGGACCTGGCCAGCCTCGGGCAAGTTTTCGCCCGCCCAGAGGGACCTGTACGAGGCTGTGCTCAAAGTGCAGCGCACAAGCGTGGCTCTGTGTCGGGAGAGCGCTAACATGTCTCTGGAGGACATTCATGGTGTCACAACACGTGGTCTAATTGACCAGCTCCGGGGCATCGGGTTGGACGTGTCCATGTCCAACATTGGCCAGCTGTTTCCCCATCACGTGGGTCACTACATCGGCCTGGATGTTCATGACTGTCCAGGCTACAGCCGGAGAGAGAAGCTAAAGAGAGGACATTGCGTGACTATTGAGCCCGGTGTATATGTGCCGAATGATGAGCAGTGGCCCAGTCACTTTAGAGGCATGGGAGTGCGAATCGAAGACAGTATATGCGTCGACGGCGATTCCCCATATATCCTATCTGCGGAGGCTGTCAAGGAAGTCGACGACATTGAGGCCTTGCGATAAGACTATGCCCAAACTGTCTGAGTATGTCGAACGACGCGTGTATAAGTCACATGTGAATACTATGTAATTACAAATACTACTCTATCACAGACCCGGTCTGTTGTTCAATGTCCTGCCCCCAGGAAGCTAGTCATGTGTGTCAATATCCCGGCATGTTACGTTTACCACTCCAACTTCACTTTTCTCGCCAGTAAGAAAGAATATCCATTTCATTTTTGCAGATTCTAATTGTACATGTATTTGCCGAGTTGCTCCATCACGGCATGTCACTCAATACGTGCCGTGGTGCATCCCGTCAAAGGGAGTTGAGATTTGGTCACGGCTGTTTTCTCAGTCGAACCACCAATGCCTAATCTATCACCTTGGGAAAGGTCCAAGTGTCTCAAAACAACTTTCCTTCTTCCAGAATATATGCCTTTGTCGTTTTCATAACCTTCCATTTAACAAAACTTCAGTGACTCAAACATCTGATCTCGAGAACAGGGAGGTTGGCTGCTCTGCTGTCTTGCGGCATTTATGAGGATCGTTTCGAATGCCTGGAGACGCTGGGTCAGCCGCTCGTGCTGCTGGACGACGACCCTGTTGCGTTGCTCCAGCTGATGGATGTATTCCGTTGCTTTTGACAAGACGGTGCCCTGTGACGGATGTGTGTTAGTTAACTGATTGTGTCTTCTGCCGAAAGGGGTGGACCGGGGGAGGTGAGGGGCATATCTTGATTTTGCTTACCTTGCTCACTTTCAGAGCACCTGGTGATGCAGCCGAGCCATTCTCAGACTCGTCGTCTGAGAGGCACTGCAGAGACGGGATCGCATCTTGCAGCTCGGCAATCTTGCCCTTGAGATTCTCTCTATATTTTCGCTCGACATCACAGTGTGCTGTCCTGCTGGCGGATCGAGCACGGTGACTGGGCAGGGGAGGAGATTTGGCGGAAGTGCTCTGCCGTGTGCTCTTGCATCGTCGGTTTGCTCGGGTTCTTGTCTGTGTGTCTTTGGGCTCCAGCTCGTGCTTGCTTGATGTCACTGGGGATCTAGCTACGCTGCCAGAAGGCATTGACCTCGGGCTGACGCTGCGTTCTTGATGGGCAGCGTCTGATTTGGACGGGGACGACTGCCTTGGGCCGAAGTCGTATTCATTGGGCAGGGGATTGTAGTCTGCTTCTGTTGTTGTGCCCATGGCGATGCCTATCAGACGGAGGCGCTCGCTGGTGCTGAGAGGCTGGGTGTTTGCTTGTGATGCATCTCGCTTCATGCCTCGCTGAGGCCGTCTTTGAGCACCCTCAGCAACTGAAGGTTCATCCCAGGGCATAGACGCAGGGAACTGTGATGTTTCTGGTGTGAAATCCCAGGAGAGACGTTGGTCAACGGGAAGTCGATCCATGTTTAGAGAAGAGAAGGCGTCTTCTTGCCCCCTAGGGAGTGTGAGATCGTCTGCGAAGTCTGGTACCGGTTCACACCTTGAGCACAGTTAGCAAATCATACATGAATACTCAGGGCGATGGTGACATGCTTACTTGATCCAATCTGCGGGATCGTAGGTCGGCTCAATATCATTGACGCTGTCGTCAAATGCAACCCAGGCGTCGATGGATTCCATGCTCGGTGTCTGAGGACAGACCTTGATGCGTTTTGAGAGGCGAGGGCTTTCGGACTGGGCGTCGTCGGCTGTTGTCTCGGGGCTGTCGCGTGTTTGGGGGAGGTAGGGCGATGGCGAGGCCAGGGAGGGGAGGGAGAGGTGTTCGAAGGCGGTGATGGGGATGGTCTCGCCTGCTGGGTCAGGGGGGAATCGGCTGGCGGGTGGTTGTTGGTCCCAGAGATTTGCCATGTTTGGTGAGGAGAAGTGACGAGTGTGTGGACGAAGAGGAGATTCAAGTAAGTGTGTCGTATAGCGGTGAGATTGATCAATAAGATGGATCAATGACGATATGATGTGTTGTATGTCGTGATGAAGTTTTATGAGTTGCTATGATGAAAAGACGAAACGAAGTAACCAGGAAGCAGCCTCACACATGAGACTCTTTATGTGAAATCTTAAATGGAGTATAGCCTCTCCCTACGAATGAGTGTGAGCCTGGTGTGCACCGCATATGAGCGTGTGTGTATTCACCACGTAACTACATCCGTCCAACGCTGGGGGCCACGGGGGGCGTGACTACGGGCGGAAACGCTCCGAGGGGCGCTCATCGCCATTCTTCGGGAACGGGATATCAGAAGTGGCCAGTTTTTTTGGGTTGTCGCCTTGCCTGTCTGAGGCATGGACACGGTAGCGACGAGCTTGGCCAAGCAGGCTTTTCTTGGGTGCCGTGATGGGACCTGTCATCTTTCCTGCTCCAAGAACGTACATGCCGTTTTTTTTTTTAATAAAGGCAGGCAAACCGGCAGGCAGGCAGGGCAGGTCAAGGTAAGGCAGGGCAAGAGAGGGATTGTACCATTTCCAAGGAAACAGGTGCGACATGTGTTCCCTATCCAGAGAGGAGTACATACACACAACTGGGGCCCATGTACTCTGTATGTGACACGAAGAAGCCATTGGACGCACGTAGCATGTATCAGGTACCCAAACCGTAGTAGCGCCGCTGTGGAACGTGGCAGAAACGGCGCCCGGGCGTCTCCGGACCGTTGAGGGACGATACCCGGCGCTGTCTCAGCACTAGCTGCTGCGTACCCAGATACCCAAAAGATTTATGCACGAATGGAATGGTTGAGTAGGGCCCAGTGGCTTCTAGCTTTTCGGTAGAAGGGTGGAGGGGGCCGGCGGCATGAGATAACTTCGCTCGCACAGCGTTGGAGCTGCGTTATTGGATGCAGAGCCATGAGAATATTTGCCTGGTATGTGCCATGGAGAGCTGAGCAGAACTCTAATGTCTAATGGAAGACGCACCCATCAATCACCCTCTGAAAGCGTCTAAGCGAGCGCCGCCCTCGCCGCTAGCGACGGGACTTGCCTGCTATTATTGGGCTGATTTTTTTTTTTACTTTTGTGACTGCAGCTAGTGCGGCTCTAGTCGAAAGACTATTCGATGGTGTTACCTGTGGAATCGATGGCATAAAACGGCCGTCCCGTTTGCGGTGTCTGGTGTCCACTGTCCACAGGAGAGAGAGAGAGAGAGAGAGAGAGAGAGAGAAAGAGAGAGTCCCGGCGCCTTCGGCTGTAGCAGACTGCAGTCCACATTCCGTCCTTGGCTCGATGACCAAAGCGTTGGCAGGCGTTGACAGGCGTTGGGGCCACTCGCCAAATAAGGGCAAAAGGGTAGCAATGCGTTAATTGCCCCACGTAAAGGGGGAAGAAGAAATTTTTCAAAAACCATAATCCAAACAGAAACTCAATCGAGCACAAGACGAGCGAGCCACAAGCCACGGTGCGCTGGAACTATAGTATGTACGAGGTACGAGCTGTTGCGGTCTCTCGGCAGAACCCGGGAAAAGGCGTCTTGAGCGGCATATGCTTCTTCTTCTTCTCCTCCTCCCCAACGGGCTGCTCCCCGCCAAGGTGTGCGCGAGTCTCCTTGTTTCCGGCCGAGGGGCATTCTTCGGCGGTTATTACCTTTGACACGTAAATCATTGGGCATTCCTTGCACGCTGCCCCCCGTCGGACCCTGCCGCTCGTGCCCACTCTCCGCTGTCCACCCCTCCGGCTCTCCCTCGCCCGGGTGGCCTGACTCGGCTGACGGGCTCCGAGAAGCATTCACGCACTGGCGAGTTGCGCAATCTGGCAGCAGCTGACTGCATGGCTGTCTGTCTCATCTCATCGCCTGCGCTACTGCATGCTAGGTGTTTCCATGCAAAGGCGTGGTGAGTGTTTGCAAATCCTGGCGGCAGGCATCCAAGCTTCCCTCTCCTGCACGTGACAGAATGCGGGCGTACGTCTCGAGACGATTGAACCACTCTCGCACCTCGCCCACGGAAAAGTCACCTCACATCATGAGATTGGCGTTGGGGATCTGTCGGGAGTCGAGTCATGGCACCCGACGGGCGACGGGCGCCGTGCCGCCGTCCTGCCCAATGTTGCAACGCGGTGGTTGCTTGCGTGAGGAAGTCAATCACTTCCTTGCAAGCTTGGATGGGGGTTACATAAAGGCAGCGGCATCCTGGCATATTCGTGTATGCGTTGATCCTGACCCTGGCGACTTGCCCCCTCTTAGGATCCTACGCCCGTTCGGCATCTCGACTGTCGCTGTCATAGCGGCTTTGCGCTGTGGTTTTTCTGGTTTATTTAGAGTTGTAATTATGACGGCATTGCTTTTACCTTTTTGGAAGCAACTGTACGCGACTTTTGTAGGATCCCTCGTGAACAAGTATTATTCACTGCCCTTTTCCCCCCCTCACTCTCCATATTTCAAGAGCTCGCCTACTGCCCATTCATACATGTCGTGTCATTCAGTCTTTTTTTTAATTCATTCTACAGACAAGCGCTTCGTGCTTCCATACTAGTGGGTATTTTACCGCTCGCTATTACGCACGTGTCAGCTAAGAAGGCGAGGACGAGAAACTACCGCCTTGAAACACATTCTCGAAGACAGCAGCAGCTTTAACAAGAGCTCTCGTCGAAAATGGATGTAATCAGCCCCGTCTCTGCTGCACGACTCGCTTCGTGTCCACCGCTATTTCTGGGCACAGCCCTACCGCGCAACCCACGGGTCAGGAAGAGTGTCGCGGCGCAGGCAGTCGGTGCACTTCTCTGCCACCGCGATCACGTCGTGCTCAGCGGACGTGCCTTTACATCCCTTGAACAGGTCCTTACAGTAGTTGATCTGATAGTAGCCGATGTGCCCGCAGGCCCATTTCTTGTCGACCTGGATGCACATGGTCTTGCGTGGGATCGTCATGCAGACGGGTTGATGGCGTCGATGTCGCTATTTAAGACGGTAAGTTGCCTTTTTGTGGCACGACGAACGGCCCGAAATGTCGTTATCAGTGTTTTGATTCAAGATGAACTGTTGATCCTCCTTTTCCTTAGAGGGGTGGGCTGTTTTTTGCTTTGTTTGTCGATGATTGTAATTACACTCTGGGCAATGCCAGGGCGAGTGTTGGGTCAATCGTAATTAGTCGTTGGTGCGAGTGAAGCTCGGGCGCATGTCTTGCACCTTCAAGCAAGAGTCGCCGCGTCCCAATCCAATACTACGCACTCATGCGTTCATAAATCCACCGCCGCGACGCTGAAAGGGGGCACTTTCCGTGTATGAATGCCCTCAGATCCGTCAGAAACACACATGTACACTGCGTTGCAGCTGCCTACACCACGTCGCAGGGCCCCAGGCACGACTCCCTGACCACACGACTGTCTAATAACAGTGCTGGGTGATGGTTCGGAGAGACCGGCGAGCTGGGTTGTGTTGCAAGCAGGCGAGCTGTGCAAACTCAGCGCCGAGATGGGCGGTTGTTCTTCATGTTTGGGTGTTGGCGGTGTGGATGGAGACTTGGTTTGGCTGGTTGGGTGTGTCGACGAGGTGAGGGGGTTGCGATATTGATTGAGGAGAAACGGGCCGGGCTGGTGAGCTGATAATCTTGAGGCCGGCGGTGAGTGATACGTAGCTGTAGCTTCCTACTAAAGAATGTGGCAGATACACTCTTGTTCAGTCTACCCGGACCCTTTTTGCTTCGTGAAGCGGGGAGGATTGGACAATCTCGATCCCAGTGGCTAGTTATCGAAGCCACCTCGGACTCTGGAGTGTGTAGCTAATTAACACCTTGGATGCCCTGGGCTTCATTTCCGTGTTGCATTACCCCTACCCTGTATCACGGGGCCGTGTCCACCCCCCATTCTTCGCACCATTCTCAAGGCTGCTGATTTTTCAAGAACGAGGTATGTATTTGAGGAAAACTCGAGCTTTGATTTTTTTTTATTTATTTTTTTATAGCGTCTTTGGATATTCTGGCGTCGTCGGAAACACTTTCTGTATTTGATACTGCTGTCGCTCTTCTCTAGAGTCATAACCACCGTCGGAAACACCACCAATACCCCCACGCTGTTCTCATACTTTATTCATCTCACAAACCGACCAACCACGCCTTACCAAAATAACCCGCCCCCTGCATCTCATCTCTTTTCGCATCCTACCCCAGATGTACATACGTAGTACGGCCAGGGTCTAGACCTCCATCTCATCATGGCCTTCCGATTTACTCACCACTGCGGCCCATCTCGCGTTCACGCGATTGAACAAATCGCCATTCCTGTTCTGACCATTTCCCCGGGACTGTCATCCATTGACTTTCCTCTAGATGAATCAACTTGAGGAACCGCTCAGCGTCATCAGAGCGCGTTGTATATAATCCACCGTACAAAATATTCGCTCTTTCAAACTGGGCGTACTCAACCAGACGGAGCCGAAATGGCACTCCTTGGCTTGGAGTCGTGGTATCCTGGCTCGACCGCCACCATCTTGGGGTTCGTTACACTGTTCGTGGCACTGCGCTATGCGTCGAGTCGCAAACTACACCCCGATGAGCCGACGGTTCTTCCGTCTTGGATTCCCTATATTGGCCATTTGGTTGGCATGGCTTTGCAAGGTGGTCGTTATATCAAGCGATTAGGGTGCGTGTCCTGACTATGGAAACATTGCCTTGTTGCTCGTACACTAATCCATGTGCTAAGCCTCTCTCACTCTAATGAGCCCATCTTCACACTCCCAGTGCCAGGATCGCGCATCTACGTGGTGACAGAGCCGTCTCTCGCTGCCAACATCCAGCGCAACTCCAAGACACTATCATTCACGCCACTCGTTCCAGACATCACCAAACGTGTGCTTGGACTCGACAAGCGTGATGTTGAAATCGTGCGCCAAAATTTGGACCCCGGCCCAGGTGATCCCAGGGGATTTCTGGCTGATACACACGACGTGGTGTACAACTCGCTGGGACCAGGCCAATACCTGAATTCCCTTAGCTGCGATGCTGCCCAGGAACTTGGTTTCGAGCTAAGCGCTTTCCGAACAGAACTCGTTCGAAACGATAATGGGCCATCATCGGCCTCAGTTGATCTTTTGGTTTGGCTACGTAGTTTAGTTACGACCAGCACGGCAAAGTTTCTCTTTGGTCCCCAAAATCCCATTGCCGAAGAACCTGAGCTAGCAAATTCTTTTTGGGACTTTGATCATGGCCTTGGCGGTCTTTTGATGGGCATCGTGCCATCTGTGACGGCATCGACAGCCTATAAAGGGAGGGAGCGGATGGTGGCTGCTTTTCGAAAATACTTGGAAGCGGGAAATCTGCGCATGGCCTCCAAGATTGTCCAAGACCGGGCCAAGGTTGAACTTGAATACGGGCTGAGTATTGCCATGATTTCCCGCTCGGCTTTGTCTTTTCTATTTGCTGGAGCTGTAAACACCACCACCACCACCTTTTGGGTGGTAATACGGCTATTCGCCAATCCTGCCCTGTTGCAGACTGTTCGGGAGGAAGTTCTCCAAGCAGTCAAGGCAAGCGAGGAGCAGGCTGGCCCTGGGTGCATGAGTATTGGTATTCTCAAAAACAAATGTCCTACTCTGCAAGCTGTTTTCAGAGAAAGCCTCAGAGTTGGGTCTGAAAACTTCTCTGTCAGACTCATCAAAGAGGATACTCTAGTAGCCGATCGATACTTCCTCAAAAAGGGATCTGTGGTGCAGATTGCCGGTGGCGTGATCCACGGCGACAAGTCCATTTGGGGGGATGACGTGGATATCTTCAACCATAAAAGGTTTCTCACCCAAAAGGCAAAATCCGGGGGCATTCATCCGGCCGCTTTTCGCGGCTTTGGCGGGGGGCAAACCAGGTGTCCAGGGGTACACTTTGCCACCAACGAGATCCTGATGTTCACGGCTATGATTGTGGATGCCTTCGACATGACCTGTGCTGGTGGAGGCAATGTTGCTGTTCCCCAAAAGAACGACAGAGTGCTGCCTGTTCATATCCTGGAGCCCAAGGCGGGAGACTGGCCCCAGGTTGTTCTGAGACCCAGAGCTGAAGCCAGTGTACAGCTGAGTGAGTTGAAGGTGGTAATGTAGGGAATTTGGTGCGTCAGCCCAGAACTGATAGTTATGTAAAGCTGCGAGAGTGGTGGGGTGCACATTGATACCGAGCTGTGTTGTGCAAAACGGGAGTTTCCCTGTTTGTCGACGATGATGAATCAGGGCATCTACTCCCATCACGAGCGCAATCGATACGTTAATCATGCGAGGTAAGGCAGATGCGTAGCCTCACAAGGCTGGTCGCGCCTTCCTAAATGTCCGAGTGACGTTCTTGCCAGTTGCTGGACCTAAAAGCTTACCTGCCAATTTCCCTAACTTTCGTGTTTGGGGCCGTCATTTGAGTCTCCTATTGTCCACCATTCATCCCGCGCACCTTTCTGATTAATGACAGCTTGAGACAGAAGCTTAACCTGACAGTCGCTGCCGCAAGCCAGACTACGGAAAAAGGGTCCATCACTCTGCCTGGGAGGATTACCAGTGCAAGAGCCCCAAGCTAGGCTGCAGCTGCATGTCAAACTTAAATGTGCCTTCGACTCACTCTGAGTGTGAACTGTGCACTTTGTCCCTTCTCTCCCTATAAACCCTTCATTTTAGTCGAATAGATATCGCGTTTGCTTTCCGTCTCTTCGTCTCTTCGTCTCTTGTCCTCGTCCCAAGTTCCTTTGGGCCCCCCTCTCTAGAAAGCCCCTGAACAATATCGGTTGTGCTGGTTTGCTTCATCCTCCTCTACTGGCAGGTTCGCTGCACTTTTCAACATGATTTGGGTGTGCAGTACGCTGCCGTGGATCTGGGCTGCCTCTTTTCTGTCCCTATTCCCGACCGGAGCGTGGGGCTTCTCTTGGGGGGCACATAAAACAGCGCAGGGTATGTCTCGCCAAGTTGACGTGCTTGGTGCTTTTGGCTGACCAGGTTCTGCAACAGAATTCAAAGACCAACAAAACCCCCCGGGAAACCAACTTTTTTTCGGCCTCAGATTCTCGCCCATCACTGCCCAATATCTACACTATGGCTTTGAGTGAGCTCGAAGAGCTCGGATCGGAACCGCTCTGCCACCGTATCGCAGCTAGATTGCTTGTAAATAACTGCCAGCTCCTTGATGGCCAGAACGAGGCGTCTGTGCTGATGGATAGTGGAAGGGCAGCCCGCGATTTTGTGGACTTTTATGCTGCGAGCCTGGCGATATGTGACTTGGAACGGGGGAGCTTTGTTATCCCTGCCTCTTGCTCTCAGTTTCGCGAGTCAACTCTGTCTGTGCTCTCACCTTCTACGAAACCACAGCTGCACGTTTCGTCTTCGCAAATTGACAAATGCCTCGAAGGCCTTGCGCAGTCCGACCCAGCTTGGAACACTTGGGTCAGCTACAGACACAAAGCTCTGAGATTTTGTGAAGCTGCCCGGATGGAGAACGAGAAAGGTACGTTTCTGGACATGTAGAGAAACACAGAAGTAACACAAACTAACACACTGTAGACGAAAACATCCGCGTGCACCAAAAAGTGACGAAGATTCTTGCCAAGCTCACAACACAAGTTGAAGAGGAAATGGAAGCTCGCACTCGGTCGCTTGACTTGTTGGCACAGAATACTGCCGCACGCTTAGAAAGGCTCGTGCCTCGGTTGGACCTTATGAAGGGTGGCCTATCCGAGTTGGAAACAATACTTGCAAAGCAAGTGTCACAGAGAGCAATAGTAAGTCCTCGTCTCTACTTGTGAGCCTAAATGCTGATGCCTTATAGGAATCTGCTCAATATATTGATGGTGGACTTCATAGCGCTAAGGCTTTACACCAGATATTGAACATGCTTCTGAAGACCATGGAGGAGAAGCAGGAACAATTTTCCAGGTCCCATGAAACTGCCCTACAGGTAGCATCACAACAAGTCAATGATGAGGTTGGGATAGTGATGGCTTCCTTAGTTGCAGCAGTCTCGTCATCAGCTTTTTTACAAAGAGAAATGGTATGCATCCTGGTCTTGGGTTGAGAATATTGGTCTAACTACGAACAGGAAGACTCGCAGCTCCGTGCTATGGAAATTGAAGTGAAGCAAAATGCAGTACAAGAAGTAAGTTTCCTCCGTGACTATTCAGCCTTGCGTTAATCAAACGTAGGGACTGAATAAGTTGGCGTGGCTGGCTAATGGCCTGTCCCTCAAGCATGAGAGTCATCAAGAGCGTCTTGAACGGGCACAGAAATCCGTAGAGAACGTGCTACACACACTCGACTCGGTTTCGACATCGGCCATTTCAGTTCAGGGGATGCTTTCTCGAGGCTTAAGTTGGACATCGTGGTGGCCATATATCTTTTGCCCTGCCACATCGCTGGTAATTGGGTCTTACGGGCTGGCACCATCTGCTGCTAGAAACTTTGTGCTCCTTGGTTTGGGTTCGTGAACAACAATCCCTCAAATTGCTTTTGTCATACTGACAAATTTACAGGGGAGGTGGCCGGAGTTATCGTTTCAATGGTCAATCAACAAAGCAACGACTTTTCCGTTGCACAACATTTTCGCAAATTTCGAGGTCAGGTTGTCAATGATGCATCTATTTCAAACACACAGTCTCACTCAGGCAACGAGGTTTTGAATCACGGGGTATCTCAGCCAGCTAAGTTATGACAAGTCATTATGCGGAGTGAAAGACACTTGCCCACAACATGCCGTCTGTTGGAGCAGAAGTAGGTCTGTATTGGGGTTTAAGAGATCAATTTGGGAGTGGTGTTACAATTTTTTTCTGGGATCATTTCACTCAACTGTAGCCTTCTATCATCGGGTTTGATCATTGCGACTGCGGGCGACATCGATATACTGCACATTTCCCAAGCCGCTACTTGCTACTATTTGGGCAGGAAGAAACAGGTGAGGGGTGTGGCGTGGGGTTACAGAGTCATAATATATACGGGATATAACTGCTAGATCTATATATAGTTGGGGTTGAAATTCATAATTTGTTGCTTGACGTACAATTCGTATTATTCAACAGGCCCATCTAGCGGGGAGCGAGTTCCATCAATCAGAACTAATTACGTGATGGATGATGGTCGGTGGAACAGCGACTTGCCCGACACCGGGGCTCCACGCTGAGAACTCAAAAGCTCTCTCAAATTGACTTCTTTCAACTCATCTTGAAAATAAATTACACGTTCCCGAAATTAACCATTATGGCGGATAAATTAAAGATTGCTTTGATCCAGCTCTACGCCGAGGTTTGTCTTGCCCCTTGTACAGCACTTCATCTACCCCACGTTGCATACGGTATAAGTGCATGACTCGGGTTGGACGGTGGTGACGTGCCACCGATCTCGAAGATGCTTACTTGATGAGTGAAAAGAGAGGATGTTGAACAAGATTAGAGTTGATGAGCGCACTCCGACCTGTTTGCCTCTTTCCAGCCGGTTGATAGAGAAATATGCTTTCGGACGCGTTAAGCTGCTACGTTGAGAGTGTCGTTCATAGACCTGGTAACTAACACGCATCTGAATTCAGCCTGTTTTGCCGTCGGAGAACTTCGCCAAAGCGGAATCGTACATCCGCTCAGCAGCTAAGCAAGGCGCCAATATCGCCGTATTGCCCGAGTACCACCTATCCTCATGGGAACCTGACGCACCGGGGTTTTCGGACATTGTGAAAGACTCAGCCAAGTACCTCGGACAGTACAAGGCTCTTGCAAAGGAACTAGGCGTGGGAATTGTGCCGGGTACCATACTCGAACTACTCCCTGATGGCGAGGGCGTGGCTAATGTGAGCTCGTTTATGGGGCCGGATGGCGAAGTGCTCGGCCGGTATCAGAAGAAGAACCTGTGGCATCCTGAGCGGCCGCATCTTGTGGCGGATGTTGAGACGCCGCACACGGCGTTTGATACGCCCTGGGGACGGATGGGCATGCTGATTTGCTGGGATTTGGCGTTCCCGGAGGGATGCAGGGCGCTCACAACGGATGGGGCGCGTGTCGTGATTTGCCCTTCGTTCTGGCTCGCTGACGACGCTGGAGAAGGCGGCGCGGTGAACCCCCGCTGCGAGGACCTCTTCCTGAACAACGTGTGCGTTGCACGTGCGATGGAGAATACATGTGCGTTTGTGTTTGTAAATTGCGCCGCGCCGCTGGGCAGCAAGGATGGCAAGGACAGTCGAGGCGTCGAGTTCGCGGGACTGAGCCAGGTGGCTGTGCCGTTGAAGGGGGCGATGGGCAGGCTGGGGAATGCGGAGGGGATGAATGTTGTTGAGATGGACTTTGGGTTGTTGGATGTTGCGGAGGGGGTATATAAGGTTCGGCAGGATATTGCACGGGAGGGGTGGCATTATGGGCGGACGTGAGGGTTTCTCGGGAGAGCTGAGGATAAGAGGCGTTGAGATTTAGGATGTGGTTGTTGATGGTACGAGGGTACTGGTTAGTGTAGTGATGGATATGAATCGGAAACAGTATTGTATTTGGGGTATCACTATCTGTCAAACACGCCAGCCTGTTTGTTGGCTTAACCGACAAAGCACACTCTCATCAATAATCATGCTACTTAATCTTCCTCCCACAACCAAACTCGTTCATTCGTGTCCTCTCACATCTCAACAGGATTCGCGTCTTGCACCTCTAGAAACCTTCTCCTGAGCTCGATTCTATCGAAGCCGTGTTTATGGTTTAGACGTTTCCACTCCTTCTCTGCCTTTGCGACCTGCCTCTTCTCCTGCGCGCTCAGGTTAGCCCGAGAGGGATCTACAGTGTCCACCAACCGTAGGCTATCATCGTCTCGATCCGTCCAGATGCCCTCGTGGTTTTTGGGCACGCCTTGACCTGTTTGCAGGCTCTCCATTACTATGCCGGTGAGACCTCCAGGCGTCATGGTTGTGCGCTTGAGAGCCTCGACGACGTTGCGGTGTGAGTATCCGAATGACTCGTAATGCTGGATCCATTTGTTGATCTCTCTCTGGTTCTGGTCCTGGTTGGCCTTCATACGGCGTCTAGCTTCGTTGTCGGCGCTGTTGGGCTGAGGTTGCTGCATTTCCTCGGATTCGGCGTTCCTTCGCCAGTCTGTATTTGTGGATGTGTTGAAAGATGCGGGAAGTGTGCGCTTCTTTGCATTTGCGGCTCGCGGATTTGGAGGGACTCGTTGGGAAGTGTCGCGAGTGGCGAGGGGAATATTCGTAGTAATATGTTCCGGGTCGGACCGTCTGGCTACAGAAGTGATTTGTTTTGGGGATACTTTGTCAAGACCAGGAGTGACTGGGCTTGAATCCAACTGCTCGGATCTTAATTGCTGCGATGGCGTCGCTTCAAACGAGCTATGCTGTGACTGCAAATTTGGTAGCTGTTGCGATCCATCGAGGTCTCGAGCTGGACGATGAGCAACTGGTGACTGTCCAAGGCTAGGTGACCGAGATATACGGGTTCGATTTGACATGGCTGGGTCTCCAACATCTTCCGGCGTGTTTGAAATTTCTGATCGCGCATTCCCTCGCCTCCTCTTTGGAACATGAGGAGATGGCTGCCGTTCCGAGTCCGGTTGTCGTCTTTTCCGAGCCGTGTTTTGAGTTGGAGACGCTGGAACATATCCTGGCGGTGACGAAGGTAGGCCCATATGGTCCGCTACACCAACCGTTGACTCTGCGTGTCCCTCGTACGTGGCATTCTGACTGTCGTTTTCTAACATGTAATTGGCCATGGCCTCCAAAAACTCCATGAGGAAGTTCTCGTAGCATGCCTGCAGCTCCGTTGCAACCTCCTGAGCCACCTCCCAGGTATACCCCAGTTCCTCGGCCACCTTCATCCAGTCCACCTCTTCCTGCGGTACCTTTTGTGCCTCAACTAGGTTTCCTAGATCCCAAAGTTCGATAGTAATGCCACCGACAACTTGCTGTTTCTCGAAATCGAGGTCATTCGCAAGCATAAAGTCGTCCAAGTCGGAGTAAAACTGGTCTTTGACGGAATGTTGCGAGATTGCCTTGTCGTTGCGTGGGGTGGCTCGAGTTGGTGTTCGCGGACTAGCCTGGTGTGGGGATGTGCGCATCGGTCGGCTGTGTGTGCCTTGTTGAGCGCGTGTTGTAGGTTTCGGTGTGTTTGCGTTGGAAGTCCGGACCCCCGAGTCCTGTTGGCCACGTCTCTGGTCTCTTTCTGTATTCTGGTTCGACAAGCGGGTTCGAGACTCCGCCCTGACTTGTTCTTGACCACTCTCAACTACCTCATCCGGTGCCGTAGCCGCCATTTCCTTTAGTTGTCTATGTGGTCGTGTTGACAGCGTGTTGACCCATCTGTTCCTCCAAGACTGCCAAGGATGGCGCTGGTTCTGAAAACCCATCTGTTAGAATATGACCTTCGCCAAAGGGGGTTGGATACAAAAGACGAACGATATCCCCAAGTTCCTGATATATCTTGTTCCCAGCAAGTCCATCAGCTCCTGCAGTAAGCACCCATTTAGCTAGGATAGCGTCATCTTCCGCAGTAAATTTCGTACGGCTCGTCTTTACTGAGCGAGCCAGGACTGGATCAACACCGATCAAGTATCGATCTTTGAGCTGAATGACGCCGTTATTTACAGAATCCTCGATGAATTTCCAGCTATATGAGCCTGCAGGCACGTCTGACCTGAGGTGGTCGGCGATGAGGATGTCGGCGTTCTTCTCCAGAGGAACGACGTTGCCTCTATTGCTCTGGTGAGAGGTTAGACTAGCACCTGTGAATAACAGTTTTCTTATTTCTGTACCTTAATATTTTCCAGAAGTATTTTCCGGATCGGCACTTTCAGGGATACCCAGAATGAGATGCCCTCGAAGATATTGCCGCCTTCGGCGCTTTCGACGCCATTATATGCCACTGGCGGTACCATCTTCTTTCCAAGGCTAGATGCTGTTACCGTCTGGTTCTCAGTCGTAGGATGTGTAATGTGAGCGATTGTTTACGGTGGAACCAGCTTTACAGGTTTGCGTTCAGCTTTAACAATGAGTGTTCATAAATAGACTATTTGCGTCGCCCTTAGGACGCCTCGGCTGATCTCATAACGGGGCACTCGCAGTGAAGAGGGATCCAGGTTCATCGCGTATCATCGGTCAGTTAGCCATGTGCATTCTCAAGTGACCACCTCATGATTTGATGTTTGGCTGGGTGCAAGTCACTCTCCACGGTACGCGTGACGAGGGTCGCGCGATCACGTGGCAGACACCTCCAGGGATGAAAACAGGTACGTACCACAAGCTCTCTCATCAATTTAACGAGGTGAAAGATACCGCATAGATGCATAATCCAGGTCAGCCAGATCGCTCTGGTGACAGACACACCCTTGAGGCTAACCTCGGAGACACATTACGCAATCGAGTCACTGTGCAAGCAGTAGTAACTCTATTTCTTCGCTTTCTTCAGACAATATATATATATATGTATATGAGTCATTTTGATTTTGCTATCATGATATGCTTGTGACAGCTTTACAGTCTCAGCTGATAGCCCAGAGCACCGCCAAAACGTCCTTTTGCCATCTTGGTGAGAGCCGCCCGTGACGCCGCCGTCATGCTGTTCTCTCTAAAACCCACCATTTTTCTTATTCTGGGAATTTCTTTTTTTGTCTTTGTCACGTTCTTCGGCCGTCTACCGGCGTTGAGGTAAGTCAAAATATCCGAGCGAGTACGGGTTTTCCCACCGACGTTGTCGACTAGGTATTGATTCATCCGACACTAGGCACACGCCAATAGCTACCTTGCACAGACTGCTATGGGTTCGTGTACCCAATTCTCTGCTGGCCATAGACCAGAGGCTTACCTCCGGCAAATTGACCAACTCGCTATCGAAATTCGGCAACTACAATCATGTATGACCGGCATCCCACCATTGTGGTATGTCTAGCGCAGAAACACGCATCTGCCCCATTCGATGTTACTCCGACGCATATTAACTCTGCTAGATATTCTTTATCGCGGTAATGGTCATAGGAGAATATCTGTACCTCCCGGCAGTCTGGCCGCAGATAGGCTGGTTCACCAAGCTCACCGCTGTAATCACCGTCCTCATGCCCTTCACGTTCCTTTACCTCTCCTGTGCCAGTGATCCTGGCTACGTCACCCCCCGAAACCCACGCATACTACATGTCCCTCTACCCATACGACCATGCCTTGTTCCACCCTGGCAAGGAATGCAGCACATGTCATCATCTGAAGCCAGCGAGATCTAAGCACTGCAGCACGTGTAAGCGATGTGTCGCTAAGTCAGATCACCACTGCATCTTCATCAACTCTTGTGTGGGCTATGGGAATCAGCACTGGTTCTTACTTCTGCTCTTGTCCACAGCTCTCTTAACAACTTACGGCACGTTACTGGGAATGTCCCTTTTGTCGACGTCGATGAAGCAGCGCTACCCTCTGTGGTCCTTGTGGAAACCCAAGACAATGCCATGGAACCAGTATCTCTTGATCTGGGCCTGGGGAATACACCAAAGTGTCGCCTTGGGCGGAACGACGTTTCTCGCCCTCATGATCTCTCCACTTGTTTGGGGGCTGTGCGCATATACTCTATGGCTTGTTTATTGCGGCACGACGACAAACGAGTCGCTAAAATGGTCCGAATGGAAAGAGGATATGGCGGATGGGTATGCATACCGAAGGCAAATGCCCAAGAACAGGGAGAGGAACCTGAGTAATGAACCTCGATGCGCGAGATGGCCAGTCGAGCCGGAGCAGATTCTGGTATGTACAACCGACGGGAAGCCACCGCGGACCGACGCGAGGATGCAAGGCCAAGGCGAATGGGAACAAATCTGGGCTTTGAAAAGTGTAGAGAACCTCTATGATTTGGGACTATGGGACAATTTGGCAGATATATTTGTGACGGACTACACGTTTGGAGCCACGAAAGATGAGCTTCCTAGACAAACTAGACGTTCAAGGGAAGCAGCAAAGAGTGTTGCATACCCTTCGTAGTAAACTAAGTTCTGACTATGCTACGCTGTAGTAAACCTTGACCAACATCCCCCCTGCCGACACTGCTATAAAGGGGAGACGAAGGGGAAAATGAGTTACCTTCACAGAGCAGTTTAGTCGTGGTCTGGGATCCTCCTCGGCCAATTAGACGAGTTGCGACTACCAAGAAATATGATAAGAGGCTGTAGGGATAAAACGAGAGATAGTCCAATAGAACCATCCCACCAATACGATACAGGTGGCTTCTACTAAGGCTAAATATCCCTTTTAATTTATAGACGGGTGTTTGATATTATATGTTGCTTCCCTTTTTGTTTTTCTAATCATAACCACCAAGTTGCAGATGGCATAGCTCCGTGAAGCCAGCCAGGTTGGAGCAATTTGAGGAGTCCCGCTTTTTTGGGCAACTTGTGGGGGGACAAGGCTCAGGTAAAATTCTAGAGCATTCTCTTTGTTTTCCTTCGCCAGCACTCAAGCTTTGCTATTCCTCTTCCTTCATTAACCTTTTCTACCTTTGCACATCACGTCTTTGCGCTCTGCTCTAATATTTACGCTTCTCGCAAGCTACATTCCACACTGTAAGTTTGCCTACATGCTATTTGTTTGCCTTTGGAACACCCCTTCACCTGCATCCGCCACGCTCTTGATTCCTTTGTTCCTTTTCCCGTCCCTCGCGCAGTCTTGCATGATGATATACCAGCTGGCACCAGTCATAGAGTGACTTGTACTCCCTTTCATTGATGACAGAATTGCTGTGGTTTTTTAAACCCATATTGACCTTGCTACTGCCAACTCCAACTTTGTCGCTGTTGCCTCGCCACAATTGATGGTTTCTTGTGCTAACATTGGCATTGGCTAGAAATACCTCAATTAGCCCCGACTTTCTCGTGCTGAGTTTGTTACTTCATCTCCGCGATGGTTCTCCACAACCCCAACAACTGGCATTGGGTCAACAAGGACGTCTCACCATGGGCGAAGCAGTGGTTCGATGACAACCTGACTAAGCTCGAGGCGGAAAATGGCGATGTTAAGGCCAAGATTAGCAAGGTCCAGAGCATGGATGGCGATGTGGACGTCAGCCAGCGCACCGAAAGGCAAGGCTGATACCAATATTCGATGGTGGAAAACTAAACTAGATTGAATACACTCGCCGTTACGATTTCCCATGCCTCATTGAGACGTGGCGGGTTTCATGGATGCTGACTTCTCGACGCTACCGAGGGGTCCATCCCCCCGGACGCCGAAGAGGGTCCTCTGGCACTATTACAGTGCCGGAGGCTGTGCCACATGATACACCGACGAAGATGAGTAGGTGGTACGTCCAATCCTGCGCCAATCGTACCTGTAGGCTTTGACGTACTTGTATCTCTAACTATAGAAGTAGTTTGCCGTAGACATCATCTCAGAATCCAAGGACGAAGCAGGCCTGTAAAGGATCTCGTACGATCAAACGTTATTCCCAGCTACGGCGCGAATTTAAAAGCTTGCTCCCGCTCCTCATTGCCGAGCACGGAAAAGATATTCAGCACGTGGCCGGCTCCAATCCCTCAAGTGGCTTCTCGACCCCCAAAAACTATGTCCAGACAACCGGCTTCCAAGTCAGCCGCGGTAGCTGACGCGCCCACAAGCTCTAGTGGTATTGTCAACACGGTGACTGTTACTGACAATGAGGAGTTCCGCACGACTGCCGAGGAGCTGTACCAAACCTTCGTAGACCCTGCACGGATAGCTGCGTTCACCCGCTCCCCCCCCAAGGTGTTTGAGGGCGCACAAAAAGGTGGCAAGTTCGAGCTGTTTGGTGGCAATGTTTCCGGCGAGTACCTCGAGCTCGATGCTCCTAAGAAGGTCGTACAAAGTTGGCGATTGGCTCAATGGCCTGCAGGTCACTTTTCCACACTTCAGATTGAATTTGACCAGAATGATGTGGATCATGTCACCACCATGCGCGTGACATGGAAGGGCGTCCCGGTTGGCCAGGAAGAGGTTACGAAGCGAAATTGGATTGAGTACTATGTCAAAAGCATTAAACAAACATTTGGGTACGTCGAATCATCTACGGCAGGCACTCTCATCAGTAATACTAACACCTATCCACACAGATTTGGCACCATGCTATAGATGTTAAAAGAAAAAAACAAGCAAATATGAGGAGGGCCAACTTTGGGTTGACCTGGATCGATACGCTCTAGATGAGAGTAGTGAATATGGGAGTCGAAATTTCTACTACGGCGGCGGAGGATCAAGCCTACTAGTAGTCTTGAGATTGGTCCTTGGGGACCTAGATGCGTGTGGGTATTATATATATGAGCAATGTTGATGAGCGTACTCAAGAATAGAAACAAGTAGCAATTACCTTGTACCATGTTTCGTTTCGTTTAACGTCAAAGTTGCCGTTCCGGTGATCCGAACACCATATGGAGAGCTGTTGCTACAGTTCACGAAGTGTCGGGAGCTCTGGTTTTGCAAGTAGACTGGCCTATTATTGACATGTGAACTTGATTCAAACATACTATTAGGCAGATCCTGCAAAGTCTGAGCTCTATTAGCTCTCGGAGAGTTCGAGCGGAGGACAGCAACTCATGTTGGTTGGATAGTATGTTGAGTGAATTCTCTTATTTGACTTCATCAGTATCGGCCTCCGTGGTCTGTTACCTGCCAACTTCTCCTCTAATTCCTTTGTGTAAGTGACGATCCTCCTGACCTGTCAAAGCCACTCGAACACATAGAAAAATGGCTGAAGGTCGAACCCACTTTCGTCTGGATTGTATGGGGAAAGATGCACACCTGAAGTAATTGTGATGGTTCTTTTATGGTTGACGACATAATAACGGAGAGCCTGAAGATGGATGTTCGTCGATCGCAGCCCAAGTTTGGTCGTAGGTGTGGCGATGAATTTGGTTAGAAATGGGAGGCCCCATTTCTCTCCGGCGCGCCACTGAAATGCCTTTGCGTCATTCTTTGATACGCTGCCACGGGGTGTGAGATCTATTCAACCGGCGTCCTGTCAAAAGATTAGCCCATGATTGATGTCTACAATTGTTGCTCATAGAAGTCTCCAAAAAGGTATTCTCAAGGGGGATTGAAACGGATAAGCCTCTTACCAATTCATTTTGTATATTAGCTGCGGTGACTCTGCTGGTGTTAGTAGCATAACGTCGCTCTAAGGATAGGACAATTCTATCTCGTCGATAATGCCTTGCCCTAACGGACTTTCAACCTTCAACAGCTTAACATTGAAGTAAGTCTGCCGTAAAAAAAACCTGTAGTTACGTTGTACAAACAGAAACAAAGCCTCTCATGACTCTTGCCTGGAGCTAATTTCCTTGCCATCACCAACTGATGAGTGTTGAAGAGCACTGCGTCAATCTCTTGGCGTTTAGGTCAATACCAGACACCTGAATACTAAACTCCAGGTAAAATCAGCATGAGAGTATTTGCGACAACAAAAGGGCTTCACAAGCTACCTGGGCTAAGCGATCAATGCGCTGTCGGTTCTCGTTAAGGGAACACAACAGAGTGCATATGCTTTTGGGAAGAAAGACATGGGTGCATCATCGACGCCATGACTGGAATATTAGCCCTCGACATAGCAACTCTTTATGCGAATGTCTCGTAGATCATGTCTTGTTGCATGACAATGTAGGAAGAAATTATGACAGAGGAGGAGTCACCTCCAGAATGTCTCCCCATCCCTTACGCCTCAGTGACTCTAACCTGGGATAGAGGAGACTTTCGGTCGGGGCCTCATTCAACACCGTTATTCAAATGATAAAGGCATCCGATAATGACGTAGAAAGACACCTCTGAGTATATTCCACAAAAGTTTTGGCAAATCTTCAAGGGTAGCTCCAAGAGCTTCTTGTACAAGACGCTGATACCATTGGTGGAGCCACCGTCTGGTATGTCCTTGAGCAGCCGATGGTATTGTGATGCTTTGAGCGGCTGAACGTCTGGAAACTATCGTCAAGCACTTTTCGAGAGGCGAGAAGAGCTTCAACCGAAGTCTAGACATTGCGTTAAGGGTGGAAACTCGCCGACACCTGTTACAATGTGATAGTACTATGTACTCCCTAGCCGAATTGCTAAGCGCCGGCATCGATTCTTTCACCTGCAGGTGCAATCTAGTGGCCAATGACAGGCTAGTAGTTTGAACAAAAGAGCTCCTAAAATAGACCTGGCCTATTAGCGGGTCACGGGGGACCACTCTATTGCTCTAGATCGACCAACAGGAGAAGCTGAATGTGATTTGATTTCAAGGCGGGGCATAAAGTACCCTGAACCTCGCCCAGACGGGCAATGGCTGAAAGTTAGAGGTAGGAAATAGGTACCCGGCAATGTTTTATGAGCCTAAGATCTGGACCCAAGGGCATGGGAACAGAGTAAGTTGAAGTGAGGCAAACGCACGCCGGCGTAGTATGAGGCATATCCTGTGGCTACTCACCGCAAGTGCAAGTCATTGTGACCTCGATACAGAGCACGACGAATATCCAACTGCCACGCGCTGGTCTCTCCAATGACGTCTCCACCAATGGAACCGGAACGACTACCCCGTTTGAAGTCTTTCGTAATATTGCTTCAGATGCGTAGTACTGCTATCCCTACTAAAACGTATTGCCCTGAAACATGTTACATGTCTCGACGAAATAGTATTCTACTGGGCAGGCACGAGGGAAGCAGTACTCTGCACATTCAAGGACGTCTGTACGGTACCTACGAGTCTTGGCACTGAGAAGTTTTGTGGCAGACCAAAAACCCCACTGAAATGTAGGTACTCCTTCCGTTCTGCATGCGAGTTCCCCAACTAACCCCGAATATCCATCCGCTGCCTGCCTGCTGTCTGACATAGAGCGAACACATGCATCTCAATCACACAGTCCTTGGGCTTTAGGTATATGCAACCAAGATTAAATATGGCCGAGTATATGGTTTTGAGGCACTTCCCAAGGTCACACGCCATTCATTTGACGACTTCTGCAAGCGAGCCAGACAGACGCGGGAACCAACAAGGAGCTGGACAAAACAGTAGTAGTGGCTAATTACGAGAGACCGCCAAACTAGTGACACGGATGATACCAGAACAAGGCATCCCACGGATCTGCCCCGAGCGGGCTTAGCCTCTTGTCACTATTGCCAGGGTCTTTCGTTAGATGGAGGGGAGGAGAAGAGTCTGAAGAGATGACACAATCTCAAATGGGTGCATGGGAACCTGTTCTGACTGGCCAGCTGGCTGGACAGGCGTGGAGGGTCAGGTTGGTACTTTGCAGAGGCATGAGAAAAGTAGTGTGTACGAAACTCCGCCCACCAGGGCCACACATAAAAAAAGGGACAGGTACTTTAACCACACCCCCAGAGTGATGTAACTTCCTCCTCCTCTGCTGCGAGAGGGGATCATGATCCGGCCTTGCGTGCCTGCCTACAATTGAAACCCGCTCAGGCCATCACCAGCGTCTAGGATTATTTACACCACTTGCGATCACTGGTGGTGGCCTGGCCTGCATCATGTCGTCCAGTAGCATCGAGCCCTCGAGCTCTTCCATCTCATCCATGATGCCACCTTCCCCTCTATTCCTTTCTCGGCGTGGCAATCACTGCCGTTGAATTGTCCTCTGACCGCACCCACTCCAGATTGGCTGTCGGCGAGGTTGCACTGGGAAGGAAGTGTTGAGATATTTGATTTGTTCATCGCTTCTTGCTGTCACTCTCCCCTCTTTCCCCCAGCCTCTCGGATTGCGGCTTGATAGGAGGAGCCTCTTCTCCAACGAACAACCAGCATCTGATACGGTGATTGATGCAGGGTGTCTGATAGTCCCGCGACTGTGGAGGACTTGGTGACAGTTACTAGCCAGGGGGGCATCATCCTTGGCCTTGCGAGTTGCTGGAAGCCCACCAGCCTGCACGCCCTGCAACCCGCATCTCGAAAGGGTACTGCTTCTGTCCCTTGACTGGACGCGGCCATCGAGGGGCGCTCTTTTTTTAGCACAACTCTCGATATTGGCCCTTTTCATCCCACTTACCGACTATTCCACTTGGTCCTTTTGCGGAGGCTATTCTTGTCAACCATCTACGCGTGAAATTACCCCGGAGACCTGAAGGCCCTGGTCAAGCTATTGTTTTGTAGCAGGGAACGGTGTGCTTGCGCGCGCACGGCGGCTGTCGTGCCGCTGAACCTGGAACCTGAGCCAACATGGCCACTTCTCGCGACCCAGCGCGCCTCCGTCAAGGCCTCAACCCCCTCTCAACCTCGTCCCTCGGCGCCTTCAATGGTCAAGTTAATACGCCCATGTCTGCAATCTCCATGGCGTCGTCTTTTACTCAATCTGTCCAGACGCCTGCCAGCGCTATTCAACCTTACAATCCCCAGGAGTGGGTAGCGTCACCGGCCCCAGTGTCGGCCACGGCCCCGATGGCAGACCGACCACTACAGTTCCAGCCAGAGGCGCCAGGTACGCAGTCTTTCAGCGTGAATGGGATGAGGATGTAGATCTTATTTTCTCACCGTTGCTCTTACTGATACATCATGTTTACAGCTCCGCCACCTCCCCCGTATAGCCCTCCAAGGTCTCAGCGACCACGGCCGATAAGCACTGCCTTTGAGCATACCGTCGTGCTGGCCTCAACGCCTCCGCCGCCACGCCTCACCCATCCGACAGTTCTTCGACCGTCGCCCGAACCACAGCCAAACCGCTCGTATCCACCCCCACCCGGCGCGGGCGGCCGTGGAGCGTCTCGAGAACGGCGATTCGGACTCCCTTCACTCTCTCGGCGAAAGGACAGTGACCAATCCTCATCTGGCTCGCCCGACCAGCAACCCCCTCCGCCGCCCGCCAGGCGAAGCATGGGACCATTCTTAAGCCATGCTCCAGATCCTCAACCGGGGCCGTCATCCTCCGCTGCACATCAACCTGTTTTCCCTCCGGCATCTCGAAGAGCGGCATCCACTGGCGCCATTGATACACCGACCTCTGCGCGCTCACGATCGACCTCGCAAACGAGATGGGCACCCGGAATGCCTCTTCCACCTCCACCCCCCGGGCCCCCACCACCTGGATCGAGGTCGCAGAGTGTGCAGAGCATAGACAGGGCAACTGTCCCCATTATCTCACCTCCCACTCGCCGACCACCACCCAGTGGAGTTGCTTCCCTGGGACCCGTTCCTCCTACGCCGGCGGATTGGGTAGATACTGATGCGCAGCCAAGTCAATCAAGCAGAGGTCGATCCCCTGGATTGACTATTGATACTGAAACGGCAAATACGTCAGATCAGGTCCCTGAGGCCCCAGCATCCTCTTCAAGCGCAAGTGGTCTGAACCGAGCTAGGGCAGTGCGTCATGACAAGACCATTATCCAACGAAGAACTGAGAGTAGGACGCGGCATGTCTCGGGGAGCTCCATTGACGCAGGGGCGCATCGGCACATGATATCCGACATTCTGGTGCCAACGAGTGCCAATGGCATCAGCCGCAAGCTCACCATTGGCAAATCCACGCCTCGTAGCGGCACTGCTCCTGACATGCCTCGGACGGGGGAGTCGTCTGGGTATCATGATTCGCGAAACTCCACCCCTAGAGGCCCAGCCTCTGCCAACCTTACGCAGCTTGAGACTTCCACGCCGCCGTTCTCCCCTTACCCGGTCAAGGCAATCCATTCCGCAAGCTCACAGTCAGTCGCCCCCAAATCGCTACCGACACCACCGCCTCAAGTTCGGTCCGCATCCAGCTCGCAGCCCCGAGACGCATCTCGCCCCCCGGTTTCTGCCACAACTCCCTCTCTCAAGCACATACTTGTACACCAGAGCGCCGAGCAGTTTTCTTCTGGGACGATTGAAAGATTCCAGGCATTTGCAATCAAAGAAGCCTCCGCCGCCACCGATGCAGATCGTGTGCGTATTTTTGCCGACTTTGTTGTCAGTGAGTCTCGAATTCGACGCGAGAGATACTCCTCTGCCATTGGGGCTATGGGCTCCGAGATTTTCGACTTGACCCGTGATCTCTTCCGACCCATGACTGCCCCGCGGCGGGAATCGGTTACGTCTCAGGAAGAGCTTACCCCCGCATCGACAGAACCAAATCGTTCTGGTAGGGATTCTAGAGGCTCAAACTATCACAACGATGGGCTATCCAGCTCGGCCCCGGCATCAGCAAACCTCCCGGCATCACCAAGTGGTGCTCCACCGGGCGCAAACGGCGGCAATTGGACCTCCAACTACATGCCATCACTGTCTCCTATTCTCAGCATGAGCGTCAGCGACAATTACGATAACGGAAGCTCTCGAGGTAGGCCACCAAGCCGCTGGTGGGAGACAGATTCTCAGGGAGACGGTTCCCGCGGGTTTGAACGATCTAAGAGAGAATCGAAGTACATGGGGGTCCCCAAGGAGAAGTGGGTAGAAACAGATCAAAGCCTGGCGGCTTATGGCACACCTAGTGATCAAGGTTCTTCGTCCAACTATCCTCCCGAGAAAGTCGGCTGGCACGAACCAGAGGAAGCCGCCTGGACGCCGCAACCCTTGAGGCACTCGGATCTTTCATTAGGGTCTAGCCCGTCTCCTGCCGCGCATGGCCACGACTGGTTGGATGTTTCTCGGCTTGTGACCATGCCGCCCCCTTATCCTCGGCATCACCCTGCCGTAAACAACAACCACCCACAGTTGACGGCGACGCGAACGTGTGTACGAACCCTGAGCGAAATGACCGAAGTAGATGCTGCCAAGGAACAGTTTGTCCTCAGCAGCTCCAAACGTCGTGAAGAGTTCACACAGGCAGCTGCCGAGCGCCGACAGGCTCTCAAGACAAATCTTCAAAAAGAGATCGAGTCTGGGAATATTGGTTACGCAGATGCGGCAGTGATTGAATCTGACTCACAGGAGCAAGAGAAGAGCAAGAAGAAGGAATTGGAAAAGGCCGACTACGAGCAATTTCAGAACGACGTCGTGTTGCCACTCAATGACTTGATGACACAACGTATCTCGCGTGCCACCGAGTTGTTCGACGACCTGGCCCGCCAGTTGTTCGATCATGGAGAGAATGATGCAGATATGCCTCAAGAAGAAGGAGATGATCGGCCCGAGCTCCTCGAAAAGCTGACTCTACTTAAGTGGATTTTTGAGACTCGTGAAGTACTCCACCGCGTTATCTACGACCTCCTTTCAGACCGTAACGACCGTTTCCGCGAAGTAGTTCTTAGTCCGTATCGACTTTCCGGTAATGCCGAGAAGCTGAAACAGGCTGAGGTCTTCTTCGATGAGGACAATGCTAAGCGTGAATATGCCTACGCCAACGAAGTACTGGATCGGGCGAGAGGGATTCGGTCAGTCATGGAGGAGGCGGTTGAACGTGGCGTCGCCCTGCAATTATCGGCATTCTGGGACATTGCTCCGCCACTGCGGAGACTTCTGGATAGTATTCCCCTTGACCTCGAAGGCTTCAATATTCAGATTCCGCCATCTGAATTTGACGAGAACCCAGCATACCGCGACCACCCAATGCAGTATCTCTTTAGCCTCGTCCTTCACACAGAAAAGAGTACCTATCAGTTCATCGAGTCACACACCAATCTCCTATGTCTTTTGCACGAGGTGAAAGGCGCCGTGGTCAATGCGAAGGCTAAGGTCCTGGCTTCACAGGCGGCAGAAGCCGATGGCACAGCCATCAGTGCAGGGGAGCGTGAGACACGGGCACAGGCAATGCGTCAGACCGAAGACTGTCGTCTGACGGAAGATCTCAAGGAGAAGGTGCGAGCCGTTCAAGATCAATGGCATGCTTCGCTTGGCGAGGGCATAAAAAATGTCAAGGAGCGAACTGGCGAGTGGCTGTTGCAGACAGGAGGATGGGATGAGACGTTGGAGGAAGGCAATTTCGGCGGCGCATAGATGTGTCTGATAGGGGAAGGGACTATTACTACTTTATGGAGAAGAGAGCAAGCGATGGGTGAAGGCTCGAATGTGTTTTGAGTCTCGACACGACTGGTGTCATGGAGAAGCATTTTGGTGGAGTTGTTTGCAAGACGATGATATACCCCCTAGTGAGTCTGATTGGTACTTGAATGTCCTAAGCCAATCCATATTCACGTTAGAACGAGTTTACAGTAACGGATTAAATGAGAAGACGATTGCCGAGGAAAGATATTGATAACTATAGAGGGTATCCATCCATAAATACATCCCTTTTGTACATGTTTTACAGTCTTGACGTAGTATTGAAGCCCTGTTGCGCCGGGCACCGGACCAGATGTCATCTTTGATCTTTCTCGTGAATCATCGCTAGCCGTACCGCTTCTGTCTTGCTCTCCTGTGACGTCCACATCTTATCATCCGGTTATATGATGCAGCATACGGCTCACGTTTGCGTTGGCGAATCCTCCGTTGAGAATATACGAGAAACGTGTCCAATGATCCCCGGACTATGAGCCCTAAAATCCACACCGAGATTTCAGCATCTGCGATATGATGCTCCTTACTCAACGCACGCAGACGTAGCGACATCAACAACACACTCATGCTTCTTTTATACCCCAGTCCTCACTTTGCCTCCCCCTCGGCCGTGTACGAAACTGGCATATTCATCCCCACCCGCCTCGCAGATAGGCGCACGCGCTCCTCGTCGGCCATGTCCATTCCGGGGTTATACCGCTCGAGGAGGGTGGCGTAGGTGCGCTGGGAGCGGAGGTACGTGACGAGCTGCTCAGCTACGGGGGCGGAGTTGGCTGTGACGAGCTTGCTGGCTTCGGGGTCGCGGATGTTGGTGAAGGAGGCGCGGAGGCGGGTTTGGATTGGCGAGCGAGGCGTGGCGAGGATGGGTCGCGGGGGGAGTTCGCGGAGCAGGGAGCGGTAGAGGGAGCGGAGGCGGGCGGGTGAGGGAGTGGCAGTGGTCGCCATGATTGAGGCGTGTTGATGGCGCTCGTGGGAGTTGGACGATTAGATTGTTGGATGAATGAAGCCCAACTCAATTGCGAACCCAGAGGTCGTGCAGATCAGAGTGGTGTTGCACAACCCGCCAGAAAATTACAGCGCCCCGGGGAAAACTAATAGCGCACCTCAGCGCCCCGTAGCCCCCTACAGCGGAGTAATCCAGCCCGGCAGCCACAAGGCGCATCATCGGCTCATCGGCGGATCCACGCGCGGACATCCCACTTCGTCCCGCTCCGATGAATAGCCTCGATACACTTTTGGACTCCGACATGTTACTGACGCATCACTGCTCACAGACAGCGCCAATTCGATATATAGCTTCGCACCCCGTTAACCGCTGGGTCTCTTCTCCCCTTGCCCTTGCTCCATTGTAGTTGATGGGTACACAGCGTCGTCGTCAACCTCCCCGCCATAGAACCCCGCCGTCTTCTTCATCGCCGTCGTCGCCCTCCACACTGCGAACTCTCGTTCTCGGATCCGCACTGCTGCTCCTCGCACTCGCTGTTCTCCTCCCACAGTCTCCCACCACATCGCTCATCTCCTCTTCCATCTTCACAACTACCGCCGCCGCAATTGCTGCTCTCGTCCCCCGTCGTCTGGCCCAACTTACCGGCCACTTCTCACTCTTCCCCAGCCGAATCTTCTCCTCTACTGCCACCATGAGCCAACCCTACGCCCGCGAACTCCAAGTCGCCCAGCTCGCCGTCCAGCGCGCCAGCATCCTGACCAAGCGCGTGTTCCACGAAAAGGCCAAGGGCACCGTCGACAAGAACGACAAGTCCCCCGTTACCATTGGCGACTTTGGCGCCCAGGCGCTCATCATCTCGGCCCTGCGCCACCACTTCCCAGCTGATGCCATCGTTGCAGAGGAGGAAGCCGCCCAGCTCCACGGGGATGCTAACCTGAGGGATACAATCTGGGACCTCGTCAAGGACACTAAGCTCAGCGATGCTGCCGCAGAAGACACCCTCGGCGGACCCATCAAGAGTGTAGAGTCCATGCTGGAGCTCATCGACCTCGGCAACAGCAAAGGCGGCTCCCAGGGTCGCATCTGGACCATCGACCCCATCGACGGTACAAAGGGTTTCCTCCGCGGTGGCCAATACGCCGTGTGCCTCGGTCTCATGGTAGACGGCGAGGTGAAACTCGGTGTCTTGGGCTGCCCCAACCTGCCCATCGATGACGCCGCTCGCCTAACCGCCGATATTGGTGCCGACCAGACAGATGAGGGCCGCGGCGTCCTCTTCTCTGCTGTAGAGGGCAAGGGCGCCACAAGCCGAGCTCTGACTGATGGCCAACTTGCCGAGGAGCGCCCCATCTCCATGCGCCCCATCAGCGACCTCACCAAGGCTACGTTCTGCGAGAGCGTCGAGGCAGGCCACTCCTCCCACGGAGACCAAGCCAACATCTCCAAGAAGCTGAACATCACGGCGCCTAGCGTGCGCATGGATAGCCAGGCCAAGTACGGCTCCATTGCGCGCGGCGCAGGGGACATCTACCTCCGTCTGCCTACGAGCGCGACGTACCAGGAGAAGATCTGGGACCATGCTGCCGGCGATCTCATTGTACGGGAGGCGGGTGGCCAAGTCACTGATATCCATGGCAAGAGGTTAGATTTCAGCGTTGGCCGTACGCTGGCTAATAATAAGGGCGTTGTTGCTGCGCCGGCTGCTGTGCACGGCGAGGTTCTGCAGGCGGTGCAGGAGGTGCTGAATGCGAAGCAGTAGAGAGAGAGAGAGAGAGAGAGAGAGAGAGAGAGAGTGTGTGTGGGGGGGGGGGGGGGGGGGGCTACACTGGAGATGTGTGACGAGTTTACAGAAAAAGCCATTATGAAACAAATAGAATGGGCGTTGAAATAGATTATCTAGACGCCCAATTTATAAAGCTACAGATATAATACATTTTGCGTATCCTTCAGCCCCTTCGAAAATAACATCCGAGGAGGCCATATTGTACATTCCCAGATACACCACCACCCTCCGACACAGCCGCAAATTCCACCTCGTAGCCCTTCCAACCAGAAGTAAACAGCAGTAATAGCACCCGTCTATTTAATCTTCTTCTGCTTCAGCTTGATAGTCTGGTCATTAATAAACACACCCTTGCCCTTATACGGCTCCGGCGGCCTCCACTTGCGTACCCTCCCCGCAAACGACATGAGGACCTCCCGGTCCGTGCCCTCAATCAAAATTCGCGTAGGCGAAGGCGTCGTCACCGTCACGCCCGCCGGGATGCCCTCCTCGACGGGGTGCGTGAAGCCCAGCTTCAAACATAGGAACTTCTGGCCCGGGAACTGCTCCTTTGCGCCGCGCTGTTCCACACTCGCTCTGTAGCCCACGCCCACGAGGCGGAGGATGGCCGTGTGGCCTTCGTAGACGCCCGTTACGTAGTTGTTGAGGTATGACCAGGAGGTACCTAGGGTTGAAGTTAGCTTTTGTCTACCGGTTCATTGGGACACCATGTTCTCTCTAGAAGCTTTCGCTGCCAGTGGCTCTTGAATCCTAACAGTGTGCATATCGAACTCACCCCACATCTCCTTTTGTTGCTTCTCATTCACGTCCTTGATACTCAGCGACACCGTCTTGTTAACCAAGTCCTGCTCTAGAGTCACAAACTCCGGCACATCAAGATTCAACGTCCCTAGAAAGCCAATGCGTCAGCAAAAGACAATCCTTCAGTAGAGCGACCACCAAGTCATGGTCCTTCAACACAACTGGCCAACCAACCTAAAGGGCCTTTGACCGTAATCGTCTTCTTCACAATTGGCAAGTAAGAAGTCGCATTCTTCGTCGACGTCAGGTCCCCCACAACCAGCTCAACTCCGGGCGGTATCGAAATCGGTGTCCTGCCCAGCTTGGAGGATCGGCTTGTCGTAGTCGAGAACTGTCGCGGTGCGTGCCTCTGCCAGGCTGGTACGAGGAAACCTGGCACGGTCACGACTCTGGATTTCGGAATGACATGGCGTAGTGTCTTCCCACTGCTGGGAGCAAATACTGCCGCCATTGAGTCCACCCTTTGTCGTTTCTATCAGATAGAGGGTGTCCGTGACAGGGCATCACCAGTTGTATCGAGGTATTGTTCGAGGGACTTTTCATGCTGAGTCATTCAGTCACGTGATGACCATTCGGCTTCAACAACGCTCCTAACCTAGTCGGTCGCCTTCGCATTCACTACACATTTATTGAGCTTCCATGAGCTTGTAGACAGACAGACAGACAGACAGACACAGTAGCGCAGCCTAGTCAGAATATTAATGACTACTAGAAACGTTTTACTCAATATTGTACAACAGTACTTGCTAGTTTCGAATTGGTTTCGCACAATTGCTATGTGAATTGTACTACCACTCAAGGATATCTAGAAACCCCGGTGCTACAATTACCTCCACTAAACCCGAAGCGAATTTCTTTCTGCCCCATTACTACTGCTGAGTTAATCATAGGGCTCTGGAGCGCTCAGCTCAGGTACAAAAAATACTGAGGGTTGGGGCTTTACGCCTCAAGATCATGCTCAGGCGCCTCCTCCTCGTACTCCTCTTCCTCCTCATCAATACCAGCATCCTGGTATTGCTGATACTCAGAGACCAAATCGTTCATGTTAGACTCGGCTTCAGTGAACTCCATCTCGTCCATACCCTCACCAGTGTACCAATGCAAGAAAGCCTTGCGCCTGAACATGGCAGTGAACTGCTCACCAATACGCTTGAAGAGCTCCTGGATAGAGGTGGAATTTCCGATGAAGGTGGAGGACATCTTCAGGCCACGGGGGGGGATGGCGCAGAGAGCGGTCTGAATGTTGTTGGGGATCCATTCGACGAAGTAGGAAGAGTTCTTGCTCTGCACGTTACGCGTCTGATCCTCAACTTCCTTCATAGCGACCTTACCACGGCTTTAAGAAAATTGTCAGTAAAAACATTGGTAATTGACTTGGAGAGTACGAAACTCACAAAATGGCGCAGCAGGTCAGGTAACGACCGTTGCGGAAGTCAGAAGCAGCCATCATGTTCTTGGGGTCGAACATCTGCTGGGTCAACTCCGGCACGCTGACGGCACGGAAAGAGTGGGCACCACGGCTGGTCAGGGGGGCGAAGCCGACCATGAAGAAGTGCAGACGAGGGAAAGGAACCATGTTGACAGCCAACTTGCGGAGATCAGAGTTGAGCTGACCGGGGAAACGCAGGCAGGTGGTAACACCGGACATGACGGCGGAGACCAGGTAGTTGAGGTCGCCGTACGAGGGGTTGGATAGCTTCAGGGTGCGGATGCAGATGTCGTAGAGGGCCTCGTTGTCGATACAGAAGGTCTCATCGGAGTTCTCGACAAGCTGATGGACGGAGAGAGTAGCGTTGTAAGGCTCGACAACGGTGTCAGAGACCTTGGGGGAGGGAACGACGGAGAAAGTGGCCATCATTCGATCGGGGAACTCCTCGCGGATCTTGGAGATAAGCAAGGTACCCATACCAGCGCCGGTACCACCACCAAGGGAGTGGGTGATCTGGAAGCCCTGGAGGCAGTCACAGCCCTCAGCCTCGCGACGAACGACATCGAGAACGGCATCAACGAGTTCAGCACCCTCGGTGTAATGACCCTTGGCCCAGTTGTTTCCGGCACCAGACTGGCCGAAGACAAAGTTGTCAGGTCGGAAGAGCTGGCCGAAAGGTCCAGCACGGACGGCATCCATGGTACCAGGCTCGAGATCGACGAGGACAGCGCGAGGAACATACTTGTTGCCAGAAGCCTACAGAGTGATTAGTGAAAACAGTAATAAACGATACAGGTGGGGGAAATTTGCATAGAGCCACGTACCTCGTTGAAATAGACGCTCATACGCTCGAGTTGGAGCTCAGAGGTGCCATTGTAGACACCATTGCTGTCGAGACCGTGCTCGCCAGAGATGGTCTGCCAGAAAGCAGCACCAATTTGGTTACCCTGTTAAATATGTGAGCCCCGCACAATGAGTTGCCAGTCGACCAGACAAGAATATCACTTACGCACTGACCAGTCTGAAGGTGAACCTATAGCACAAGAACATGGATGGTTAGCAAAAGAATTCGACTCGTCAACCATCACCAAAACCTCAACCTGTTGGGAAATTTCAGGTTGGGGAATCGGGACGTGGAATGCGCGGCGGGGTAAAATCAGGGGCTCGATTTTTGGTGTCAAACAGACGCGTCGTGGGGGATAGGAGACAAAGGCAACTCACAATCTCACGCATATTGACGATTTGTTAAAATGTCGTAAACGGGACGAGATGATGGATGAGCAGGAGTTGGTCGGATAAGGGAGTCTCGAGAGCTAAAGAGAGCTTCCAAGATGGCGAATGTTGGTGTAGGATGGAGTAGGGAAAGGTGGGAAGAAGAGTGTTGATTTTTGTTGGAGGCGGATAGAATTGGTTCACCGCCACGACCCCATGCCACCAGCCGGGGGGAGGAAAGTGGGTGCGGGCCTCTACTGCTCTCCTACTCTCGCTTGTTTACTATGTGGCCCGTGCATCTCCAAGACAGGCAAGGCGCCAGCGAATGATACCCGCCAAAATCTACCGCAGTGTGTCACTTCAGCACAGATTAGAACTAGTCCCTTGATTATCAAGGATGATACAACGGCCCGCAGTTTACCAAAGCCTCAAACCAATTGTTTATGCAATTTCTAAACCAGGATGCCTATCAGTTCCTTCATCATGAACAGGCGGACCACTGATTACATGGATGACTGATTCCAACATCTTGCGGGTGCGTATTTGTTGAAGATAACTAGCTACCTACCTAGGCAGCGAGGATATTATTTTCCCGCCTTGCAGCGAGATGAAGAAATGCCCCACCATCTATCATATTGGGCCTTAAACTGGGGTACTCATCAAGCCGAGGACCACTCATTTTCGGTAACCAACAAATGTTGAATCCCCCATTGTTTTGTTTGCCAACGGCTCTTTGTTCAATGGCGTGTCATTATTGGCTTCTGTCTTGTTCCTCAAGCTGTATACGAACCGCATGCCGGTATTCCTACACTCAAATAGTGCAATGTACCGGTTTGCGGTTGCACATGCCCTCATGCACAAGGCAGACTGGCAGCGTGGACTTGTGTTTCCTCTTGGGAAAACATGTTGAACTCAATGATATGGAGGTTGGATACTAATCCCTGGCACGGAAAAGGACTGATTACTCATGCGGAAACAGTACGTGATACATCATCAAGGCTACCATTTGCTAGCTACAGTGCAATCAGATTCTAGGCATCGATCAATGAGCCTTCACAACACCGGCGGCGTCTGCCTGGGCCGAAATCCTCTTCTTGTAAGCCTGCACGTCACCAGAGAACTTCTCTACAGTTCCGCCGTCGCACACCCATAGTGATTTGCAAACCATTTGCAACATGGTCACGTCGTGAGAAACCATGAGCACGCCACCCTGGAACTGGTTGAGCGCATCGGCCAGGGCATCCATAGCTTCGATATCCAAGTGATTGGACGGTTCGTCCAGCACCAGAATGTGTGGGTTCGTCAGGGCCAGACAGGCAAACGCAACACGAGACTTTTGTCCACCAGAGAGCAGCTCCATTTTTTGTAGACCAGTTGTGCCTGTGATACCAAATGCTCCCAGCTGCCTACGATATTCTTCGTCTGTCCGTCCGTGGTAGTTCTTGGCCATGAAGCTCACAGCACTGGTTGTAAGATCAAGAGCGTCAACGTGGTGCTGAGCAAAGAAGCCTAGGCGTAGACGTGGGTGCGAAGTGATGATACCAGACAGCGGCGAAAGCTTGCCAATCAATAGTTTCAGGATTGTTGTTTTACCGGCACCGTTGGGCCCGACGATACCAATCCGTGAGTCAAGCTGCACGTCTAGATCGACATTCTTCAGCAAGATATTGTCTTTAGAGTAACCAAACGAAACTTCCGACATTTGCACAATTGGCGGTGAGAGCTTCTCGACGTCAGGGAATGTAAACTTGACGCTATATTCTGATTCGGGCGCCTCCAATATCGGCATCTTTTCGAGCTTCTTGATACGGGACTGAGCTTCTGAGGACTTAGCTGCATTGTAACGGAACTTGTCGATAAAAGCTTGCAGATGAGCCCGCTGTGCCATTTGGTTCTCGTATTCCTTCTTAGCAACCTTCTTTCTCTCCTCTTTAGTCGCATAAAAGGCGTCGAAGTTGGAGCTGCGGTAGTAGTCGAGTCGCTGGGAGTGCTGGTGGACAATATCGGTCGCCACCTCGTTGAGGAACGCTCTGTCGTGAGATACGACGAGCACTGTACTTGGGTAGCTTGCCAGATATCCAGAAAGAAAGGTGATGGAGGGGACGTCCAACATGTTGGACGGTTCGTCGAGAAGTAATAGGTTAGGTTCGCAGAAGAGCGCCCGCGCAAGCGCCAGACGCATTCTCCAACCACCAGAGAAAGTCTTTGTGGCATGCTGCTGTTTTTCCGGGGAGAAACCAAGACCAGCAAGAATGCTGGCAGCTCTTGATTCTGCCTTGTCAGACTCCATTTCCGCCAACTTGGCTTGAATGTCACCCAGTTTACCATCCTTGGCCTCTCTTTCTGCATCGAGCTTGGCAGCGTCCGCCGAGGTGTCCGCCAAAGGTGCACGGAGTGCTTCCAATTTTGCCAGTGCATCCGTGAGGTCCTATTCTACTTGTCAGATTGATGCCCACCACTTGAAGACGCAGTGATGTTTCTAGTTACCCCTTGTTCTTTCAACAAAACCTTTCTCCACACGTCGGCATCAAGAACAGCTTGTAGTGCCGGTGTGTCATCACCGGTAAGCTATGTACAGTTAGCGGCCTGCCGCATCGTGGTGAAATATGATGAAGTCACTTACTTCTTGTTCAACATGCAGAATAGAGATGTGAGTAGGGATGGCGACTTCTCTCCTGGAGAGTGCCCGCAGGAGAGTAGATTTACCAATACCGTTGTTACCAACAAGACCGTACCGGTGACCGTAAGAAAGAGTGAGGGTAGTGTCCGTGAGAATGCGCAATCCACCAATAGATACATCGATGCTATCCAGTTTGATGTCCTTGGACTTATTGGCACTCGAACTCCCTAGCTGGAGAGGGTTGACAGCCATGTAGAACTCCTCGTACGACTCGGCCGACTCGGACTGGTCGAGTAGTCGTGATGCTTCGTATTCGACCGTCTTGAATGTCTTCTTCTGCTGCTTAGCAGCAATCTTTCGTTCGGCCTTTTCGAGCTTCTTGCGATCGACCTTGGACTCGACTTTTCTAGCATTCGCAGACTCTAGATCCACCCCTCCGGTTGCGACCGCCAGTGTCGAGGACATGTTTCGCTGATTGCTGACTTGAATCGTCTGGTCCAGTCTCCTAACAGCTGACGGTCCGCGAATTTGGCCGCCGTTGGCCGCGGTGTACTTGTCGACCCATTTGCCTACCAGCTGCTTGATCTTTTCCTCGACCTTTGCATCCACCTGACCCGATGCAGATAGGAGTAGCTCGGTGATAGTCAAGGCAGCCTCATCCAGAGGTGAGAGACCGGAAGTCTCCTCCTCATCTGTCCAAGCAGTAGAGGCATGGGTCAGATATCCAACCGAGTAGTCGGATACAACAGGGTCGATGTTTGGGAGAACGGCTCTAATATCGGCGTCCATTTTCGACGTGGGGCTCCAGCCAGGCCCGGGGAAAAAAGACAGTAAATTCGGTGATTCGAGGTAGATTGTATTCGGCGGATTTTTGAACAGCTGGTTTGACGTGGCGTTGTGCAGCGGCCTGGAGAGTGAACGCACTAGATCTTTCGGTCACTCGAGATGATTCTTTGGTGATTTGCCCCGCCGTCGTGCTTTCAGATTTTAGGTGGCCGGCCCGCATCGGTCCGGCAACCAGTCGGCCTCAAGCCCTTGACACCCCACATATCGGTGTATCGAAAGGCCGACCGCCGTGGCTGAATGTGCGTGTGGCTTTGGTAGAGCAAGAGTGGCTGCAAGAGTGGCTTAGAGTTCTTTTCAAGGATGAAGCTCCACAAACTGACATGACACGCAGTTTGTCGATTCACAACTGACGTTGCAAGTATGCATCAAGATAACCCCATACTTCTGCACACATTATCTACTGGCGGATTGGCCCTAATATATCTGGCCAACACACACAAGGAGACAAAACGCACCCAGTCATGTCTGGTTAAGCAACCAATATGTGATTAATTAACTTGGCTTTCTAGAGTGCTCAGTCATAATTAATTGGCGTGGAATAAGCACGCGGTTGTAGTGACAAGCTATGCAGGATGTTGTAGCGCCTCGTTCCATGCGCCTCGTTCCATTCACCCAGGAATCCAAGGCTTTGGATTGCGCAACATCATGAATGAATTCCGCACTAGCGTTTGATTTTAAGGCCACAGCTGGATTGCGAACTATTACATCCAGTAAGTAGAGGTACTGTCTTGGTATCCAGAAGATCGGCGGTCAGCACGCGCCTCAGCCCTAGAGGTGCGTGTTTTTGTCTCAGCGGCCAGCGAATTAACGCCGTTGGGGGAATTAGTCTAGAACTACTGGGACTTGCTGAGACGCGTCTAGTTCGCGTTACGCGCCACTCAGCAGGACGCGTCGCAATGGCTTGATTGGAACGGAGAGACCGGCCCAATCACCAGCCGGGCCTTCCATCTCAGTCCGAAAGTGAGATGGATTGAGTACGAAATACATGTGAGTATCAAGCATCGGTGGAGGTGGTGCGCAAACCAAGTACCTATCTTGGTACGCCGCATCTTTCCAGATGCTGGTTGCCGACTTGGTGTGATTTGGGCACAGACAGAATCTGGTTCTTGTTTGTTTGTTTGTTTGTTTACAGCCAATTAGCCCTGATGAATGATGAATTGATGCACCCACTCACCTCCAGCTTTCATGCCAACACGTCAATATGGTGCATGGCTATCCTTTTACAGCAAGCAACCTCTGATCACACCGCCAACGGAGAACTGTCTTTGAAGAAAATCGAGTTTCCCGTCGGCCGTCTGTTTGCCATGCCTGGCACACGACAATGGAGGCAACCCCGCTTATAGAATAGCAGAGACCTTTGGTCGAGTTCCCACACTCTGGAAACATCCACCTTGCCCAGCTTGTGTGCCTCTTAGCCCACTTTAAGATGTTGAGCGCACGCACAAGTGCACGCCACCTGGAACCAAAACCTGTTGTTTGGTATCCAATTAATAATGTGCTTCAGCCACGGAGTAGAAACAACGGCGGAGTAGCAATGCTCGACTGGCAAGTAGCGTTGCGATGGCGGAGATTCGGAAATGGTGGCATGAACAACATCCATGCGTCAGACTGGTGGGACCTCCTCACAGGTACACTTTAGAATTTTTTTTGATTTTTTTAATCTTACCCGAATGCTCTCATTCGACAGCGGCTAGGTCAGACAAAAAGTCAAACTCCCGAGTGGCTTGAGAGAGTAAACCGAAATGGTTTCAGAGACGAGAACTAAAGGGGATACTCGGCAAATACTTACACAATTTGCAGATATATAGATAAATCGGCTTAGCGACGTGGGGTAACTCACAGGGACCAACCTTGTAGACGTCAAACATCGCTCCTTGTCCGGGGATTGGGAAAAGATAACTGATCCAAGGCAGCCTGGAATCAAGACTGCTGGCTCGGCTGTGCGGCAACCTCCTTTCAACTTGTTGGCTCGCCATGATAAAACAAACGAAGCAGAATTGTTCATCCACGTTTACAACGCAATTCGCTCTCCACGCTATTAAGCCTGCTCAAACTAATAGGACGACGCACGCAAGTGCGGATCCCGGATCGTGGATCTACGAGACAGCCTATGAACCATGCATCACCCATGACTCTGGACGGTGGAGCTTGAACTGATGGACCACTGACATTTTGCTTTGTATTTCAAGTCTTATGTTTGATCGCTATTTCGACGTTATTTCATTTGGGTTGGTTTGCTTTTTGCTTCCATGTTGTGTTAAGATACAGCAGCCCCCCCGCAGCGTCTGGATCACTATTTCGTCCAGGCCAACATGGGTCCAGAGAGAATTCCCCCGAGTGTTCGCTGGTCAGCCCTGCCTAACCAGACAGAGCAAGTCATGGCGATTAGGGATTCGCGTCAACCGATATCATGGTGACCTCAGCAATAGATCAATTGTGGATGGCATAATGGATCCTTCGCTGGACATGCACCACTAGTCGACGCCAGGCGTGTCCTGGGCCTCGAGTCTGGGCTGGCTGAACGGATTGACTGGCTTGCTGCCAATTGGATCCATGTTGGTCCGCTTGGCCCGGTAGCTCTATCGAGTAAGAATATTCGTCGAGGGGTAAGAAAATACGAGGGCGACAAGTGCGGAGTTGGAAAAGGCAAGCAGGCTAGCAGGCGGGCAGGTAAGACTTGCTCGCATTGCATACTGACGCAGAACCCATGACTTACTGTGCCATTCATTGATTTGTTTGCAGAACCTGTCAGTGTAAGGATGTGGTTATGCACGACATGCTCAACTTATGCTGGAATACAACTAGTAGACTCTAGTGGTACTAGGATGTGCTGGATGTCTGGGGCAGGTAGCTGGACACAAGTTACAGTTGAATATCCATTCACTTCCTGTTCGGATTCCACTCGGTCAGGTAAACGAGTATGACTCCCAAACCGGACTGTTTGGGAGGTGATTCCAGCCTGCTGCTCGCCTTGGCAAAGTCATCGCTCTACCTACAAGCGAAGATGTTGGGTTGTATACTTTGCACGAACAATTTTATGCTTGTAATATTAATCCCGTAAGCCCACAGCCAAACCGGCATGAGTTGCTGCGTTCAGTAGAACAAGCAGCTAGGCAGCTAGTCGTGTCTTTCCCCCCGTACGGCAGCAGCAGTATCCGAGTACTGCGTAGTATTTGTTGGCAACTCAAGGTGTTGTTGCTGAATGTTGTCGCGTGTATTTGCAGACTGCAAGGCGGGTTTGCGGGGATGCTTGATGATGCTCCGTATGTGCTGTCAAATGGTCATGGATGGTGAGTGTAACAATAATCGGGGGTTTAGCTCAAGTATTAGGCGGAATGCAGACTTGTCAATGCAGGAGCAAAGTGGCCCATCGGCAGCACGCAAGTCGGTCAACGTCGGGCTCGTATTTCCACAGCGACATGATGGATGCTAGGACTGACTTGACTGCCAGCACTTGAAACTTGGAATCATCAACGACAGAACAGGGCTGGCAAATGGGAGCTGGGGGGGCCGGCAAAAGAGGCGTACGCCGGCCGTCTGGTGGACCATTTTAAACGGCTGCATAATCACAACAATAACAGTAAACATTTGTAGTACATGTAATACTAGTTCTAAGAAACTGAGACGAGGACAATGAAAATATTATCAGACACCGACGCGCGGAAACACGGGCGGCTGCCCTTGCCTTACGGCTCGTATTGCCTTGTCCAGGAGCGCCCGCAAACGCACTCCTGCACAAGCAAGCCTCGTAGACGTTGACGACGTTTGGCGGAAGGGCTTGCAGGTGGAAGCATGATGATTTATCTACTTTTTTGTTTTCGCATACGATATGGTATCCTTGCATACCAACGGTGACACTCGATCAATCACAGGGCGGCGCATGGGCAAATGCAAACCCCGGCCTGTACTACAGCGATCTCGCAACATGTGCCGTCTGGATGCAAGATGGAAGGATGGCGGGTGCACAAAATCCCCCTTTCTTACACGATGTTGGCGGCAAGGAGGCAGGGAGAGCGTCTGGTGTGGTCAGGTTGAATGGTCACTGGTATTGCAGGCGGCAAGACCTTAGTAACAAGGGATGATGAGACGGATGCTGGGCATCAGACGCAAGGCAGCAATCAAGAATGGGCACCAACAGCGATGTTGGCCAATGCCGCAATACGCAAAGTAGAAAAAAGGAGTTGATGAAGCACTACTCCGATCTCCCGAACGGATAATTCTCTGTACATCTTGTCATCAGTACAGACCCAGACCAGATAGCACGAATCTAGCAGCTCCATATTTAACACCCAGGAGGCAGACCCTTTCTTAGTGCGGCTGAGGCATCCACGTCCTGACTGGTGCCACGCGCTGGCGACTCTCATTAAACACTGCAGCAATAGTATCACGGATGGGGGCGCCATGGCCCAGCGCCGGCCAGGGACGCCGTCGCCCACGGTCCTACGGTCCTACGGAGTACTGCGTCGGGTAACCATGTTCCTACAAGATGTCATGATGTGTTTAGATAAATTGGTCTCGCAGGGGGGTTCTGTGTCCTTTGTTGCTTGCTTTTTCGCTTATACTATTTCTCGGGTTTTAATTTAGGAAAACCAGAGCGGTGAATGCGACAGCATGCTCGATGCACGGAGTGCCCAGATATGGATATGTGATACATGCGCTATTGGGATGCTACGTATCACCGTCTTGCGGCATGGATGCTCACCTGAATCAGTTGGATGGCGTTTGTTGCGTGCACGATCGTGCTCTGTATTTATGTACTGTTATGCATGCCCAATTCGGATATTCACCATCGGGCTTTATTTGGCAAAGGAAGGGACAGGGCATTTGATGGAATGGAAAGGAGCGTGGAATGGACGAGATTCAAACAGCGGAGTAGGTGCAACTAAGGACTACTTGCAGAGTACCTGGAAATTGCTTGGTGGCCCAGTGGAGTTCCAATCCATTTACAAGCGTACCTTGGCCTTCCACCGAGGGATTGTCAAACAGACCGAGGGCAGTAGGTGCATATACCGCTGCAAGACTTCGCATCTAGGCAGGTGCTTGGGTACCTACCTGAGAACAGTCGGTAGGGCAGCAGCTCTAATTAAATTGCACAGAATCGCGCAGGAATCCATTCCGCACACCAGCATAGACGGGCAAGACGGGGCACCACCCGTATCCATCTCCATGACCCCGTTTGTAAGTGATTTGAGTGGTGCTGAATAGTAACCATAACAGCGCCTGGTAGGTGGCCACATGTCGCCAAGCCAGCCAACCCCCTGTATCAAACGTGCTCCGCGTCTATCCAAGCCGTCAAAGTCATGGATGTCAACGGGGGCGTGGATGGAATTTGAGCACCTCACTCATGCCGAAAACCATTGGCCTGTATCCGGTCGTCCCCAGGTCAACCCAGCCTTTGGGCTTGGTTGGCTGGCACGGGAGGCATGATAGGCGAATCTGCCCTTGCCGGGCCTAGCACGTCTTACACGTCACGCATCTAGCCACCGATTCATTAATAGATGGATGGCATGCATCGCTGCTGTGCTTGCTCCTCGGTATGGAATCGGGTCAAAAGATGCCTTGCTACTCGTGGAAAGGAACCGACAACTGAACCCAGAATGGCTGCCCAAGTAATTGCAATAAGTCATGCTGACGGTAGGGCCCTCCGGCCAGGCCCCTGTGTAAGATTGGGTGGCTGTAAAGAGTCCTGGAGGCTCGCTGTCGAGGAGAGTAAACAGGGCCTCCTACAGGCGCCCAGCGAGTCCACCCTGCTGCGAGCTGGATCCGCCTACCTGCAGCGACAGGCGTTTGTCCCGCGTGTACTCAGCACTCTCGCTCCCTATTTGCGGCCCCGCGGTCCCTATACCGGAGCGCTCGAGACCCGTTCGCCATCCCTGCAGAGCCGATCAGGAGCCCGCCAATTTTGCAAAGTCTAGGTGCAATTTCCAGGGCCTGTACCAGAGCCTCTGGGCCTGTCATTGCACTTGGTAGGTAACGACAGTCAGTATAAGCCCGTCGAAACTGCTGTTTCACGGCCCTCACAGACCTAGCTAAATTGCCTGCTAGACCAACTCGGTAGAGAGACAAGCTAGCTACTCCATCTCGCTGCTAGGGTAAAGTGAGTAGAAGGCAAAAAAGATACCCAGCTCGCCTTGTCTACCTACCTGACATTAGTTAGCGTACCTTCGCTTCTTTCTCTTTCTCTTTCCCCCCGTCTCTTCTTTACTAGATTTTGCATTGCATGTTCCACGGTCAGCTTCTCTCTTGATTCGATTCCTTCCCTTTCATGAGAGATTCGTGACTGTTGCCCTCCTGTACGGCCCTTCCGCAGCCTCGCCTCGTCTCGCCTCGCCCTTCTTCCTTCGTCCTTCCCCGAGCGGTCCCCCCAGTCTGCGGCGCGTTGTCTGCCCTGAGACGCCTTGCCCTTGCTGGCTGTTCCCCAGACTGACTCTCCCGCCCTCACGCGCACTCCAGAACGACCTGCCTGCTTTACTTTCGAAGGGGGAACATTCCGAGAGAGAGCCTATCCTTTGCTCGACGATGCATTGGCTACCACTATCCACCATCCTTCATACTTTCAACTAGAATGCTTATCTTACTACTGTTGACGTCTGAGTAGAAGCACTCAGCAACTATGCAGACCGTTCCCAGCGTAAGTTGTATTCCTTTCCACGCCAGACATCCATCTTCTCGCGAGTCGTCTCAGCAACCACCGATACACGCCATCAACGCTCTGCCTTGGCAAGCAAACCAGCCTTAATGGCTAGTGTGCATCTCCCTCACGCGTATGCAGGCTCTTCGAGGGCTGTATGCGGCAGTGTATTTTCTTTTCGCCCATGAAGTACATGAGTCGCGCTCTAGACAATTGCTAACCTACATTTGATTCGTAGCTCGTGGGGACGGGCACTGCCATTGCTGCTGCTGCCACGGGTTTAGTATTCGGCCAATCCACCGAATCCAATGCATCCTCGAATCGAAAGGGCTCCCATAAAAGGAAGATGTCCATCGATGCAGGCAGCCCTACGAATTATCGATACACTTCGCCTTCCTCGCGGCCGGGGACAAGTTCCGCAGCGCAGCCATCTTACAACGATGCCTCGCAAGCCTTTGCCCACCCTCACATAGTCACGTCATCAAGACCACCATTATCTCGCTATCAAAGGCCGCAGACATCTCAGGTGCCTCCTCACGTGGCTGTGAGCCGGAAACAGTCTTTGTCGAACCGTGGGGATATCTCGAACCAAACAATCGGCGAGTCATCGCGAGATTCCATCTCCTCCAATGGGTCTTGGATGCGGAGGCTTTCCCTTCGCCCGTTATCACAGCACGGTAGCATTAGGTCGAGCATTGGCCCTGATTCTCCCTCGCTCTTCTCCCACGGATCTTCTGCCCCGATTTTGCCACGACCTCGCTCGGCCGCTCCGTCTCTCCCGCCAAACAAGCTCGTCAAACGTGCATCTTCGAAGCACGCCAACGATCAAGCATCTAATAACACTCACCGACGATCTAAATCACACCTGCCTGCACTCCGACGTCCTGCTACGAGTCATCAACGATCTGCGACGCTGCAAAACCTGCATCCGGATGTTGAGGCTACGAATTCAATGAATAACCCGAAATACTCATTGGATCATCAGAGTCGACCTGGGGCTTCCCTAGAGCCGTCAATTATGGAGAGACCCCAAGACCGCCGCAGCAAACCTGCGTGGACATCATTTTTCCATTCAAAAACGGCAAGAATGAGCAGCTCAGGATCGGTTCGCTACACTCATGATGCCTCGCCTCCTGCTCGAAACGGCACCTCGAAAAGAATCTGCCTCGACGGTGCAAAGCCTCGGATAGTGCATCTTGTGAAGCCTAGGATGGTCTCCAACTCTTCCACGCTGACAGAGCGCTCAACATCCAGTAATTCCCGGCAAGAATCAACCCAATCTATGAGGAGCACAAGTGCTTCTCGGACGTTGCAGACTCATGCGCTCGAATATGCTGCCCCCTCGGAAACACCCCAATCGAGACAAACGCGGCGTTCGTTCTCCATGACATTTTCGTCGGCTGGGAATTGGGTGTCTAGAACATCGGGAAGTATACGACGTCCAAAACGGTGTGATGACCCGCATGGCGGGGATAAGCGGCACGTGTCAGCCCCAGTCACTGGCTCTCGCCCAGGAACAGCGCTCCCTCACCAACACAAGCCATTGACTCAATCATCCTCCACTCCCTCCATGCATCCTCCAAGGCAGGGGCCGATGCGATTTCCCTCTGCTGGCGCAGAACTCACATCCGCCAGAAGGAATTTCTCTCCCCCACCGCCCCCGCTTTCGAGTCCTTCAAGTTTTCAGGGCGAATTTCCACGGTTAGGGCGTTCTGGCGGGGCTGCCACGCACCCACGGCTAAATCAGCCATCTGGAAGCTCAACCAGTTCTACAGCCATGTCACAACTTCGGGTGCCTCCCGGTGAGCGGTCGTCCGAAATGGATTGCTCCGATGGCGACAATCGAGGTTTCATGTCTGGAGACGACGATGACACCGACTTCAAAAGCGACGTTTTATTCGACTCCCTTCGCACTGCAGCCTCTAGCCGTGTGAGGGCGGTAGAAACGCCCCTGGAATCCGTTTATGACGAGTCCCCTCCCAGTACTGCCGGCAATGGGAAGGCAAAGCGCCTGTCAATACAGGAAATACTAGGGAGGGCCTGGGATGAGGATAACCGAATCATGGAAGAAGAAGAGAGCGCACCGACTCCCAATCGAGCGATGCGCAGGGATACGCCCGGTTCACCACGTTTCAGCTTGGCCCCCTCCCCCATTGCTCTTTCGCCACCCATTAGGCATTTTGGCCGACTCTCTCTAGATGACGAAGATTCTGATGAAGACTGGACAAGAGATGAAGACGCTCCAATGAATCCGTTATCGCCTCCTTCCAAGGGAAGCTCCGCCTCCCTCAATTCCAAGATGATCAATCCCAACATACGTCTCGCCCTCGCCAATCTTGACGGCAATCGAGTGCTCGATCCTGGCCATGGCGATAACCAAAGCGAGCGTCCGCACAGCACGCTGTTCGACTGGAGCGAACCGTCCCTACACGAAAAGCAAGAATCCGATGGACGTTCCCCGCGTCCACGAACGTCATACGCGAAGCAAGATGTGGACGCTAGAGGCGGACGCTCGGCTAATCGCAAAGGCCCTTCACCTGCACATGTACGGAGCCAAAGCGTTCCAGTCGTCCATGATGCATCCGAAGCCAAACCTACAGGCGGCAAGTATGGCACCTGGGGGATCGGAAGCAAGACGGTCAGTGAAGACTGGGACGAGGACTTCGAGTTCGGGGGTAGTTCCCCCGGTAACAACGAGAAGAGTAACCAACATCTTTTTGCGGTGCCAGAATCAATACAGGCCACCCAGCCCAGTGTCAAAGCACATTCAGGACAGATACGAGAGCTGTCCCTGCTCGTCAATGATCTCAAGCGCCTCTGTCGTCACGGACGTGATATGAACATGCTTGATGGCTCCAAAAGAGCCCTCTGGAAAGAAGCCGAAGGTATCATCGCGCTCGCTTCACCTGATGAGGATTCTGGGGACGAAGTCGACTCCCATACCCTCATCAACTTGGAAGCTTTCGACGTAAATGAACGACTCCTCGATGAAGGTTTTGATACTATGTCGTTAGACAAGCTAGACGCTGCCTTTGATGGCAAGGAACCAACCATGTCTAAGACTGCAGTTGTACGCGAGCGGCATTCTCCTAAGAGGCGTTCTGTCTTTTCTCCAGAAGACGACATCTTTGGTGGAAACTGGCCGCTACCCGACGAGAATGCCCCATCGAATCGGCCCAGTCGGCCACGAACACCGGAACGAACACCCGAAGGTCGACCAAATAGACCTAGCGACGTCAATGGAGTCGTTCGTACAGTGATGGAGGCCGTACAGCAGCGTCAACCGGCGGCTCCAGCACCTGTGATTAGGAACCGAATGCACTTCGACACAACAGCCTGAAGACCTTGGTCAGAAGAGCCGGAGAGTTGCGGGATGCTCTATCTGAGATGGTGCGGAGAGCCGATCCAATAGCACCGAGTCCAGGACAGACTCCCCGAAAAGAACGGCATCTCGACTCCAGTCCTGCCTTTACACGCGTATTCGACGATCCTAGCTCGAGTCCATCTCGTCCAGTTACTAGGAGGGGCGGCAATAACTCAATTATGGATGATGCAACCCCAGATAATTCACCATCATCTGCAATAAATGGTCGAATGAGGATGATGATGGTTGGTTAACATTTTACTTCTGAGCTGGCGAGATATCTAGCTCTACTAATGTCTTCGGACAACAACGAAAACGGTGGCTCTGTTGTAGCAGAGCGCATGTATAAACGAACGTTTCTTTTGATTTTGATTTTGGTGTTTGCATAGCGACGGTTTCAGGTCCTGGATCATTTCTAAAGGGATACATGCGACCCTTATTCGGCTTAAATGCTAGCCGATTCACGAACCATGATTCAAGAGAATCAACGGCATATACGTCTACCGAGGGAAAAAAAAAAACGATTTCTTACAAAATTTGAGTACGTGTGGCAAATTTTCGCCGCACGATTTGAGCCTATGGAGAATAGACGATGTTATATGTCTGTGGCTACACCTTTCTGGCGTCGCTAGATTCTCTGCCATTGGAGAACGAGAAGCGAGGTGCACATTAACAGATCCTTTTTTTTGGGGCCGCCTATTTCTCTACGGCACTGGTGAGCCGCCTACTCTGGGAGCTCGGCGATACAGGACTGGAAGGATGCTGAAGAAAAAAAAGAACGTCAGACAAGGAACAGACGGGCATATAGGGAAGCTCACCTAGAGGGACATTGTATATGAAGAAGCATGGAAGGCGAGGCTGCGGGTATAAGAAAGGGTGGATAGGAATGGTGGGCTCATGTCATACGTGTAGCATTGGCGTCTTGCTCAGACAGCCTTTTCGTGTTCTTGGTTTTTTGACGTGTTCTGTTTACGAAACGAAATGCATGGATAGAAAGGTTTTTTTTTTCCCCAATGGTCATGATGAGAATTAGTTCAGGTATTTGCGACATATTCGTTTACCTCGGGTTGGAGTGAGTGATGACAACTGTTAAATTCATTTGTTGTGAATCAATGTTTCGTGCGGCTGAAGATATATTTTCTACTACTCACACAATTGCCAGTACAAGATAAACAGGATGAATGTAGACTTCTGTTTATAGAAACTATATATTATAGATGCGGCGTTGGCCGATGCGGTGCCTATTTGTACACATACCAGATCATGCATGCTGAGGTGACAAAGGGAACGAGAAAGAGAATAGTGCGATAACCAGCTGTAGAAAATAAGAAGAAAGGGGGGGAAAGAGCCGAGGAGCCCACAATACACATCCTGGGCTGACCCGTGGGTATCATATCGAAGCAACTTCAAGGCCGTCGTCGCAAAACATGCTCCACTCAGTTCCTACCCAGGTAATACGCGGCAGATTTTCTGGCTTGAATGGCTTGCATTGCCTGCTGTATCGCGGCGTTGCGCTCCTCGGGTGTGGCGTTTACGCTCGACGACGCAGCCAGCTTGAGGTGGACGTACATGTTTTCAAGGGTTGATAGTTCAGAGCTGTTCGAGCTTACAGGCGAGGTGTCTGTCGAGTTGCTGGATAAAGACGATGTAGTTTCAGGTGTTACCGGTCGGGCTGACGAACGGCTTATCCAGTCTAGGTTGGGAGACGGCTCGGCACTGTTGCGGCTCCAGAGGCTTGACGAGCTGATTTGGAGGGGAGGGGATTGTGACTGTGCGCGAGAAGCAGGCCGCATTTCCAAGGCTGGGGGTGTCTTGTCGGAGTGTCTAAAGGTGGAGCGCTGGTGGTGTACGCTCCACAACCCTTGAGGCTCCTCTTCGTAGACGGTGGTGGGAAGGGACCAAGAACTGGGGAGGCTAGAGCTGACTTCTGCCTTATCGGTGGCGGCTGTGGAGAAGAGCGCATCTCTCAGGGTTGAAGATGCAGTGGGTGACCAAAGCGTGCCTGGGTGGTGTGCTTGTGGCAGAGTTGGTTGTGTTGGTGCCCAGAGCGAGTCGCTCTCTACTGACGGCGTAGTTGCGACTGGGCCATCTTTCTTTACATTGCGCTCCTTGGGTATGAGATATGAGCTCCATACCGGCGACTGGGGCAGGCCATGTGAGACTTCCTTGATTGGGGTCGGCGGAGACCACAATTTGTGATTGGCGTCACTTTGCTGCATCTGTGCAGCAACAGGTGTTGGAGGCGCGGTGTTTTGTGCGCTCGGAGAACCCCAAAGCAGATCTGATGATGCAGTTATCTCTTCCTTCATCTGCGGAGACCATAGCGCGGTGCTAGTGATGGAAGCCGGTTCTGCCCTCCGCGTTGGAGCGCGGATTGAATCTGCTGTGGTTTGGACGTAGGAAAACCAGGCTGTATCCTCCGAGCCAAGGCCATTGGCATTGCTGATCACAGGGCTTCTATTGGGGCTTACCCAGAGAGAAGGTGGCTGGGCTGGCGGAGTTTGAGACTCGGGTTCGTGCAATATAGGGATTGAGTCGTATGTGAACCCTCCGTCTTCTTCATTCACAGACAAACTCGAAAGTCGGCCATCCTCACCTTCCTTCGGCTCTTCCTCGTGCTCACTGTCTTCAGAGAATGCGCTTTGCCGAGAAGCGACTAGGTCAGATTTTAAAAGGCTGGCTATCTCCCAAAGGGTTGTTTCGTCAACCCGTCGTCTTCATCGACAATCGCTACCCCTCATCGTATTCGTCAAAGTTGTCTCCTCCATTCTCTTCTTGAAACTCGTCAAGGAAAGCGGAGGGAGTGCGGCTATTAGATGGGAGGGTTTGGGCGTGAACAATCGGAAAGGTAAAGCCTACGCCATTCATCGCGGCCATTGGAGTAACGAATGAGGGGGCTCGGGGCTGGAGTCTGGCAATGTCCGACTTCTCTCCCCAGGGAAATTGATATATACCTAATGTTCCACACTTGTTGAAAAGAGGTTCTGGGTTTTCAATGATATCTGGAAGCAATGAGATGCGTCTGTTTCTCCTCGGCGGCTTCTGCGTACGTGGCCGGGACAATTGTTTCGGGGGTTGGGGGAGTGGTGAAGCACAAGATGCGTTGGACCAAAGACCGGGGTTAGATGGCGGTGTCTGGGGAATGGTCCGAGATCGGGTCCACAATTGTGAACTTTCAATGCGGAGTGGTTCAGTGACTTTTCTTGTCACACGACGATTTACGGTGGTCGGAGCTTCGGTGATCTCGGAGCGGTCAGCGTAGGCTTTGAGGTTCTGAGTCCAGAGCGTTTTAGGGCTAGCGATCAAGGATCGTGAACCAGGAAAGGCAGGCTGCGTCCACAAAGCACCATTCATATGAACATTATTAGTCGACATTTCAAATACCAAAGGGAAATCATCGTCATCGTTGTCGGATTCGTCCGATTCTGGAGGCGTTGGGCTGCCCAGCTGTGAGAAACTCCGATTGGCAACGGAGAGGAAATTTACATTGCCCACACCGGACGTTGAGAGCCTCCGTCGGCGATGCGCTATCTCCGTTTGCAAAGCCTCCGGGTCCCGGGTGAAGCCATTCAGCGACATGAATGGAGAAACCAGCCAAGCTGGCGAATTCAGTTTGTCGCTGACACCTTGTGAAAGAAGGTTGTCACGAGGTGCAAAGCCGCCTGGCTTAGCCACCGCAGGAGGCACCGCTGGCCAATGTTCGGGACTGCCACTGCTAGCAGAAGGGCACGGTGCCAATTCTTGTCTCATTTGCTGCCACTGATTCTCTTGCATGCCCATTTCCGCTTCCATATCGGCAAGAAGGGTCATTCGCTGCTCGTTATTCGATGGCAATGCATCGCCCGGCCGGTCCAGATTTCTGAGCTGTTGCTGAATCTGGTCGAGCGCGTGTTCGGGGGACTCAAGCGGTGAAGCCTCGGCTTCGAAAATCGTCGCCATCTTCGGCGGCTGGTAGAGCTGCAACGGCGGAGGCTGTAGGACCCTTCGCGACAACGTTGGCCCCTTTCTGTCTGAAAAGGTCGGGCACTCGTCTCCAACACGACGGTGCCATCTGATTCGCTTGAATTGCCCGTCTCGTCCGCCTCTCGTACCATCCGCTTCTGATTCGATGTCATTCTGGTCAGATGCCGAATCAACCATTATTGGCATCATTTCCTTTCCGTCGTTTTCGATTGTTCGAGTAGCTGCCACAGCTTCCCGGTATCTATTAGGTGTCGTCGAAGTATTATGCGTACTTGTCATGCTGCGTGCTAATTTTCCGCCGTGAGAAACAGCCGACTTTATTGGCGAATACACAGAACTGCAATCACTGCCATATCCTCGACCATCTGTTTTAAGCTCACCCGATAGCGGCGGGCTCACCAGACCTCCAATTGGGATGATTGGTGACGAACGCCTCCTAGTGCCTTCGCAAGAACGACTACTGTAGATAGACCGAGTAAAAGCAGAATGTGGCTCCTCTCCGGGGCTATACGACATTTCTGTACCGCAATGTGAAGCACTTCGCAAGCCTGTTGGTGGGCCTTGGCTTATAACACCAGCAGAAGAGGGGCTCGAAGCCTTGTTACCAACATCACCGAGTTTCCCGGATTCGGCTACTTTCAATTGCGACTGTTGCGCCACTGCTTCGGCCTCCGGTGTAAGTGATAACAATTCCGGCATTGACATTGATCTTGGTCTTTGTCGGATATCGTGTTCAGTCGCTTCCCCAACTCTCACTCTGTTGTCCTTGGTGTCTTTGCCAGTTGAAACGTGCAACTGCGTCGCATCCCCAGCGCTTAATGGGTGGGGGGGATAAAGGACAAACGGACCAAAGCTTTCTCGGGAGATATGTGCCTGTTGCTTGTTTGTTTCACTAGATGCACTGGATGGGGATTGTTTGTAGATGCTGAGGTCTTCCGAATGGAACATAGAGTACCCGATGGAGGAGTGTCGTGGAATTGGTCTAGGACGGTGAACAACCGAGACACCTTCACTCATTTTCATGTTTGCCCCATCCATAATCAGTTGCACAGCTTTAGGGTCATCGTATCTGATGTCATTGACAAACAAGATTGTGTGTGGCTGAGCATGGCCTTGTTCACCAATCCACTGCGTTGCATATTGTCGCCCTGCTGACTTTCTCAGTTGGTTGGCCGTCGTCAGGATTGGATTTCCTGTCTGTTGAGATGCTTTTCGAGGGGAGAATTGAAGGGGTGCTACATAAGGGACGGTGGAAACTAGTTCCTGGTGGCTAAACGTTTTCGATTGGCGCAGTGGTAGATTTTGAGGAAGCGCTGGGGGAGCGCGGGGGTCCGTAAATACTCTGTCATGTGATTTCGCTCGTCGAGGAGATGTTGAAGCTGATGCTCGCCTCCTCGGGGAGACCTGTAACGGCGAAGGAGAAGGCAATGACACTACCCGATGCTGCTGTAATGGACTAGTGGTTGGCGGCAGAAGTCTTCTGGGAGACCTTGGGGGCGGCTCTGGCGGGGCCTCAGAAGATGAGTATGCGGTGATATAAGCCGGAGTCGGTTGTACAGACAGCACAGGCGGTGGCTTCTGCGGGTTCTGGAACCCCTGAGACGGTATCCGTGGAGACCGCCGTCTAACTTCCTCTCCACCCGGTGATAGCTGAGCAGAAGATGTTGCTGCCGTTGTGAGTCGGTCCGCTCCCAGCTCAGAGTTGCCTCTCGGCATTGCGTTTGTTAAAGTGACCGTGAGTTCCTTGCGCCTAAGTCCCTGGGATCGCGGCATCAACTGCTGGGTAGGAGGCGGGGGTGGAGGGCGTTGTGTGGCGATAGAGCTAGAGAATAATGGCTGAGGAACCATACCTCTTCTCTCCTTGTCGTTCCTTGCCGCGGTAGCCAGATCAATGGTAGCGACCTTGTTCAGCGGGTTATTCTCAGCGTTCTGGTTCAAGACTGGGGCAGAGATGACGACTTTCCCTCCTTTCAAGACGCCTTTTTTAGTCACTGGTTTAGTAGCGCTTTGCAACACAGTGGGTGCTGTTAAGGATCTCATTGGAGGAAACAGCTGGCCTTGCACAGGGAGTCCACCGACTCCTGCCTCAGCTTGTCCCGGGCTTGGACGACTGATGATTGGTAGAGCACCCTCTCTAGCGACAGTCATAGGTCTCCGATATCCTGCTGTCACTTGAGCGGTCTCGCTCTTGAGGTCACCGAGGCGAGAAGGTAGATCAGTGTCTGTTCGAATGTGAAGTCGGCCCTGAAGCTCGCGGGTAGAGGCATTTCCCTGCGAAGCAAAAGCCAGCCACGAGTCCCCACGAGCTCGGCTCTCTGAATCAGCGTTATCCCGTAGTGGCAAATAAGATTTGACAATGAGCAGAAGCACTATCGAAACGTCAGTTTTCATGCACACCAGGGGGGGATGATGATATCATACCTATCAGAATGAGTAGCCCGATGGCAGGAACGACAGTTCGTACGGTAAGATTTGTCGTCCTCATGCCTAGTGTCATTGGGATGCTCATCTGCGTACGCTCTGTCAGCAGCCAGGACTTCCATCCGTGGAAACAAGGGACATACCGAGGTCCAGATGCCTAACCCTACGAGAAGAGAGATGAACGACTTGTTTCTGGAGCTCATGTACCCCACTGCACGAAGGTCGCCGAAAATACCTGCAAAGTGGGCTCTTGCGAGCAGCAAGAAAATGATGACAACATCGAGGACCAGGACAACAATGCCCAAAGCCACGAGGTTTGTTTCGGCGACGCACACGGGGCGGAACTGAGGGCGCTGAACGCCGACAAAAATGGCTCCAAGAACGACTCGTATAAAAATGGCAGATTGGGGGAAGAGGGTTGCGATGGAAAAGTCCACCTTGCCCTTGACCGCCCATAGTAGGAACTGTTGAAGCGAAACGCGGGCTATTTGATCGAACGCAGAAGCGAAGACAATGGCAATCTGGCAACCCGAGTTCGAAGTGGCGCTAACGAAGATGGACACGAATTCAACTATTGCCCAAATCGTAGATGTTGCGAGAAAATTAACGAGGACCAGCCTCAACCCGTCTCGGAGGAGCGAAGAGCCTCTGCCGTTGATGTAGAAGAAACTGGCGGCAGATGCGGCGGTTACAACAATGCCACTTGACGGTTTTGATGATCAGTCTCCGGAGCCTCGATGAGGAATATAGTAGGTAGCATGAGAGAGAGAGAGACGATTTCACTTACAAGACAAAGGCCGCGGCCAGGGCCTCGGAACTGCCTGGCACAGCCATGACAGCAGGCCAAGATGGGTTGGGAGAAGCGAAGAGATCCCAGTCAATGGGACAAAGAAATTAAGAGAGGAAAAGAGAAGGGAAGGAAAACAAAGAAAACAGTCCACCAAACATCACACGCATTTCGAGAGAGCTGTCATGATGCCATGGCTCACAGCGAATGTCCCCCTACCGTAAAGATGATGAGAGATGACATGGAAGGAGAGAAAGACGGACGACAAGCAGCATCTAGGGGAGAATTGGCGTGGCGGATCATCTCATCGTATCAGAGATCCAAACAACAGGAGATCACGCAGAGCATGAGTAAACTCTGGAACATGGCGAGTGTTGCGGGAGGGTACCCAGCAAGCTGGGGAGGCCAGGGGTTTGCGACCACAGATCATGGATCATTGGGGGGTAGTTCTGCACATGATCGATCAATCAATCCCTGGCACCCATCATCTCAAACGTAGCCTTACTTAACCACGAGCGCTGGTACAGGTAGGTTATCAATGAACCGCGAAGAGGCCCCAGCGCAGGCAGCGAAATCGTCGTGGTGTGGATTAGGCGTGGCATGGGGTGGGCTAGAAGGGGTCGTCAGCCGTGGCATAGTTTCACATGAAACCTCCCTTGTCGGGGCGCGAGATGAACCCGTGTTTGAGCGTTTCTGGAGAGGGACAAGTTAAGAAAAACTCGCTCCACGAGTGGGTACTGTAGAAACTGGTGAGGCAAGGTGGGTGGTCCTGCAGATGGCGGAAACATGTTATCGTCGGAGGCCACTGAGGAAGAGATGGTTTCGTACTGCGATTTGGTGGCGAGAGTTTTTGGTGGGAGGCGATGCATGCAGTCATTTGTACGAGATGGGATGGTGGAAGGATGCACGACAAGCGACAAGCTAGAACAGGGAATGAGGCGGCGAAATAGATTGAATTGAATATGCAGTTGTATCTGCAGCGGTCAGAAACGAGCCAATGGAGAGGATTCTGCCAGTGACGTTAAAGAAGTTGAAGGTATACAGACAAAGAAAGGTGGTGACTTGCGAGACGGGGTGCAGTGTTGAGGGTTGAGTGTCCCGAGGAGGTACACGCTACAAGGCATGGATGGAGAGGTTAGGGGGGAGAATAAATCGCCAACAAAATAGGACAGCTGGCAGACACTACCGCCGGCTTTTTCTTCTCCCCCCCCCCCCCCTTTCCCCACCCTTTGGGGGGAGCTCTTCGGGGGAAGCTTGGCAATGGTAGGGAAGTCGCTACCAGTCCGCGACACCACGAGGCAGAGTAGGCAGCGACGGAAGGGCTAGTTGCGTCTTCAAACATGCACAGCGTACGGAGTAGAGTAGAATAAGATTGGCTAGCTCAGCTGGGAATGCCTCATCCATCCTTCTAGCCATCGTTTTTGGGTTGTTTCAGGTCTAAATCTGGACAACAAGCCTCAGATCGCTCTATGTATCCCATTCCACGTGCCTGTTGACCTGTAATGGCCGCCTTGCCGAAGCCTCAGATCGCCGACTATGCTCGCCATCCGTCTGCGGCGCCCTAGCAATTTGTAGCAAATGACGCTGTGCGAACTGTTATACCTGGTCTCGACTTTGTTCGTTGCCGAGCTTGCAGGGTGCAGCAGATCCGCGTCCTCCCGGTATTGTTCGGCAACAACTGGGGTCAGTTACCAAGCTCGCTGCTGTTCGTCCTCATCTTTCACGCCAATGAACGAACATACAGTGACTAAGAAGCCGTTTGCCTTCTACAGCGCCTTTCGCAAGTGGAGAGGGACATATCAGTAGCTGCTGTCAAGTAGCGCTTCAGTAGCCCATCGCTTGCTTCGGTTTACGAGACGTTCCTAGAGTTCCTGACGTAGACGGGATAAAAGTAGTGCCAATGTCCTGGTTGTCTAGGGGTCAAAATAGACTGGCTCCCTGCATGTAAGTAGCAGTATTGAAACTCTCTCAACCACAACTCGCAGAGCTCCATCAAATCGTCATAATTCATCAGCTAAACTACTAGCTCCTCTTTACACATATTCCCTCCTACAAAGCTCACCGTTCCTCCAAGCCCATACGCAGCCTAGCACAGCCATCACGGAACGGAGAGCAATGACAGCCCAACCATCCCCCAAGAGGCAGCTCCGGCTCCATCCCCTTCCACGTCGCATTTCACACCTTCAACGTGAGGCGTCACCATGAACCGTCACCACCACATCCCGAGCCTGCCAACTGCCGCTCTGCATGACTCCCAATAAGTCCAATCTTCCGCCTAAACACCCTCGTCGATTCCAAACCCGTCATCCCGCCCCGTTAGTTGCGGGGCCGGAAACGGAAGTCTGCAGCCTGGAGGGACTTGCATACCGCTGACTCGTAGTGCCGTTCCGCGGCGCTGCTCCGCGGCGCTGCCAAACCACACCATGCACAATTTTGTGTGGGCGAGGACTAGATTGTATTCAGTGATACAGTGTAGAGCAACTGACAGGCTACTTGTTGATAAGGGCCCTTTCCTACCGCATTTCATGTAGTTGGCGGTACCGGCCGAGTCCCCTATCAGTACGTAATTCGAATCTACACGGCAGGCAGGTGCGGAGTGGAAACCGGCGCCAGTCTCTCCTGCATGATGCCCGCGGGCCCCGCAGTCGCGATGCTAACTCGGCCAGCGCACCCAGTCATCAGTGACATCTGCCTCTGTACGGCACCATACCGCCAGCTCTGTACCACTGAGCATCAAACCCACAGGTACCTCTGCGGCACGGCCAGCCCAGATGGTAATCATCCCATAGTATATGTTGCTTTCTAAGTGTCCAATCACTGCGCCGGGGTTTCCAACATGGGACCACAGTAAGCTCCTCCTCTGTGCAGCAGCTGCATGTCGTTCAACCTTCAACGGCGCCTCTCATCTCATCTCACCACCAGATTGCACGGCATCTATCACGGAGGTGCAGTATACGTCGCTAAGACGTATGCCTCCGTCATCGCCGAAGGGAGAGCCGAGGCAGTATCGTTGTTTTTGGGAGGGCGTAGATGAGTCAATGCGTGTAAGGCAACGCAGACCATTTACTATATATTTAGGCTGCTGTGACCGTCTCGGCGGGGTAGAAGTTGAGTCAGGACATCGACAGCTTAAGATCTCTAGAGCTGCAAAAGCCAATTGAGCAGTTCATTGATTCGATAAATTTCAACAACTCAACACCACTTACGCAAGGCCATCTTTACAGCCGCCATCATGGGCCGCCACGAACTCGAGTACCCCAAGGACGCCACCAATCTCGTCAGGAGACACGGCGAGCGAGGTATGTCTACGATAATACGCGTCGACGCACATTTAAACCCCCAAGCCCGAGGATAGAGCAGCATTGAATCAAACACCTACTGACACTTCTCTAGGCGTATACGCCCTCGAAAAGATACACCAGCTCATCAACTCAACCCCCCTCCTCCACGTCTCCTTCAACGTCCCCAACTCCCCCTTCCCCGTCACCCTCCCAATGATCGGTCAGATGGGCTCCTTCGACCGACCCAGTGCCGACCTAGGCGACCCCCTCGAGCTCTACCTTCACGGCTACGTTTCTGCTCGCATGATGAACATCGGCCGAAGCGCCACCAAGGAGGCCACTGGCGATGCGGCCGGAGCCGCCAAAGGTATGCCTGTCTGTGTGGCCGCCTCACACATCGACGGCATTGTCCTGGCCCTCTCTTCTTTCAATCACAGCTACAACTACCGCTCCGCCGTGCTCTTTGGCCACGCCACCCTCGTCGAAGACCCAGAGGAGGTTCTCTATGCCATGGAGCTCATCACCGACAGCGTCGTTCCCGACCGCTGGCGCAACACCCGTCTTCCGCCCACGGGAGCCGAGAAGCAGAGCACTAGCATCCTTAAGGTGAAGATCTCGTCCGGCAGTGCCAAGACCCGTGATGGCGGTGTCCTGGACGATAAGCATGACCTGGAGAACGAGGACGCCCTCAACAAGATCTGGACTGGCGTCTTGCCCTTCCATCCCGTTCTGGGCGAGCCTCTGCCTTCCCCGCACAATCGGGTGGGGGTGCCGGCGCATGTTTCTGACTTTGTCAAGGAGTTCAACCAGGATAGCAAGGAGAATGCGATTGCGTTGGCTCAGGACAAGAAGGAGTAAGTGGGTCAAGGGAGTTTACGTGGATAAGTTCAACATTGTGTGAATTATTGGAATGCTCTGCTCTGTATATACCATCCATAAACAAAAGGATATACTACAAGGAGTTCAACCTCCTTCAAAGACCGCATGGTTGAAAATTGCCGACCTGCAATATTCGTGAAATCCCTGCCCCGACTCTACCACTTCTCCCACATCTTGGGCGGCATCACAGTCCTCATAATCCCCCAATGCCCCGCCGCGCTTGTCTGATGCCACCCACTAACTTTATCCGTGTCATTCCGTCGCAGAATACCTGTCTCCCCATCATCCACGGACAGAAACACCGACTGCTCCACTTCATGCTCGGGTTCAAGGAAAGCCTGTCTAGACACACTGTCTAGAAAGTCATCCTTCAAGGCGCGGCGAAAGACGAGCGGCGTGGCGCTCTTCTTGCAGTATATGACCATGTTGGTGAAATCTGTCCCCTTTTCCTCGATGGCTGCTTGATCGACGGGGCTTTCGCGGAAGATGCGGCATGTAGGGAATACCTCGTTGATGGTGCGTACAATCATTCTAGGAGCGGGTAGAGTAAAGTCGCCGGCATAGTTCTGTCTCATACGTTAGCGTCAAGTGAAGGATAAAAGTAGGACGCCAAACCACTGGCTTATGGGCAAGAAACTCACGATTGCAATGACTCCATCCGGCTTAAGCAACGACGCGAGACCCTGGAGAAACTCAATGGTAAATAGTTCCACTGGCTCTGCGCCACCCGTAAAGACATCGTGGACAATGTAGTCGAACTTCTGGCGAGATTCATTCACCAGCTTGGCCGTGTAGCGGACAGCGTCTGACAGTACAGGCGGGTTGTTCTCCCGCAGGCCAAAGTGCTTGAGGGCAAACTCGTGTACAACAGGGTCGATCTCAACGACCGTGGTATCAATACCATGGGTCACAAATGCCGATGGAGTAGTTCCAACACCAAGTCCTCTGCGAGCATCCCGTGTCAGCTGTTACTGATACAGTTCTCGTTGGTGAGGAAAACTTACATGACCAATGCCCGGGCATCGCTATCCGCCACTGGTACTTCCCGCTCAGCCAGCCGCACAGACTCCAGCATGACAAAAACACCATAAATCGGTTCTGCCACCTTGGCGCCTTGGTAATGAACCCATTCGCCTCCTAGCAGACTGTGGTCACACCTCAAAATTCTAAACCCCTGCTCAATATTCTGCAGCACGGACAGGTAGCCAGTTACGGATTCCCGACGGTCCAGGAGCAGCCATCCATCTGCCGTCAAGGTGCTATTTAATGATGCAGTAGCAGAGGGTGTGAGAACATGGGTGTTGAACAACGCAGTGTGCAACAGTACCGGTATCGTGAAGATGAGGTTCTTGGACGGAGCGAACACGGCGTACGACGCGCCCAGCAACATCTCCAAGCCAAGGCGGGTGTTAAAGAAACACCTGTCCTACATGAGCCTGCAGGTGCTTCTCAGAAATATGCTCCGCGAGCTTAAACACTCCCCAAGATCCGATCCCGGGAGCTGCGTCGGCTATAAAGCCGGGAAGCGCACCAAGCTGTACACCGTCGAGATAATCCGCCACGCTTGAAGCCGACAGCACAGCCAACGGGAACAGAGTAACTCCCTCAGTAACCAGGGGACCCCACTGCGCGCCCAGTTTGCCACTCAAACTGTACAAGAAAAACTGCAGCGTGGGAATACACACAGCCACAAGCGGAAGTAATTGCGTCGCGTCATCCAATACTCGTCTCAGGGCCACGTTACCCGCCCACCCGACGAAGCAGCCCACCATGAGCAGCTTGCTGTGCCATATGGACGCGGGGATGCTCCCATATACGGGCGACAGAGCGAGCTGCGAGACGGTGGAATAGACGCCGAGCAGACTTAGGAGAATGATGCTCCGCGCGTAGACATTCACCTGGTCTAGGGCATGTCTACTCCAGGTGTTTTGCTTGGCTTTGGAGGCGAGATCTTTGAGCTCCCTTTCGAACCTCTCGGGAGTGAATGCATCGGGTGCTGGCCCTTTGGCTACCGACGCAGCTTTAGATGACTTTTGACGTGGCATTGCCGGACGGTAAGAGAAAGATATGTCGTTGAACTTCAAATACACAGCGCAAGACAAGCTGGATGGTGGCTACCCTGGCGACTCGTCTTTGAGGCTCCTTTGCGGTTAGAGATGAGTCCGCAAAAAAAGGTTAAGAAACCAACCCAAATCGAATATCACAAACTGCCACAGCGACGAACAATCAAGGCTAAAGTAGAGCACAGAACAAAAAGTTTCAAATGGCCAGCATCTGACTGTTGAATATCGTTCGTCGGGGGGAGTTTCAACTGCGGCTCAATGTTTCATCTTGCACTGATGGATCTCCGCTAAATCGCAACGGAGAAGTGGAATTAGCTCAGGCCGCTTGCCTGAAATTAGGGGGCGGGCTAGGGTCAAGAAATCACGATCGATGGAGCTACATGACGCCAACCGACATCCAATATACTGTTAATTATTAAGATACTGTCTAAATATTTCTTTGATTTATTTACTTCCTCAATACTTCTAGAAGTGGCTTTTGAAATCTTGAAGCATCGATAAAAACTCAATCATCCCAAGTTGGTAGGTTGACCGACTTGGTCATCTTTTCTTGACCCCTTCGGGGATGCTGCAAAGGTCCTCCAGTTACCCTACACCCCTCTTGTTTTTATGGTTAAGTGGAATCATAATTTATGCTCTCAAGTAATGTCTCCTTTTGAGAGACACTGGCCAAAGCATATCATACGACCTTTAAAGTCCACCACATAATTTGATCATGTAGTCCCTCAGCAGATCATTTCCGATGTTCAAGTCTCTATGTCTGTGAAGAATAATCTTCGCTGCTGGGCTAAAAGTGGCCTGACAAATAATATTGGATTGGATGGAAGAAATACATTCTCATCACCGAGGGTTATACCCTTCTATCGAAATATGCCGCTCAGATGCAAGGGGGATAGAGGCAAAAAAGAAGAAAATCAAGAAGAAAAATCGCTCCAAATCATTGACCATATCCCCAACCACATCAATTCATATCCATCGTCACAAATACCCATTCAACTCATCTACACCATCAAATTGGTGTAGCAAAACTGTCGTCCATCTCATCATCGTCGTCGTCGTCATCGCTAGTATAGTCTCCACTACGCGGGCTCTGGGCTGAGCTTACATCAGTACTGGGCAAGTTACTGAAATGACCGAGTATGCTGGCGCCGCCTGAGAATGATCCAGGAACTGATGGAGCCGAGGACACATCTGCCAAACTAACTGTGCGGCTCATGGACGGTTTCTCGGGTAGTTGCTTGAGAAGTCCAGTCGAGGTATCCAGCATCGTCATGGCAAAATCAGTCAACCCTTTGCTTTCACCTGGCTTAGAACTGACAGATAAAGTCCAGCGATACTCGCCCAACCGACGTCGATACCAGTCCGCCTCTTCTCGTCCAGGTGATGTAGCCCATAGAAGGGACCCGAATGTTCCAATCAGCGCAAAATTAGTCTTGGAAGCAAAATACCAGAACGAGCGAAGATGATTCGGCGTGAGTCGATTAACGAAATCCATGGCTGAGATGAGGCGAGCCTTCGCAGCACTGCGACATATGTGTTGTATATATGTGTCCGCTGACGATGTCGATCCGTTCGACAGAGATCTGATGATTCGTCGATGAAGCGTAATCTCGGCAGCAAAGTATGCGAGGTGAAGATAGCCTATGCTTGACAGCCTAGTAGCGAGCTGGCCGCCAATCGAATACGAAGAATCCAGACGTAGGTTGGCGGGAAGCCCGCCATACCACTCCTTGAGTTTTAGCTGTATTGGCTTTGCAAGCGACAGAATTAGGTGTGTTCCTTGCGCCCCGGCATTTTTGACCGACTCTGCTGCCTGCAACGTGTAGAAAGTGTCAAGAATCTCAGCAAGAATCTGAGACAAATTCACAGCACTCATGAAAAGCAAGCGGCCCTTTTCAATATCCGATCTCTGCTCTACATCATTGTCATCCCACTCCACGTCGGGAAAATCATTAGCTGAGAGGGCTCGAACACCCCAATTCGACCCAAATATGTGCGACGGCCGCCCGTGGACAAGAGCACCCCACTTGTCCTGCATATAGAGGGCCCATGCCAACCTCCTTCGTACACCCTTTTCCCATGGGGGGATTTTCCAGTTGGTGCAGTCCAGATGTAGACCCAGTTCTTGTGCGATGGCCACCAGTTGGGCGGTGGGCGCCCACTGGTCGCCTTCCGGTCGTTGAGATAAAAGCAGACCGGCTTGGATAGTAGATAATTTGGGCCGTCCCATAGCATCATCCAAGGTTGACCGAATGATCCTCTCTAGTTCTTGAACGTCTGGTCGTGGCAACGACGCAAGTTCTTCATCGTGATCCCACCAGTTGATGGCAAGAATATAGACAGCTGCCAGAATGGGAGGGGAGAACTCTCGATGCGATCGCTCATATTTTTCCAAGAATACATGCTTTTGAACAATGGGGAAACTCGGATGGACGACTTCAAAATAGATATCAATCAATTTGCGGCCATGTGGGGCAACAACAGCTTCAATTGCGTCCACGTCTTGAATTGCATGTTCAAATCCCGGCGTGTTCTTATCGGGTAGCATCAGGAACGTCTCATCATCGCTGACTTTGCGGAGGGTACCTCTCGATAAAAGGCTCTCATCATGAGGGTCAAAAATAGATAAGTTGATTAACGATGGTTCGAAATCAGTGGTTGGGCCAATATATTGGCTGTATCGGTCATTCTGCATACCCAGAGTTCTCTTAAGCATAGTTGGTCCTCCAACATTAGCGAGGTCCTCCAAAAAGGTACTGCTAGCGGCTGTGCTTGAGAGGCTCGAGTTACCGAGTCTTCGACTCGTCATACCCGGCGAACTAAGCGCAAATGTGTTAATCATGTCCGTTTAGCAATATACAAGACCAGGATTAAAACGGATACCATATTACAGGCAAAAATAGGGGAGCACGCATTAGAAAGGGCCTAACAGATCAGATGCGAAGGAACGCAGAAGCCAAGGGACAGGAGAATACCAGATAAAGAAGACAGGTAAAATTAACAAACAGGGTAGGTGAAATAACAATCATACCTTAGTTTACCGAAAGAATTATTTACAGAGTCACCATTTAGCTTTCTTTTACGGGTTTGGGGACTTGCTGTCGTCAAGGAGCATTCGGAGCCACTGGCCTGGCATGGGGCACATCCGTCCTCATCGTCGCTCATGACACATCTAGCTCCGGAATAGCGACATGCCTGGCAAGGAGGTATGGGGGCTCCGTTCAGGGACGATGATTCTAGAGAGCCTCGGGCTTGCAAACTGCTGGGGCCAATTTCGAATCTAGTATGTGCACCATCCTGACGGTATCGCGAGGTATCCGGTTTCGGAGGTTTCGGCGCAATCGCGATGGGCGCCGTGCGCTGCACAGCAGAGTTGTGGGCCATGGTCGGGAACTGTAAGACCAGTACCAATGGCAATTGAAACTTGGCTTCGATAGTCGTTTTCTCTTCTCTTCTTGTGAACAGGAATCAAGATGATCAGGGCGTGTCGTCAAAATACCGGCACTTCAATAGCTATGGTGCTGATTTTCGTAGGGACAAGCTCACAAGTAGTTGTGAATGACCCGAAGTCCTTCAAGGACCTTGAAGTGTGGAAAGATGTACGCAACAATGTGCTTTCAATCCCTGGGGTTGAGAGTATCCTATGCGGGTCCTTGCAGCCTCGGAAACTGAAGGTTTGCTATTTCCCTTCGGGCGTTTTGCGAGAATGAGAAATGTACTACGAGGGAGCTGCCCTCGTTTGAGGATTTGGTTCGACGTCGTAAAGCTCTTAAACACTTTCTTTCAATGGCGATAATGATTTGCCTCTTTTAAAAAATGGAGGCGTGGGAGTTGAGGTGGGAAGGCCGAAGAGCGACAAGAGGAAATATGCCGATGCCTTGAAAATGAACAACGCGGTTGTCGGCGACCTCTTTGTGACAAAAGAGATTTGTCTTGGTTAAGTAACTTGACGGCGGACTTAGGTGACGACGGCAGCCAGGATGAGATATGCGTGGGTTATAGGCGTCATTGAACCGGCGAGCTTTTGCCCGTTGGATACCAAAAGGCGATTTCGAATTGAGAGATATGTTCCCTTTAGCCTGGGGAAGGCTGCGAGTCGCTGTCTAAATGTTGAATCCTTGTGGCAGTGCGAGGTGTCTGTAGCAATATTTTGGTCTCGTTGAGACCGATTGCGTGGGGTACTGGGTGGGATGTGCAGGGTCCCAAATAGAAATATTTAGAAGCCCAGAAAGCGTGGGAGAAATATGACTGGTGTCTCCCCGCGATCATGCAGCGACCATGGTGAAGATGATGATGATGACGATGATGAGCCCTCGGCGACACGTTAGAGAGGAAGAAAAGGGCAGAAGAAGAGACAAAAGAAAGGGAAAGGAAGATTATGAGACGACGTTTCTAAATAGTGGAAGAAGTAAAGCGATGGTGGCAGCAACAGTACTCAGTACTCCGTACTGTACGTAAGGGACTCCGTAACCGTAACAAGTAACGTAGTTGCGTAGGTACCCCTGGATAATTGCTGGCGAGGGACCGATAATGACATGTGCTTCCCCAGACCAATCCAGAAGAGACCCATCAAAGACTGACCAGGGTCGGAGATAAGGTGTTCATCACACCAATGATCCATTGACAATTGGAGAGCGATTAGTTACCGAGTCCGCTGTGTTGCTGCATCAGTGGTGTGATGGGCCTATAAGCTTCAAGACAGATCCCATCTTCACCAATTGCAGACAAGCCCTAGCGACTTGGCTTAGCGCACTGCAGTGCCCACCACGACTGTATTACGGGGGGGGGGGGGGGGGGGTTGCCGTCGTGGTGGTTGCACTACGGAGCGCTAGAGTCGAGGCAGACCCCTATCTTCTTCACTACAAGACGGAGTTAATACTATTTTTATTAAATGCACATTGAGGAATGGCGGGGTGCTGCCAGCCTAACGCCCACCACACCGTCTAGCTTCTGTGAGCTACGTCAGTCAGTACGAAGTACGTAAGAAACACCACAACGCTAATTCATTCGAAGTGCCTCTGGTGGAGAGCATATCTGCTGGTTTGCCCCGTAATGCGGACTGCCCATCCATTCCTAAATGCGTGATTGCTTTGCTGTCACAGGCGTCTGGTGTTTTCTGGATCAGCATCAAGGTCAGGTTGTTAGCATCAAGACCAGAAGGCGAGTGTATTGTGGGTTGAAGGTGGAAGGTGGAAAGAGGGTGCGGATTGTCGCTGATGACAAATAAGTTGGGCATGCAGACAGAATGGATGGTAACAATGGCAATGATGGCAATGAGAAGGCTGGCGAGGGCAGGTTCGGAGCCATAATCGGCCATCTACGCTCGTCTACGCCCTTTAGTAACGGGGTTGCCTCCCTTGGACCCTATGATAACTTCCTTTTATAGGACCTACCACGGTAGGATGAGCGAAGACCCATGATGCTGGAAGATCTTGGCCTCCAAAGATCCCGTCTAATTGGGTAGGTAGCCATTACTCTGTGAATCGGGGACCCATTGCATGCGACCCATTTCTCTCACAATAATTCGCCTTCATTGTCGGTAATAATCACAGACAATACTTGGGGGTCCTACCGTAGTTACTGCTAGTGTCAGACTGTCAGTATATCGCTCAAGTCGCGCAGTACCCTGCTCCCTCCAGAGGTCTGATTCATATCCAGACAAGGTCGACGAAGAATGTCATTACAGTACGTACGTATGCCAAATGTAGTTTCTCTAGTCGAAAGACAAGACCAAAAAAAAGGGCTACTTCTCTTGTGATTTCCTTCTCCATTCGTGCCTACCTTGGTAGCTTGGCTTGGTTAAGAAGGTTGGAAGGCGACGTAGTGCAAGGCGTGCGATCTACGTGAGTATGGAGCACCCTGTACTTGGCACAAGTTCTGTGACCAGGGAGCGCCCAAAGTATGACATGACAAGCATGCCTTATCTTTTCATTTAATAAACGAAACGCCCAGGCGCTTGCAATCAGCAGAAAGTAATACATAATGGTAACTCAACGAGTGGACGTGGATGGCCGATTGAGCACCCATGTCACCCTCCCAGATCTCAGTTAGGGTGGACATGCTGCCTGCAGCACTCCAGCCTCAACGCAACGTCAGTGCCAAAGGCCCGGTATCCCGCCAGCCCGCACAGTCATCTGCCCCGTAATTCAATGTACTTGCACATGGGGGCAGTGTGGTGGCTCGCCCAGAACTGGCTGGGCATATAGCAAAGGCGCGGTACAGTATACCTACCATTACGTTGGATCGTCGGGTAGGCACGACGGACTTGCAATCCATAAGGTCATCAGTATCTACCTCAAGGTACCTACAATCGACTGATACTCCGTGGTGCTGAACTGACACAGAGTACGGAATGCATCGAATTAATAAATCGCCGAATGTGGTCGCATGTCAGACAGTCGTTGCTACAATCACAGTGACAAGCTGCGCGCATAACGGGTCTAAACTGGGAAGGTTTGCCATTACCAAATAGAAACCCCCCAAACTACCGTGAGCAGTAACTGTAACGTAATTGCCCTGAGTCTGCCGAGTCAGGACCCCCCATTTCATGGCAACCCTCCCACTACGAATTTTAGCTTCCACGCCACCCTCTTCCACCAAACATTGTTAGCCTACGACGCCTAGTGCTTCAAGAGTCCATCCATACTACCGCCTATTCCAGGTATCTCAGGATGGCATTTCGACGTCGGCGGCTCCCGATGACATGCTTATCCTCAGAGTGAACAAGCCAGACAATTGCCACTAACCAGTGGGGAGAGAAGGGCCAAGTGCCAAAGCTGGCATCCGCTTCACTGCCTGCCCGCCTTGCAGCTTACGGTGTTCCCTTTCAGCCTCCGTCTCATTGCAGCTACACATGCAGTTTCTGTGAATAATAGAAAACGGCCTTATTCCGGGCTCTTTCTCAATAGCGTCCCCGAGGCCATCGAAATCGAAGAGTTGCCAGCTTCGACTAGTTTAGATTAGCCATCCCGATAGTGCTGGCGGCCCAGAAATCATCTTTTGCTATTGGGGTACTGGCCAGACCCGAGGTAAACCGAACCACCATCACTCACCGAGAGGCTCACCAACGGTTCCTCACGCGGGCATATCCCCGAATTATCAATGCCTAACCTCATATATTGGTGTTCGGTCCCTCCCCTTGTACGCTGATTTCCGCAATTGAATCCCTCGATGTAACCTTGCACGGCTTCAAACAAACGACACCTACAAACGGACGACACCTACTCTTCAGCCCTCGCTTAGGTGGTATCTCGTTTGGATTACCTATGACTGGATTGCTTGCTATTGATGATGCCCCCGACTCGGATCGGGGAGGGAAGGACAACATGCAGTTCAACCAACCCCCTAACTCGACCTTTCCTTTGATGGTTTAGGTGTTAAGACATGAAAGGGGAGGCTACGACTATTCGCGGTCGCTAATGATGCACAATGACCCCCAACTTCGGGTTGAAGTACATCGAGTTACGTTTTAAAGTGTCGCCGATAGCTCTGCCAACCGAATACCTGTTACATCATTCTATTCTGCTTGATTGACATCCAAAATCACACACCATAACAATGACCAACCGGCTTCACGGCCGGGAAGGGCAGGCAAGCCTCAGAGCGGCTGAGGTCGATCGTGACTGTTTTTCAAAGATTAATGATTTAGCCGCTTTTGTCCATGCTGTCATCTTGTGGGATCCGTTATGTCGCATGCCACGTGCCGGTGGAGTCTAAGAGAACGATGCCATCGTGACCTGAGCCAATCCTGTCATTTTATATGCCCTTGTGCAGACTTAGTAAACATGTCGTCGGCTATTGTCAGCCTCAACTAAAAGCATCCAGGTACAGAAGTGCCGATATCCTGCCGGTCAAAACTCGTATACACTCCATATCTTCCATCTTCCGGCTATAGTAAGCACATTGCAGCGAGACTACCATCCATTTGGAGGCGTCCACACCATGCATTCCTCACTGTACTCGCATGTCGGTTCACTTAATCCTATTGGCGGCAGAATCATAGTCAATGTTTCCCTGGTCTGAAACCCCAGTTTTTGGTAGAGACCGACAGCCCCTGGCGTCGCTTCCAGAATAATGCTCATATTATCAGTGGTGGCTAATTGCTGTACTCGTCGCATCAAGGCTGATGCTGCTCCTTGCCTGCTCCATGTCGGCCTTGTACATAAGTATGTTACGTCTGCACCGTTAGCTAGGTGAACACGAGAGATGCGAGTGTCATGGCATGGATACGTGCTCCGTCTTAGTATATGTTAGGAAAATGGAGAGTATATATGTGAGCCGACTTACGGAAATACGGCCTGTCCCCCATGATCCGCCCTCTCAGTTGCTCTGTCATTGAGGCATACGGATCAAGGTACTCCTTGCGACATGACGGCGGCCACTCGTCCCCTTCTGTCGACTTAGCCTCTTCCTGGTTGTGATTACGATAAATCACCCACTTGATGGAGCTTGCCACTTCGCCGCTCTCTACATCAACAGCCATGAGAATGCCCTTGTCGTTGTCCTGCATATGGTGGACTGCACTCTGGTGCAGGTATCGGGCCAGAAACTCCTTACTTTCTGGGTTTGGAAACTGGGCATTTGTCAAGATATCTGCGTCCATTGCCTCCAAATGGACAGTGACGGTTGTCGAAGCGTCAGCTTCTGACGGGGTCACGATATCCAGGGGCATTGCTAGCGAAGAGCGGGGGGTTGTGTGTGTGTTTGCTTCACTTTGTGTGTCGAGTTGATCAAAGAACAAGTTTGAAATTGTGAGTTTACGAGAACGAAAACTGTTTCACGTGCGCGGGTTGGTGGAAAAGAGATCACTGTAACCTCGCCTATCTTGTGGTGTGGGGGTTGTTGAAACATCGTGGCCCACCTCCCTCATCGATTCTCAGATCTGATCTGCCCACTAATTACATCAGTCACGATGGTACCAACGCCCGCAAAATAAACTATCCTTCTCTTCCTCCACATCATTACAAAAATGACGCTAACTCCTGAATCGCTGCCGCTAAAAGCTCCAAGTCTCGCATCTAATGAGAAGCCATTCTTGCAGAAAGGCATCTTCTCGTGCTCCAACTCGCTTCCTCAGTGCTGTACATGCAAGCCATGGATCACGCACCACAACTTTTGCGTTTCGGGATGGCTCGTCAATAATAATATATACGTACTAGCGAGCCTTCGCGTATCAAGAACCAATCTCTCCCTGGCGAAACTAGGTCGCTGTCTTGGGTTGTCATATCTAGGAGGCTCATTTTCCGTCCATCGGCAACACACAATTGACGTCCTCGAATTCGACGTCAAGGCCATTGACTGAGCTTATTGGAGTATGCGCCTTATCCCGCTAGACGTACTATGTCAGAATTTCTGCTCGTGGGCACTCTTTCTATCGAAGGCACACGCAAAAAACAACGCAAAGTACCTTTATAATAGCAATTTCGATTGGAGACTGGATCGAGGCAATCGTCGCCTCGGCGGCACGCTTCCCAACTCCAGCGACATTTACAACATCGTCAAGTGCGAACTCTCCGCTCATGATGCCAGAATCGGGCTGGTTCATGATGATCAAACTACCGGCGAGCTTACCGCCGACGTGTACGTTCACTGAGCATTGACGCTCCAGCTCAGCAACTTCAACTTAGATCCGGACAAAGCATCGCGTCACATAATTGCCACGCCTTGTCACTTTGGAAGGTGAGAAAGAAACTTCAACAGAGTACAGCAGATTGACTAGCCTTGTAGCATCTCGCTTCATCTCTGCGGGAAATCTCTCCCAGTAATTCCAGCGCTGGATGTCAGTAGCCCAAGCCCTGGATGGAAGTGACTGAATTAGAGGTATGGAAGGCATCGTTTTTGCCCTTTGGGGAAAACGGCTGTGAAGGGGAGTCTGGTATAATTAGAGTCCCCTGTGGCGTTGAGAAGCGAGACTTTTCCGCATATGACTGGTTGAATATCGCTTCTTCCAGCTTCATCGCCTGCCAATACGCCCAGAGGCGATCAACATTACAGCGATGAAGCATTCCACCCATCAGCTCCGATATCGCTCATACAACGACTAGACATATATCCTTTTCATTGAGGAGAAGAACACTTACAAACTGGGGGTCCAAAGCAGAGAGACCAGCGTCGAGAAACTGGTTTCCACAGGCAACATCCCAGTGAATAACATTGTGGATCCGTTCCAAGCTAATACACCATCGCCCGTTGACGTAAACTCAGAGACATCTACAGGACGGGTAAAAATACCATATTTTTTTATGACAGGGAATCAACACGTCATCTCTATTTCGGCATGCCAAATAGTAGAGTATTCACCGTCCATTTCTATAACATCGGCCGTGTCATTGCGCCTTCGTAGCGGGTTATCACGCGCCTCATCCAATAGATCTCGGTCGGTGGTGGTTGTTGATTCTTTGGCCTTGGGACCTGCATATGTACAACACGGCGTTTTCCGTGAAAGTCAAGATTAGGATCATATTTCGGCCGTGCCCAGATGGAGACTCCGAGGCTTGGGCCAGTCCCAGCGTTAATTTGCACCCAACACCCTCATATAATAGAGCTGATACAGAGACAGGCTTCGCACATTGCGTGCTAGGACGCATCTATTTTCGATTCTACAAGCCACAATCAGCTATGGTTTGATCGCTTTGACACCAGCTCACGAGTTCCTTACCTCTTTACCGGACGCATACACGCCAAGCGTACACCAAGACTCACTCGTGGAACAGAAACAATTCGCGGCCTCGCACAGGACGAGATCATCCCGTGCAGACTGCAACACTCATGCCCAGTCACTCACTTCGCGATTGACATAACTAGCTATCAGCTAGTCCGTTTACTGGCGTTTACAAGCTCGTACTCTTTACGGCGTCGCTAGTTTGCCTGTTGTACGAATGTCTGACCTGGCAGGCAGGTTCCCACGACTTTACAACATTAGGACGGTTGCATTGGCGAGATGGGACTGAACAGCAATCTCACCGCCTATTCGAAAATAGATATTTCCTGCTCAGAAATTAGGTGGCATCCGGAGTTTTTGTGAGGCTTGTGAGACTTGTTTAGTTTGCAAAGGGGATTAGATTACTACACCGATGCCATCGTCGACCAACTTACACCGCCGATAGTCCTTACTCATATTAGCATCCCATCCAACTTGAACCAGGTTGACTTTTCGAGGTTGTTCAAAATTATCATATAACGGTCTAGCTTTTAGATGGAAGATAGAAAGGCAAGGCCAGCCAAGTGAGCTACCATCCGAATATCGCCGCGGAGCCTTCCTCTTTCCCCCTGCACCCTATAGAGACCCTGTAAAATTGCTGAAGGTTGCAAAGACAGATCTGAATAATACTAAGCTGGTGTCCGTACTGCCAACCCTTTTGATTCCATAGTCCTTAATAACATCCATAACTGTAGCGTCACTATGTTCCTAATACAGCACCCCATCGCATTTTGAAGTCATGCAGAACTGGCATCCAACGTAGCATCCGTCCAGGGCGCCCCGTTGATGCTGTTCCCAGTAGGAAAGTATATGCAAGCACTACATCTCGTGCTTCACGCTTGCATTCTCATGGACTCATAGAGGCGGCATGGCTGTAGGTTGGACTACCTGCGTCGCAACCACCTGTTCCAGGGGATGATTGCAAGGTCCCGTTCGCATGGCTTATCCATCATCTGTCTGTACTCACCAGCCACTTGGTCCAATGAAGAAGCTACTTCGTAATTCTTTGAGCAGATGTCGATCATCTCACCTTTCAACCACGCCTAGATGTGTACAGGATAGGCAAATGACGCCTTGTTATGCCAGTTCCATATTTGATCATAATCGCCCCCCTGCGTCCTGCGCGCCAGGGAATCACACTAATGATAATAGCACATGCACCAACGCTCTCCATGCGCAAATTCTATTTTACAATAACCAATTCATCATCATCCTCGTCCTCGAGTGTGACCAGCCTCTCTGACAGGTCCATGCCTAGACTCTCGCGCCCAGCCTCACGGATGCCTTTCTCCGTGACGAATCTCGTCTTTTTGCGTACGGGCTGATACTCCTCTGTTCGTAGCTTCTCGCCCTCCTTCATGTTTGCGAGCTTTTGTTTCAGATTGCTGCCCCAACCGAACGCGCTGTTATTCTTGCTGCTGCTTCCGATAGATCCAGCTTGGGAGCTTTCGGGGCGTTTGCGCTTGACTGGGCTGAGGTGAACAGCCTTGTCCTTGTTGCTCAGGTCGATGGAAGGTTTTGGTACGTTGTCCGCCGCCGCGAGCGCCGAAGCTTGGTATGACGAAGCACTCGAGGTCAATTTGTTGCTAGCTTTGGACTCTGAACGTTGCATGTATTCTCGGCCAGCGGCATTGCCAATCGCGCCCAGCTTCTTCATGATTTCGCGTTCCTTTTCCTTAGCTTCAAGTCCTCTCTTTAGAAACTCAGCCCTTTCTTTCCGATCCGCCGGCGCTCGATCCTTGCCGTCAATCAGATCCGCAGCACTATGCGTCTTTGCCATGAAAAACTGCGACCTCGACTCCCAGTCATAATTCTTGTTCTTACTCTTATACTTGTTGCCGCTATAGTACTCAGCTAGCGGGTCGCCTTTTTTACGTACTTCTGCACCACCGAAGCCAGTCGAGTTGACCTCTAGCCGAGTCGATCGTTGCTTTCGAACAGCTTCGTTAGAGTGAAATTCACAAAATTCAGTTCTCTTCTTATTGATCCAGGCGCTGCATGCCTCTCCATCCTTCTTGACGGATTTGCAGAACCCGAGATCTCGAGCTGCTCCTACTTCTAGGATCGTGTCCTCGTCCGAGTTGATGGTCAAGCTGAAGCGACCCGTATCTTGCCGTCCCGGGGGTGGAGGCATGATATTTGGGTTCAAAATCGCAATCACAGTTCCCTCTGTGAGCTTCCAAAATCTAGTGAAGCCAGAGTTGAATAGGAACAGGTCTATCTCAAAATCCAAATCAACAAGTGTCATGACGAGATATTTTCCTCGGTCCTCCGCCTTCAGTCCATTCTTGGCAGTGGTCGGCTTGTGTGCTCGTGGCTCCGATTTCCTTGCTACCACAGCAAACACCACAATATCCTGTTCCACGTCGGGCAGCGCAAAATCAGGCGCCTTGACATCTTTCAATAAATTTTTTATACAAAGAATTTTCTTCCCGGACACATGCCGAGCCAAAACAACATGTGGGAGAATGCGGCGCGAGAGATGTAAGCTAGAATAAGGCTCAAATGACGAGACATCGGTATCCCCAGCATCGCCTGTTCCTCCGTCGACAGTTGCCGTGGATATGGAGTCGTTGTCGGTAACATTTCCAATATTAGGTAATGTTCTGCTTCTTGATAGAGTCTGGGTAACAGATTTTCCTTTCCCCAGTACATCTTCTCGTGAAAAAGTTGGCGCTTGAAGTGGTTCGTCTGGGATTTCGACGGCTTTCTTTTTGTAGTCGTCCATTTCGTCCCGCCTAATTCCAAAAGCGTTTGTCCTCAGCTTCTGTATCTTTTCCTGCCTTTCGGCGCGAAATGTCTCCTCTGTCCTCGCAGATGTGAGGCGCTCGTTGAAACTTAGGGGTCGGGATGTCTCCGAGATATTCGAATTCCTTGTGGAAGAACGCTCAAGATGACTTCCCCTCTGAGGGGCTGCAGTCCCATCCTGTGCCTTTTTGTTGTTTGGAACACGTCGTAAAGAGATGTCTTTACCTCTCAATCCCTTATCGATACCGAGCAATACTCTGCTGGGCGAGGTTTGCAGTGCTGGTATCTGTAATTTTTTTATGGGAGACGCAGGTACTTGCACCAAAGTTTGTGCTCTTAGCTTTGCCCTGGCTTCTGCGTCGGGTGTGGACGCTCGCTGAAAACGCCGTCGCTCAGTTGCTGTTGACTTCGGATCTGACCCCAGCTCTGCTTCATCGCGCTGTCCCTGTGCGGTAGCAGTCCCCTTTGCTCTGGCATTTTGCAACTTCTTCAACTTCAATCTCGCCTGTATCTCCTGGAGTTTTAGTTGGAGTGTCTCTTCATCATCGTCATCATCAAGGTCGAGGTGTATGCGATCGTCCGCCGAGGGGCCTCCTGGGGAATGTCGATTTTGCAACGGTCGAGCTCGCCTCGATGGGGAGGGGGAGGGGGAAGTCTGGTTCAGCATCTCTCTGTAGCGCTGACGGCCGCCTGGAGTACTTAAGAGAGCCTCGCGAGGAGATCGTGGCGGCCATTGGGGCTCGGAATCTAGAGAAGAAACAGCATGTTAGCGCGATGGGGGACGCATGGTTCTCAGCATACGCAGGGAGGATTTACCAGGAGCCATGCCTGTCTCTAGGAGAGTGATGTCTCGGCAAGTCGAGAAATAGATGGCCTAGGCAGATGCGACGATGAATTGACTGTCAGCCTAATGCATGATTACACACCACCTGCGATGCAAGACCATCCAGGTAGCGGCTAGTACGAGAAACAGAAGCTCTCAAATGCATTCAGTAATCGGTAATGGGGCAGGTATATGGCGAAATGGTGTGTTGTATTGAAGATGAGGACATGAGCATTTGGTACTTTGGAGCAGGTCAAAGTTAGTGGTATAAACGCGTTATGTACAGAGTACGATGAGTATGTGCACCAGCAGTGTACCTAGTATGCGGGTACAGTGGGGTACTAGCCTGTGGAGGTCATGAAACCGTCTAAATAATAGCACTAGGGAGTAATTACTCCATACTGATAGGTCTACCTCCCGCGGTTGCTACCCTGGAGTTGGTTATCAACGTGTTCTAGTTGAAGGTGGGATTTTTGCATGTTCAAGTTGAGAATTTATATCGCTACTGCCTGGTTTATATGACTAGACTCGGGTAGTCGCAACTTGAAGCAACATTCGAGTTTGTTGGTTTGGTGTGGTAGTTGTGTGCATCATGGATTTAGCGCAAGTTATTCTGGCTCATCATATTCCTGTCGAACAGTCATTCACCAAGTTACTATCATGTGACCTACTTACCATGGAAGAAACGCACCTTTCAAACAAGTGATATTCCGGGTACCTGTGTAGATTGTCTTACTCAACCCCTCCCTCACCCAAAGGTCAATATCAATCATATCTTATTATCCCACCTTTTCATTCCCTACTAATGAGCCGTTTTTATCCACACCACGTGAATCAAAGATGCATCAATAGAAAGTGGGAATAAAGCCACGGCGAGAAAACCATTGATATGCCAAGTCGTTGTGAGAAATATGTGATGATGATAGGTACTACTCAATACTCACTGTAATTACTATCTGCACATAGTTAACATGAATAGCCTGCAACTGTTTCCTACCTACAGTTAATGACACATCAAATCATCCATAACAACACGATAGACATGTTAAGGACCTATAGAGTAAGTCATTAATATCACTCCTAGAGCGCCAGAATATTTGGTTGACCCGTTACACAGTACAGGGTATGTAGGATGTACTTCGTCTGGGTTCCGGCTCAATTGCGCTAAAGCCCCACAACGCGCTTTACGCGTCCAGGTCCAGACGGCGCGCGTTCTTATACACTGTAATTAGTCGATACGTACAACTTGCAGACTCTAGAATATCTCCACATCTTGAATTGTTTAACAAACTCGATAATTTTTGGACAATCACCATTTTGATTCAGCGTCTCTTTTTTGTCATATTTCTTGGGAGCAATTATTGTATCATCCTCTGGACTGATATCGAAAGAAGGCATTTCCTCCATTACCCTCTCCTCAGTCTCGGCTGGTATCTGTCAAGATGCCCCGGACTACGAGATCAAACAAGCCCGCACTAGCCAAAGCGACAGCATCGCCTACTGTGGGCTCCTCATCGAAATACAGCCTTGTATCTAAACAAGGCCCAGTTCCGCATATCTTTATTCTCCCATCCAAAGCCACAGAAGAAGCCAGAATTGTAACATTACCAAACCCAAGAACCGCACAACCGGCGCGATACCTCGCGTGTCCGAAGACGGGAATATACGAGTTTAAGAAAATTGCGGCTCCGAAGTCTATGCCAAGAAGTTGGCTCATAGAGACTTCCCTACTGGTGGAACAAGAACAATCGCAGAACAATAATGCAACCTCGGAAGCGACGATGACTACGAGCGCGGATCTATATCTTGCTACACCTATTGACCCCCTATTCCTACTGTTGCCTTCTTTAGCCGACTCGAAGACTTCGAAAGGGACCGGCGACAAAAAGCGCCTGTTCCTGTCAGCTGACGATTACTTCGACAATCTCCCCGAAGAGTGCTCACATCTGTCCGAATTACTGCGGTGGGAATCAACAAGGGCACTCCTGCAAGAACGACTGAGCGTTGTGTGTGATGCTGTAGATGCGGGCGACGAGAGTATGTTTCGGTTGAACGAGACGAAGCTTACTTCCCTTATCTTGCAAAAGGCCAGGGATATGAGCTCTGGATCGCTACCGCCTAGTATGGAAGAACATTTCGTAAAACGCCCTTTGGAAGCACCGGTTCTCATTCAAAAAAGGGACATGAATTCCATCGCCAATATTACACCAGCCAATGACGACTCTGAACTGTCCATGACTCAGCCAGAAGCAACAGAGTCGCAATCGAGTGTTGCGTCGACGGACGCAGCCTCGACACCTGTATCGCAGCCGTCCACTGCTGCAACCTCATTTGCAGAGGATGGGCCTGGTATTGGAGATGTCTCCAGCGCAACCGAAGCATCGCCGGACATTGTCAAGCTGCAGAGAAGCAGGGTGGCATTCAACTTTATTTGCGCCAACTATATCCCGCCTTTATTGGCTAATCAGCTGCAGGCGGCTCTTGCAAGCGGTGGCCAGCATGCTATTGACTACACCCCGTTGGATGAATATCTTGCTAAGTTATCTAAACTGCGCTCTGATGCTTTGTCCACGCGGTCGGCAGGTGATTACTCGCGAAAGCACGGCCGCGACGAAGAAGAAGACGAAATCCGGGCCGAAAAGAAAAGAAAATTGGAAGAGGAGAAGAAGAGAAAGGCAAATGAAAGCCGTGGTGTCAAAAACCTGAAAAAGGTCAACACAACTGGGATGATGAAGCTCAGCAGCTTCTTCAAAAAGAAGTAACTTAAATTGGAATAATTCATGACTTGGGTATCTGAGGTGTTATCTGTGGTGCGAAACTAGATCTATTTTCTTCTTCTCTTGTACGGAATGCCAGCTTCCGATCTCATTTGGCGGCTCTGGAGCGACCCCTACTCGAGTTGATACCTCTAGCGATACCTCTAGCGATACCGGATGTGCCCCGGCTACTCGTGCTGCTGGAAGCTGTGGTATCTGACAGATAACTTGAACTCGTTGCCGTACTCGCGCCAGCCCTGGTTGTTGCTCTACCGCGAACCTGAGGACCTCTGAGTCCCGAGATACCACGGGTTGTGCCGCGAGTGGCACGAGCACCACGGACACCTCGAGTTCCCGCCCTCGACGTAGGCAACCCGCGGCGTGCGTCTGCCTCTTCTCGCCGTCGACGAATTTCCTCTTGCCGCTTCTCCTCCTCTGCCGCCTTCATCTCAGCAGCCTGTTGTTTTCGCAATGCCTCGGCTTCCTGCTCTGCTAGGTCTTCTGTGGCGCCCTTCCACTCGGGATTGAGGATGAGCCGTTGATTGTGTTCTGTTTGGGACAGGATTCGAGTCCAAGTGTTGAGCAAGACGGAAGCGTGGCCGACTGTTCGGGAAACGACCTGAGCGGATGATTAGTGCCCAGCGACGACTTGAGCATGCGAAGAGAAAGGTCGAAACGTACAGCCATATTCCCCCCAGCTCGCTCCAAGGTGCCAATAACGCCTTCAATGGCCTCGTTAAATTCCCGAACGCCATCGAGCTCTTTGCGCAGCCTTGCCTCACGATCTTCTGGGCCGCCTTGACGGTCCTGTTCAGTGGGAGTTTTGGGAGTCTTCGGGGTCTTCGGGGTCTTAGGTGTCCTTGGACGAGACGCTGGGGGTTCGTCGTGTGTTGGTGAGGCCCAAATATCGGACTCGGTGTATTCTGTCTCGTCTTCCATAGCGGGGTCGCAGGGTGGGCTGTACTGGAACTACTGAACAATACAGGCGATAAAGCATTTGCCAAAACGCGTTTATCGATTGAGACCCGACCTGGGGCTCAAGGGGGCTCAATTTAGCTATGACGTTGTGTTGTCGTTTGGAGCGTCAAAAGGATTGGGTGTGGTTGATTGGGAGGAACCTTGGCTGCAACCCGCGTGTCGCAAGGCTTGATAAACGGGTGGATGAGCGAGGGGTTGTGTGTAGGTACTCCGTACCAGACTTGGGTGTTGGCGGGGGATGCAGTGCAGTGGCTAATACCGCCTAAACCGGCGCCCAACATGTACAGTAGTGGATGGCTTGGTGGAGCTCTTGGGGCGTCCGACGGGCTGTCAAAAGGCTTCAGTGAATGCTTCAGCCTGCAGGGGAGCTCCTAGCGGGGTGTTTGCTTGTTGATTGGCACGTCAAGTCGCGAAAACAACGCGTGCAACGGCCCTGACGCGAGCAGATCTAACAGGGCAGTTTAGTGGACCCAATGTAGCTAAGGCAGTAATATGTACGAGTACGTACTCCCACACAATACCACAATTAGATATGGCGAGGAATTATGGGGAGGCTGGTACGCCCGTGCTGCCGTGTTCCACCCACCCAGCCTCCCTCTTTGTATCACTCGTCTTGGGCACTAAAGCGCCAACACCTCTTTTGCCATTGTTCCCTAGTATCCAACAACATCATCAGCGTCAACACATACCTTGTCCTCTATTAATTTGCGAGTCTATTCATTTTGCTAGTATTGTCTCTTGATAGCCACCGGCCTATTGTATTCATTAGGCAATTGCCCGCAGCTGTCGACCGAGTTGCAGACATATTTCGTCTGATCGAATCTGCCTCACCCACCGTCATTGGCATTTTCGGTGCGCCTAATTTCTGCGTATCGACATTTCATCAGGACTTCACCACTGAGCCTGGAGCACGACAGAGCAGGATACACCCACCCGATCAATCAATCAACCCGCCGACGCGTCTATTATACATCTCGTCCTAAGTCATTCAAAATGGCGACTGACGCGGCTTCCGTCCAAACGCCATCCCCCCCTCGTCGCATTCACACTCCTCCCGCGCCGCGCCTTGGATTCCACGATTCCTACGAACCTTACTCCCCCCGCTCCCCTCGCAAGTCAGCCAGGATATCATCTCAGCGCACTGTCAACAGGACCCCCGTCTCCAAGCTCATCTCGTCGCAAACATACCTCATCGCCGCGCGCCGCAACTAAGGCAAATTCTCAGACTGATCTAGCTTTGGCCTCACCTACGCGATCACCACAAAAGAAACGCCAGCCACCTCCAGCTTCGAGCCGTCGGGTTTCAGGCGCCTTGACCGCCGAGAGTATCGCCAGCGCATCTGCCGCTATTGGTTTCAGCAACAAACCTACTACAAGCATGGACGATGCTTCTATCACTAGGGCCTCTGGCATGCTTCCCACGCCCTCAAAGACGCCTCGAAAGGCACCAAATGAAAAAACGGTTGCGAGCATCCAGTCGTTCGCTCGTAACTTGTTCCCGTCTGAGGAGGAGGCCTTGTCCACCCCACGAAAGAAGCGTGCTAAGAAGTACTCTGGGATGACGATGGAAAGTTTTGCCATGGCCGACGACGAGGATTCTATTGAAATTTTCACCGACTCTCAAGATCGCATTCCAGTCAAGGACGAGAGCTCTTCGAATCCGTTCTACGGAGACATTTCTACCGAGGCGGAACCAAGCAAACGTCGGAGCAAGCGCAGACAGGTTGTGATTCCTGGAGAGGGCGCCCAGTCAATTGATGAGGCTTCTCGTCGTGAGGATGGAATGGTCTATGTCTTGTGAGTCAACCAAATTCCAATATCGATGATCATACGGGGATTGAATAACATTTGCTAACTTGAATACTAGTCGAGGCAAGAAGTTCTTCCGCAAATTTGCAGAGAGCAGCAACGCAGAATCAGAGGAGCAGGGCGAAGCCAATGCTGATTTCGATGCAGAACTTGCCCGCCCTCTTACACGATCCACGGTAAAACCACGACTGTTGTTCCAAACAGAGAAGACGGCAGAAATGCTGGAGGACGAGGAGGCTGCTACTGACGTGGAAGACGGGCACATGGAAAGTGAAGACCTAACGCCTCAAACACCTGTGAAAACCAAGCAGATTTCCGCGAAGACCCCGGAGGCGCCAAAGTTTGCACCCATGTCGCCACCCGATACCAAAAGGACCACTCGATCGGCAAACAAGCTCGATCAGGGAACGCCAATGAAGAAGAGCGCTCGAAGGGTCAGCCTGTTCGATTCTTGGCCCCGTACCAAGGAGCACAAGGACTCGTCGGCGACGAAGCGACAGGGTGAGGACCTGGCGTCGACAAACACTAAGCGAAGTCGGGCCTAAGGAACGGGCACAACGAGAATGATGAGGAGTTGAGGGGATATGGGTCATTTGATGATTTTTGGGATTTTCTTCTTACATTAATATCCTCGGTGATGGTACATAGTATGGCTTCTGATAGGTCTACTTCGTCTGCACTCATACTGTTCGGGCGCGAGCACCAACCGAATTTGGAACTTCTTCAATGTTGAATTATTTTTTCTGCAAAGAGCCTGGTTTTGGCAAGGGATGGAAGTCGAAAGATGAAAGAAGAAAGATGAAAGGGAGACTGGACTAGGCAGGCGTTTACGGAAATGGAAGCATATTGCTGTGACTCTGTCGGAAGAGGAGATTGAATGATGAGGACTAGGATATCTATAGATTTATGTGACAAGCATTTCATTCCTCTCTACCAGCACGGAGCACCTGCCCATATCTCTCTCCGGAGTCTGTGATTGGTGCTTATGCCTTGCGCCTCTCTCGCCCTGCGGACCATCCCTCTTGTCCAATCTCAGGCTTCGGAGCAAGCTGCCGAGCTGTGTTCTCGTACGACGCAAAGCTAGCAATAATGTTGAGGGGTTGGGGGACACACGATGCCGATGATTGGATGGTGGCTCAGTGATGGCAAGCCCTTTCGAAATGTTGTGGCACGTAGAGAGTGACTCCCGGGCAAACTTTGATGAAAAATGAGCGTCTGTATATTAATCTGCCTGGCGCTGGATGACCCAAACCTCATGGCAACCCCAATGCATTTGAGCCCAATGTACGAAACAATACCCGCATGCTCTAGTCGAGGAGGCGGTGATGCAAGTACAGTACTTGTTCAGGTCGCGGAGAGCGACCACCGGGCACCACCGGCGCCGCCTTTGAGGCCCCACGTTGCCCCTCGGTCCACCACCACTTCGACGACAAGCCGCCAGTCTTTTCTCTTGCCTACAAAATGGCGACATCATCCGCTTGATCAGTGACTCTTTCCTGCTTGGTGTTTCCTCCTCGTCTTGCCTCTTACATGACAGATTGTTTACTGGCTTGAAACACAGCCACTACTCTATTCTCTACCACTATTGAATTGGGGTTCTTGCCCCTCTCACGCCTTCCTTCACTTGCTTCGACACAAGTTTCAAAGCATGCATATCCTCATCACCAACGATGATGGGCCACCGTCGCCCCAGTCTTCGCCATATATTCGCTGCCTCGTAGATCAGCTTGAGGATTTTGGCCATGATGTCTCCGTATGTCTGCCGCATACTCAGCGCTCATGGATTGGCAAAGCCCACATGATCGGGCAGACACTCAAGCCGTCGTACTACCGACCATCTGACAGCATCCATGGAGTTGAGGCCGAGGGCACAACCCACAGCAGACCTTCAATATCTTCCGACGTGGAAGAGTGGGTGCTCATCGATGGTACTCCAGCCTCTTGCGTACAGATTGGCCTTCACCACTTCTTCCAGCACAAGGGTCCGTTCGACCTTGTGGTCAGCGGTCCCAACTACGGGAGGAACACAACGGCCGTGTTTGCGCTGAGTTCAGGGACACTAGGTGGTGCGTTAGAGGCCTCAATCTGCAAGCAGAAAGCCATCGCGTTGAGCTTTGCCTTTTTCTCGCGCAACCATGATCCAGACATCATTGAAGAGGCTTGCCGACACAGCGTAAAGGTGATTGAGGCATTGTTCAAGCAGTGGCCCATGGATGGAAGCGTAGACGTGTACAGCGTCAATGTGCCACTGATCGAGGGCGTGTCACGCAACAAGACGCTCTGGACCAACATGCTGCAGAATTATTGGGGCGATGGAAGCTGCTTCCAGGAGATTGAGGGGGAGTCGTTCGACGAGGGTGCTGAGGAGGAGAGAATTCGAGAGGGAGAGGTGGATGCAGGCGAAATTACAAACGGAATCATAAGGGGCCATACACATAAGCATTTCAAGTGGGCACCGCGATTTACGGATGTGTACCAGAGTGTTGAGGAGTCGGAACCCGGCAATGATGGGTGGACTGTCAAGGAGGGGTACACAAGGTATGCCTGAGCTCGTTTCTGACCGGCATTGCTTTTTGCCAGGCTAACATTATACTGTAGCGTCACACCACTGAAAGCGAACTTTGAGCAGGCTGCAGCTGCTTATAGCCGAGCAGAGTTTGAACTGTGAGTTTCCTCCTTCTTGTTGGTTCGGGGGCCATGAGGGTTACCAGTGGGAAACGGCTTGGAGTGAAAGCTATTGATATGACGAGACGAAGACAACGTTCATGTGAAGTAGCAAGAACTCGCAGAGTTCTTTTTTTTTGTCTCTAATAGACCTCACTCTTACTTTCTGTCTTCCTAGTCCTATTCGTCCGGAAGCATCTGAAACCCTGGGGCGTAAAATGTCTGTCCAAAGAAACGGCCAAGTGACAAAATCGACGCCTCTCAAAGCCATCATTGCCTACGAGGACCCCTATGTACAGCCTCTCATCTTGTCCGCCCTAGCTTCACTCCTGTCTCCTGGTGCAGTGAACGTTGTCACCGACTTGCCGCTCTCACAGGATGGCTCCATAGTGCTTCCCTCTGCAGATGAAAAGGTCTTGCAGATTATACCCTACGAGGCCATTGACTTTGAGTTTGCGGCGGCGCATGCTGGGTCTTGCCTTATCAACAGCTACATGATTCGAAAGGCACTGATACGGAAACATTACCTGTCACTTACTGTTGACCATTGGATTGCGAAGAACCCAGCGTCGATACTCAAGAAGCACGTTAAGCGTACGGAGACGTTTGAAGTCGACTACGCCGAGTTCCTTGATGATGCGGTCATTGAAGCGTTTGATCTGCGCGAGAGCATGGACCACAATGTAGCGCTGTCTGAGAATGCTGACACTGATCCTAGCGAGGTGCAGTGGTGGATTCTGAAACCAGGGATGAGTGATCGTGGGCAGGGCATTCGTCTTTTCAGTACAATGGAGGAGCTTCAGGAGATATTTGATCAGTGGGAGGAAGAGCGCCCTGACAGTGACGATGAAGACGATGGAGAGACGCAACAAGAAGAGACCACCAAGAACCAGGAGTCCGACGGAGACTACATTACGACTTCTCACTTGAGGCACTTTGTCGCCCAGCCGTACATCCACCCCCCTTTACTGCTAGAAGGCGACGGGAGAAAATTCCACATCCGAACATATATTCTCTGCTCGGGGGCCTTGAACGTCTATGTCTACCGCCACATGCTCGCGCTATTCGCAGCAAAGCCCTATGTACCTCCTTGGGAATCCACAGATGACATCGAAACATTCCTCACAAACACCTGTTTACAGGAATCACCGGGTGAAAACACGGTCCGCCGCTTCTGGGACCTATCGCTACCACAGTCAAAGCTTACCGACATCTACGACCAAGTTTGCAGCATCACGGGAGAGGTATTCGAGGCGGCGGCGAGGGCAATGGCCATCCACTTCCAGACAATGCCGAATGCGTTTGAGGTATTCGGACTGGACTTTTTGGTGGATGCCGAGGGAGTAGCATGGTTGCTGGAGGTGAATGCTTTCCCGGATTTTAAGCAGACGGGTGGGGATTTACAGGAGATTGTGGAGGGATTTTGGGCGGGTGTACTGAGGAATACGGTGCCGCGTTTCTTTGCGCTGGATGCTGGGTTGGTAAGGCAGAGTGAGAGGTTTCCTGATGGAGATCTGAAGTTGGTGAAATCGGTGGATCTCGGGAGGAGGTGATGCATTGCTGGTTGAGGGAGAGATAGCAACGGGTGGATTCCATTAGTTGCTGTTTGTCTTCATTTTATCTGGGTATACTGATGAAAAGCTTTATAGAATACTGCACTGGCATTTCGGGGGATCAAGGCAGCTTCTGCAGCTGGCTGAACTATATATCTACGGGATTTTTGTTTCAGATATAATTCCTCAAGAGCCTTATAGATAATGTAACGTATAGATTAGATTTATGATTCTACCAGCCCCAGCCTCCATTTTTCCAACACACGTCATTGCGCTTGAACTTGGTATCTGTCTAACATAAGTGGGTGCTGACATTTATAAATGTCCTTTGACACTGTATAAACAAGGCTACAACACATGTGCCTGAAAGAATTTAGAGTTACTTCCACAATAACTGCATGATAGCCATGCCAGTCGATTCACCCTAGACGACATTCAGCGATGGAAGACGGCAGTGATTGCATCGAATATAATAAACACTCGTATCTGATAGACCTAGTGCATCAATCGGAAATAGCAAATACGTTGACGGAAAAAGGCTGATGAATTCTGATAGAAAACACTATACTTCACACCCCTTTGAATTTATTTTACTGTGGCATCATTGTAGCTAAGGGTCATTAAGAAACGAGATGGGAAGCCCCGTGAGCCAACTATCAATATCGACCAATTTCTCACCTTAAGAACCTATGTGACGGTCTATGCCTCTCGAAATAGCCCCCTATACCGAGGGTACTGGTGTATGATGAAGAGTTGGATTGACGATCAAGGGGCTGAGACACTCTTGATACTTGTCCAACAAACAGATGTAGTGACAACGTGTACATGAAATTATGAATGAAGGCCTCAATATATTTAGACGATGGCTATCTCCAAGACTATCTCTATGACATTCTACCATCTCTAGAATTTCTCTACCCATCACTCCTAACCATCCCTAGAGGGTTTGTCGCCCGATACGCAAATGGAGCTCTTATTTCGGAATATTGGCATAGTTTTCCTAGCGGTCAGCCTACGTAACCACGATGACCGCCTCACCACAGCCGTTTGTCTAGATTCTTGGCTGTAGAGGGGATCAAGGGGGCTGTGCTTGTAGGACTGGATGGAAAAGAGGGGGGATTCATTCTGGGTACGCAGGAGCAACATCGTACAGTGGTGAATGTGGCGGCATGATAGAACGCGCTTGAAGCGGCATGGACTGGGCATCACCCTGTAACCCAGGCATATGTGGATCGTGTGGTTATTCAGGAACACCTGGTATTTCTAGAAAGGCTGAGCTTTAGGCAACAAGCTGGGTTTAATGGCTGGCTTCGTTATGTTAGGATTTACATAGTTAACAAGAGAAGGCCTCGCCTTGAAGCCTAAGGCAATCAGGGGATCGATGGTATTTGACTTGGCAAGCGGTACGACATGGCAATTGCATCTGCAATATTGAACATGACTTACTCGCGAGAGACTCTTGATGATCTAAGGCTACGCGGCCAAAAACAAGACATTTTCTGGGGCAAACAACAAAGGCAACGTCGCCATTGTGGCTTTGATGACTCGAAAGCCCAGCACGGAGCACTGAAGATGGGGATCCTTTCATCTGGGCTCCAAGAAGGCCAAGGAAATGGATGTACTCCCGTCAAGGCACTTGAGCATTGAACAAGACGTTGAGTCTCACATGTCTGCCGCGAAGGTTGACGACGTAAGATAAGTGCCCGCTACTACTAGTAGCAGCATGTACAATGAACGATGGAAGAACTTCCTCAAGCTAGGAAGACAGATAGGCGATGATACGAAAGAGAGGAGAGAGAAGACGGTAAGAAGAGGATGAGTCTCGACCATCAAGAAAATTAGCTCGGCCAAGGCCAGCACAGCCCTGTGATGATCGGGCGTGGAGCCATAGTCACACTACATCGCGGTACCGCGTTGGAGAGTCGAGTATGTCAAGCTTTTGCGCCCTTGTGTGGTGTATGAGACGGGAGGGTGCATGTTTGTTGTTCGGTGAGTAAGTAGTTTGTGTCGTGATGGTGGGACTAGATGCTGCCAAGGCTCGTCTGGGAGGCTGGAGTCTGACAGATAGCCAAGGCAGGGATGATAGAGAAATTCGGGTGAGATGGTTTGTAAGGGTAGGCAGGTCTTGACGAAGAGAGGGTTGGAGTTTTGACCAAGTCTAGCGTGTTCCGGTCGTGTGTCGGCGTGGCTTGGAGCGCAATGCTCTGAGGTTGTCCCGTCTTGCGGACTTACACGGGAGGTTGGACAGGATACCTCGTTAGTGCAGTGGCTATGCCCGGGCGAGAAAGTACCTACCTGCCGTAGAGGGTTAGAATGGACAAATGAAGCAAAGATGAAAGACGTCTTTGCATGAAAGTATCACATCGTACAGAGTACAGAGTACAGAACATAGAGCACAGAGCACGCCCATCAAAGTTTTCCACTCTTCTTATGTTATGCCAACGGGCTGGCTGGCACGAGGATTGAGGCTGAGCAAAAGTTAATAGTCCCAAAGCGGCAAGAGGAGAAAACATGGATTTGTTGGTGAGGAGTGGATTGACTGGGGAGAGTGGTCCTTCTTCGATGTGAAGTCTTGCGGGGCCTATTGCCATAGTCTGTGGTACCTTTTGGTAGTTACAATCCTCGGTTCTACGGTTCTGCGGTTCTGCGGTGTGTCCAGGTACTCTGACTATCTGGGAGGCACTATCTGGGAGGCACTACGTCAAACTTGGTAGGTGGAAAGCCTTATTTCCACAACGTACGGATAGAGGTAGGAGGTTCCTAATTGAATGGTTGGGGGTGCCTTATAGACTGAGGGCAGATTGCGGAAAGGCGAGTGGTGTTGCGGGGGAAGAGTTGGTGGTTGTTGCACAGGACGACATTGCATCTCATGGTGGTTGTTGATATCGTGGCATCGTTTGCTGATGCCGCTCGTGGTTGTGGTGGTCCAATCCGAGGGTGTACTTGGTCGATACTTGCGCGGATGGAATTGGGTGGATTCTACAACCTGTTCTGGCACTGTGGCTGTCGTGTCTTTGATTCGTGACAAGTACCTGGAAGTAACTCTGTGCATGTTGCATGTAAAGTCGATGTTTCCTGTTCTGCGTGGTTGAAGGTCCCTAGACTGACTGGTATCGCGACATGGTTCTCGAAGCATGTGTGTCACCAACTCCCTTTCTTTGCCTGAGTGGCAACATATCTCGGCCCATCGCCTCAGAATGCAACACATTCTATGAGCCTGGTGTCCATGGCTGGGATGTCCTCCAACTCCCTCTTGGCTGAAAAACATCCCCCACTGCCCGAAGCCATTAATTAGCGAGGTAACCCCCAACTTGCACGACGAGTCAACCGCCCAAGCCGTCTTGAGATGGCAGCATTGGACTAACGTACGGGACATCGTGTATCCACGGTATTGAGGCTGTGCACGGTTTGGTTGCATGGGCAGAGGATGATGACACTCCTTTATCCCTCACCCCTCACTCACCCCAAACATCTAAGTCCAAGTGCGGTGGGATTTTGAGGTGAAGCCAGGTGCACGCCGGTGGTTCCACGAATTGGCCTTGCCGATGGGGAGCGGGCCGAACGGAATGAGACAATATGCACGAAGCGTTAAAAAGTGCCTCCGATGGTTCGTTGGGGCTTTGACCAACGCGGGTGCCATCGCCATTTCGGGGAGGAGACTTTTGACCGCCGCTGCTGGCGGTAGCATGACAGCTAATCGCGCGAAGGTACAGTACGCCCATCTAACTTGATTGATTACCGGCAAGTGCGAAGCATACTCAGTACTTAGTTGGCTATGCTAACTTAAGAGTGACAGCACTTTCACCAATGGCCCCTTCTCCGTTGGCAAGTGGGCAATACCAGAAACTCGCCACACGTAAATCACTTCTCCGCATGGACTAGTCGCGTTAGTGGACGTCTCCAAATCGAAGATGAGTTTCTCAAGGCGTTGGGGTCAAAGAAGCCGATAATTCTTGTTTCGACAATGTTTCATGCAGTTTTTGCTCTGCACACCATCATGGACTTGCGCCACGCGACACGGCCATTGGTTGGATGCACGTTGCTGCAGTACGAGATTCAGGCTGCTAGTCATGATGCGGACCTCTCAGAGTCGATGAACATCATATCATCGATGGCGGTGTTCCCGTCGATCTGGGGCCCCAGTAACATAGCGCGCGCACACATATACACAGTAACACAGAATGACTACCTAGATGATGTTACTTTGAAAGGAGAGCAACAGAGCGGCACGCGCTCGCACGCATGCACGCCCGCACGGGCAACAAATCAGCAACCAGAGCAACAAGTTAACCAGGTTACAAGGGTCACCAACTGATGGGTCCCCGTAACAGAAGAAAGCTTGGCCCTTGGCAGGGACCAATCCCAAACGATGTTTGTTGATGGCCCAGATGGGACCCATGGGAGCCACTGCAAAAATCGCCAGAGGGTGGGAGAGGACAAGGAAGGCCATGCGCAGTGGAATCAGTGGATGGGCGGCGGCCTCCCTTGGCGATCGGCGTGGAAATGGCCGAGGTACCACTGGTGCACGGATATATGCGGGAGGTACCTGGGCGCTCTCCTCACTGCCATATGGCGCTTTCTGCGGATAGGAGACAGCTTCACGACCACGTCAAGGTTCAGACAATAAACATGAAATAGTGATAAACCTTAAATTAAATGAAGACCAGAATTCCCTTGTCGATACGCACGGCTCAAGTGGTGACTGGGGACTTTTGGACCGTGGGATTTAAATTAGATGCGCCATTTCAAACCCGATCCGGCTGTTTTATTACGTCAAAGGACCTGCGTCGCGATGTCTGCAGACCGCACATGAGGGTAATCAAGCCTCTCTCGTTAGCTCCCAAGGGCCAGGGCTAGCGAGTGGCACTTGCATTTCCGTACCCTGTCTGTGCTGCTTTGCTTTGAGTCCCATGGAGATGGAGATCGATGATTGATGACTGATGATTGATGATTGAGCGGGTGGAAGAGAAGCTTTAATGACCTCGCGTCTCAATAGTCGCTGCTGATGGCGGGTTGCAGCTTACTGGAATGATTTTCAACCTATTACGCCAGCTGTCATCTTCCGGCTCCGTCGTGACCAGCTGTAGTATGCTTCGTACGTATGGAGTACCACATCGCGTGTTAGCACGCTGTGAGATGAGGCGACTGCAAGTCGTCACGATACCCCAGACTCGCGAAAGATCAAACACCTGCCCTGCCTCGCCCCGTTGACCACGCGTATACCGTTGCGCTTCTCCATCGTCAGCCACCATTGGCATGCCCTCAGTCATGACCGTCTCAATCCCCATTCCGATGAAATACGATTCAAGTCGTGCCCCAACGCGGCAGTGCCAACACGAGAGCCTAAACGCAAACCGTGACTGCTAGTACACCGTGCCATCATGTATCATGCTGGCTGTGCCAAGGCCAGCTCACTGCCGTTGCTGCTGAAACCTTTGCGTCGTACACTCCAATCCTGTGGCTCCTCTGACGTGTGATGGTTGGATACCATCGGAGAGCCACATGGAAAGAAGCTTAATTCTACTGACGGGGTCCTTGACGGGAGTCCGCTGGACAGGGAATCTATCTACGAGGACTCAAGCACGGCCTTAGCACCATATATGACTATGCTCCGCGCTACGTGGTAGGCTATCTAGAGTAATTTTGCTAGACTTTGCCGCCTCAGCCTCCTTCAGCATGCGTAAAAGGCCACCCACCAGACCGAGACATTACTCAGAACATGCAGGAGGTAAGTAGATTGGAGGCCTGTCGAGATTGGAATTGTTGGAGCGTTAGGAATCAATGCTTGAGTTGAGCCTGTTCTTTGACCTTGTTTGTGTTGAGGATTGGGCTGTGCGCGGAATGATTTGCATGCCAGGAGAGGCAGCGCAGCCCAGTGTCCATGTTCGGAGCAATTGTTGATTCTTTCGAGACATGAGGGCCGTTCAAGGCATTGTTATGCGCGGTGGAATCATGTCGCATTTTCCAATTTGATACTACGGACAAGGTCTCGCAAAGGTCTCACAAAGGTGCGGAGAGAGACATTTGGCCATTGTTGTTCTGTCGCCCGCTTTGATATTGACGCCCTTAGCCTGATCTGCTAAGGCAGAGACAGCCAGTGCAGTACAGAACCCACACACGGCTGGCAGGCCTCCACTGGGTTGGGTCGCCGTCGCTTGCAAGTTAGGGACCGAGGTACCATGCTCTGCTGAGAGAGGTGGTGTGATACTTGGGCTTCGCCCTCCAGCGCGCTGTCACCTGATCAATCAGCGGATGGCTTCTTGTGCAAGTCTTCAGTGCAGAGTAAGTATCCGAGGTCATGACGCATACTCATCTACGTCGTTTCATCCCAAGATTTGGGACACAACAGACAGGCGTTGGACCACTTTGAAATGCCAGGCAAGCAGGCAGATTAGCTGCTTGATTCATTACAACCAGTCGCCTCAGGAATCGGGTAAAAAAACAGGGCTTCCAGAAGGTGGGCATACATCTGCAGCCACTGCAAAGATAGAGTTGGGTGGTGCCCGCCTAGGCTTGACTACTTTGATACTTTGTTGACAGGGATCGTCACCGAGCCGAATTGCTATTGGATGGCAGGTTCATCGACCTTCAAGTACCATGGCGGTCGAACATTCATTCTAGCAAGATACCTGAGGTATCAATCCACGCAACAGTGGGCTGTACTTGGTTCTTCGACGCCTGCCACTCACCTACCTAGGTAAGTAAGGTAGGTACACTTCTCGACTTCTCAGCACACAATGACAAGCACAGTGTCCCTTCCTCTCTGTTCGTGATGCCATGGGTGGATGGATTTTGCCTTGCGCCGTAGGAACAAGGGATTCATTGCCAGCTGTCGAAAAAGGCTAGAAAATCGAAGCCCATGCACCTAACAGTGCAGGCGGCGGCACCAGCGTCGGTGGTCAAACCCTTCCTATCTGAGCGCAGTGCTTGGTGTGTACACTTCCCGCCCCTAACCAGCCCAACCAAACCCAAAGTACTTTTGATAACACTAGACGTAGCCCCTGGGCGTGGTATTAGTGCCGCTAGCGGGCCTGGCCCACCCAATTGGCGCTTCTCCTGTCCCATTGCACTGCCTCAACTCTGGGTCTCTTGGCACCTCCTGGGAGGCTTTTAGTGGCCACCAGCGGCCGGGTATCAACAGCAAGGTAGCACGCAGTACCTAGTTTTTTTGGCGGTACTGCATTGGTTTGGATTGGAGGCATCCTCCGTTGTCTAGGTTCCTCTGCAGCTGTGTCGCTGGTCACTTCGTCCTCTCCGCCCACATCGAATCACGGACCACACAGACTTCTTCTCCTGTACAGACTACAAGTTTTGACTTCTTTCACTGCTCCTCCTCTCTCCACCTTGGGCTGTCAAGCAACATCATGGTCTGGCCATTATAACGCCGGCTCGTCACAGGCTTAAACACCTGCCTACCTCTTCACGTTGCTTTCTCCCTGGTCGCCGTTAAGCTTTACTGGATCGCCTCCACAGACCAGGATCTTGTTTAATTTATTATTCTCCGTGTCTTCCTCTCTTTGCCTCCTCTCCTTCCTCTGTTTCCCTTTCCAGTCTCTCTTTAGTCGACTTTCTCAGCTGGTCACGTCCAAGGCCTCGTCAGTCATTCGCCTCTGCATAGCCTCAACCAACCCCGTCGTCGTTTATTGCCTCCCGTGAGGCGGCTGTGTGCCCAACATGACGGATGCCAATGAGGCTGAACCGCCTCCTGAGCAGCCCGTGACCAGGAGGAGAGCGTAAGTGCTGTTCGCGACTCTATATCTCGTCTCCTTGCCATCCACGGCCACATAAACTGACGCGCTAGGTTCTTGTAACACAGTCCAACAATCACCATCGACACGACCGCCGTCAGCCCAGGCAGCCCAGTGATCGAAATGACCGATATTCCGTCACAAGCTGCACCTCCGCCATCCTACTCACCCGTTTCTCCTCATGACGATGCTATCAGTCCCTCAACCATTGTCGAGCCCCCATTCGGCTTCGCGCCAGGTCACCACCGCCCAGAGTTGACCACGGAGACCTCCTTCGACAGCAGAGACAGCCGTCCGACTAGTCCTCACAATGTCTCGAGCCCCGTCACCAGCCGTGGCAACGAACGCGGCGCGGGTTTCTTGTCGGTCCCCGCGAACCCCTTGCGATCGAGGCAGAACTCTGTCGACTCCGACGACATTTCCCGGTCCACATTTTCTCACGGCGAAACAACCGTGGTTGCCTCCAACTCCACACAGTCCGGCAAATACAAATCTTCTTCCTTTGCTAATAACAAGATTATGAAGGATGACAGTGCCCTGAAAGCCGATGTAGGCACCGAGGCCGACTTTGATGTTCCCAACAATCCTTTTGCCTTCACGCCTGGACAGCTCAACAAAATGTTCAACCCCAAGAGTCTCCCGGCATTTTATCAGCTGGGCGGCCTCAAAGGCCTAGAGAAGGGACTGCGGACAAACCGCAAATCCGGCCTCAGTGCCGAGGAATCCAGCCTCAATGGCCAGGTCACCTTCGATCAAGCGACAGCAAAGAATGACAAGCTTTCGACCGAAGGCGCCGAAAATGATACGTTATCACCAACAACTTCATCACCAAATCGCGGTGGTGAGGTATACGCCGACCGCTTTCGCGTCTTTAGAGACAACAGGCTACCCGTTAAGAAGGGCAAGAGCTTACTTGAGCTCATGTGGATCACCTACAACGACAAGGTCCTGATACTCTTGTCTATTGCCGCCGTCGTCAGTCTCGCTGTAGGCTTATACCAAACGTTTGGACAGCAGCATGACGAGGACGAGCCCAGGGTGGAATGGGTCGAAGGCGTGGCTATTATTGTTGCCATTGCCATCGTTGTCATCGTCGGCTCGCTCAATGATTACTCCAAGGAACGTCAATTCGTCAAGCTTAACAAGAAGAAGCAGGATCGCAATGTCAAGGTAGTACGCTCTGGAAAGACTATCGAATTATCGGTTTTCGATATTATGGTTGGAGACGTGATACACCTTGAACCTGGTGATTTGGTCCCCGTGGATGGTGTACTCATCGATGGGTTCAATGTCAAATGCGATGAGTCTCAAACTACCGGTGAATCTGACATCATTCGAAAGCGACCAGCTGACGAAGTCTATGCTGCCATTGAGAACCATGATGATCTCAAGAAGATGGATCCCTTCATCCAGTCTGGCGCTCGTATCATGGAAGGTGTTGGTACATTCATGTCGACCTCCACTGGTATCTTTTCGTCCTACGGCAAGACTCTCATGGCCCTCAATGAGGATCCTGAGATGACGCCTTTGCAAGCAAAGCTCAACGTTATTGCCACATACATCGCCAAACTTGGCGGTGCCGCCGGTCTTTTCTTGTTCATTGTCTTGTTTATCAAATTCCTCGTCCAGCTACCCAAGCTCGATAACGTTGCACCTGCTGACAAGGGTCAGTTGTTCCTCAATATCTTCATTGTGGTTGTGACGATTATTGTGGTTGCTGTACCAGAGGGTTTGCCTCTGGCTGTCACCCTAGCCCTAGCTTTTGCCACTACGCGAATGTTGAAGGACGCCAATCTTGTCAGGCACCTAAAGGCTTGCGAGGTCATGGGTAATGCGACAACCATCTGTTCGGACAAGACAGGAACCTTGACTCAGAACAAGATGCAAGTTGTCTCTGGCACAGTCGGTACCAGCCACCGCTTCGGCGGTGCCCGCCCAGATTCATCACGTAGCAGCACAGACGAGGCAGCACACCCTTCCGATGCGAGCGCTGATATTTCGCCTTCTGAGTTTGCCTCCATGCTGAGTGCTCCCGTCAAAGATATTCTACTGAAATCTGTGGCGCTCAACTCGACCGCCTTCGAAGGCGACGTTGATGGACAGATGACGTTTATTGGGTCCAAGACAGAGGCCGCCCTCCTTCTCTTCGCCAGGGCTCATCTTGCCATGGGCCCAGTCAGTGAAGTGCGAGAAAGCGCAACGACGCTGCAGATCGTCCCCTTTGACTCTGGCCGAAAGTGCATGGGCATTGTCGTTCAGCTTCCCAATGGCAAGGCCAGGCTTTACGTCAAAGGTGCCTCGGAAATAATGCTCTCCAAGTGCACGCAGACTCTGCGAGACCCTGCCGTTGATGATAGCCTTACACCTCTGACCAACAGCAATATGAACGCCATCAATGACCTTATCGAGAGCTATGCTGTTCGTAGTCTTCGCACCATTGGTATCTGCTACAAAGACTTCGAGTCCTGGCCCCCCCGTGGAGCCCGCCGTGGCGATGGAGGGAAGAACGAGGTTGTTTTTGAGGACATCTTTGACAACATGGTCTTTGTCGCCATGGTTGGTATCCAAGACCCTCTGCGAGACGGTGTTTTCGATGCTGTTAGGCTGTGCCAAAAGGCTGGTGTCGTCGTTCGCATGGTTACCGGAGACAACAAGCTCACGGCTCAGGCCATCGCCAAGGAGTGTGGTATTCTCCAGGCCAACAGCCTGGTCATGGAAGGCCCGGACTTTCGCAACCTAAGCAAGCTACAGCAAAACGAAATCATTCCCAGCCTTCACGTCCTCGCTAGGTCTAGCCCCGAAGACAAGCGCATCTTGGTCAAGCGCTTGAAGGAAATGGGGGAAATCGTCGCCGTGACAGGTGACGGAACCAACGATGCGCCTGCACTCAAGATGGCCGATGTTGGCTTCTCCATGGGAATTGCCGGTACAGAAGTAGCCAAGGAAGCGTCCGCCATTATCCTGATGGACGACAATTTCGCTAGTATTGTGAAGGCCCTGAAATGGGGACGCGCTGTCAATGATGCTGTCAAGCGATTCCTGCAGTTCCAGTTGACCGTCAACATCACTGCTGTCGTTCTCACCTTTATCACCGCTGTCTCGAGTGACTCTGAGTCGTCGGTTCTGACGGCGGTGCAGCTGCTCTGGGTCAACCTCATCATGGATACTCTCGCTGCATTGGCTCTGGCCACGGATCCTCCAGCCGATAGTGTGCTTGATAGGAAGCCCGAACCAAGAGGGTCCTCTATCATCTCCCCAACCATGTGGAAGATGATAATCGGCCAAGCGATTTACCAGCTCATCATCACGCTCCTTCTCTACTACGGAAGCCCCAAAGGCATTCTCCCTCTCCCGGGCGACAACGACATTCCACCTTCTGATCAAATTGCCACTCTGGTGTTCAACACCTTTGTGTGGATGCAGATCTTTAATCAGTGGAAGTAAGTAGCGCTCCAAGTCTTGAGTTCTCCATAAAATAAAATACTAATATGAAGATAGCAACCGCCGTCTGGACAACAAGTTCAACATCTTCGAGGGGCTGACAAAGAATATCTTCTTTATCGGCATTAGTGCTATTATGTGTGGAGGTCAGGTATTGATCATCTTCGTCGGCGGTGCCGCATTCAAGATTGCCAAGGACGGACAGACACCCACAATGTGGGGCATTGCCATTGTTCTTGGCTTCATTTCTATTCCGTTTGGAGTGGCCATTCGCCTTATCCCTGACTGGATGATCATTGCGCTTGTTCCCGAGTTTTTGAAGCGACGTGCTCGCACCGTTCCCGGGCTGACTGTCTCGGACGAGGAAATGGACATGTACCCCGAGCCACTGGCAGATGTGCGCGACGAACTCAACTTCCTCAGGCGGATGAAGGGAGGACGCCTGAACAACCTGAAGTTTGCCATTCAGCACCCCAAGGAGACACTGATGCGCTCAAGGAGCCCGTCGCACTCCAGGTCCAACTCTTTCAACGCGCCACAGACACCGACACGAGAGGACAGCGTTGAGTCGAGGGTGCCAACGCCCGAGTCTCGCCAACGGTCAAAATCGAACCGATCTCGCTCCAACTCGGCTCTTGGAGCACCGACAGTCATGGCCGGCATTATAGCTGCGGGAGTAGCAGCAGGATGGTCCCCGATGGGGCGGCTAAGCGCTGAGGAGAGGGACGAAGCACAAGCATCTCGAACAGAGGAGCAGGAGCAGGAGCAGGAGCAGGCGGCTGGAAGGAGCAGCGAATCAGGCAATACAGAAAATAATAGCGAGGCGCAGAAAAAGGAGTAACTAATTGGATCGGCGCTAACTTTTTTTTTATCATCATCATCGGAATCATGCAGGACTTTGTAAAATATCCCCGACAGGCTAGGTGTGGTTGTGTCTCTTTGTCCTTTCATTATTTCCCCCTTCAGTTGGATCGGTAGCAATAGACCGAAATCGATTACTGTGTGCCTACTGGGCACTAAAAAAAATGCAATATGAATTACTACTTGCGTGCTGTTGTGATCTCAGTTTGTATGCCTGGTGAGAATGGACTGGCGCGACTGTTTGATGTTGTCAGGTTACCTGACGATCTCTGGAGGTGTCTCAAAATTTTAATTGGTGCAGTTGCACCCCTGCGTTGCAGAGCACTATGCTAACTTGAATATTTGGGACATGCATTCATCTATTCAACTGTAGTTTTCTACCAGTCCCAGGGCGGTGGTGCATGGTCGCATGCACACAGTCTTTACTGGTGTAATATCCCGTTTGACTTTTATTAATGCGGAGACTGTTGTGTAGGCTCTCGATGCAAACTGAGGTTCTATATAGCCCATGTAGCGCTATTGACCCATCTTCTTCGAACAGTGCCATAATTAGTCACCGACCGATACTTCACGTTAGTTCAAGGAGAGACGTACCTTCTGAGCTTTATCATCTGCTTGCTAGTAAGTCAGTATTGAGAGGTCATGAAGCCGGTACCCACTCGGTACGTGGATGATGTGGGTGGTTTGGTGGAAGCCAGTGCTGAGCCAATCAGAAGCCTAGTTTGTACCCCAAAGGCATCAAAGGCCCCGCCTCTACAGCCTCTGCACGATGAGCTTTTTTCCCTTGGTTACTACTGAGTGTAAGTTGACATGTACTCTGCGTTGGGTATCATAGAGTAGAAGTGCAAAAATTTCACAACAGCAATCACTATTCTCTCCCTTTCGTCGTCGTTGGCCATCCATTTTCCGCCATCTTCACTCACCTCTCGCCCCTTCAAGACATATATATTCGATTTAGCGGTCTGTCTAACTCGCACTCCAACATGGGCCGCACTTCGCTTATCGGCCTCCTAGGCGGAGGCCAACTGGGATCCATGCTCTGCGAGGCAGCAGGACCTCTCAACGTCCCAATTGCCATCCTGGATGCGGAAAACGCTCCCGCGAAGCAGATAAACAGAAATGACAAACACATCGCGGGCTCGTTTAAGGATGCTGCGAAGATCCGGCAGTTGGCTGCCAGCTGTGATGTGCTCACCGTGGAGATCGAGCACATTGATACTGAGGTTCTGGAGGAGGTGGCCACCCACGGCGTGCAGGTGACTGCGGCGGATGGAAGCAAGATGACGAAGAAGGTGGCGGTTCACCCTTCTTGGAAGACGCTGCGGTTGGTACAGAATAAGTATGAGCAGAAGGAGTACCTGTCCAAGCAGGGTATTCCTGTAGCTCAGCAGCTTGCCATTGAGTCTGGCGATGGTATGCTCGGGTCGATGGAGAACGCATCTGCGCAGTTCGGCTTCCCTTGGATGCTCAAGTCGAGAAAGGACTCGTATGACGGGAGGGGCAACCTCAAGATCTCAGGTCCACACGACCTTGAGCAGGCCGTTTCCGAGTTTGGGAACCTATCTTGCTACGCTGAGAAGTGGGTGCCATTCAAGGTGGAGCTCTCCGTCATGGTTGTCCGTACGGAGGACGATGCCGGAAATACAAAGGGGCTGCTGCCTTACCCAGCCGTCGAGACGGTGCATGTGGATAACGTGTGCTCGCTTGTGTATATGCCGCCGCGGACAACGGCGCCCGGGATTGGGAAGAAGGCGCAGGAGGTTGCTTGCAGCGTTGTTGGTAAGCTTTGGGGGAGGGGAGTTTTCGCGGTTGAGATGTTTGTGACGGAGGAGGATGAGGTGGTGGTTAACGAGGTAAGTGGACCGCTCACAGTCGCATTCGTTGAGAGTTGGGGTTGATGATGACGAACCATACAGATCGCACCACGGCCACATAACTCGGGGCATTTGTTCATTGAGGCGGTACCGTACATGTGAGTATTGCTAAGTATGGAGGCATAGACCTCTCATGATCCTCACTAACTACTCCGCCCCCTAGGTCCCAATTCAAGGCTCAACTGACATCAATCCTCGACGACCCCCTCCCTGAAAAGTTATTGCCGCACGTCCCTTCAAGTATAATGGTCAATATCCTGGGCGGTGCCACTGCAGACGCCCACGATAGGCTTGTCACGAAGGCCAAGTCCATGTATAGCGAGTTCGCGGCCGTCTACATCCACCTCTACGGCAAGGAGTCCAAGCCTGGCCGCAAGATCGGCCATATCACCGTGACAGGCTTTGAAACAATCGCTAAGCTAGAGGAGTTTGCGGCGCCGCTTGTGCAGTTGGCTGCCGAGATGAGGTTAGAGAGGCTGCAGGCTTCCAGCAAGGCTTTGCGCCCGACCCAGGCACCTGTGTCTGGTACATCGGCTGTTGTCGCACCAGCTGCGACTGCTAGCAGGTCCAAGAGTTCTCCGCTGGTGCTCGTGACAATGGGCTCCGACTCGGACCTACCCGTGTTGAAAGCAGGATTTGACATCCTCAACCAGTTTGGTGTCCCCTGGGAGGTGGACATTACTTCTGCGCACAGGACGCCAGCCAAGATGGGCCAGGTGGCTACGGATGCTGCTGGACGAGGCATCAAGGTGATTATTGCGGCAGCTGGAGGAGCTGCGCATCTGCCGGGTATGCTGGCTGCGTATACACCTCTGCCGATTATTGGTGTGCCCGTCAAGGCGACGCACCTGGACGGGTTGGATTCTCTGCTTAGTATTGTTCAGATGCCGGTAAGTTGGATCCCGTACCTCCGCCGTTGCTTCATCAATGGTGCCTTTTTCTTTCTTTCTTTGTTTCTTTCTTTTGTGTTTAGAACTGTTGGTTGACATGAGCTGACAATATGTGCTCAGAGGGGCGTTCCAACAGCGACTGTGGCCATCAACAACTCCACCAACGCAGCGCTACTAGCCATCCGGTTCCTGGGCGCGTTCATACCAGACCTACACCAGAAGATGGTTGCGTACCAGGCGGATATGGAGAAGCAGGTCAAGGATAAGGCTGATTTGCTGAGGGAGATTGATGTGGATGCTTACCTGGCTAAGATGGGCAAGAAATAGACGCTGGGTTGGTGTGAATGATTGAGATGGGAGGGGTTTGGTGTTTTGGGATCGGCTGTTTTACAACAGAATATATGACAAATGCTCATTGCGTTTTATTGTCGTCTCGAGGATATGGTGGTTGCTACGAATTGGAGATATACGTGTGGACTAATTAATATCTGAGGTAGGCTTGTGGGATGCCCCCTGAGATATGGTTGGGATATCCTCTAGTCGATGGGTCCAAAACGAGCCAATACGACTATCTTGAATGAAACCCAATGATCCTCGTCGTGCTGGCCGGCAGACGGGCTGGCCACGAAGAGAGTAGACGCCCAAATCTGTGTACCCAACAGGGCGGGATGTCGGTCGTATGCATGCTTTTGGAGATTTCATTGGCAGCGACCTCGCCAGAAAATGCATGTGTATGTTGGTGCAATGACAGGTGTTGGCCAAGTCATTGCCCACCTAATTTGCTAGTGGAAGCGACGGCGCCACGCCACGGGGGTGGGAGGACCGCTACAGGCTCAGCTACAGGCTACAGGCGGCTGCGATACAGCACCACAGGCTACTCACTACTCTGTACTTCTTGCATCAGTACTCTGTACTCGGACCTCCCACTGAGTCCTCGCTCAGACTCACGGCACACGCCACGTCTCCGTCTTTCTCCTATCCTCTGCTCTTCATCACGACGCTCCTTGTTATCAGCGTATCTTTTCACTCGTTCTGTCTTTCAAAACCAGCCTGCGTGTTTTAGAAACCATCCATCGTCATCTGCCGATTGGCCCCTCCCAAACCGCCACTGAACTCACCTATTTCCTTCTTCCGAGCTCTCGCCACCAAGCAGCCGTCAACTCTACTCGCAGATGAACAAGAAGCGAGGACGAGGTGGCGAGTCCATCTCCGACTCCAGCATCAACCGTGTGAAAGTAGCAGTCGAGGTTGAAGTCGATGCCAAAGCCAACGCGCTTGGCACGCTCCCCGGCAATGCAGCTGCTTCTCGGCTTGACGATGCTGCAGCACTCACCGGCTCACCCTCCGAGCCCGAGGACGAGGATGCTGGTGAGGGCGATCTGTGGGAGACGGACTCGCTTCTTGAGGATGCTCTTGAGGAGTTGACACGGGAGGAGATGGACGGTGGTGGGGCTGATGGGAGCAACTCTGGCTCAGGCTCCAGCAATGGTATGTTTGTCTCTCTTCTTCTCACCATGATCACCATGACTGGTCCCATTATCATCAACATCAACAGAAGCAGCACCAGCCCGTCCCATCCACCACAGACCCCAACAATTTTTTGTCTCTGTTTCGCTTCCGTCACGCCACTCAAATCAACTGATCTTTCTACCACTCATGCGCATTGTCCTCTACTCGTCCGTCAATGCGAACCTACCCCTGCACTTGCATGCACACTTGTGTGTGTTTCGAACCTTTGTTTCCGTGAGCCCGTCATGGAGCCTGTACGAACTGCCACCTGGCTACTACTTTGAACTCCTATCTGTTCAACGGCTCTTCATTGCCCCTTCATTGCCCTGTCATTCAACACCATTTGACCAACATGAGCTATATCTCTGCTATCTATAGGACCCCTTTCTGGCCCCAGAATCTGCCGCTGATGATGTTACTCCAGATTCAGATATCTGCACTGCTGAAGAATCTACCAGGCTCCGCGAGGAGTTGCGCGAACTGGGACCCGCTGTCTTCTGTCAACGCACAGTAGACGCAGATCGCTACACGGCCAAGAAGCTCCTCACTGCCTTTGGCATCCGCCCGCCGCCTTTTCTGGAAGGCCAGCCTGATGAGGCCTACTTTGGCATCCTCTCGCTAGCCATCACTCGCGAGTTGTCCAGGCGGGCTAAATTGGCAAACTTCAATACCGTTGACGACGCAGTCAGTCTCATAAAGAGCAGCAGCAACATCATCTTGCTCACAGGGGCCGGCATCTCCACCTCCCTGGGTATCCCTGACTTTCGTTCCAAAGGCACTGGATTGTACTCCAAATTAGAGCATCTCGGTCTTAGTGACCCTCAGGAGGTCTTTGACATTGAAGTGTTTAAGCAGGATCCCACCATCTTCTACTCTGTTGCCAAGGACATCATCCCCGCCACAGACCGCTACACCCCAACACACAAGTTCATTTCCATGCTACATCAACGAAACAAGCTGCTCACCAACTACTCCCAAAATATCGATAACCTCGAGATCAAGGCCGGTGTACCCAGCGATAAGTTGATCCAATGCCATGGCTCCTTTGGCGCCGCAACCTGTGTTAAGTGCGGCTACCAGACCCGTGGTGAAAACCTCTTCCCCGACATCAAAGCGGGTAAAATTCCCCGCTGTGAGCGCTGTATCGTGAAATTGAAGTGGGACGGAACTTCAGCTAAGCGCAAGCGGTCCGTGGATGTGGAAAAGAAGAAGAACAAGCGTCGGCGCCGGTCCGACGACGACAGCTCCGACGACTCCGACTATGATATCCCAAGCGTTGGTGTCATGAAGCCAAACATTACCTTCTTTGGCGAAGCATTGCCCGACGATTTTTCAAAGCGGTTGACGGAGAATGACCATGATAAGGTGGATCTCGTCATTGTGATAGGCACGTCTCTCAAGGTGTCTCCGGTATCCGAGATTGTTAGCTACTTGCCATCGCATGTGCCACAGATTTATGTTTCGCGCCAGGCCGTCAGTCACGTCAACTTTGATATTGACCTTCTGGGCGACTGCGACGTTGTCATTGCTGAACTGTGTCGCCGTTTGGACTGGCCCCTCCGCCACGAGATGGTGCCGAAGGATCAAGTTGTTGATGTGCGTGCCGTGGAGGGCTACAAGAGCCGCCATACATTTGAAGTTGCAAATCCTATCAAGTCTCCCCCAGAAGGGGAGTGAGTGAGTCGAACCACATGTCCGATTCAGATGGCTATAACGGATTGACCCACGTCCTTGTTACCATTTCATTTGTATCAACGGTGGAATCTGTTGCCATTTGTATTTCTCCCTCTTCATTGATATTCCTTTTCTTTGTACGTGGCATGGCATCAACATGTCGGATGAGTGGCGTCGAGGCGTTTTGCGAGGACTTTGGACACATCCTCTTGTAACTGTCATTTTGCTTTCCTTTTCTGTCTCCATGTTCGGTATGCCGATACGGCCATGTCCAGGCCTCGGATGGATAACGAGCTAGATGAGAGACGCATTGTGCAAACCAGTGTCACACGTTCACAATGATGGCCCTGGGAGAAGACGAGCAGTTCTAGGGTCTAGGGTCTAGGGTCTACGACCTACAGATATATAAATGAGCGTTATAGAGGTATATATAGACTTCAAAGAACTTCACAGCGTGCCCAGAGCTTGCATGCGTTTCTCAGCTTGACATGTCAGGACTGTCCTACATAAGAGGTGCTAGCTGTCGTGTGTATGATAGCAAGACCCGACCCCTCGATGCACAATTTTAAATTCACAGGTTTTGTCTGGTCACATGGTAAATGCGTTTCGAGTCTCAAGCGTACTCTCCCATTTTCAATTCTTACGCTCTGCTGCCATGATTCGTTCCTCAAGCTACACCTTACCGAGTGTCTTCCTTATTTGAACAGGCCCACCGCTCTCGTCAAGTGTTATATAAAACGCTCTCCACATAAACACAGCGCCGGCTAAGTCCGCACGACCCCCTAAAACACAGAAAATCCCACTATACGTCTATATGCAATAATCAAATCAAACTGGCGTACTTGTCCAGCCCTGACTTTGGCTGTCCAGTGTTGGTTGTGTTAGTGGTTGCCTGTTGGGATGCGCTTCCCATACCGCCTATGCTGTTCATGCTGTTCATGCTATTCATGCTGCCTAACCCCATGGGCCTCTGCGCTGCAGTCCCGCTCATTCCCCATGTCGCAGCACTCTGTTGGGTAGGAGCTGGCGGTGGTTTGATGCCAAAGCCACTAGTGCTGGGGTTAGACATGGTGTTGGCCCCCCCAGGAGGCGGTGGTAGGGAAAATGAGCTGCCCCGTGACTCTCCTATTGTCGGCCGCTGGCCCAAGGACATGTTGGACATGGACGAGCCCATGCTATTTCCAAACCCAGACCCGGATTGCCCCATTGTTGTGCTACCTGAACTGTAGTTTCCTGCATAACTGATGCGTAGAACATTGAGAGCCGCCATCATGACCGCTGGCTCCTTTGTCTTGATCGCTTTTACTAAGGGCACAATCTTCTCCTGCATCGTGTACTTGTCCAGCGCGGTGGACGAAGATGTCTTCTTCGGATCTTTTATGAGGCCGTTCAAGCCGTCGTCTGCAGCCGCGTCGGCCGACCCTCCGCACAAAATGACAAAGGCTTGCAGACCGCGTACCTTGATGGCAAGACTGTTTGTCCTACTGAAAACCGTTGCCACAGCTGGGAAGAGCTCACTTTTAATGGTGGTGAAGTCTAGTATTGGCAATACTGCTGGCAATGTTTTGAGAGCTGCATCGACAATAGTGTGCGTAGGGCAGTCAATCGCTGCCATGAGGACGGGTAAAATATCTGCATGTCCTGGTTAACTTTGGTGACTCCTTGAAATTTGGTACTCGGTGTGACAAACCATCTTTAAACTCCTTGCCAGAGCTGTTACTGGCGGCAATGCTTAGATTTTCCAGGAACACCATTAGCCCAGCATCTCTAGCCGGGTCTTTCTCTTGACTTTGTTTCGCGTTCGTTACGAATATTTCCTTCAAAGCGGGCCTAACCTTTTCTCCAAATGCTCGCCGAGCGGATGGAAGTAAATCAATGATCTTGAACAGGTTCTGTAGAATAAGGGATAGAAGGGCTTTGTCTTTCAGTTCTTCAAGCAGCGCTGGCAAAAGTTTCTTCTCCATAACGGACTTTGGGAATGACGGGAGCACTTTGCTTAGACCGCGCAAAAACGAGCTCTTCTCATTCGGGGTCTTCGCCGGGAAGGAATCCAGAAAACGGATAGTGGACACCAGAATGTTATCAAAGTATTCGCTTTGCTGAAATTCTTTTGCCGTCATGCGTTGCGCAGGTCGTCTTGTAATAAGTCGTGGTAGAACGTGATTCGTGAGATCCTTGGGAAGAGGGCGTGACGATAGAAAGCTATTGGATGGCGAGGGGACAGAAGAAGAAGAAGAAAAGACTCTCTTGTAGGAGGAGATGCTACCATGGCTGTCTAAAGGCGACCTGTGAGGGGAGTTGTATAGAGAAACAGCCAACAACCCAAGAGAGAACATGTCTGCCGAAGACGTCAAATTGTTGTCCAGGACAAAGTCTGGCGACGTGTAGTCAAGATTGAGTTGAACAAATCTGGGTAGTCTCGGGTCCGATTCCAGTACCTCGCGCAAGTTGATTCCTTGTATAGATGTTGGTTTTGTCGAGTTTTCTTGCGGACTGCAGAAAGCAAGACCGCTTACTTTCCAGTCAGACTATTGTCGTGTTAGCTGTGCTGTGTGATATGATTCAGCTGCTGAGGCGGAAGACGTGCCTTCGCATTGATGAGGACTGCGTCGGGCGTTAGGTTGCCATGGACGAGCCCCGCATTGTCATGCATAAACTCCAAAGCTTTGCTGATTTGGAGGAGGCCCTTTTGTATCTCCAGCTCATCAATCTCGATGTCCCTCCTCTTCCGTACTCCATCCGTCTCTGTGACATATCGGCTAGATCGACCTCCAGGGCCACCAGATCTCTCCTGGTCGTCTTTTTCTTGTAGAGCTCCAGCCAAGGACGTGGTCACCGGCTCTGTTACGAACTGTAGACCCCCTCCTCGTGTTTCCTCGACCGGCTCAACCAGTTCGAGGATGTTTGGGTGACGTAGCTTGGCAAGGCTAGAAGCCTCCTTCTTCAAGCGTTCGACGACCTCCTCCACGCTACGCTTGAAGCTTGCGGCACCAGAACGGCCGAGAGACCCAGTATTGGCATCTAGAGACTTCTTGTCAAAGACAAAAACGCTGTACGGCTTGCCGGTAGACTTCTTCTTGGCATCGTAGATATTCCAGGGTCCGGCGGTTGATGTCGGTTTCGGGGAGACGGAGTAATTGGCGGTGATATTGGTGGCAGATATTGACTTGAGCGCCGAGGAAAACATTCTGTATTAGTTTGGCCGAGATGGTGACGCCCGCGAGGTCATATCGTGGTTCTGGATAATGGCTCTGTTGGACTGAATGTGATGCCGCGCAAGCGGGTAACGAGTCTCGTTGGGTGTCGATGTATTCGAATTGCGAGACAACCCAACTTGACGAGGAGAGCAGGCTGAAGAAACAAGGTTGTAGCCTACTATGCTGTCATCGTATTGTGTAAGCGAGGGTGAGAGGCTGTCTGCGTTCAGGGATGAGATGCTGATGCTGAAACTTCAGCGAGCTCCAACACGGCTGCTTATCTGACAGTGGTTATCTCAGCCAGCAAGGTGTCATTGCCAGATTCACTCTTTTTCACAGCGACTGAGCGGTCCGACAATTTCTACCTACCCTGTAGCCGCCCTATCACGACTCCACCAGAGCTCTGATAGCACCAAAAGTCACAGTCTCGGTACATGGCGGGTACAATCGGTTCCTGGAGGACGCGTAGCACCTCCTGAGGTCACTCCAAGGTAAGCGTAGTATTATTGCCGCATTCTCATTAGTTCTATTATCAGCTATCCGGTACCGGTACTGACTGATCTGGTGCCTCCCAACACTTTAAGCCGAGCAAGATATCATTATCCTAGGGATTCCCGCGGTGGCTGTAACCAATTGCGGGCCAGGTTGACTCAATTGTTCAGATATATCACTGTGCTGCCCTCCTCTCAACTGCTGGCAGCGTTGTCGAGACTCGTGCTACCAGATCCTCGACCCTGTGTGTCGCATCGCCAACCAACCCTTATCATCAACATCTCCGACCACGGCGACAATGCGATCAGCCAGAATCACACAGACAGCACTGCGGAGTGCGACGAGTGCCTCGAGGCTGCTCATTGCACCTCGCCAGGCTCGTCTCTATAGCATCAAAGCCCAGGCCGCCTCCGCCTCTAAACAACAAGCTATCGACTCTTCCAAGTTGTCTATTACTAAGACCAAGACTCCCAAGGGTCTCCTAAAACCCGAGGAGCTGGTATTTGGCAAGGAGTTTACTGGTGCGCTACCATTTTCCTGTCTTGATATAGCCTTGTCTTGACGGCTACTAACTTGCGTCAGACCACATGCTCGCTATTGAATGGAACCAGGAGAGCGGCTGGCAAGAACCCCGGATTACACCATATCAAAACCTCTCGCTGGATCCCGCAACATGCGTCTTCCACTATGCATTTGAGTGCTTCGAGGGCATGAAGGCTTACAAGAACAAGGAAGGCGTTGTGCGCCTCTTCCGCCCCGACAAGAACATGGCTCGCTTCAACGCGTCTGCCGCTCGCATTGCCCTGCCTACCTTTGACTCCAAAACTCTCATTGACCTCATCTCCAAGTTTGCGAAGCTTGATTCGCGGTTTATTCCTGAACAAAGGGGCTACTCTCTCTACATTCGCCCCACCATGATTGGCACGCAGACGACCCTCGGTGTTGGACCTCCTGGCTCCGCACTTCTCTTCGTCATCGCCTCACCCGTCGGCCCATACTACCCTACGGGATTCAAGGCTATTTCACTTGAAGCTACCGACTATGCTGTGCGCGCATGGCCTGGTGGTGTAGGTGACAAGAAGCTCGGAGCCAACTATGCGCCTTGTATCCTTCCTCAACTGCAGGCCGCTAGCCGCGGCCACCAGCAGAACCTGTGGTTATTCGGTGAGGAAGAGTATGTCACTGAAGTTGGTACCATGAACATGTTCGCTGCCATCAAGAATAAGGAGACTGGGCAGAAGGAGCTCATCACAGCCCCTCTTGACGGCACCATTCTCGAAGGCGTCACCAGAGATTCTGTTTTGCAACTTGCGCGGGAACGGCTCGCTCCAGAGGGCTGGAAGATTGAGGAACGCAAGTACACAATGAGAGAGCTGTACGAGGCGTCCAAAGAGGGCCGTCTGATTGAAGCTTTCGGGGCCGGTACTGCAGCCATTGTGAGCCCGATCAGGAAGATTGCGTGGCAGGGTGAGACGGTGGACTGCGGTCTCGCCGAGAACGAAGAGTCGGGCGAGATCGCGCTCAAGATGAAAAACTGGATCGAGGCCATACAGTATGGCGATGAAGAGCACGAGTGGAGCTACGTAGTCAAATAAACGGTGTAGAAGAAGTGAGGGGTTAGATGCTTCTAGTTTGATATCTCTTCATATCTGCTAGGAGGCAAATTGCATAGAATTGTTCTTCACAGGCGCGTCATACCGTGCACCATGTTACAAATATAGCTCTTGTACCACGGTTTTATAATTGTTTTTGATCCATGACCTCTCCCATTATCTATAGATTGTGCGAACACAAAGAAACACTAGATGCCAAAAGGTTGCGGGGGCTCGCTAATGGAAAATTTGTCACTTAGAGTCTAATGATTCATGCCATTGAACGAGCCTATCTCTGCAAAGACTAAAAAAAAAGACCAAAATTCATATACAGTGTTGGCCACCCAAGCCAGTTTCGCCGTGCCTGCAACGCGGTCATTCCAGCTCTATCCGCCTCAGTTGCCTTCATCTCGCCAAACGATTCTATTCATCCTTGCCCTGAGACTTGCTTGTAGAAGGGTCGGGTAGGATACCCTCGGCTTCTAACCTCCTCCGTGCTTCCTCAAGTGCCCAAGTTGAGACCCTGTTTAGTCATATTGGTCAGCATTGTTCTCCCCACGGCTATAGTTGCACAAAGTGCTCAAAAACTGCTGATCTAAAAGCTGCCACTCCATTGCCGCTCAACTGACTTCCCTGGCCAAGAGCAGCATTTTCGCGCCTCAATGGCTGATATGGGCGTGTAATCACTCACGTTGTATCTGGCTTCCATGCAAGAGCGATGCCAGTAGCGATGAGACTGCCGCAGAAGATGTACATAGGCCACTCCCAGCCCTCCGACTCAGCCTTCTCGCCAGGCTTGATGCCCCAGAGCCAGCCGCCGGGGGGGTCGAATTGCGATTCGTTGCCGTGTCCACCGCCTGCTCGTCTAGCGGATACGGAGAAAGCTCGGGCAGCGGGTTGTCGGACGCATCGCACCGCTCGTAGCGGCGCCACGGTATGTCGGATTATGGCCATTGTGTTTCGAATCAATGTGTGCGTCTTTTTAGGCAGCGCGAACGTCGTGCGTGCCTCGCTGGCTGGTTGAGGAGGTGTGGTAAAGTTGGTGTTGAGGGATCATGGTAGTTCCGATTCAACGACAGAGGCCGGTTGGCGGGAGAATATCACGTGATCTTTGTGGATACATGCACGCCTGCTAGTTTGGGTATTGATCACCACACGCCCTCAACGTCATCATTACCTAGATATCTACATCTTTGTAGGAAATATTAATTTCCTCAAGCATGCGAGGATGACGGCCCGTCAAGTTATCTAGTGCACTTAACGCTTTTTTTCTCTGATGTTGTGTAAGTGGGAAAGCCCATACGTCGGTTCGCCCGTAACGATATCTGAAGAGTCCTAGCTGCTCTGTATTGCAGATAGCATTGGGCGTGCTATTCAATTTATTTAATTATCTGGCTATGAGAGATTACAACAGAGAGCCCGGGAGAAAAATGTGTTCAGTACTGTCGAAAGCTCAAGACCTTGACACATTTGCGCCCCGGAGCAAGCTTTCATGAAGGGACTTTTCCATGCCTTCTCACAACTCTTTCTCCAATTGAAAAAGTACACAGATTTCTGCTGTGCTCAGTTACAGATGGAATCCAAGGTCAGCACAGGGTATTATGAAGAACAAAACCAGTTCAACTCTGGCATGCAAATTGCAAATGCTCCGCCCGAAAGTCGTCAAAATGAAGGGCATAGGGGAACCACTCAAGCGTCATTATCCTGCTCTTTAGATTCACCAGCTTGCTCTTACAGTGCTCGCTCAGACGCGCTTCCGAGTTTGTTGACGACCCCGAATCTAGTAGAGACAAGGCAATTCCCTAATGACCTTCGCCCGAGGCTTTATTCCAGGCAGAATTCCTCTGTTAGTATCAATCAGATCAGCCAGATGCTCTCTGAAGATCAGGTAGACACTGATACATATGGAGTATCCGACTCTCGAGATGGCTTCTTCGACGCCATATTCTTGAAGCCTCCACCTCTACAAACTGAAGAGCTCCTGGCTCATGCAGCTACGACCCTCCCCCGGCAATTTGACAAAGGCTCTCCACTTGCCCTTGAACACTTCATACCGAGACAATGGCATGAGATCAAGTCGCTAGTGCGACGAGTAACGACAACAAGGGCTGGTATTCGGCTCCTTCGGCCGTTTGTCGCCTTCTTTGTAGCATATGTGCTGTGCCTCATCGCACCAGTCATGCACTGGCTTGGACGATACTACTACGTTACGGCCATATCTGTCATCCTGAACCATCCGGCCAGGACACTTGGATCTCAGATTGATGGAACTATCCTGTCAGCGTTGGGTATCGCTGCAGGATTGGGATGGGGTGTCGTGGGTCTCCTGCTTTCCACCTCCACTCTAGCAGCAAAGGCAGGATATGGAGGTGTCCTAGCCATGTTCTTGGCCCTCTTTATCGCCATTGTGGCGTGGATACGGTCAGACTTTATCCGACTCAATCAGGCTGTGATATGTGCAGGGATAGCTATCACATTTACAACACTAGCAGATACAAGTAACACTCGCATCGACTGGACCAAGTTACGGAGTTTTGGTGTGTCATGGCTCCTTGGGCAGGCCATTAGTCTTGTTGTAAATTGCCTGGTGTTCCCTGATGCAGGCGCCAGACCGCTAGCAGCAATCCTGCATCGAACATTTGATTGCATGACTGTACGTATACCAGGATACCCCAAACCACGAAAATATTAACAAAATATTGTAGGAAGCTCTTGCAGTACCTTCTTCGCGCGATGTCAGGCTAAGGAGGCGGCTGACCCGAGCATTTGTAGATATATCTGAAGCCCACCGTGACCTCAGACTTGACCTTAGTATATCCCACTTCCATCCGGACGATATTCATGAGCTACGGAACCTTGTGCAGGCTGTCATCCGAGCACTTCTTTCCATGGGAGCAGAAACTTGGTTGTTCGATGAAGACTCGACAGATGGAGACGTTGTGGTTCAGATAAACAACAGTACCGACAAACGCCCCCATGGCACGTCGACAATACCGAATGATTTGAGCGAGATAATAAGGAAGAAATTGGTGCAGCCAACGAAAGACGTCATGCTCTGCATGAGAGAAGGCCTGCAAAGATGCGATGCGACGCTGATGGATCTCTCCGGCTATCGTCGAGACCTCGGCCCGCCATCAGACATCTCGGCGAGTCTGTCGCCGATCCAGATTAAAATTGACAAGGCAAAGGCAGCCTTTGATGTCGCTGAGTCTGCCATTCTTGATTCAAGCGACCTTGCTGCTTTATCTACCTACGATTCCGACGTCATCCGCCTCTTCGTATTTGCAAGGCACGTCCGTGAGGCTGTACCAGCTGTAGAAGCCCTCATGGTGAAGGTATGCGCCATGCAAGATACTTCAGAATGGCCCCGAATATACCTACCTTCGTATCCTTTCAAGAAAGCCATCCGCCGAACCAACGCCCAAGTAAGGCATGACCGTGGAGGTGTCACGGCTGGTTCGTATCAAGCTACATTCGCCGAGATCGCCCGATTACTGGATAAGATAAAGGCTCGCGATCACAGGCCCAGTGCTAGATCCGAACCTGATGGCTATGCGGGCGTCAACTTGCAATCTGTGAATTCTCACGCAACAATAAACACTGAAAAAGGCGATGACAGAACAGCCATAAACCAGAAGAAACTGGGTTACAAGGTCTGGAGAGTACTGTACCGCCTCCAAGGCTTCGAAAGCAGATATGCACTTAAAGCCTGCCTCGTCATAACATTGCTCTCTATCCCGTCATACCTCGACAATGACCATGGCTGGTGGGACCGCTACGAAGTCTGGTGGACAGTCGCAATAAGCTGGATTGTCATGCATCCCCGTGTCGGAGGAAACCTACAGGATCTAGTGACAAGAGCTATTGCTGCCATACTTGGAGCTGCGTGGAGCGGCGCAGCGTACGCAGCCGGTAATGGAAATCGTTTCGTCATGGCTGCTTTTGCTGCAGTTTATATGGTCCCTATGCTGTATCGATTCACACAAAGCTCTCATCCGGTATGCTTCTCGCGGTATCCTACTCCCTTCCCCTAAGACTAATGGCTTCTGCAACAGAGATCGGGGCTTGTTGGGTGTATATCATTCACCGTTATTTCCCTCGGGCTGTGCGCACAAGATCAGGGGACATCTCCTACCTCACTTGTCGTGAACAAGGGTTTGGTTTTCCTTGTAGGAACCACGGTCCCCGTTGTCGTCAACTGGGTGCTCTGGCCCTTTGTGGCTAGACATGAGCTCCGATTCGCCCTCTCTTCAATGCTCTTCTTCATGAGTGTCATGTATCGGAGTGTTGTGGCTAAATACGTATACTACGAGCAAGGTAAGGGGCCCACCGCGGAGGATATCAAGAATTCAGAGATCCTCGAGGGTAGACTTCGAGAAGGCTTTCGTGCGTCTAAGACAACTACTTGTAAGAATGCTACTGCATCGAAAACAACGTCTCCCTATTCCTGTTACCCCGTATGCAAAAGCTGACATGGCAGTCAGGTCCTAACCCGCCATGAGCTTCGCCTCCGGGAAACATTCGATCCTCTGCCTTACTCTGCACTCGCTGATGCCTGTGAACTCTTCTTCGAGTATATAGTTGCCGTACGGCAATCTGCTCTTTTCTACAACACCGGCCCCACACGCGATACCAACACTGTAACCACCAAGAAACTACTCGGTTATAGACGAGATGCCGTGGCCACTATCCTAGCCAACCTGTACATTCTCGCCGGCGCCCTGCGGTCACAACGCAAACTCCCAGTACGTTTTACAGTCCAATATCTATTAGATAACGAATGTTATCCATCTCTATTGCGGGTGTTGTCTAATAATTCACAGCGGTACTTACCCAGCGCCGCCGCAGCAAGAAAGAAACTCCTCGTTAAGACCGCTGAAGTCGACGAAGAAACAGCCCAACGCAGCCAACGCAACCAACGCAGCGGTTCCAAGCTATTGACAAAATGGGGCGAAATATACGGCTACTCCTACAATGAGAGCCTGACTGGTTGTGTAGCCCAGCTTGAGCAGATGGAAAAATATACCAAGCTCATTGTAGGCGAGCAAGGGGGTCACGGAGAGGGTAGAAAAGGGAATTCAGTCAATCAACCTACCAACATATAGACTCTCTCTGTCTGGCTTATTAGCACCACTGCCACCCCCAAGAATTGTATTAAAATTTGAAGATATTGGAGAAACAAGAGCGATTGGAAGCTATCAACAGAATATTAGACATTAGTTCTCATCACGTAACTTAATTTGCAGAACCACTCCTTTGCTCACCAGCAGTAGCTTAAGGTTACACTTACCTTAGGAATGGTCTGGAAGAGAAAACAACCACAATCATGGATGGAACTAACAAAGCCAATGAAGTTGAAGGTAAAACTTAGTTCTTTACTTTGGATATCCCAAGTAGTTATCCTAAACTCATTATCCCTATACCAATACCTTCGCCAGTTCTAGCCCACCCATAAAAAAAATGCTAGTATGCGCCATTCGTCATATCATTCAAAATATCCCTCGTAATCAGTTTGCCCTTCAACAACGCCCTTTCTCCAATCCTTGCCTTCTTTGGCGATGGCCGAATGTTTTCCTTGTCCGCCAGACCCAAGATTGTCTTGCCCTTTTCCTTCTTGGGTGATCTCTTCTTTTGAGTAGCTGCCGGGGCTGTAATCTGAGTGCTAAAGTCGTCGAAAGAGTGGCTATTCAGGGCATCCCCAGGCAAGTTGTATATCCAGCGTCGCTCCTCCATGAGTGTGATGAACCGGCATAGCATATTTGCGTCTCCGCTCCCCTTCAGTGTACTCATACTTCCCACCACAAGCAACTTCGTTTTGGCTCGGGTAAACGCCACATTGATACGGCGCCAGTCTCTCAATAAATCGCCGATGTTGCAAGCTTCGTTGCTTCTCACCAAACTGAGCACAATGACTTCCTTGTCTCGCCCCTGAAAACGATCCGTCGTGTGCATCTCAACACCGGTGTATGCCTTGAGTCTATCCTTCAACATGAATAGCTGGGCACGGTAATGCGTCATGACACCAATATCGTCTGGTGCCACTCCAACAGTGAGAAGACTGTCTACAAGCTGTGACACAATATTCACTTCAGTGGAGTTCACGATTCGTTTACCCTGGGCCTCCTCTCGAATGGCGGGCTCAATCGTATCCGTGTTGATGAAACGAACACGAGCCTCACTATCAATGACATCTTGAAGCCAGCACCGCGATTTTACGGCACCAGTGCAAAACGACCGCGGTGTTCCTGGTCGCAGAATCGACGTAGCATCGTGATGTCGTAGTCTCAAGGCTTCTATTTTGGGAATGGAAAGTTTGCGTTTACGCAGCTCCTCAGTACCACATCGAAGCTGACCATCGTAAATTAAAGTGTTGCTCAATGTCATGATGTCTTCACACATGCGATATTGGTGAGCCAGGTTAACAACCGACTGAGGATGCGCATCAGATAAAAGCTTGAACAAGCTCACATCAAGTCCGCCCTCCCGTGCCTCTTCATTTCTGACCACCGGTGGCAACTGGTTGTGATCACCAACGAGTACAAATGTCCGCGCCATTCGTATCGGCCCAGCACAAATTGGTAGTGTGATTTGAGACGCCTCGTCAACGATGCAATAGTCGAATGAGCGTTCCAAGAAAACGGGATGCCCAATACCTAGACAAGTCGTGGCAACAATTGGAGTACCATGCCAAGCTTCCTCAATCTCCGGGAACGTATTCCTTTGTTGTCCGGCCATGAATGCAAAGTCTTGTACCTCTGGGTGAACCTTTGCTGGAGCTCCTAGACGAAGGATCGGGATCTTGTCATGCTTAAGCTTCAGCAAGATGTTGTCGACGGCGGTGTGAGTATGCGAGGTTAACAGCACGCTTTTGCCCTGGGAAGTAAGAGCACGAATGATGTGGGCAATGGTTGTTGTTTTGCCGGTACCAGGCATTCCAAGCACTAAAGCGTAGTCCTGAGCACTCATGACCTTCTCAATGGCCTTCTGTTGGTCAACATTAAGATTTTCTCGACCCGTAACGGTGTATTGCGTTGCAACCGTCTTGAACCTTGGGGCTTGCAAATCGACAATAAGTCGTCTAATTTGGCTTGCCTCAGCCACATTGTTCGCCATCAACTGGACAAGATTATTTCTCACGGTAGCCATTCCATTGCTGAACTCGTCGAGATCTAATCGATACCGAACAGGCGGCTCCTTGATCTTCCCCTGACTTCCCTCTGGTGATGCACCCTCAAGTGCCACTTCCATGATGCTAGCAAACACCTGGTTGTCCACCTCATCAAACCCAGGCTGCCGTATGCGAGCGTTGTGTAGTCTCCGGTCGACTGCAACACTAATTCTTTGTTTGCGTACAGCAGTCACATAGCCTATGGCCAGCGCAAAATGACCTTGCTCGTCAGAGACAACAATAGGTTCACCAACATTCAACTCTGACTCCAAGAACGAAAAGCCAGGAGGGTGACATTCCTTGATGAAGGTGTAGTGAAATCGATTGATTCGTGGGTTATCAGCATCGACTGAGGATGAGCCTTCTTCGATAATCACATCGCCGAAACAACGTGACTTCTTCTCCCGCTCGCTACTCGTCATTGTCCAAAGTTCTCTTTTCGTCTTCTGGCTCTCTTTTTCCTCTTTCGTAAGAAGGTTTTCCCACTTCACGAAGAACTCTTGGTGTTTGGGCGTCAAGTGTTGGACTACTTCGTCAAACTTCTCGTGCATTTCGCTGGTCTCACCGTCACCATTATCCGCAAGTCGGTGGTAGACAAAACATGACGTTTTGGCATAGCACTTGCCGCACATATGCTTGCGCTTCAGCATCGGTGGTAATTTAACGCTTCGTTCTCGGATGTAACACGCTAATTCGTTTCGTTGCAGAATCATGTGTCGAAGTTCATGCCGAATCGAAGGGATACGCATCGTCTTGGACGACTCCATATAGTACAGAATTCCGTACGTGATGTCAATATCGTATCTGTCAGACAGTAGCAGTGTGTACAACGCAGTTTGCGCTATATGGGAAGAGTTGGCGTGCTTTCCGGTCTTCACTTCGAATGGTACGGTCAGGGTTCGACTCTGGTGTCCGTCGACCATTGTGACTTCGACAGTAGCATCGATATTTCCTTTTAGTCCATACATAGGCGACCATACATGCTCCTCGACATCAAGCAATTTTGTAATGGCCATATTTGCTTTCTTATTATTGCGGTCCTCAACAACCGCATCTTTCTATACCAGATGTTAGACTTACTCATATGGACAATTCGACACATATTACTTGCCTGAGGTTGGGCTGACACGAAGGCATTCGCCCAGTAGCTGAGCTCTGTCATTTTTGATTGCAGATGCTCTTTAGCGCTGGCGATTCCTACCTTGATTGTGTATAGGTCCTCAACATGTTTGGCTATGATATTATCAATCACCCCTGAGAGGTAGGGCAGATCCCAGCGATTGGCCAGCAATGCCTCTTGAAAGATTTCATGCAGCATGGTTCCATATACAAGAGGTGGCGAAGCCTCGCTTGTGGCCTTGACCCGATCTTGGAGCACTGCCCGACGCGTGCAGCTGAATGAGTCAGCCAAGACAGTCGAGGAAATAAGCTGGTCAGGATGTAGAATCAAAAGATTTTCAGCATCATTGACAATGCATTGACCCTTTGCAGAGAACTGCCCGATGACATGCACATATGACTCTGCATGCGCAGGAGTATCGAACCAGGCACCCCGAAGAGAGACAGTTCTCACAATCTTGGTATTATCGGCTTGAATTATGAGTATCTAAATTAGTTAGCTTAAGAGATTGGCTGCTGCAGCAGTGGTATTTACCTTTTCGGGTCGGGTTGTGCCATATTGGTCGACAAATTCACCTTCCAAGACGTTTGTCACTAGATAACGCTGGATGACTCTGGCTTTCGGGGTGCTCTACCATATATTCAGCAAGAGCTATCTGGGAGTGACCTTTTGACGTACTGTTCCTTGAGTCGATTTCTGCGCATTGACTGATTGCGTTGCCGCTAACTCGACTGCATCAAAGTCTATGTCTCCGTATTCGTCGTCAAAACTGTCGTCGGCCAGTGTCTCGTCGTCATCTTTCGTATTTGCCACAACATTGTTCGCTTGTGAGATAGTCGGTTGAACAGCGTTGATCAGACTGTCAGCATCGTCAAAGATGTCATCGTCCAAGTCTTCAAACTCTTTAATAAATCCATCATCAGGTTTTTGTATTTCGGCCGGCTTAGAAATTCGTGCCTCTGACCCAGGCGGTTGTAAAGGCATTGCCGCACCAGAGGTAGCATTCACACCAGCGTCAAGCTCCATCAAGATGTCGTCATCAAACTCATCATCACCATAGTCCGAAAGACCTATCTCCAAAGCAGCATTTTCAACTTCTTGGCGTGGAGGAGCAGCCTCTGGAGAATATATACGCCTCTTATTTGGAGATGGAGACTCTGCGGGATATCGTTGTGGTGTGCTATCCGGGCTTTCATCCTTGATACTGCTTGTCACTGTATCAAGCAGCGCTGTGACCAAAGAAGACTTTGACGCAGCTTCTAATTCACGCTGATCACTTCCACTGTAGCCTCCAGATCCTAACTTGTCGAGCTTCCTTCTCTTGGGTAAATTCAACCCACAACTCACAGCCCGTCGCAGGCTACCACCACCTCGCTGCGTCATGACGTCCTTGGAGGGTCGCGGCGACGATGAAACCATCAAGTGTGCCAAAGCGGGATTTGAAATACCCGCCGGCGTTGATATATCCTCAGTACCAGTAATGGAGTAGCGGTCCCACAGCTCGAGGGTTGGGTCCGCATGAGGCGACTTCAAGGCCATACTCAGCTGCTTAACGTTGACAGCCGGGGTTTTTGGCTTGTCGGCAGCAGGAGAAGACACCGGTGACGAGCTTCTGGCACGCTTCTTGCCTTTTCGAGGCATCATCGGGGAGAGCGCAGAGGCATAGTGGGAATTTTGCTTGTTGTCCCATAGAATTCGATCGTTCGGGGAAACACGAGCATCGTTATCTGCCACGCCTCCGGGCTCAATGAGATCTCGCCAGTTCAGTCGAGTAATAGGGGTTGCCATTATATCGTCCTTAGTGTTTTTTGAAGGTGACTTCGCAGAGGGGAGGGGAAGGCCAGCATCGCCCTTCGGGACGATAGCCTCTGTAGTCAAAGCAGCAGCAGCAGCATCTTGACGGGGTTGGTACTGAAACTTGTTCAGTTTTTTCTTCGTGACTTCAGATACCGGCTGCAAGGCTCTAGACCTCGGCGCTTGGGGATTCACGGGATTGCTATGAGATCGTTGCCATGGGGAATGTTTCTGCATCATGTCAAGTCAGAATTTGGGGGGGGCTCGAACCATACATTCATTAGTGGTGCAGAGCTTACCTTCGAGAGGCCGATATGCTCAGAGTATGACTTCTGAAGCGGCATGATTCTCAGTAGTCGTAATTAGGCATCTGAAGTCCTCTAAAACCAGGCATGAGGACAAAAGAGGGGATATTCAAGAAAAGACGGTCATTGACAATGGCAGAATGATTAATTGGGTTACGCGTTTATTAGTTGCCCGTGTTAGGCGCGTCTTGTCCCGCTATCCGTAGTCTGTACTCCGTACCGCGTTCTAGACACCAGGACAACCGTTAAAAGGTACGTACCGGTGAGCTATAATCCAATCACGTGCAGTATGTCTTATCGATAAAGCTGGGCACGATGTCCTGCATGCAGCTTGCCAGCCCACCATCTATCTCATCAACGTCATTGCATCGCATAAACCAACTCCGTCTCAACCGAAGTGGCGCTCCAGCCTCATCACAAATCTCAACAAGACGCTCAAACCAGTCATTAAACCCTCCTTCAACTCATACTTCATACTTTGAGGCCTTTCACAATGGAGGGGTCCGCCAACGCCGGGGACAGAACTCCCCGTGGCCCACCCAGAGCCGACAACGCCCAAGTAAAAGCCGCCATGGAAGAGCGTAAACAAAGGTTCCTCACCAACCGCCAACAATACCAACCCCGCCTCCACGAGCAAATCAACCGTCTTTTCCAGGATTACCAGCCTCCCGTCTACGCCAGACTCCGCGGCTACAACCGCGAAGGTATACTCGCCGTCATCGAGTCTCGCGTCCTAGCCGTCTCAGCCGGGACGGAGAGGAGTTTCAACGACACCGAAGTCCAGGCCGTTACAGAGCACCTCCTCGACAGCATCCGTAATGTCCTCGTATGGAAGTGGGCTATGACTGGCATGGCGGTGTACATGACCTATCGTGGCCGTGCGACATGGCGCTTCCCGTTCTTCAAGCCCCCAACAGCCGGGAGGTTTAGTCCCCTTGCCGGCAACCCAACGATGAAGTTCGCGTGGCATTCTGCGCGCTTCGCGGCGTACTATGGCGTGTTGTTGATTCTGGGTGAGCCGATCTTCCAAGGCGTCAACTTTATGCGTCAATCGTCTGCTATGATGGCGGATTCTCGACTCAGCGGTGTCTTGCGTGACGCAAAGGCTCTTGGGCAAAATCAATGGGGTCCTAGCGGACTTATAGCGAACAGCCAAGATGGACAACAAGACGACAGTAGCTCATGGGACCAAGAACCTCGACCAGACGTCCAGAGAGACTACTCAGAGCCCGATCCTACGGGTATAGCTACACAAGCTCAGGCCGCCTGGACCAGCTATCAAAGATCCCCACCTCCTCAGCAGCCCTCACAGCAGTCAAGTAGCTGGGATACCGTGCCAGACGTCATCGATGATGCATCGCCCATTGCTCCCACCTCCCAAAACGCATCAAATTCCAGTAACCAACGTGGCTCCGCCTGGGACCGCGTCCGACAACAATCGCAATATCAACCGAGTCAGAAGCGTCAGCAGGGGCAGCAAACCTGGGAGAAGCCGCAAGCCACCAGCGGGTGGGGCAACGACGAAGTCAACAAACCGCATCAGGGCCCCAATGATAGCTACTCTTTTTCTAGTGAAAATGAGGAGAGGGTTCTGGCAAAGAGTCAAGCGCAGAAGGAATTCGATCAGCTGTTGGAGAGGGAGCGCAGTGGCGTTGATCCAGAACGAAGAAACTCTTGGGGTAGGAGGTAGTCATACCCGTGTATTATTGATCAATTGTCGGAGATGTGTAAATTCATAAACAATGGCTCACACGATATGTACAATATAAAATCCAGTACCGGGGAGAAATTTGCCTAATAGCGGAGAGTAGCATCCACCAGCAATGTATGAAGGCCGTGCAGTATGGAACAGTTCATCTCTACCACAATCCAGGCGATGCAGCAGCTATCGTGATTTGATTTCCAATACATTATAGCACATTTCACACTAAATCATCTATCCTAAACCCAATAACAGGTACCAAATGCATTCATGTCCACTCCAAATTATCCACAGATATACCAATCACATCACTCTCAAGCCTTCACATCTTCGTGGACCTCGACTGGCTCGACTTCCTTCTCATCTTTGTTCTCAATCGTCGCTTCCAATATACCTTCTCCCGCTGTATTTGCGGCTAGAGTCTTCTTTTCTGTCTTCGGTTCTTCGTCCTCTGCATCATCCTGCGGCAACTCCGCTTGCACCTGTTCGTGCACCTTGAGCTCTTCATCAAGGTGTTTCTCTTCTTGGGTTTCAATTAGCTTCTCCTCCTTTTCGACTTGTGGTAGCGCATCTACTGTCTCGAGCTCTGACGTCGCTTCCTCCTTCTCCGGTTCTCCAACTAACTCATCCTTCGTCTTCTGCTTTACCGGCTCAATGAACTCCTTCGCCGGAACCTCTTTCTCGAGCGTCTGCGATTTTGGTTCCGCAACGGATGGAATCGCGTCGGTTTCGGCATCAACTGCAATATCGCCTTCGTCCGGGTCAATGGCCCAAGTGGTTTGCGGGAGCGAAAAGGTCAATTCAGGAATTATTTTGTTGAGCTCGGCAGCTGTCTGTACAGCCGCAGGAGCCGGACTCTTGGCTGGAGCACGTCTCTGGGGACCTCTAGCACGGCTCTTTCGAGCATCAGAGAGCGGAGCCGCTTCCTTGGGTATCTCTTCAACCTTATCTTCCTGGGCCGGCTCATCCTTCTTGGGAGCTTGCGGCCCTAACTGCAGACGCTTATTCAAGTCAGACATGAAGCCTGCCTGAAGGGCAGAGATCTTGCTGCCTGCTGGTCTGCTAGGAACGGGTGGTTTGGGTTTTGAAACTGATGCATCCTTGGAGTCACTCGGTGAGTTTTTGGTAGGCCGGGGCGGGATAAAAGGCTTGGGCTTCTCCGACACGGGGGGGCGCTGTTTTACCGCATCGTCACTACTGTTTTGCCTCGGCTTCGGACGGGATGGGACTACAGGACGTTCTGGAATTGCAGGTGACTTTTTCACAGGTCGAACGGGAATCTCCGGTTTCTTCTCCTCGGTGGGGGCGATTTTGTCCTCTAGGAAGGCCGTCTTTTCCTCTGTAGGTGTCCTTTCTTCTGTAGGAGTCTTTTCCTCCGCAAGGGAGCCTGACAGGGTTGCTTCATAAAGCTGAGACTCTGGGGCATCCTCCCACACGTCCCGACTAGGGAAGCGACGAGGGCTACCACCACTGGTAGGTTTCTGAGCTCTTAGATGCGTTTGATGTCCAACCCAAGTAGGCTTGTCCTCAGACAGAGACAAAAAGTTGTTTTCACGCTTGCGAGACTCACGTGACTCTCTCTCTGCAAGCTCCTCCTGATGCAAGGCAAACGCCTGGGCCGGAGTCAGGGGACGCTGGTCTTGATGGCTGGAAGACTTTCTTCGGAGCTCTTCAGGAACCTCAGGAGTGGACACCTCCGTGGTGTAGTAGACACTATTGGGTGCGTCCTCCCAAATATCCTTACTCGGGAAGTGGCGTCGTTGCTTGTTCTCGTCTGCGGAGTCAGGTTGCTTCTTTGCTTTGGAAGCCTCCTCCGAGAACAAGGGCTCATATTCCTCAACGTCTTCGAGGGGTCTGGGGCTTCCAAAGTCATGCAGGGTGTGGGTATTGTGAATGCTCCCGGGCCGACTAACGGGGCGGCTTTGAGTTTCGGAATCATACGAGCTACCGCGACGATCAAGATGAGGTCGAATAGCTGGAAGCTTCAAAGTAGTCTTGGGGTCCTTGCCGACCTCATCTGAGGCAAGAATGGGAGCATGATATTCTTCACTTTCATCGACAGGGCCCTCATCCTCGTCTCCGTAGTTATGATACTCTGGGTGCCTAGCGTCGTCCACGTGAATAGGCTTCTCATCATCGGTACTCGACTCAGCAGCTGGAGGAGACTCCTTCGAGGCTGAAATAAATTGTCCGTCCTTGTCAAAGACAGTGGAAGTCGGACGTGAAGATGACATACGGCAAGCGTACTCCTCACTCGCTTGGAAAGCAACTTCTTCAGTTGGAGTTGCGCGGTGCTCTGTCGATAGTCCTGAGAAAACAGTCAGTCACTTCTGCGATTCTAGCCTTGGCATTTCAATACAAGCACTTACTAGCAGCGTCTCGGTTGCCAGAATCTCTCACAAGTTTGTTGAGGTCTGAACTGCTCATGGAAAAGTCGCTAGGGCGGTCATGTTGATAAGGAGAATTCTCCTCTCTCTTGAACGTATCAGGGTGCTTTAGATAGTACTCCTTTTCAAGCTTGTCCTGTGTTGTCACACCATGGCCATGTAAACCATAGCTTCCTGGGGGGAGGCCTCGGGCGCTATGCTTGCGGCCGTGGTGCCTCTTGCTTGCCTCAGACGGAGCTGGGGAAGGAGCCTGGACGTCACCGAGATGAGGGTTCATGGGCACCCGCTGGCCATGATGATTGTTTTCATCCTCGTCATGGCGACTGTGGTCGCTCGACAAGGAGAAGCTAGTGCTCGGCTTCTTTTTAACGCCATCCCGGGAAATGGCACGCTCGTCTCCAGAACCAGGCTGGCCAATGCCAAAAGAAGCAGCCTTTTCCGAGTCGGTGCGGGTGACTGCCATGACACGCTGTTTGGCGTCCTGGGCTGCCAGAGATGGTGTAGGCTCATGGAGCTTGAGGTCGTTGGCCACGGTGCGTGTCTGCGCTGGCGGCGACGCCGTCTGCTCGTGGTGGTGAAGTTCTACCGTTACCGCACTGTATTCCATGCCTTCCTCCCCAACTGAGGGCATAGGAACACTACTTGAGCGCTCGATAGGGTCGGCTGATACATGTTGAGGGCCGAATCGACCAGCAGTGGGACTTTTGTAGGGAATGCCTCCGGTGAGGGGCGACTGAGCAAATCGTTCGGCATTGGGCGACTTGGAGCGATCAATCCGTTTATTGACAGGACGGGGAGGGATCTTGGGTATTGAGCTGGTCGATGCCTCCTTGTCGGCGCTTCGAGAGGGACGAGGGGGGATGGCCGGCGTTTGTTGCGTGGCGGCGGCGGTCATGATGGCTAGCAAGTGGTGCTGAAAGGCTCGGGATAAAGAATGGGAGGAATTGTAGAGGCAAAGCAGGTGCGGAGCAGATTGATCCTACTAGATGAGCACCTAGGAGAAGAGGGCTGTCAGTGTGAGGCCAATGAGAGGCTAAACGTGGCAAAGCCTCCAGTATGTGAGGCAACGGAACACAGAAACGTCAACTGATTTGCTGGGTTTTAAGTTCAGGTCGAATGATTTGATCTAAACTTGTTTGGTTTGCGATAAGAGCTTCAGGATTCCATTCGGCAAAACCCAAGCAAGATAAGGGAAAGCAACTAGTAGAGATAATACTAGGCAATTACATGTGCAATGGGATGCTGGGATGAAGTCACAGATAACAACAAACGATAACAGATCGGGCGCAGATCCGTGCGACAAGTGAGAAATAGCAGAGACGTGATTGGAAGAAGAGTATCCGACTTACTACCTGCAATTGATGCTTCAAAACTGACACAATGTCACTGGCAGTTCTGCCGTTGCTGCAACACACATGCAAATTTATCCTATACTGCAAATCGGCGAGAGGATGAGGGAGTAGAAAGCCTGATCAACAGAAGCGAAGAGCTCAAGAACCTTGGAGGTGGGAGTGGAGGGAGGCGGCCAAGTCCATCCATTTGAAGGTCTCGTGGTGCTCCAGCTCCATGTGTACAGTATTTGCAGCTCCCCCAAAACCGGGAGACTACTGGCGAGTGACGAGCCTCTCTGTACCCCAAGATACCAGTCGTGGTGGGACGCAACAGGGATGGCAGTGCCGGCGGGTCACCTGTGCGAGAGACTTGCAAATACGCACTGTAGGTACCCCACAGCCCCTTCTGTAAGTGCCTTCTCCAAGGACCAAGACTCTCCACCGCTCTCCGCGGCGTACCCCTCGAACCTACAACGCTCGGGTGTTTCACAGGAGGCGTGTTGGTTAGGCAAAGGCAAAACCGCCTTCGTTTGCTTCATGAGTTTGATGTCCTGCGGACTACGTCTAGAATTGATGACCCGGGTTGAGTGGGAACAATGCAGTGCTTCAGCACGCTTCTTCGCCAATCCCAGGAACGAGTGGCTCATGTCACCGCCATGAAATCATGACGAGACCAGCTATGCTTGCGTCATTAACAAGCGAGACAAGCTTTCTTTCACTAGGCCACAGCGCATTTCCACTTGCTTTCCTTTACAGGCACATGGACACTGGAGATCCTCCGTTGGCCATACTGTGCCGCCTGTCGCCCCTCATTCCCCACCGCTCATCGAGAGCGTAACTGTGGCTGCATCCGGACTGACCAGTCAACGCACTAACAATTGCGCTTTGCAAACCGGGTGACCACGTTCTGCACAAGCCGCATTGCTAGTTTTTCGCTCCTCGTTCTTGGTCGGTTCCTGGCCCCGATGGCGATTGCCCCCTATGGCGAATACCCCCTTATAACTCATTTCTTCCTCCCGCCGTTCAAGTTTCTTGAAATGGATCTAGACGCCATCGCTTACTCCGTCTCCTCGTCTTGTGATCACATCAGCTTTGTTAGCGTACCTGGAGTTTGATTTACAGCCACCGCCTTTGTGGGCGAGCTTATTGCATGAGCTTGCTGGGTCGGCAGAATGGCAGGCAAGCCACTGCATCCTTCACAGTGACAGTCGAGATGTGGCAGTTGTGTTAGGCTACATGGCGTGGCTCATCATAGAGCAGGAAGACGCTGGGGCAACGGCTAGGGGCTTGCTGCACTAAGCACTCATCTAGAGCGCTAGACATGTTGTAAATGTCATATGACGGGGACACATATGGCATCACGAACGACATTTGTATTGTCGATCCAGTCCGCTTATAGACCACCGTATCAATCAATGTAGAGAGGTAGACGGGACAAAGGCTCATTTTCCAATGGACTCCCAGGCAGCATGCCTACCTTACCTAGCCCCTCGATCGCTACAGCCGAGGAGCATTGCGTCAATAATCTACTTCGTACTAGTACTAGTATCTTACATGGCGTCTTGACGTTTCCACATCTCGTCAACCACATAGCTACATGTCTAGGCCGTTCTAGCATTGGTTAGTTTCCTTTGAGGTATGAAGCTCGAAAGCTAAACAATCCTATATTAAGAGCTCTAGCGTGGTAGGCAAACAACCAGGGAAGCTGGTACTAACTGCTAGCAAACCCCTTGATGTAGTAGGTACGGAACAATGAGGCGTCAGTTTAACGAAGTATTGTTCTGCAGACCTACTCTCGAGATCAATGAAGTTCAGCTTTACCACAGTATAATTAGTCTTCATTGAGTGAATCTCTGCTGCTCTTCTCTGATTATCATGCTTTGAAGTTGGTCATAAGTAGCAATAGCCACCTTGTATAACAAGATTGTCGCACGACCACTTATTAAACGACTTCACCCCTTCAGCGATTAAGCATACTCATAGCCGCAGGCATGCACAACATCCAAATCTAACATGACAATTCAATTGAACAGCTCCATCATATAAGCTACTGCCGAAAGCAAGCATAAGCCATTTCTCATTCCAAGACGCCGAAATCATGTTCCGGATACGCAGGTCCGCCTCATCACACTGAACAAAACGACCAAGTTGCACACACCCGAATAAAACTATACTTTCAAGCTCGACCCTCCCTTGTCCAAGCCCCCATTGAACACATTTTCTCTTTCTTCCCAGTTAGCCGCAGTTATGGCAACCAGTTTCTTCAACCAAACTGATGTAACCCCTGTCATGTATCTGCTCGGGCATCTCCTGACGGCGCCCCGTCACCGCTCACACAATCATCTGGGCAATTCCCTGTCCGCCGAGGGTTTTACTTCCGATGAAGTCCTGGCCCTTGAGAGCAGCCAGCAGGTAGCAAATGGCGGTAAGGGTGAGGAAGACTCCGGCAGCGATCAAAGCCGTGTCGGTACTGATGATGCTCAGAAACTGTAGAATGCCCATAACGAGATATGCGCCTGCTCGTATATAGTTGGTGGAAATTCTTCGAACGGCGTCATCGAACTTGCCAGAGGTTGGGCAGATTCTGAGGAGGAGAGGGACCTCGATAAAGAGAATAAGGAAGCTCGATGCGCTAAGGAATCTGTCAGCCATGGCTGAAACGGGGCACTCTCACTTCGACCCTTATAACTTACATAGCCAAGGCACAGAAAACGATGATGACTGGGTGCCTGAGGGAGGTGAAGATGGTGGAAAGCCCCGTTGCGAAGCAAATAACCATGGACAAGAGGCCGAGCCTGCGTAGATGTTATCAGCACAATGCGCGGTATATTTTCGTTGCCCCCCATGATTACCAAGCATTCCCCTTCCGCAAAGGCGTCACACTGTGAGTGTCGATGGCGAGGGCGGAGGTTTCGCGGGAGTGGTTGGGGATGTGGCTCTTGGGGGTGAGACGCGATGCATTGGAAGCTCACCATTGTCCGTAGATACCTGCTCAAGCTGTTAGATGGTGTGGATATAAATCGTCCCCTGAAATTCAATCACATACTGAAGTTCCTAGTCTGAAACTCTTCCTTGAGCGTCATTTTGGCGGTTGTGTCGTCAAGCTCCTCGGTAGCTCGGGTGGCAGTGGGTTCTCCTCGTTGGGGGTTGGTCAACCAGGCGGACAATTCGGTCGGCAGTAGCTTCGAGGACAGTCGACGGTGTGGGCAGAGCGCAAGTCGAAGATGCTAAGTCGCAGGGGACGGCAGCAGGTTGGGCGCAGTGGATGGTTATGGTGAGATATGGCGATGGCTGGGAGGAATGATGGAAGGCTGGACGTCGTGGAGTGATGCGATAATATGGAATACACGTACGTAGCCTCTTTGCCGAAACACAGGCACTGGAGTGACTTGACAGTGGGCACTGAAATCACTGGTTGGACCCTGTCGTTGGCGCAGTCACTTGGCGGCGGTCCAAGTACTTCGATGGTACCTCAGTCTGACAATGTGCGTGGCTCTCCAACACAGAAGGTGGTGAGCGCTACTTGGCGGGTACTCCCAACGGCGTAACGCAAGTGCTGATTTGGTTGGGATGCTTCTTTGAAACAACCCAGACTCAGTCACTCTTTCCACTCCTTTGTTCCTTTGCGCACTCTGTGCAGAGAAGTTATTGCTTGTTCAGATTTGTCTGCTTTGCAAAGACAATTGCTTTACAGACTCATTCCGCGTTGTTTTTATGGCCAACCCTGTCCATTGAGCTCGCTTTCAACCTCTGCCGCCTGCTAGGCAGCTCTATAACCAACCGCTCGGTTGTCGGAGCCTCGAAGCGTTACGTAGCTCGAGTACGCGGCATCCATCATCCATCATCCATCCACCCATCCCCCGAAAGTCTGCTGATTCAGTACCGACATGACATAATGCGATACGCTGTGGTACGCTGCCTGCTTGTCTTGCACCATCAGCTGGTTAGGCTTCGGCCGCAACTAAGGCATCGCATCGAGAGTTTGCTGCCCAGAATCACGGAGCCGTCTAGTTTGTCAAGCTAGGTTTCACTGTTCCTGACGATCACTCCAACACAACTCGCAGGAGTTCAGGGTTACTACCTCCATTGGTAACAGACGAACAACCCTTGAGGTCTACTCACTTTGCATGCTTTGCCTTATGGAATAGGAGCATACATTCATGGATGTAATGGATAAGTTTATACAACACATCCACTTCCTCGTCGATATATTTCCTCATCAGTCATCGAATCGACAGCTACAACTTGCACTCACACTCAACGGAGAATTTCGTCCCGTCAACACCACCCCAATGATGTTCTTAGTCTTCTCAGACCAAAATCTCATCATCAGTCAGTTCGCCACACGCACCTCTACCATATATTTCAACATCACCAACAGCACCCGTCTGTCACTCTCCGAAATGTCCGTGTACTCGGTCTCATTTTAACGCCGATGCCGCCGGTTCACCTGGTCGCCTCCATCCGGTGCCGCGGGCCCTTGTTTGTATTGGGCAATGATGTGTAATGAGTAACCGGCCCAGTCAACATCAAGGCGCATGTTGAAATGTCCTTCATGCCTCCATTACATCATACCTCCATCGTCACGTCGCCCTGCTAGCGTGCAATTCATCTCTACAGAGCGCATGCATGCATTTCAAATCCATCGCAGACTAGTCACCGTAGCCATTAAGCGTAGTAACACCCGACCCGCACTCTATTATGGTTAAATAAAGAGATCGCTGTGCCTTATCTTGATGCGTATACGCCTTCCACGCTGGCGCCACGAAATCCGAGTATCAAACCCCCACTACCAAGTACGCACAGTCACTAAACACTCCAACACATCAGCAGCACAGCACCATCCCCACCACGCTCACTCACTCATACCTCCTCTCACTCTGCCCCGAAGCTGCCAAAGATGCCCTTGACCGTCCTCTCAGACGAGCAGGTCAGGAACCTGCTCGAGGGCCTAACCCCCGACGAGCTCGAGTCCTTCCGCCAGACCCTCGCCGAGGCCCTCCACGAATACTCGACCAGCGCTCACCCAGACGGCGAGGATGTATACCAACAGCCGCACCGCATTGCCACACAACACCGAGGCTCGCGCGCGACGACGCTGTATATGCCATCCTGCGGCCCAGATGGCATGGGATGTAAAGGTAACAGGATGAAATCAACTACTCTGGACCTTGACGCGCGGCTGACCTGATCCCCATAGTCGTCTCACTGACTTCCCCAGAGGCCAACCAAGACCCCTCAGTAAAGCGCATAAGCCCAACGGGCGTAGTAAACCTCTTCTCCCCAGACGGCGAGCCCATCGGCCTCGTCCATGCAAGCACCCTCACAGCCTTCCGCACTGCCCTCAGCTCAGCATGCCTCGTCAACCGCCGCAACCACGTCAAGACAGTCACCGTCTTCGGCAGCGGCATGCAAGCATACTGGCACGTCCGCCTCGCCCTCATGATGCGCGGCAGCACAATCAAGCACGTCAACATCATCAACCACCGCTTCTCGGACAGTGCGGGTGGGATGCTCAAAAAGTTCACCATTATCCCAGCGGAAGTCAAGCAGCGGGAGGGGTGGGACCACACCAAGTTTTCCATCTTGACACCGACATTCCATGAGTACGACCGTATGGTCAAGGACCATATCCGCGCCTCTGATGTGTTGTATTGCTGTACGCCATCTCGAAAGGAGCTCTTCGATGCGACGATTTTGACGAATCATGAAGGTCGGAAGAAGGGACGGCTAATTGTGGCGGTGGGCAGCTATACTCCTGAGATGAGGGAGTTGCCAGAGGCGCTGCTCCAGATGGTTACAAAACACCATGGCTCGCACAGGCATTTCCACAAGCATGCTGAGGAGGGCGGCGTCATCGTCGTCGATACCCTGGAGGGCGTCTTGAAAGAGTCGGGCGAGATCATCTCCGCCAACATCAACCCGCATCAAATGGTAGAGTAAGTGTTGCAACACCCAATCTCTCAATTCGAAATAGGGAATATGGAATACCACATATTAATATCAAAAAAAATCCAGACTAGGAGAACTAGTGATGCTCCACCGTCTAGCGGTCGAAGAATCAGAAACAGAATCCATCGACAGCCACGCCTCCTCCGAGCTAGACCTCAGCGACAGGGCACCCTCCATGTCAACCGTCTACAGCGACCAGCAATCCTCACGGCCCAGCAGCCCCAACGGCTCCACGGGCTCCAAGGACCACAAGCACAGCTTCCATTTGCCCTTCCGCAAGAGCTCGACCAGCTCTCTCGACCAGCAGGAGAAGAAGAAGAGGGAGGACGGCCTGTCACGCTGGCTTAGGGACGGGACGGTTGTGTACAAGAGCGTTGGACTGGGCCTCATGGACCTGGTGGTTGGGACGCAACTGGTCAACGTCGCCAAGGGGAAAAAGATTGGCACGCAGATTGAGGGGTTTTGAGGATGGTGCTTCTAGGGGTGTACGTGAGGTGATGCCAAGTAACTGAATCTTGGGAGAATAATTGGATCTGGTGGCAATGTTCACTGGTGTAGAGTTAGTACAGCACTGTCTGGACTCTACAGGTGCTAAATAGATATATCAGATTGGTGCATTGATATAAAATAAAATGGCATCTACTCATACAAAAAAAAAAAAAAAAAAGAAAAAGGTCTAATGCTAACCGTACCCTACGTTTCATCCGCATTTTTCCCTAATCATCTTCCTTGGATATCATGTTCCAAGGGCGAAATCCGGCCGCCGGGATCATCGCTATATGCAAAATACACGACCCAACAATCTCATCAATTTCATTTTTCTCTCGTCAATGTCGCAATTTACTCGGCCACCCAGGTGGCGGCATATCCCATACCGGTACCAATGCACATGGAAGTAACACCGACCTTCTTGCCCGTCCTCTTAAGCTCGTACAGGAGCGTAGAGACTTGACGGGCACCAGTGCAGCCAAGAGGGTGACCGAAAGCGATGGCACCACCCTTGGGGTTGATCTTCTCCTGGGGGATACCGAGCTCGTTGGCGCACCACAAGCACTGGCTGGCAAAGGCCTCGTTGATCTCATAGATGTCGACGTCGTCCTTGGAGATGCCGGACAGGTCGAGGGCCTTGGGGATGGCCTTCCAGGGTCCTTGGCCCATGAGGAGTGGCGCGACACCGACGCAGGCAGCGGCGACGTACTTGCCGATGATGGTCTGGCCGAGCTTCTCAGCGGTAGATCGGCGCATAAGCAGGACGGCGGCGGCACCGTCGGAGATCTGGCTAGCGTTGCCGGCATGGATGCTGCCGTCCTTGGCAAAGGCAGGGCGGATCTTGCCCAGGGACTCGACAGTGATGCCGTCGCGGACACCTTCGTCCTTGGAGACGACGACCTCCTTGGTCTCGCCAGTCTTGAGGTCCTCGTACTTTGCCTTGAAGGGGACAATCTCCTGGTCAAACAGACCCTCCTTCTGGGCCTTGACAGCCTTCTGGTAGGAACCGGCAGCGAAGGCATCCTGATCGGCGCGGGAGATCTTGAGGTCCTTGGCCATGTTCTCTGACAGGACACCCATGGGGACCTTGCAGTTGGCGGACTCAGGGTGGGACTCGAGGAGCTCGGAGAACTCGGTGACAGCACCAGGTCTAGGAGAGGGATTACCATTAGCAACATGACACATGTTTTAACGTGATAGATATTTTGACATGTGAAGATCAACTTACCCGTACTGTGTGCTCATGCTCTCAACGCCAGCGCCAATGCCAACATCAATCATGCCAGCCTTGATCTGGTTGGCAATGTCGACGCAAGCCTGGAGACCAGACGAGCACTGTCGGTTGAGCGAACGAACAGCAGTCGACGCGGGGAAGCCGGCAACCAGGGTGGCGGCACGCATCTCAGTGGCACCACCGCCGGGGGCCAAGACGGTTCCTACGCACACATCCTCCACGAATTCGGGGTTGATCTTGGAGCGGTCGATGATGGCCGTAAGGACACCGGCAACGAGGTCGGCGGCCTGTGTGTCCTTGAAGGCGCCCTTGCCACCTCGAGTGAAGGCAGTTCGGCAAGCAGCAGTAACGACGACCTGCGAGAGACAATGGTTAGAGATGTAGTTCAAGGGCTAAGGTGATTGTGTGGGAACGGATACATACATCATCGGGATGCTTCTCGAGGATCTTGTCACGGCCGCCAGCGGTCGGGTTGCCAGAGATCTGGCCACCAATCTGAGAAATACGGTCGAGAGCTACAGCCACACAAAGTAAGAAGTCAATAATCGGCACATGTGGTCTCTGCGTCTGGCGAAACAGCGGGCTTGCTGAAGGGGGAGGGTACTCACCACCCATGTTGACTGTCTGAGGGGTTGAGATGGAGTTCGGGGGTTCAAAGGCAAGTTGGATAGATGTATGGAGAGTTGAGATTCTGGAGAAGGGATCAAGAGGGGAGGAGATGGAGTTTCGTTCGGGTCAATCAGCAGATATAGGTCCGCAATACCCTGCCGAGTACAACTACCTCATTATTATATGAGAAATGCGCTGCGGTAGACCTCGGCGCGGCGATGGCTAGCGCAAGTGGCTCCGGGACCCGCTGATGTCAGCTGGGGAAAAGTCGACCGAGGCATGTGGCCGCCTGTAGCCTCTGGCGCTAGCATGGAGCTGGCGCTGTCGCCGCAGTGGCATCCGGGGGCGGCTCCAGTAGCAGCTTTCACATGTAATCTGCAGCAGTCTCATGACGGAGAGGTTTCCAGTACGCTGTCTACGCAAGTTGTCTGGAGGCGGATGCTGCCCGCTACAAGGTATTAACACAAGCCGGCATGCCAATATCAATATGTATGAGATTCATGCCGCCGTCGCGTCACTGCGCATCACCACTATCTGTGGGTTCAACCTCCGATGATTTCGCGGAGGCATGTGCACACGGGCACACAAGTCGCTCTCAGCGAAACGTCCCGTCCTCCTTTGATTCCATCGTAGGCCTGTAATTCCAGCTGAATAATGCCTTGAGGCGATTATACCATCTACAAGTAGACGGGTGCTTCCACTGGTCTACTCCGTACATCACAAGCGATTCTAGATCCGGGGACGGCGCCACTTTCTACCCCGTTTGCGAAGTGCACATTCTTGGTACTGACGCCGTCTCCAACCCCAGGTCTCATTCGTTCATACATTATATTCTGTATTCTTACGTACGCAGACGCATAATCACATCTAGTCCGGAGCACTAAGCAGTTGATTATCTTCACGGGCATGAAAATGGCACTATCAAACAGCGATCAAATCTCAGGCTCGATACGTGACAGCTCTCTATTTCATGAGTCGTGGTGCTTCCACTCTTCCCCAGGTCACTCCATACGCTAGAACCACCGACAACCCGTCATCGATCATTTATCTATCAATACTCCCTACTCCATACATTATGCTCCTCTGAAACGAAATAGTGCCCCGGTCAAGCCTTGCTTTCCTTAGCGGCGCCATCAACAACCTTGTCATCCGGCGAAAACTTCAAGCTGACACTGTTGACGCAATGTCGCTCATCAGTCGGGGTGTCAAAGCCTTCACCCTTGAACACATGGCCTAAATGGCCGCCGCAGTTGCTACACACAATTTCGGTCCGTTCAATGCCAAAGGACCGGTCTGAGTGCCTGGTGACAGCGCCGGGAATGCTGTCAAAGTACGCGGGCCACCCGCATCCCGACTTGAACTTGTGGGTGGCCGTGTAGAGGGGTGCCTTGCATCCCGCGCATGTGTAGACGCCTTTGTCTGGGTAGTGCCGATCGAACTCGCCGGTGCCGGCTGGTTCGGTGCCCTTCTCTCTGAGAATGCGGAACTGCTCTGGTGCATTGATTAGCAATTTTCCGTATGTATGAGACGCAGTTGCCTTGGTGTACAGGACATACCTTTGTTGAGCACAGCGCGCCACTCGTCGTTCGAGCGCTGATCGGGATATGACATCTTGGACGAGTTGGAGGATGAACCGAACAGTGCGCCAAAGAACGGGATTCCAGACATAGACCTCAGAGGGATTGGTTTCAGACCACTTTGTTGGAGTCGGATATGTGACGGTCGCAGGCGAGTGAAGTTTGAGAATGCGTAACACAGCGTTGAGAGGAGTGGCGAGAAGCGCATGGAGGAGAGGTATGAGTGTGTGAGGGACCGAGAGAGAAAGTATGTCAACTGGCGACGTTGACCTGTTTATTGTACTTGTCGTCCAATATCGCGGAATAGGATTGAGTAATCAAATAGGCAAATGGTATGCGGTCAAATACGCAACGTCCACTGCTAAATCGGTAAATCGTGGCGAAGTCGGGATTTGGAATCCAGACCCATGAGCGTAGAGCTACCAAAATCGCCGAAATATGGAATCATTTGCATCATCACTCTTCCCAATGAGGCTGCTAGTGCGGCGGGGTTGCGCACTAGCCACGAGGCGACAGTCTTCTGTGGCGCATGTCGCACTTGCTTCTCTCACTTCTACAGAGTACCTGTGCTGGAATCCTGTCGATCATTGCAATGAGGGGATACATTGCTAGGCAGTAACTTTAGGCTATGTATTTACTTCTGCCTGTTTCTCTGCGTGCATAAGCAAGGACGGAAAGTATTTGAAAAAGGCCATATTATTGCCTTGGGAGACAAGTTCACGCTACGTCATGACGGCTTGTTGAGGTGAGACAACAACTCTTCACCATTCTTTTTATTTGAAAGCTTCCTTTTAAGTATATATCGAAATGAGCCGAACAGATTACACAGAGCAGTGCTCTAGTCAACCGACCAATATAGTTCATAACCAGAAGAACATTGAAATTTCTTCACATACACACATATATATATACAATAGGTATTTACCATCAGTACTATATTATAAATGTAATAAACTAGCACCTAGATAATATGTATTGAGGTGAACCAAGCAACTTCGCATGCGCCTACCCTATAGAATATTGTTTCCCCCAATTCGGAGCATTGGTGCCTGAGGGGTTCTGTCGCAATCAAGGTTGGATGCAGGTGGGCCTGGGGGCTGTGGCTTGATTAGCAGCGACGGGCTCGTTTGGTGGGCAATCTCAGGCCTATTGTGGAATTGCCACCACCAGCCAAGGGACGTCCTGACACAACAACAACTTCACCCTTTCTCCAGGTTGCCATTTAACCAAACAAGACTTTGAACCGGTGTGCCTCCCTCCCCCCTCATAGCTCGGTTCTATTGTCGTCACCACCTCTGCGATTCCTCGCCCGTTCGGCAATCGCAGCTGATTCACATACCCTGTGTGTGATACACCGCCCACTCGCCATCAAACACATCCCACCGCAACACCACCATGTCGAGGAGGGCAGCACCCAACCCTGCGGCCGAGCGGGCGGCGCAGAACCAAGCCACCATCAAAAATCTCTTGAAGCTGGAGCCCAACAAAGTCTGCGCTGATTGCAAGAGGAACAAGCGTATGTACCCGAGCCGCCGCTCCTACTACGCTGCTGTACAGCCTATACCGAATTGTGTTGCTGACATTTGTAGATCCACGATGGGCCAGCTGGAACCTCGGAGTCTTCGTATGCATTCGCTGCTCGGGTATCCACCGAGGCATGGGCACCCATATCAGCCGCGTCAAGTCGGTCGACCTCGACTCCTGGACCGACGAGCAGCTCCAGAGCGTCCTGAACTGGGGTAATGCCCGCGCAAACAAATACTGGGAAGCCAAGCTTGCCGTCGGTCACGCCCCCTCCGAGTCCAAGATCGAAAACTTTATTCGCACCAAGTATGAGCTCAAGCGCTGGACGATGGATGGGCCAATCCCAGACCCGTCAACCCTAGATGCCGATGGCGATGACGAGGTCCCGCTGAGTCTGGTCAAGGAGAAGCAAGTCATAGACAGGAAGGAGACGGAGAGGAAAATATCCATTGGGCAGGCCCAGGCTCCTCGTGGCCATCCATCCCATGAAGTGGACTTGATTGGTGGCGGTGACCCAACTCCCTCTCGCCCTGGCATATCCAGGCCCAATGCCGGACTCAAGGCAGCTCCTGCGGCTCCAAAGACGACCAGCACCAAGGATTCACTACTTGGATTGGACTTCTTGGGAGAACCGACCGCGCCACCGCGTCCGGCTAGCACCCCCGGGAACGCCGCGCCAGGAAGTCAGTCACGCCCTGACCTCAAACAGTCGATTCTATCATTATACGCGTCGGTGCCACGACCTCAACCCCAGCAGCAACAAAACGTACATCAGCAGCAAGGGTCGTTTGGAGGCCTGGGGTCATCGAACATGGGCCACCAACAGCAGCAGGCCTCTGCTGGCGGGTTTAACGATGCTTTCAGTAACCTGAGCATGTCCAACACAACGAGCCCCCGACCAGCTTCATCTGACCCCTTTGCAAACCTTGGAAGCGGCAGTTCCAGCAGCCGTTTCTCCCCTCCAGCACCCTCCAACAATAGCAATACGTTTGGCGGACTCGGCGGAGGAAGCTTCTTTGACGTCAAGCCTATGCAGACAGCCCCCAAGCAGCATCAAAAGCAGCCCTCCAATTCAGGATTCGGTGACTTTGCAGCATTTACGTCTCCGGCTGCTAAACCCGCTGCCGCACCGGCGCAGCCCAAGCCAGCTCCTGCATCGTCTGCTATGGGCGACCTGTTCGATTTGTCTTCTCCAGTGACACATACAACCTCACCGCCACCGACAAGCACCATATCTCCTCCACCTTCGAACTCGGTGTTCAATCTCTCATCTCCCCAAACCAAGCCCGCTGCGCCAACTACAAACACAACGACGACAAGCTCGTTTGGAGGTGGTGGTTTCTCAGGGGCGGATGTATGGGGCAGTAACGAGTGGAATACCCCTGAGCCAGCAGCGCCTGCTCCACCCGCTCAGAAGAGTCCTGTGATCCCCAAGCCGTCGTCTAACAGCATGGGCTGGGGTAACTCTGGCGCTTTTGGACAAACAACAATCCCCCCTCCCAGCACTGGTGGGTTCGGCTCAGCGCCAAAGGTGACTGCTGATGAGGAATTCGGCGGATGGGCTAGCAGTACCGCTCCACCGGCCCCGGCCCCAGGCGGAAGCAAAGGCGGAAACGGAAAACCAGTGGCTGGCCTGGATGAGGATCTATTCTCAAACGTATGGCAGTGAGTAAATAAACGTTGAACTATCCAACTGGGATTTCTGGAGAAGCAAGTAGTAGGTTGGTTGGTGTGAGCATTGGGGCGGCAGGCATGTCATGGGCGGCGTTTGCGCATGTTGGGAGTCTATGTAGATTGCAAAAGCAAGCAGAAGAATAAATAAAGCCTGGTATAGTCATGCTGCGATGTCAATTGTGTTGCGTTACCTGGAAGACTTATAGTCACATGTGATTAACGCTCCACTACCAAAACTGACTTGTAATATTGCCATTTCCTCAACGCCATTGGTATGCTAAAGAGTTACTGTATTTCTTAACCCATCCATCTCTTGCTGTAGCTTCAATAATCGTGGCCTCCTCCCATATCCAGGATCAACGATGTCATCTATTCCCCGTACCTTGCTTTGAAGGTGGTTCCCTCTCCTATCAGCGGTTTTCAAAGGAAACGATAGTGCCCAAACGCGAACGAGTCCAAGTATTTCAAGCCCACAAAGGCCCGGCCCCGGTAAAAGCAATCGCAGAAAACAAAAGGCTCGCCTCGAAAAATAAAAGTCTGTAACAACCATCACATCCTGTCCTTGGCAACAAAAAAGACCCCCGAAAAAAGGGCTGCTGAATCTCGTTTCCCCTCGACCTTGGGCTTCTTAAAATACCAGCCTGAGTATATAGTAAAGCACGATGAAAACGCCAATGATGATGCCCGAGAGCTTGAGGATGGCGACTTTGTTTCCCGAGGCGGCCATGCGGGTGAGGCGACCGGCGGAGCCCTTGATCTGGGTGCTCATGGAGGAGAAGGTCTCGGACTAGAGAGGGTCGGAATGTTAGCAGTTGACGACCGAAGGAGGGACGTTTGGGGGGTTGTTTGGGATGTCGTACGGTATTGTCAATGACATCCTGCGCGCGGGCGTTGTCGTATATGTCGATGGTGACGCCACGCAGGGCAGTGACCTTGGCGGAGAGCTCGTCGAGGCGAGCATTGTTCTGCCGTTCGCGCTCGTAGGCTTCAGACATGGCGAGAGTTGTGGCAAGGGGGTGACGGGGTTTGAGGAGAGTCCAGGTGGGATCCGGTCAGGTTTCGCAAAGACGATGCTTTATCGCAAGCACCTGGGACGAAGAACCAGCCCCCGTCCGCCACAGCAAGTAGCAGCGATTGTAGTGTCGTCGAGATTCTCTTTCGAGTAGTTGAGATGGCGAAATCGGTCGGCGCAGATGGCGATGGGTGAAGGCGTGATGTTCGTAACCGAGGCCGTCGTCTCTGTCTAGCGGCAGAAAGGGGTGGGTGGGTGTTGAGAGCTGAGCTTAAAACAGGGCTGGAACTTGCGGATGACGCTTCTGGAGGTGTTAGTGCGACGATCCGGACAGGTACTTGCCGGCACGGTGTGGTCACTATAAGATCGGAGGTACTCTTCACTTGGGGTGCGTCCTCGGCCTTCTTAGCGTGGCGATTGGTGACCATGTCCGCTGTAATTTGCGTCAGCTGGCTAACTTTGGCTGGGCTGTACGACAAACATCAGTCCAGTTACGCACCGCCACAAGCCACGCGGCGGGCTATGGTGGGGTGCCGGAGGGGAGTTGGGGAGGTAGCCAACCTTCTAAAGTCCCGGACTGAGTTACTAGCCGCGTATTACATGCTTTGCTCGATGTAGGAAGTTGCCAGAAGATATCTGTTTAAGCCCTTTCCTTCTTATTGTACGCGTGTCACTTTGTCCACGATTCGAATCTCTATATTATATTATCACGAGCCTTCCACCTTGGCGCCCGACCTTGGTGGGAAAAGGTACAATCTGGTAGGTATTCAAGTACCTATACGTCGCAAGCTGCTTGGCTCTCGTCTTGGCCCTCCGCCAGTAGACACAAAACCTCCCCCGCCACCCCGCCTTCATCCGCTGGATTTTGGTGGGCGCACAAGCAAGACGTAGCAGTACTTGGGCCATCGCGACCGCCGCAATCGCTTTTGTATTTGGTCAGCACGCATCCTCCTCGCCTCTCCACCTCCATCCAGTTCCTCGTCTTTGACCTTCATTCCCTCGCAAGCTTAGTCGCTGTGCTACTGAACACACACACCCTCATACCTCCCATCTCGAGCTACCAGCACCAGGCTCACCGTCACTATGGGCATCAACAACCCTCTCCCGTCGGGCATGGCGTGTAAGTAAACCTCCCATTCCTCAGTGGGGAGCTCCAAGCCTACTTCTATCAACTGCTCTGCGGTTGCGAGAGCCAGCGCTGACGACATGACACGCAGCGGAATGCAAAAAGTGCGGCAAGATTCTCACATCCTTTGTCAATCCCCGCCAGGCCTTTGGCCCCGACAAGGTCATCCCTCCCTCCGTCCTCGCCAACGCCAAGGGCCTCGCCATCATCACCGTACTCAAGGCCGGCTTCCTCGGCTCCGGTCGTTTCGGCAGTGGCCTCGTCGTCGCTCGACTCCCCGACGGTTCCTGGAGCGCCCCCAGCGCCATTGCCCACCGCTGGCGCTGGCTTTGGTGGCCAGATCGGCTTCGAGTTGACCGACTTTGTCTTCATTCTTAACGACACCAATGCCGTCAAGACTTTTGCCCAGGCCGGATCCCTGACCCTCGGTGGAAATGTCTCGCTTGCTGCTGGCCCGGTTGGCCGCAATGCCGAGGCTGCCGGCGCTGCTTCCCTCAAGAGCGTCGCTGGAATCTTCAGTTACTCCAAGACCAAGGGTCTGTTCGCCGGCGTGTCTCTCGAGGGCTCGGCTATTATTGAACGCCGCGACGCCAACGAGAAGCTATATGGAACTCGCTATACCGCTCAGCAGCTGCTGACCGGCTCGGTCACGCCGCCATCACAAGCCGCTCCCCTCATGTCTATTCTCAATTCGAGAGCTTTCAGTGGCATGAGGATGGGGTCAACCGACGACTCTATGTACAACGACTCTCCCGTCTACGACGAGAGGCACGACGATGTAGTTTGGGAGGGCCGTCGAGGGACTGGCTTTGGCGAAGGCACACCGCGAGATCGTACAGGCGGGTCCGGAGGCGACAGCTTCCAGAGGCCCCTCGCGATCGAGCACGTGGCAAGACGATGTCTACGACCGGCAAGACTTCAATGCGCCATCTCGGTCCAACACCTTCAGCCAGTCACGGGCCAATAACGACGCCTTCTCCACCGAGAAAAAGTCTGGCCCTGGCCGGCCGACCGCTCCCAAGCCTAATTTCGGCTCAAAGCAGTCGTCTCTTGGTAAGAATGAGGCAGTGGCCTTGTTCAACTTCGACGCAGACCAACCGGGCGATTTGGGCTTCAAGAAGGGCGAGGTCATCACTGTTCTGAAGAAGACGGATAGCGACAACGACTGGTGGTGAGTAGCCCCCCCCAGTGGCTGACGAATGTCTTCTATCGATCAGCGCTAACAAGAAATACTAGGACTGGCATGGTTGGGTCGAGGCATGGGATCTTCCCAAGCAACTACGTCAAAATGAAGGAGTGATGCCGTGATACTGCTCTCTTGATACCACTACGCTGCATTTTTTCTTTTTTTCTTCTTTTTTTTTCTTTTTCTTTTTTTTGGTTTGAAATTTTCGACACAATTTTATTCTACCTGTCTGACTGCCGACGTTTCTGTTTGGAAAGTTATGAATGAATGGACTACATACACCTTGCTCCGGGTCTTATTGCCTCGTTTTCTTTCCGTTTCACGCAATCTCTTGCTTTGTATCCTGCTGCATGGTTTACTGGATTGGGTTATTAGAATTAGCAGAAAGAGAAGAGAAGTGCTTGCATCAAAAGTATGTATGGTAGCGGCGGACATTGGTGAAAATGCAACAGACTCATTGCTAGCTTTTGCGACGGCACGGGTGACTCCATCTACCTGGAAATTATGAAGCCCTCAATCAACACAATGAAAAGGGCAACCTGTGCAGTGTGTTACCAGTGCAGTCTTCTGAGTGGCCATTTGAAGTAGACCTGATGACATTCTACTTGCGTCTAATATGTGGACAGAACGGAGGTCCGCTGTATTTCATGACAAAAGCAAGACACGGCAGACTGGAAGTTGGTACAGCCAATGCCAAGAACCGTATTCTACGCCACGGCGTATAGAATCTCGGATGTCTAAAGCTGGTATGGTAGAAGATGCTGAGAACGCCGGGGTGTGCGGGGGAAGTATATAAGGCCTTCGTGTCCTGTAGGTCTTCATCATTTAACTTATCTCATGTCATATTGGCATCATAGCTTATGCTCTATTTAACCTTCCATTGTTCATTCACCGTCTACCATCCACCGTCCATTTATTCTCGCAGAGCATCTAGGCTACGTAGTAAGTGCGCACATGCGGAACAAGATATTTTCTGTAGCTTTTCAGTAACATATGTAAAACCACGAAAGAATCTATCTAAATGAGACTCACCATCATTATATATGTCACTCTCATCAGCTCCGCTGCTGCTCAGGGTTGTGATGAGGCAACATGCCCTAAGGACGTAAGTTTAATGCCGACCAATGCCCATACTGTAGCATGTTTATGTGCTGATATAGAGGCTCTTTTGCAGGAGGTATTTAAGAAATGTGGCACTGCATGCCCCAAGATGTGCTCGAATCTAAACACAGATATCATCTGCACATTGCAATGCGTCCCGGGCTGTTTCTGTAAAGAGGGATTGGTTAGGAAAGGCGAAAATGGCCCATGTGTGCGTCCCGGTAAATGTTAGTATGTTTATTCTTGTATCAAGAGAACCAAATTTGAGGCTATACTGTAGATGATCTTTGTGTGCGTTTGTGTGTGTGCTGGCATGGGTCGTCAACGAGCATTGATCAGGCTACTCGAACCCGATCTGGACGACTGCCCGCGAAAGTCGTAGCGTTACTTTCTACATGGCACTACGCAAGGACAGATTTCGAGACAAGCTAAGAAGAACACGTTCTATGAATACTATGCAAAAGTAATTGGACCATATATGGGCGACCTTGCTCCGGGCGCTCCTACAACCATGGTGCTGAATGCTGATGCGTAGGGAGTTTTGTGCAGTGAACTCATGGTGTTAGTCAAAAGAAAATGCTGTTCAATCCACATCACAGCCATTGTTCCGTCCAGTCTTCAATCTACTACATACGCCATTCACGAGGAATTTCCGGAGGCCGGGCTAAATAAATAGAAACTAAGCCTCAAAGTACCGTAATATATCTCCCGGAAAGACCACATAATGTTTACTCTACAATCAGTTTCTTACACAATTTCCGTCCCGAGGGCACGGTAGTTTTGTATAAATACAGTGCGTGATTGTAGACTAACGCAACAGAGCTATGAGCATGCCTCTAAGCATTGATTAAACACTGACAAAGAATACTCTAGCCCGACCTTGTTCGCCGTGGCGGGCCCTTTACTCTATACAAGTCGTGTCAAGCATCTTTACTCGCGGAACTCACTACCAGGACAATGAAACTAAATTTAAAATGTAGCATCTCATTAAAAAAAACACTATCCTATAACACTGGAATCATTGAAGTAAAGGTACAGCAATAAAGGTACAGCAATAAAAGTACAAAAGTAAAAGTACAGTAGTCCATGGCACGAAAACTGTGTTTTGGGTTAAAGCCGGTTTAAGGAACCTTCCCTCTCCTTCGTCATCACTCTTGAACAAAAACTCATAACTGGTTTTGTGTTTTGGGTGTCATTCCACATTTCATGGATACTTTCGCAAGAGAGTAACATCACCATGCCTTCGGTGGGTTGTGAGCTGTTGTGCAAGTGCATCATCCCTTGGTGTCGTCATCCTCTTCTTCGCCCTCATATCGGATCAGATGCCAGATAGTTTCCTCGGGAGTGTCCTTAACTTTGATAATTTTGTAGATATCCAGTTCATCCATGATGAATTGGTCCGTGACAAGGTTATCTATGTGCTTGTGCATGGTCCGGCGCATCCCACCCTGAATGAAGGGCAGGGTTAATGTAGCGCAATTTGTGTCCGCATTTCTTGGGAAGTCGAGTAGCCTTGCTCTGTTGAAGGCTTCTCAAAATAATGTGTCCACGCCTATCCTCAGCCCACTCGAGGATGTGTCGAGGGTGTGAGTAAGACTGCTCCGTCTTGAGTTGGAACTCTTGATAATCGTCCGTTCTGTAGAGCAAGACAGCTTTGGAGAGGTTAAACGCAGGCAGCAAGACGGTGGTGCCATTAGCACCGAAGATAAAAGGGTGTGCGTTCATTTTCTGGGTTGGCGATTGGATATCAAGTGGGAATTGGGCATTGGTGGTGTGAAGCAGAGAAGAAGAAGAAGAGGACGAAGAATGATGTTGGTCTGCCTTATGTAGAACCTCAGAGTCTGTATATGAACAACAGGATTGACAAGGGGAAGAATCATATGAGACTTCGTACAGTGCAGCGTCTTCTTTGATGCTCGATTGTTTGTTCACAAGCAAAGGTGCAATTGCTTCTGGGCTGGGAGAAGGTAAATATATGTCCAGGTCAGGACCCCCCGGAGAAACCATTGGGGAAGATTCAGCCTTCTCCGGTCCAAAAGACTTGCATGGAGAGTTAGGATGTACACGATACCCAAAACCTTGCTGCTCCTCGGCGACCCAACCGAAAGCGGGAGAAGGCGAGGTCATGATGTATGCAAGAACGTAAAAACTTGAGCTTTTTTTTTGGGAGTAAAATAAAGAATTATTGGAGTGGAACGACGGAGAAAGCAGAGAGAGTCTAGTGTCTTTTTGATGTGTGTTTTTCCAGTGTGGTTGCACACTGTCGTTTCTCTAACTCTAGCTTGGGTCCTCAATTAGGTGATAAGGTTTGAAAGGCAGAAGCTCTGAAAGCAACCAGTTTAGAACTTAAAAAAAGAGGTTGAAGACAGAAAACGTACACAATGTGGCCACAGCGCCTTAGCAGTGGAAGGAGGGATGGCCAGCTCTTGGGTTGCCAGGGAAGAGGGAACGATGGATGGGAGGGAGAAGTGGCTCAGAGAGGGAGTGAAATCCAACGGATACAACCACCGAGATAGCTGATTCGATTCTCTTGAGATCGCTCCTGTGCAACAAAAGCTCAAGGAAATACTTCTTTCACCACATGTCATTGAGCGTTGAACAATACTCTGTGGTCCTGATGCTTCAGCAGTTGCCTGTTTGATGGAAAGAGAAAGTTTGATATGAAGGCAAGCACCAGCAAGTTTATTGTAGATGTTGAATGTAGATACCATGGCAGCTATCTACATCAGATCAAGCATTCGGTATTTGCCAACTGATGGAGCCAAAAATTCCTTCGAGTACCATATATTTGGTCCAGATAGAACTGAGCTGATGTAGTTTTATCACACCCTCGTGCGACATCTGCCTCATACTGTTCTAATAATTTTGCGGTGAGGCTGTTGATATCTTGAAGCACACCGGGTTCGACAATCCATACCGCCGTATTGACTGCTGTTGATGTACTAGGTGAAGAGCACAGTCTAGGCGATATCACTTCGGTGTTGCTGACTGAGTTATGAACAATTGGTTGGATGGCTTTGTCAATTGTAGTAGTGTTAACTGTGCTTTCGATTACAGAAGGCATGGTATATTTTCCGCGTATCACCCCATAATTCTGTCGTTTGTTCTTTATTTGAACGCTCGCATGGGCGTTGTCTTTGTTTGAGTGGACTCTTTTCACTCTTGGTGACACTGTCTTTTCCCCGTTAGAAGACGGGCCTCGAACAAAGGGAAGAGTGCGGCGCCGCGGCATCATTTCTCGAAAAGCTTTGTCTGATTTTGAATTATTGCATGGGTTTTTTTGAGGCAATGAAGAAGCAGATGCGGAGTCAGTGTCGCCTGAACCACCGGTCTCTATCGAGTTCTCTTGTGTCTTTTGGTATTCGACAACCAATTGTTTCTCTCGATACCCATGTCGATAAGAAGCCGTGCTTTGGCCAAGGTTCGTATGAAGCTGGCCACTAAATGATGTTTCATTTGGTGACTCTTTTGGAGATATCTCGTCACTTGATCTAGAATCCGTTAATGGCTCAGGCTGAAATGAATTTCGCAATGGCGAGCTAAACCGAGGGCGATGAGGGTCATTAACATGATTGTTATAGAAACAGTTATAGGGGTTGAATTGTGAAATTGCCGCAGAATGAGATGAGACTTGATGGGCTACTTGCGCAGGAGAGTCTGGTAAAGTTGGGAATGCAAATTGGCCTTGAAGAGCTGGCATCATGCCATGCTGGTGTAAAGGGGCCATCATCGCGAACGGGTAAGTCAAAGCATCATTAGACATTGGCGTGAACGAGAATGTTTGCTGGCTATTACAATTTGGGAGCATATCTGTCACTGGTAGCGGGGTGATGGAAGAAAGACGTGGAGGTGTTGACTCGGGAACGTTATCAATTTCAAGAGTGAGCGAGGGAGACCTTTGGCTGCCACCAGCGGAACCAGTGATTCCTTTAGGTGTATTATCCGTGATGTGAAATCCAGCTTTCTTGAGCAAGCACACGGCCACATTGAAGTCTCGGCTCTCCTCGAAATACGGAACAATGATATGGTCGTGTTCGGGCACTTTGATGCATATTTGCTTTGCGTGCTTGCTCACACTGACGGTTTCTTTCGCGCCATTCGAAGTGCTTAGGAGATCTGTGAGCCTCAGTAATAACTGTAGGCATGTATGAGTATAGGCTGAAACATAAGTGTGCTAGATTTTGAAGATGGCGTACCATCCTCTGCAAACCTGTATGTATGAGAAGCATCAGAGAGGCGCTCTCCGAGTCCACCGAGCGTTGGGCTTGGAGGGTCAGGCTCAAAGCTACCAATGAAGAATTGGACTCAAACACCTTTTTGGCCATGCCGGCATAGATTTCCAATCGCTTGAGAGGACATGCAGAAACCGGAGTTGGTGGTCCAGGCATAGTATTGACTTGGCAGACAGCAGTTCCAGACGTATGGATCCAGTAGTGACTTTTTGCTTCCCCGGGATTTTTGCACTCATAAGCCAACGCACTCGTAAGTAATACTAAGGCATGTGTTCCAGCAATTCAGCAGGCAGCATTCGAGTTAACTTGATAAAGACTTGATTGTTCTCAGCCCAAGTTCTGTTATTGTTGCGCTGGACTGTGTTGACAGATGTGGAAACAACCCGATTGGCAGGCGTGGTCCAATAGCCAATCACGTGCAGATAAGATGCGGTGGGTGGGAATTGATTTTGGTCGCGCCACGCCAAACACGACTCCCTGGAGTCCCAGCCACTCTAGTAGACAGGAGACTCGACAAAAAGCGATTTGAAGTCTTGCCAAACCCTCGTCCTACCTGTATGAGCTAGGCTGGGTTGATTGCGCACTTGGATGGTCTGTGCCGACAGTTGAATTGGCACCGCCTGCCGCGATCGAGCGCCAACGTCCCCACACGACCATCTGGTCAAGCGCATACCTTCTCTTGCTCGAATCGCAAAAGCAACTACGCATTGATATTTAGCCGCCATTGGTCCTGGTATAGCTCACAAGGTACCCAGGGGGACAGGCTGACTAGTTTCAACATGGCTTCTGAAGCAGTAGAGGTGGAGCCACACACGATCGACCGTACACCTGAGTATGAGGATTTTATGACCCGACTGCGCGAGTACCATGTTAAGCGCGGCACGGTCTTGGACCCCGAGCCTAAAGTTGGACTGATCCACCTTGATTTGTTCAAGGTGTTCAACCACATTGTCGAAAGTGGCGGGTACGACAAAGTGTCTGAGGAGAAGCTGGCGTGGCGGCGAATGGCAGCAGAGCTCGGCCTCTATTCAAACAACGAGGCCTCGACGGCATTTGCGCTGAAGGAAAAGTTCTATAAAAATCTGGCGGCCTACGAGATCAGCACCATTCACGGCAAAGAGCCACCTCCCAAGGAGATTCTAGAAGACGTCACTGCAAAGGGAGCCAGCCTCTTGACGAGAACCAAGGATAACTTTCGCGGCAAGCGGGAGAGCAACATGGGCGGAGGAGACTCTGCGGCGTCTGGAGACGACGCAACGCCAGTACGCGAGAAGCCGCCACCTGAGCCGGCGTCGAGTGCTCGAGCGTCACGGGGACTGCGAGAGGCGCCACCTCAAAGGGTCATCTTTCAACCCGACACCGGGTCATCCCGAGCAACGCGACAAACATCCAGTCAACACGCTGCAAACCCAGCTTCATCGGCAGCGAATCACGCGCAGTCCACCACCCATCATTCAAACATGCAAACCATGCCGCCAGGCAGCCATCATGGCATGCGAGGGCCGTCCATCATACACCACCCGCCGAATTCCGAAAATACTTCGCACCTCGTCGCTTCGTATCAGCCCAGGCATATGAAACCGCTGCAGCTCCGTCCTGTAGCAACGCCAGTCACTGCACCTGCGGAGTTCCAGAAGACTCGACTTTCGTACCGCCTTGCAGCAGATGCTAAGAGTCGACAGCCAATGCAACCTGGAAGTAAGTTGTCCATTTCTCCTGCCCCTGTTTTCTTGTTCTGGCGACACAGTCAATAGCACCTCATGCTGACGCCATTGTTAGCTGGATTTGACGGCCCTAACATCTATACGCGATGTCTGAACGCTCTTCGATCTCGAATCCCCGAAGAGCAAGCGTTTGCTCTAAATCACCTCGTCAAGATTTCGTTTGAGCGTGGCGACAAGTATAAATTTGACGCTTTCCCTGGTCTTGCCGAGGGGCTCGTCGACAAAGCTTTGCAAGTGGGTAGCCTCTACTACTACGTCAACTGGGTAGTCTCGTGGGACCCATATATAGACCCCAACAGTATAGACTGCTTAGATGGCAACAATGGGACCCCGGATATCTTGGAACGGATACAAAACCTTGTCGAGAAGGATGTTCCAGACGCACTGCAGACTGAAAGCTACGCTGATCACATGGTTCTAATTACGGAGGCTGTGCTCACCATCCGAAATATGGTGACGCTTCCAGAGAACGCACACAACATGTCTGATTTCCACCCTCTGAGAGATTTGATTTGCATCATCACGCAGCTGCCGGCGAGAGATTCACTTACTGAGATCAAACACCTTGCCCTGGACATCGCTGAGCAACTGACTCCATTCATGGTGTTGGATTCACAGGATCCACTGTACAAGACTCTCGTGGCCCACTTGGACTCTGAAGACCGTGGCACCATCCTAACAGCTTTGCGAGCACTTGCACGCATCTCGATGAACTTGGAGGCCACCAATAAGCTTGGTGAAGTTCCGGGGCCGCTGTTGCAGCGTATCGCCAGCTGGCTTTTGCTCAACGACGACGAGCTGATAGATGCCTGCCTTGACTTCTTCTACCAGTACACAGCGGTTGTGCCTAATTTAGACAATCTGATACGGTCTACGATCCCTGAGAACTTGGTGGGTCAGTTGGTGCGATTGCTGGCCCATGGAGCTCGGAAGGTCCAAAGAGATTACATCTTGGTCCCCGAACAGAGGCTCCCAGCACGAGGCGAGATTGCACCGATGCCGGAGGATCTGTTGGAGGAGATGCTGAAACTGGAAGAGCCCGAGAGGGTCCATCGCTGGGTCAAGTCCTTTTTCGAAGAAGATGGCGGCTCATTCATCACGCAGCTTGCGGCATGGCAGGCATACCAGACGGCATTCGTCGGGCCACTCAAGAAGATTGGACAACCCATGATCACACCGGCAGATTTCATCCGCAACAGCACGTCAGTCTACAAGGACTCGAATGCTCAAGTTCTCCGTGAGCCTGGTGATCCACAGCAAAAGTTCATCATTCATGGCATTCGCGCTCGGCCCCGACCCCTAAGCTTTGACGGAACCGAGTATGGACGTTGTCTGTGGGCCACAAACCCCGACAAGAAGAATGAAAAATGCGGACAGTTCTACTTGAAGCCGGAGCAGATGTGGAGTCATATTCTGACGACACATCTCAACCGGGAGAAGAACGACGACAACCAGTTTGACAATATTGAAGATGAATTCAGATGCACCTGGGGCGAGTGTTCGAAATATGAAAAGCCGACAAACATGCACCTGCAAGACTTTGCTCGACACATAACGACGCATATTTCAACCATGCTACCCGGTTCTGATGGCACCCTGGGCCCCGCGCGCAGGGCCTGGGTAATCCCTGCCAAGACAATGCCCGTGACTTTCGAGGAGACAATGACGGTCCGCGACGAGCGAAATCCAAACGCGCCGCCGCAGGCAGCAGGCATCCCACTGAGTGTGGTGCTAGTGCTACGCAATATAGCACGCAACATTGTCAAGACAGAAGCCGACGAGGAGCTGGTCAAGCAACAAGAGCATGGTGTGGAACGGGGCGGGTGGAACGAGAGGCTCTTCCGGCCGGTCCTGCCTCGACTGTTTGAAGTGTTGGCGGAGAACAGAGCTCTGGTAAGTATTTCCTACATGATCTCGTCTCATCCCGTCGGCAGGTGATTGCGCCACATTTGCGACTTACTAACTGTTCTCAATAGAGCCCATATATCGCGTCACTGCTGGAACTAATCCGCCTTGATACGGAAGAGGACAATGAGCGGGACCAGTGAACCGAGCCACGTGGGAATAAGAGCCACACCAACGCGTACGGTTCGATGATGTACGGCACTGGACGGATTGACATCAACGGTGGTTTCAGGATCGAGACGCGCTGACCGACTCTGATACGGGGCAATGAGAGAAAGTATACCTGACGCTGGACACGCACTGGGATCTGGGGAGTATGTTGTATGTTGTGCAAGGCAGCGACGCAACTGTTGACGGCATATGTTTACGGTTTCTCGCTTGCCCAACTTCTGGCCTTTTCATTCTTCCTTCCTTCCTCCTTTTTTTTTTTTGGTTTGTTTTGTTTCAATCTGTATGATATAGCCAGGGATCATGGTCTAGGCTGGCGTTTGGGAAAGACGAAGGAACATAAGGCGTAGATGAAGATATAATAAAAAAGAGTACCAGCGTTTCTTCACGGGCACCTGAGTGGACAATTCTACGGCCAGCGCGCCATGTTACGTCGTTCAAGTGGCGTCTACGACAGAGGGCATTACATCCATCCATCTAGTTCCTCAAGGTCCGTGACGTCAAGACAAGCGGCAGAGGCATAATGACATGTGTCCCGCTCCACCACGGCTCCATCTTCGCGCGCAACAAAGTGGCTCGCTGTGCGGCGGTGGAGTTGTGTGGTCCGCAGCGTGTCCATAGTGCAGGGTATCTATCGCCTCTGGTGCTCCGTAGATAAGACGATGAGAACAGGCAGCGAGATGATGAAGCTGTGCTAGTGTGGTAACACCCCCTGAAAAGACCAAAAAAAAAACCCTAAAAGGCTGTTGTCGAAGCAGCGGAAAACTCGACGTCAGATCCCGTGAGATAGGTCGCCAAAGTGCGTGGGCGTTGGGGGCCAGGACCCCGAAGCATCGTGACTTCTGGAACCGTGGATGGATGCCACTGGGCGGGGGGGGGGGGGCGGCGCTAGCCATCGTGAAGATGAGATGCGCGGTGGCCAGACACGAGCTAGAGCAGTCATGCAAATCTGTCATCCGAGATCTGCGGCAATGGAGATGAGGGTAGTGAGTGGTGCTGGTACATGCGCCGAGGTAAGGCAAGCATCGTGACTCTTGGCGGGAGACGGCTTCTTTGGAACTGCTGGAGGGACGTTGACGACATTGCCACGCCGCGGCTTTGCGGGAGCCACCCAACGCCAGCGACCAAAGAGACGTTGTGTGACATATCTTGCCAGCGCAAGGCCTGGAAACGTCCATCGATGCACGCGCTCATGATCATCTGAACACCGTAATCCTCCCCAATTCACCACGCCGCACCTCCCAAACGCACCGGAAAGAAAGAAAATCGCAACACAGAGAGTCCCCTTCGGAAGAGCCAGTCTGGGAACCCTCCGAGTCTCCCAGCGTGCTCAACACGCCGTCACCTCACATCAGCAACTTCATCAATAAAAAGGGGGGAGGGGAGCACGGTCATCGAGAGAAGGGGAATTGGGGCCACAGGAAATTTGCATCCGTCCACATGACCTTTTTTGAGATTTGTCGTTATTTCGGAATGCAGGGCTCGGAGTATGTACGGCTTCCACGACAGCGAGTACACTGTACAGTGTACACCGTCCTTCTCCGTGCTCCGTACGAAGTACACCGAGTAAATTAGCCACCGTCTCCCAAGAGCAAAGAACCACATGGCCAATTCATTCATTAGGGTGACGCACGGGTATTACGACTGAGATCTCCGCAGTTTAAGCGTAGCACAGCCCACCGTGCCACCGCTCCATCCACACGCCCCCCAGGACCCAGGCCCGTAAGCCCTCGAGCTCCCCGGCTGGAGCTCCCAGCTCCCCAGCTCCCCAAGGTAGTGCGTCCTGGCCTGCTCGTCTTCCCCACGTTTACTGGTCTGGCTGCGTGACTGGGTCTGAACGAAAGGCCCAAGCTCCGACGAGGCCGTCTTGCTTCCAAAGTTTCCATCATTAAAGCGAAATCTCGGCTATGATACAGGGCAATCACACTACGTGCATACTGGTTAGGAGATGTATTACTCCGCCAAGCTCGCGTCCCCGGAATCCCTGTACGGGGAAGCTAAAAAGTGCTGGTTGGACTCCTTTCAACGTGTTTTGAATCGTGCGCTCTGTCCCCTATTGGCACTATTGTTGGCACTATTGTTGGCAATCAATCTGGGGGTGGACGCACCCCGGAATCACACTTCACAACGACATCCTGTAATCTCTCTCCTCCGTGGTGGGAAATTTAGAGAGTTGTGACCCAGCGCTCCGGAATCGGAGTGGACGGAGGATTTTGCTTCTTTTTTCTCTCTCTTTCCCTTTGAATGGGAGATGCAAGCGTTGGTTTCGCCATGACCAGGGGTGGGACAGAATGTGGTTGCCTAGATTTGAGTTGGACCATTTTGTGTGTGTCTGGGGTATTGTTGAGAGAATTGTGTCGGTATCACTGCGTGTGAATGGGTGGGTGGTGCTTCCCAAGCCCCCCGTTGTCATCAGCGGCTAAGAGTTGCCAATTACGGGCGTTTGAGATCGTATTACTGCCCTTCGCGGTATGAAGTGCGGAGTGGGATGAGGAAGAAAAACTCTTCCATCAGACGCGAATTCCGACTCTGTTGGACCGTGCAGCGTGACGTGATGCCCAGCCACTGAAGGAAGGCCTGCGACAAGTCATGTGCGCGCATCGCATTGCTGTTCTCTCTCTAACCTCCGTACTGACGCCGCGCATCTCCTTCCGTGCAACAGGTATCATGTTCCGCGAATGCTAGGCGAGCAAGCGCACAGCCCGACCTGCAAGTTCGGTGATATCAATCAGGGTGGTATTGCGAGTCACGGAAGGCGCTCCCGGGACATGCAGGCGGACGGGGCGAGCTTGGTGGCTGCAGATGGGGCTGAACCAGTGAATGCCACCACCTTATTTACAGAGGGGGGCTCGGTAATTTAGCGCAGTTCGAGGACCCAACCGAACGCCAATCAAAGGTAGCTGATGTTTTGTTGCTAGAGGCCCGTACTACTTACTAGTCAACTGCACCACTCACATACTCCGCAGGCGCAGGCGGATGGTGTGACGGCGCGGTGGATAGAGCCTCGCAGCCCTTACCCTCGACCCCACCAAGGACAAGCCTTTGTTACGGTGGCGGGCAGCCGAGCACCGTTCCAGCGGGAGATGGACGCAAAATCAGGAACTGGCGCCCCCCCAACACTCCCCAGATGGGTCCTTCTGGAACCGTTTTGGCAGGCCTGCGGTTCCAGGGTCCAGCGTTTGGTACGGTGGAATAACACTTTGTAAAGTACCTCATACACAAAGTATATTGATATATCAGTAGCAAGTAGGTTTGGTATTTGGAGATGTTGACATCATGACCAATATAGTGTCATGTCTCTCTGTCGTGCAGCACAATGAATCACATAGGCCACCAACTCCGTCATGCTGCGCACCGCCTGATTGTCTCAAGCCGTTCTGAGAGCCAACCAATCCGCCGCCTATACCAGCGAGGGTAGGGATACCACACATTGTGCGAGCAGTGGTTGGAGCAGTGGTAGCAGTGGCGGCGGAGGCGGCGGTGGTGATGGTGAACTTGGTCAATGGTTCTTGTTCCATATTGCCGGTTGCAACATCAAAGTACCTAATACTTGCACTGTGGATTTAATCAACGTTCCAGTTGAGCCGCATCGTGAACATCGGCAAAGTGGCCGTTTTCAACTGCCTCCACTGCGTGAGTGGATGGTATCGTTAGTGCGCTAATCCGCTTCCGGCAGCACACCCAACCCGCTGTGCCCCAACACGTCTGGTTTCTTGCTTGATCTGGCGTGTTTCGAAAGAGGCGGCATCCCATGTACGGAGCAGATAGAGCAGGGCCACGATGCCGTCACACACCGTGGTGTCGAGACCGGCACTTGAACTTTCGAGGGTGGTATCGTGACGGCCTTCAGCAACTCACGAGTTCATATGCCCCGTAACCGGCAAGCAAGCACAACACGGCTGCATCGCCAATCTGCCCCGCGTCTGCACCGCGATCAATCAATACAACTGCACCTAAAGTTTCGTTCACTCCCCCCCTGTCCACCTGGCATTTGTCGGCGGATGAGCTGCATGTTGGACTGTCGGTGAAGATATTTCTGGTGAGTCCGACCCAAGTTTCCGTCCTGCCTCAGATACCATCCAGCTGTGAGGAGAGAGACGCAGTGGGCGACCCCAGATCTGGTGTGATGGTAAGTATTTTGTTTGGCTGCGGTGGTTTACTTACACATTTGTTACATCGGCCAGATGCGACACTGCAGGTATAATAGGGGCAGATCTCTCGCTGGTGATGTCTCATACCCAAGCGCTCATGAAAAATCCGTATGTGGTGTCGCCTGTATCCAAAGACGCCACAGCTTCGACGTGCAGCAGCGCAGAAATAAATGCGCTCTGATGATTCGGGCGTTCGCGCGTGCGGGCAGGATCGTCCGAAGCAGCGAATAACCATCAAATTCGGCACACCGAAAGACATGGGGAAGGAAGGAGCATCATCATCTGATATGCTGCATTAGGTCCTCCGCGCATTGTGCTACATTTAACCTCGTACATTCTAATATGACAAGAGACACCGCTTGTTTCGTCTCCTCGCACTTAGTTGAACCCGAAAACAAATGGTTTTGTGCCTGTGTGTCTTACCTGGCCCCAAACCCACACCTTATTGCCTACACCTTATTACACCGCACCCGCCATCCCTCGACGGCTTCGCCCTATTATGAGGCGAATTGGCATCATTTTCTGTTGCTGGCCACCACTTTGTTCCAGGAGACAGTTCGGTTTCGGCCAAGACTCAACCCGCCGCAACCATCTTCGTCCTCGGCCTGATACTGCTGCAATTGAGACAGACAACTTGCCTTCATTCCCTTCCTTTTCATCGTATTTTCTCTGCGCCCTGGTACTGATCAGCAAAGCCCTTCAGTAACGAGAGTAGGTCCTAAATCTCGGTGGCGGCGCATCCTGCTCTTCCTCCTCCACCTTTTCGTCGTCATCTTACATGCAATAGTGCTTCTTTAGGACTAAAGAGGTCCTCTCCCCACAAGTTGTCTCCAGCGACAAGCCCACATCCCTATCTATCCGCTGGTTCGTTGCTTAACGCCGCCAGTGAGGAAAAGAGAGGGCAAGACAAAAGAAACCAAAACGTTTGTCTGGCACAACAATTTCGGTGTCAAAATACCAACAGCGCCTCAACCAACGCTTTAGCCTCAACACTCACTCCCCTTCGAGTTTGCCTCCCTCCGAAACACGAGACAGATACGACACGTATCTCGGTCAGGTACGAAGTAATAATAGTAACACAGCAACTAAAAGTCGGTCGCCGACAGCGGACCTGGAGAAACACCCACACCCCCCACGGGAATCTGGCTGCCTGGCACCCCTGCTGAGGCTCTTGACTAGATTTTCCTCGTTTACCCTCCCGGACATCCCGCCAGACTAGCCTATGTCAGGCTACAGGGCCTCGTTCCAGCGCCTCTCCAGTGTTCTACAGAGCACTCGGCCCCCTTCCATCCTCCATTGTCAGGTAAAGATTGTCGGCCCCTGTGGCCCACCGTAGCCAAGCTCCAGAAGTGTGCCGGGCGACCCAGATTTGGTATCCACCACCCTCGTCCCCTGGCGCCCTAGCGACTTAGCACCAAGCCACTGGGACCCCTGTTTGCCGCTGTTTGCTGCAGACCTTTTTTTTTTTCTTCTGGGCTAGCCGGCTGGCCTCTCCATTCCACATCTCACTGAAAATCTCCCATCTCAATTTTCCTGTTGCATCCCTGTTGCGCAATCGCTTGCATTTGCCAGCTAGTTGGTGAGTGGCTCCCTGCACTAACCAGCTGCGGTCCCCACTGACTGGGTACCTCAAGTGTCCACACACGGCACCTACAGGTGAGACAGCAGGTACCTGTGTACATCCATCCCCTTGCCAGCTGCCAACTGCCAGTTGCCCATTGTCCAGGGAAAGAGCAAAGGCCAGAAAAAGTCCGCCAGGTTATAGACCCCACTTCTTTTGCTATGGGAGATGTCAGATTATTATATATATCATGTTGCTGTCATTCACACCCGCAACCAGATTCCATTCTTCGACTGACTTGAATTTCTCCTTCTTCCATCATCTTGTACTCTCCATCATCATTCACACGTTCAAGAACATTATCCCTCAAGACACATACCTTGAACACCCGTCTCTCACCATCCTCATCCCTTCCCACCTTGAGGTTGCCTTCACCTCTTAAACAAACATCACCTCTCTTCCTTTCCACGTAATTACAATGGCCTTCGCCGCACGAAACGCTTTGCGCATGTCCCGCACTGCCACTTTCACCGCTCCTCGCGCCGTTACTCCCGCCCGCCTCTTCTCTGCCACTCGTTTTACCCGCGTGTCTGACACACCCAACAAACAGAGCGTCGTTCGCCAGAAGGAGGTTCCTGTTACCACCTACGGCTCCGGTCACGGCGATAAGACTACTGTTCATGTTTCCGAGGAAGCTTCTCAAGTGCCTCACGACAGCCCTGTCCCACCCCCTGATCATGATGTTGTGCAACCCCTGAGCAAGAAGGTCTTTGAGGGTATGCCGCACACCCTACGGAACATGACTGTCTACGGCAAGACCATCATTGTCACTGGTGGTGCCCGTGGTCTGGGTAACCACATGGCCCGCGCTTGCGCCGAGGCTGGTGCCAAGAACATCATCATTTTCGATGCCAACCAGGAGCTCGGCGACGAGGCTGCCGCCGAACTGCACGACAAGTCCGGCCTGCCCGTTTCTTTCTTCAAGGTCGACGTCCGTGACGGCGCCGCTATTAACGTGGCCGTCGACTCCGTTGTTGAGTTGTACGGAGCCCCCGATGCCCTCGTCAACGCTGCCGGCATTGCCGATTCCAACATCAAGGCCGAGACCTATGATCCCGCCATGTTCCGTCGTCTCATCGACATCAACCTTACTGGTACTTTCCTCATGTCGCAAGCCGTTGGTCGGGCCATGATGGCCGCTGGCAAGCCTGGAAGCCTCGTACTAGTTGCCTCCATGTCGGGCTCTATTGTCAACTACCCTCAGGAGCAGAGCTGCTACAACGCTTCCAAGGCTGGTGTTATCCAGTTCGCCAAGTCCATTGCCGCTGAGTGGGCCAAGCACGGCATCCGTGTTAACTGCATCTCTCCCGGTTACATGGACACTGCTCTCAACCGCGTCCCTGCCCTTGAGTCGCAGAAGAAAATCTGGCGCTCTCTGACACCTCAGGACCGCCTGGGCAATGTTGACGAGCTCAACGGTCCTCTGCGTCTTCCTCGCCTCAGACTCATCTGCCTTCATGACTGGCTCCAACATCCTGATTGATGGCGGGTACTCTTGCTACTAAGCGAAGTCATCGGTCTTGACAGTTTTAGTATTTTCCATCGTACCACCGTCCCATACATACAACTTACTTAATTTATATGGTGGTACCATGTGTTAATAGAGAACAATGCTTGACTACACTTAGACATTTTAGACAACATACATACACAGCACGGCCTCGCAGCTTGCGAGACATGGGGGAAAAGGGGCGCCAAGGGGTAACGACATAGGCATAGATTCGAACATGCGTGGATCAAGCATGATCGACAACGCGGTAGCTTTTTCATTTTTGTTTGCAGCATATGGCATGACGGCCACCAAATTTCTTTTGCAGTTTTCTGATTTTCAAGCCGGACATGGTTTCACGTTCGGAGTTCAAGGTGTTTTGCTCTGCCTCACATCGGCAAAAAGTCAATCAGCAAGGGGAAAAAAGAGGGCCATAGAGATAGAAATGGACTTCACTGTTCTAGTTGCGAAGATACTCTAGACAATACAACAAAACTTAATAATCCACTTGGGGGGTTTTTATATGCATTGCGCGCCGTATGGGCAGAAGAACACCACTTGAATGTTGACGAGCATCATCTTGTTCCTGAGCTGCGTTGATGCTGCAGCTTCCAACTTGATGTATTCCTACGAAATACCTGTTTCCTAGTTCAAGAGCATACCAGAGCTTTCTACCAACGTTCCTTGCGAGCATCTGCATCAAGTCATAGAGTAATACTAATGAACTAGAGTTATGCCGTGGGTACACTCTCACCCAAAACCCACAATCTAGATAAGACCAAGTTCGTAGTCCCCATACGACCATGATACGACGCATATGGACAGATTACCGTCACGCTGCTGCTTTAACGGCCTGGAATGGGTGCACTGCGTTGAAGGAAGCTAAGCCTAGGGTACAGTATCTCAGCTATACATTGTCATGTCGAGAAGTTGGATACGTACGTTTGGTGCACTTAGCCGGGACGCATCATGTGGGCAGGGGCGTTGTTGGATGCCACCACGTTCATCATATCACGCCTCTGAAAGATGTGTCGAGGACAACAATGGAAGCCGGCGGGTCGAGTATACTCGAGGTTCAACCGTGCTCGACGTAGTGGCCCATCCATCCTTCCTGAGCTATGATGCTTCCCTGGCTCGTGGTAAATCGCACTGGGCGTCCTCATGAGCAGTACGAGATTCACGGTCACTGGTTCACCGCTCAACCGGTTTGATAAAACGACACCGGCACTGTCATGGCTTTGAGAGAACAAAATAAACTATCATTTGTGGCTAACCGTTTCTGAGGTCTAACTTCATGATAGACGTCCCTACTATGAAGACGACGGTGGCAAGAAATCGTCTGCAATGGGTATATCCGGCATGTGAACCGCGCGTCAAGAAAATAATATTGCGCTGCCATGCCCCTATTCCCATGCCATGTCCAAGAATGGTTCTGCACAGCTCTCCCTACCCCATTCATAAATTGAATGACACTCCACAACCGGCGGTGAGGTCAGCTATGCGATGACTGTTTTCATATTCGAACTATATTGGACCAAATTTCATGCATGTATGTGGCTAAAGTTTAGATCCTGGCAATGGGATCGAGTCGCTAATAGGCTGGTAGGATACTATTCAGTGCTGTAATCATTCAACTCATTACGTCGGATGCAACCGCAACCGCAACCGCGACCGCGAATATGAACTGCACGACGATCAAATTGAGCAGAGTTACGGTGCCCGTGTTGAGCTCCCGCAACTCCGCAATGTCGGCTTAGTCGTCTTTCCGATGGTCAGCCCCCGAGAAGCTACTAGCCCTTGCGTGCTTTCTCCTGAGCTCTCTGTTCTCGAGCAGCTCGGACCAATGGAGAAAGTTGGCCAAGGTCAACACATTGCTTCATAAACTCATGCTATTGGAGAAAATGTCAGCCAGGAAAGGGGGAGGGGAGATATTGAATGCTGATACGTACTCTTAAAAGATCGTGAGCACTAGCTCGCTTCTCAGGATCAACCTTCAAGGCAAAGTACAAAAAGTCCTTGAAGACATGAGACATATCCTCCTCATTCTTGATCTCAGGGGTGCCATTCGTAGCAATGAGCCAAAGCGCACGCAACGGCGATTCTGTAAGATAGGGTGGTTCGCCTTCTATCATCTCTATGGCCATGATCCCCAACGACCAGATATCGACTTTGCGCCCGTATTCTTTTCTAGTGACTACCTCTGGCGCCATCCAGTACGGCGTTCCCACCATGGTGTTGCGCTTGTTCTGGGCTTCATTTATGGTGGCACAGAAGCCGAAATCAGCTGTTTTTAGTGTGAGCAAAAATAAGTACTTGTACAACACGGGCCGACTTACTGAGCTTGATGCTGCCCTCATTGGACAGTAGGATGTTGTCGGACTTGATGTCGCGATGAATGACGCCTTTCGAATGCAGGTGCTGCAGGCCCTTCAACGTTTCTCGACAAACCGAAGCGATTTGACCTTCCGTCATAATGTTGAATGTGACAACATCAGTGAGACTGCCACCTTCCATAAACTCCATCACAACCCAGAGCTCTCCTCCGGACAGATAGCTGTCAATGAAATTGACAATATTTGGGTGGGAGCTTTCTTTCATGACCAGGATTTCATTGATAATTAGATCTTTCTTCGGCTGTTGCTCTAGATTCATCTGCTTAATGGCGACCAATCGATTTGTGCCTCTCTCGTAGCCTGTAAAGACACCCCCAGACGCGCCCTGCCCAATTTTGGTGAAGCCACGGAAGATTTCACGAGGATCACCATCGTTGCAAATACGCTTGAGAGCCGCGACTACATCGAAACCGTTGCTTTGCCGGGACTGGCGTCTGGGCCGTGCTGATGATGCAGCCGCAGCAGCACTCGTCTGTTGTCCCGGTTGTTGTCGTTGCCTCTGTGGGTTGAGGTGGCCGTTCGCATCAGGCGGTCGTCCGAATCCGTGACCATGTTGTTGTTGCTGTTGTTGTTGTCCAGAAACTGGGGACTGCAGTGGTGGCTGTCTCTTGCTTGGAGTGCGGCCGATCTGGCCTGACATGGCGGCTTGTGCCTGCGCGAGGGCTTGTTCTTGCTGCTGCTGCATCAGGTGTTGCTGATAGGCATTAGGAGTCGTTGGTGTAAGCTGGGGATTAGGAGACGCATAGGGTGACGGTCCGGTAACGCGAGAATTGGATCGAGATCGGTGTTCTTCTGGGAGCATAGGGCCATTATCCTTGGACTGGATGTATGAACTAGATGCCGAATCATCTGACGGCTGAGAGATGCCGATGCCAGAGTCCTTGGTAGTGGGGTAGGCATTTGGCGGCAGGGGCCTATTATTCATGCTAACTGGCGGCTTCGGTGCTGGACGGCTGGGCATCATGTCCTTGGGTGATAGTGGACCAGGGGCTCTGGCTGGAACTGGTGGTGGTGCCCGAGGGTTCTCAAAACTCCCTGCAGATTGGTTAGTTGCGTCGCCGTGTTCACAGATAGACCGTAAACTCATGCACTTACCCAGATAGTTGGCAGGGTACATGCCTGGTGACGATGGCAGTGATGGAGTAGATGGAGATGGAGACGTAGGATACTGGCGATGGTCGGGGGGTCCGACGTTGTGGAATTTTTCGAGAACTTGATCTTCCGCTGGCTTTTCAGTTGTTTCTTTGTAGAATTGCAGGATATCAACCATCGTCTGCGGATTCTCTCGTCTCTCCTTCTCTGGAATTCCGCTTTCGCTGATGAGCCTTTGCCATTCTTTTGGTAGACCCTGGAAGTAGAGTTAGAATGGCTACGTGGCGTGGGCGGATTATATTTGAAACTAAATGTTACTTACGGTGAACTGGCCGGTAGAACTATCGTATCCAACGTGAGTAACGTGGACAGGGTTCTCTGGAGCCGATATGACGGGCTTTTTTTGCGTCCCCACTAGACTGTTTACGAAGCCCGAGAATCCAGACTTCTTTTTGATGGTGCCGGATGATGACTTGAGGTTGCTGGCTTCATCCGAGTAGCGTTTAGGACTGAGAGGATTCGTGTCCACGCCCCGCCCGCCGGGGGGCTTTTCAATGACAGAAGTATCCATGTTGCTGTAGCTGACAGATGATCGGAGTGCGGGTTTGGTTCGCCAAGAGTCGAGGCCCGGTTTGACAAGCGGCGACGGGACGTTTTGACGTTGGACAGAGGCTCGAGGAGTCGAGATTTTGGTAGATTCCAGACGCTTCAAGATGGCGGCCCCATCGAACGGTGCGCCGATAAGATCGTCGGAAGCCTCGCGACTGCTTTGTCGCAGGTGAGAATCGGAGAGGCGGTTGGTGAGAGGGCTCTGAGTGGAGGAGCTGCTGGCGTTGTTGGTCGGAGAGTAGAGGTTGGCGGTGGTGAAGGAGTTGTTGGAGTTGGAATTGGTGACAAAGGCGTGGAATTCGCCCTGGACCAAACCAGGCGAAGCGTTCGACCGCTGTGAAGCGACGGGCAGGTGTCGTGGTGAGGAGCCGCTGGACGTGTTGGAAGCGGAGGACCGAACGGGCGGAGCGCTGGGGGCTCGTCTCAGGCTCTGGGAGCTGCGCTGGCTTTGAAGGGATCGTGCGTCAACACCGCCGTCAAGACCTGACGAGGAGCGGCTGTACTGGTGAGTTGCAGACGACGGATGCTTCTTGACCAGCTTGCGACGTTGACTTCCGTTGACCTGTTGGCTCTGGCTCTGACTGTCCATGGTCCGTTCCGCCCTTACCTAAGAAGTCTCAGAAGAGGGACCCGTGGGCGACTGGAGACTTTGCGAGGGTGGGAGAGGCGACTTGGCGACCCGAGCCTGTGAGAGACCTGGAAGTGGGAGAAAGACGGAGCTGGCCTCAGAGGGGCCCAGTTTCTCGCTGTTAGGTGGGCCACCCCAGGTATTTTAGGTGATGCACACAGGTGGGCCAGCAGCCAGGTACCTAGACGGACTGGTAGGCGGGCAGGCAGGTACTTGTCCCTCTGGCGGCTACCATGTAGCTTGAAGGTACTGAAGCGAGTTGGAAATGCTGGTGCCCGGCGCGTGGAAAGCTTGAGAGCAGCTTGGGCAGCGGGTGCGCGCGCGCGCGTGCAGCCAGTCGTACAAAGAACCTATTCGAAGTGGTACTGATCTGTGAGCGCAGATTTCTAGCGGGGTTACGGGAACCCAGCGCGCGCAGTCGAGCCGTAACAAGCAGCCCAGCAAGTAATGCGAGGCAGTGGTAGAATAACAGCGAGTACCTATTCACGGGCAAAATAACACGCGAATGCTAACAGTGAGTACTATTGACCTAAGGCACTGATGGATGCTTTGTACCGCGAAGGACCAACTAGTCACTGCTAGGTATCGAGTGGTGGATTCGTGACCCGTGTTGAAGAGGAGGTCGGATGGAGAATCGCCTAACTGAGTTTTTGGCACCGTAGCTGATGGATAAGAGGCTCTGAGAGAAAGTTCGACGCGGGCTGAAGGCTAGTGGGTGAAGAGAATATGCTGAAGAAAAAGAAATTTGCAAGATTGAAACACGTCCGCGAGGAGGTGGGAATGACGAAGGGACAACTTGATGAGCCAATGAACGACGGTGTACTTTTTAATGAGGGCGATTGATTGAGCCAGCGCCAGAGGAGCAGATGGGACCCGACTCATTGGCGCCAACAGCCTGGAAGCACATGAAGAATCCTCGCTCCTGCGGCTTGGATTGGTGCCAGAAATCGATCAATCAGTGGCGGGGCGCTGGTTGGCTGGTTCGAGTACTTACTTGCCTCAACTACCAGCATGGCTTGTCACCGTGGGTACACAGTTGGACAAAGTACACTGAACAGCCTCTGCAGCTTCTAACCAGCCAGAACGTCGTGCACCTTCTACTTGCAGGAGTCGCCTTGCGCCGAAGTTCGTACTCTTCGCTGCTCTTCGCTGCCCTGTTCATCTGCCCGAAGCTGCCCCGCACTGCCACATGCAAAGGCTCTCCCAGTCTCACAGTGCGCACGAGGCGTCGGCACTTGGTGGTGGATCAGCCTAGGAGTGAGACAATGGGAGGGTGTGAGCCTTTGTCTTGGTACGGAGTACTTGCGTGCTACACGGCAGGCAGGCCGGTGGTCAATCGCAAAGGCAAGTACGTATGGAGCACGCACATGGCCAGGTACATGAACCATTACCTAACCGCAGCGCTGGAGCATCACAGGAGGTCATGCGTGAAGGATAGAATTTTGGCAATTCGGCATCATAACCCGACCACCAACGTGAGGTCGACATTTGCCCGCCGTTCCGACTGACAGATATCTACATACCACTGTGTGAGGCAAGTTGGTAGCAGTCTTCGCGCCTCGCGGCGAGGGAGGCGTTAGTATTGTCGATCATCCGCTTGATTGGTAAATGAGCCACCATCGATGTCAGCCCGCTTCCATCTCGGCATGGGAGATTTGATGTGTTTGAGCTTTAAAGCTCTCTGCGGTCCTTAATTACATATCCAAGCCGTTGAGCTAGGCCGAGCCCCAAGCAACAACCCGTAATGCGTGCTACCAATCTACTTTTTGCCCGAAACTGTGAAGTTTCAGTCCTGGTCAGAGTTTTGGTGGCCCAGTTGGGGCTCATTCGAGTCAATCACCCAAACTAGTAAGACGACGACATTGAGGTGCCGTGTTCATTGCAACGCGGCCCGCGCCTGGCAATATACGCTGCCTTGTCCTCCCCCTCGATACGCTTCGGCTGAATCGGGTACGCTTATTATTGATTGAATGCTCCCTACGCAATGCCGTGTTGTCTATTGACAATGGTGTTGGTGGGTTGTGGCTTTCCTCTGTCAATAGGTGCAATGGCGTACATTTCATCATTGTCAATGCCACTCTCTACAGAAAGTATACCTCCAACCATGGTCTTCCATGGCCCAGGATCTGATTCTATGTTGTAAAAAATGCTACAATTCGAGGCTGCCTCGCTGCTGTATTGTCGCCGACATTGTCATGCATTGGGGATGTGTGATTCTTCACTGTGTGCCGAGGCGCAACTACTTCATATTAGATTGGCATGGCTTGCATGGCAAGCAAGGGTAGCCAACGTTTCTAGCCGCGTAACCGTTCCGAGCCAAACCACACAGATACTACGTAGGATCGAAGACACGGCACAGCAAATGAGTAATGGATGGGTAATGTGAGCCGCAAGGACCTGTTCTTCGCATAGGCTGGCTCCGGAACCATGGTGGTCGTTAGTTGGCGGCTTTGTGCCGTGTTGTCGGTTCTTGTCAAGTACTGGCTGAACAAGGGGTTATGAAGTATTGTGAAGCTACATGTATGTATATAGAGAAGTGAAGGTTGTGACAAATTCCCGTCGCCAGGTGTTACTGACCTGCCGTACCTGCAGTAGAGGGTGATAGCGTGGCGCCATTCAAAATTGTCTCGGATTGCTACTCTAGCACTTAATATTGAGGCGCACGACTGAGTGTGATTTTGCCGAGTTACTGTTGGGATTACCGTTGCACACATGACGGGATTAGAGAATCAAATCCAGGAAGAAATCCATGAAGGAAACACGTACAGACTCTAGAAAATGCATTCTTCCATATTCTTCTCTAGTGGCTCCCCTTCCCTGAAGTGCGATGCGCACATGGACTTTCACGGAACCCTAACAGCAGGGTAGCTCATGATACTCATCTACGCTGGTAAGGTAGAGTCACACTAAGATGAACGAGTTACCGCTTTGCTACATCTACTCCAGCGATAGAAGTATGACTAGATATCTAAAAGCATGGTTGGAACAGCTCGTACAGCTCCAACGCCGTAACAAGGACACATTTCGAAACAGGTGCGAGTGCACTCTGGCCATCCTCCAAGCTAGCACCCAGTGACGCAGAAGCAGAACGTTTCCAGTCAGCAGCAAGCATACTAACATTCTCCCAATTGGCATGGTAGTCTCCGAGCTCAACCCTCGAGCGTGTGTGGCTTTGATGACGCCTCAAATGAGGCTGCTCCATATCCACGACGCTATCGGGATGCATCGTTGAGTGGCTGATGGTAGTTTTCAGTGACGTGCAGCTCACTGAGGGTCTGAAACTCAGAGCTCGGATATGGCCCGTAGGTGCACCTGGAGGTGGTCAATCGCCACGTTTACAGTGGTTGAAGGGCCTGTGATAAGGAAAGGACAAAGCCGCAGTGGACCCTTCCCTTCACCGCAGTGGCGCTTCGGCTGGCGACGGTCGCCCCTCGAGCATCCCTGTCAAACTAAGATGCCAGCCAACCAGTAGGGTTTCCTGGAGAAGCTGGAGAAACTTCCACCTCACCCTCAACTCCAACTCTCTTCTTGCTTCCCACACCACATATCGCCTGCTTCTCCTGACATCAGCCTCGCCTCTTCGGTTCTCTGCAACTTCTCCTGGTATTCGCCTCCCGGTCACTGGTAATCGTCGTCTGTTGGTGTCTGCACTATGTTCTTCTAGACACCAACGACAAAACAAAAGCACATATCCATCCTGCCCCCGGTCTACTCTCTGAAAACACTCCTGTTTGTTGCAGCCCGCAGCTCCTGTAAGTATTTTCTTGTTTGGCTTTGCTTATCCTCACTCTACCCCCTCTCTTTACCCAGTGGGCTCTTCAATGCTAACACGGCCCGTGCAGACGTCTAGTAATTAATCATTTCATCTCTGCGATCGGTTCAAGACTCGACTCCGACAATCCTAACAATGGCTTTCGGACACCCCGGTTCATCTGCTGATGCCAATGGCTCTGAGCTATCTGCTGCCCAAAAGCTGCTTCAAAAGCATGCCGAGGCAGAGCCTCACCCCGTCACCGTTGAAGACGTCCCAGATGAGGACCTGCCATCTGGCCCCTCCAACGATGCCACTGGTTCATGGGCCGCCCCCATTACGTCCAAGGCTGCTGGCAAGCAGAAGGAAACGCAGTCCCGCTCGTCTGCCCTAGACACTCAATCCCACGATCTCTTCCCAGAGCTCGGTGCCCCCAAGGGAAAGAGTGCTAATGTAGCCCCTATTTGGGGTGCGAAGAACACCACCGACAGCAAGCCTAGTGGAACTCCTGCTAATGGTGCTTCCCGCTCGTCGACCCCGGCGTCTGGCGCAGCTACTCCTCAGAGCGCTGCTCCAGCCATGTTCATTCCGGGCCGAAACGTGGAGTCTGTTACTCTTGAGCCTCAATACATCATTCCCCGTGGTCAATTGAAGAGACCTATCCCGGACATCATGAAGGACATCAACCGCAAGTCCCGAGCCAACATCACCATGACTACATCGTCCAACGGTCGTCTTAAGTTTGATGCTACTGGTCCTCAGGAGGTTGCTCAACAGGCACTCAAGGACCTCGTACAGCAAATTGGAACTAGAGTAAGTTTGCTACTACCTTTCCTCAAGACTTGACACCTGTGTGACTAACGTGCTTTAGACCTCAATCAAAGTCCCCATCCCTCAATCCGCCCGTGCGCACATCATCGGCAAGGGTGGCTCCATGATCAAGACCTTGCAAGAGAAGACTGGTGCTAAGATCCAACTCCCCAAGGTTGACGAGGCCCAGGCACAGGACGATGACGATGACGCCACAATTGATGTCACTGTTGAAGGCAATGCTCTGTCCGCTGCGTCTGCTCGCAATGAAATCTTGAAGATCGCGGGCGAGCGGGCTGCCAATGTCCAGACCAAGGTCCGCGGTATTCCGGCAGCCTTTTACCCCTTCATTGCTGGTCCACGGAATGCACTGGCGCAGGCATTGGAGGAAAGCAACGGTGTTCAGGTCCGCGTCCCTACGCACCTTGCCTTTTCCCCTGTTCCCGCGCCTGTTGCTACTAGCCCAGGCCAGAAACTCGTGTTTACACCAGCTGGAATTGACGAGGAGCATATTCAACTCGCTGGCGACCGAGCTGCAGTGCAGAAAGCACGGGCTGAGATTGAGCGTCAGGCAGCTGAATTACACAAGCTGCTAGAGTCAGAGCAGTTGTCCATCCAGAGGGGCAGGCACCAATTCATCATTGGCAACCGTGGAGTACCTGCGGAGGATTTCTACGCCGAGACTGGGTGTGCCATTCTGCTTCCCTCTGATGAGGACGATGATTTGGTCACCATCATTGGTCCCAACGACAAGGTTCAGGCTGGTGTTGAACGAGCCATGGACCTCGCCATGGGCATGCAGATGTCGAACATTGATATTGGACGATTCCACCGAAATGCCCCTGGTGGTGCAGCCGCACACGCTGGACACATCACGCGATATCTGCGCCAGAGAAAGGAAATCGATCGCATCGAAAAGCTGTACAACACCCACATCAATACTCCCTTCTCTCAAGATGGTGCCCTACCGTGGGAGCTCTACTCCCGTGAGGGCAAGAACGCCATTCGTGCCCAGTCGGAAATTACAAACATCATCAATGGCCACCCTCCTGCTCGTGTGCAAACCGTCGCTGTCGACCCGTTCTTCCACCAGCACCTGCGCAATAACATTGCAGGTCTCGTGAAGAAGGACTACGGCGTTCACGTAGTTGTGCCTGAAGCCTCTGATGCAAACGTCCCTGTTCTTCTTGTCTTCGAAGGCCCCGATCCGGCCGATGGTCCATACCAGGCTCCTCGCACTAAGCCCGTGGATGCCGAGATTCGTGCCTTCAGACAAGGGTTGGAAGATGCTCAGAAGCACATCTTGGAGCTCATCAACAAGCAGGAAGCACTCAGCAGTGCCTCTCTGGATGTACCACCCAAGTTCCACGAGAGACTTCGCCGTTTTATCAAGAAGGAGCAAGAGTCTCGCTCGTCTGACCAGATCCCCATCAGAGTCACAAAGGTCGGAACCACCATCACCCTTCGTGGACCCAAGTCAGCCGTCGAATCGCTCGCCGACAAGGCCACTGCCTTTGTCGAGCAGGAGAAGATTGACGAGAAGGAGCGGGGCTTCATCTTGACGTTTGACTTCCCTCAGAAGTATGCCAACCACCTCATTGGCAAGGGTGGCAGCAACATCAAAGAGTTGCGCGACCGCTTCGATGTTGAGATTCAAGTGCAGGACGGCAAGGTCGAGCTGAAGGGACCCAAGGCCAAGGCCGAAGCCGCACGAAAGCACATCGAGAGCGTTGGCAAGACCCTGGCAGACGAGACATCGCACGTGCTGAAGATTGACCCCAAGTATCACAGGGAGCTAATTGGGGCTCAAGGAGGCCAGATCAACCGCCTTCAAACTCGCTACAAGGTTCTCATTTTCTTCCCCCGCTCTGCCAAGAACAACACAGAGGAGCAATCCAACGCAGACGCTGCAAGCGACGCCGGCAAGCCTCGTCGACAGCAAGCCCCTGACGAGGTCCTCATTCGAGGACCCAAGAAGGGAGCTGATGAGGCTCGTGATGAGATCTTTTCCCTCTACAAGTACCTAGAGGAACACTCTGCCACTGCGACAGTTCCCTTCCAACAGAAGCAGGTGGGTTCTGTCATCGGCCAGGGAGGCTCTGCATTGGACGAGTTGCGTCAAGCCACAGGCGCAAGGATTGACGTGCCGGCCGATCGTGATACTGAGATCGTGGAGATCACTGTCAAGGGCACGGCTGCTCAAGTCGCCAAGGCACGCAAGATCCTGGAAGAGAAGCGTGCCGTTTTCGACGACACGGTGACGCAGACAATCGACGTGGACCGAAAGCACCACAAGGCTCTCATTGGGGCTAGTGGTAAGTTGCTCATGCATAAAACGCTACACTGTTACGATGACTAATTCCTTTTTAGGCTCCAACTTGAAGAACATTGTCGTTGGAGCGGGCGGCTCAGATGACCGACGGGCTCTCGCTCGCACGATCCAGTTCCCTAAACAGGATGCCGACGGCAACACCATCAAGATTGAGGGACGCAGCGAGGTGGTTCAGAAAATCATCAACCGAATCCAGGAGATTGTAGCGGAGCGCGAAAGCCAAGTGACGGAGGTTGTCGACGTGCCCATTGACCAGCACAGATCGCTGATTGGCCGCGGAGGCGAGACAAAGCGAGAGCTTGAGTCGCAGTTCACCGTGTCCATTGATGTTCCTCGACAGGGCGAGGGCAAGACGGGGGTCAAGCTCGTCGGCCGACCCGAGAATATTGCCAAGGCCAAGGAGCACATTGCGACCCTGATCAAGGAGCAAAAGGGCGAAACGATCCAGGTCCCCCGCAGCGTTCACCATGCCGTCTCCAACAATGGACAGCTCTTCCGCCAACTTCGGAACAACCACAAGGTCACCGTGGACCACGCTGGCCAGGCTGCACCCAGCAAGCCGGACTCGTCGGCGACTCGGGCAAACGGCGGCGCGCTGCCTCTGATTACTGATGATGCGGAAGCCACCGCCGACGCCCATTCGTGGAAGGTGGTCAAGACTGCGTCGGAGGAACAGGGAGACATTGCCTGGGTCCTTCGCGGTAGCGCAGATAACGTGTCCAAGGCCAGAGAGATCATCCAGAGAGCCTTGGACCAGGCCAAGAACAATGATGCCACTGGCTATCTTGTGCTTCCTGACCCCAAGACCTACCGCCACGTGATTGGCCCCAACGGATCCAAGGTGAACTCGATTCGTCAGCAGAGCAACTGCAGAATCCAGGTGCCCCGGGATCAGGCTCGTGACGAGGCCATCGAGATTTTGGGAAGCGAAGAGGGAGTTGAGAAGGCCAAGGAACTGATTCTGGTAGCTGTGAGGGAGGGGCAGAACAGGTTGAGGGACTAACTCCAGAAGGAGCCCATCGAAGCAAGCATCATTAGACGGGTAGATCACAGAGCAAGCAGGATTCACTGTGACATTTGAAGAACTGGGACGGGCATGATTTCTTATTGATACTGGGAGGTGATGCTACGGAGTACAAATGTGTGAGATCCCTGAAGATGGATGATTGATGTATACCGAAGATGAGCGAGAGGAGAAGCAGGAGAGGAATGCAAAAGCAATGAGATGGCACTGGCAATAAGAAGAGGAATAGCAAGTACAATGTTATGCAATGTATATTTACTCGTTGAACAATGTGAGTGCACATTATAAATTTGATGGATGGCAGTCTACGTGCTGCCCACGAGTGGGCATGGTGATATCAATGGCCCAATCCAATACGAGTGACTGAGGCTTCCGCAGGCGTGGGAGTCGTGGACTGATTACGTCCGATCAAACCAGGTGGCGCGGCACGGGAGGCACTGGGCCGAATGCAGGATTCGATTGTAGTCGGCAGGTACCGCTCAGGGGTGGCGTTCCAGGGTAGCCCAGTCCCCACTACAGCCCAGACCCAGACCAGGTGGGAGTGCAACTAGGCGGATTAATTGTAAATTATTAAATTGTCTACTCCGTAGCCAAGGGCCACCTCGCCGTGGTCGCTTTCTTCTCCTTATTATAGTAAACCGCCGTACAATGCATGCAAGCACTCGCTAAAAGCTGACATCCTACATTCTACAAGCTGCTCGCCACCCGTATTCCTGCCCTCCTTGTTGAGTTAGCACAGAGCGTTCCCTCTGCCACGATGGCCCTGGCTGGAGCGGCTGGAGCGCAGCCTGCGCCGTGGGACGCTGTCCCAGCCTCGAAGCAGCTTTTTGTGCTCATCACCGGTGCCAATAGGTAAGTCCAGTCCCGTTGTGGAGGCAGAAATTCACGGATCACACATGGAGGAATGGAGGGAGGAGAGGATCGTGACGGGCGCATGCTGGCTAGTGCTGGATATTCTTGCTAACAACCCTCCCCCAGCGGCGTTGGTCTTGGCACCGGTCAGCATCTAATCGACGACTTCCTCGCAACGCAACCCCTCGACGCCCACCTCATCCTCATCCCAACCACCCGGTCGGCCACCAAGTCCCTCGATGCAATTCGTGCGCTGCGCAGCCATGCTGTCCAGACGGCCAAGACGTCGGCGGCCCTGCGCTCGCGAGTAGGCGAGGATACGTACCGCTGGGAAGACACAGTTCGCCGCATCCATATCCTCAGCGTGTGCATAGACCTATGCGACCTGCGCAACGTGCGTGAGGTGGCCACGAGGCTCTGCAAGGGGACGATTAGCAACCCGGAGGGTCTCGAGGGCGAGTACCTGCGCAACGTTCGTATCCCCCGCCTAGACAGCGTCATCTGCAACGCAGCCTATGGCGGGTGGTCGGGCGTCAATTACGGGCTCGCGATCTGGCATTTCTTGACTCACGGGTTGATTCAGTCAGTCACCTGGCCCGAGTTCAAGAATTCACTTCCCACGTGTATTTTGAATGAGCAGCCTCGATACAACTACGTAAGGTCCCCCCTCCCTTTCCCCTTCCCTGCCCAGAATCTCTCCACCGTATTAGAAAGCTATGTGTTGTCCTCTAAGTGGCCAAAGCTAACGAAAACTCCAAACAGCCAAACAAACCTCTCCTCGGCGAAGTGTTTTGCGCCTGCGTCTTCGGCCACTACATGCTCAATCACCAGCTGCTCCCCCTCCTCAGTCGAAGCTCCACAGACGACGTTGCACCAGGCCGTATCATCTGGACAAGCAGCTTAGAAGCGGTTCGCAGGGTGTTTTCTGCCGCAGACCTGCAGTGCTTCATTCATGCCGAAGCCTACGAATCCGCCAAGCGCCTTACCGACATCCTCGCCCTGACGAGCTCCCTCCCCTCCGTCAAGCCCATCTCGAACGCCTACTTCAGCTTGGACAACCTGGTCGATAGCACAGACGACCCTGCAAAAGCCACGCGCGAACAGCCCATCCCGCCACGGATGTATGTCACCCACCCTGGCATCATGGTTAGCACCATCATCCCTCTACCCTGGTACCTGTTCTGGGCGTATCGCCTTGCCGTCGTCCTCTGCCGCTGGCTCGGCTCCCCCTGGCACACCGAGGACGGCTACCCGGGCTCCAAGTCAACCGCCTGGGTTGTCCTTGAGTCACAGCCTGCTCTTGACGCCGTGCGCGCCGAGCGCATCAAGTGGGGAAGCTCCTTAGATAGGAGGCTAAACTCCGGCGTCAAGGTGACGGAGGTAGAGGGCTGGGGCTGGGAAGGCCGCGTTGAGACGGCTGCTGAGCTCGCTGCTGCGGATCCGGCGGAGGGGTTACTGCGCAAGTCGGTTGGACGAAAGCGTGGCGTTGTTGATGCCACGGCGGAGGATATCGCAGAGTTCGAAGAGCTTGGTGTTGAAGTTTGGAAACAGATGGAGGGTCTGAGGGTGAAGTGGGCCGAGATTTTGGACGAGGACCACGAGGAATGATACCATGTTGAAGAGGATGACGAGGGCCGAGTGGTGTGACTGGTGTGGCGGAACGCGTCACTTACTACAAGATGTATGGTGGCCAGATGAGATCACATACGAGCGGCAAGCAACATACAATACCGAGGACTCGTGGCGGAAGGAAGAGCCAGCCGATTCACGTTGGAGAATTCGTTCCAAAGCCTACAAATACCTGCAAGAGGAACCCTGCATAAGCTTAACTGGGGTATATTAATTCTTAATAGAGCAAAACCATAAATACGCCTCTCTCACTTACCCCCCCCCCCCCTCCCAACCAAGGTTTTGGCTGGCACTGCTCTGCTACATGATGGCCGGTAACATGTCTCGTTGCCTCTCGCGTCTCAAAATCACAATCGTAACACAGATGTCTGCATCATAACATCTCCTCATGAGCTCGTCGCATTCGTGCGATGACGATGATGCCCCTCCTCATCAGACCGAACTCTTCTCAACACTACCTTGTCCTTGCGCCCGAAGAGACCCAGACACATGGGCAGGGGGAGGACAGCGAGCGCCAGCACAGCCTGGAAGATCAGCGCCTTCTTCATATTCCTTGGCGGATTTCCATCGTCGCCCGCCGTCAGAGCGTCACTGATTATGACGAAGACGGCGCCGAAGAGCTGACCGAGGGCCCAGGCTGTGGTGGACGTCACTTCGGGACTCAGCGGGTGGCTCAGTTCAATGAGAAACTCGAGAGCCGCGGGCAGGAGGCTGAAGCACGATGCGCCAATGACGGCGAGGACGACGTACGGGCCAGCCACGGTGCGTGTCTCGGGCATCCAGGTGAAAATGAGGAAGCTGGCGGCAATGAGAGGGACCAATATCTTTATTGCGAGCATGAATGCCTTTGTACGGTCGATGATTGGCGAGCTGATGGCTGCGCACACTAGGCCCACGACAATGAGGATGGCGCCACCAATGCCGGCCTCGTCGTCGGAAAAGCCATAAGGCTTCATAACTTGGTTGAGCAGCGTCGATAGCGAATTGAAGAATCCGACGTAGATGGCGAAGGGTATCATGATGAGCCACACCTCGAGTGACGATGTCAGAGCACTTATGGACTCGCGGAGCCGTAGTTTGGGAGTCTCGGAAGACGGGCCCGCGGGAGTGGGAGGGCTTGACGGCACAAGAAAGGCTGGTAGCGCGGCCACGGTTGACTAATAGATTTTGTGAGCAAACTTGCGCGTTCCTCTATGCTTTGGGGGACTCAAGGGTACCACGTACGATAATGGACACATAGAGCACCATGCGAGAAATGTCGCTCGTCTGCAATACCCAAAGTGGGTTGATGAGTTGCCCGAGGGCTGCTCCCAAGGGGTTCGCCAGGCTGGTCAAAGCTGTGGCAGCAACTCGCCCGCGGTTGGTAAACCACAGATCGGAGTATCGTGTAGGAGCAGCGAGGACAAAGGGCTGGGCGAAGCCGACGAGGATCTCGCCAACCATGACAGGGGCGATATGACCACCACCCGCCTTGCTAGACCCGGCATAGCGAACCCAATTGCCGACCAGGATAAGGACAGCAGACACCATCATGGACAACTTTGGGCCTCGATGAAGGATGGCGATGCAGACGGGAAACATGGCCACAAAGGAGAGGAAGAAGGCGGTGCTGACCCAGTTTATTGTTGACGTGCTGACATTGTAGTACTTTGCCGACTCATCGGCCACGGGAGCGAATGTCAACCACTATTTGAACGGGGAACGGTTAGCAATCTACGACTTTGTCGTCTATTGAGCGCAGCTCCCACCCATTTACAAGCCGCACGCTAGCCATTCGATACGACTACATCATCGTCTCCTTGCACCGGCATGGGAAGGGAGCACCAGTGAATGTGCTGGAGAATAAACATATGCGAGTTTCAATTATACTTACGTCCCACGACACAACAATATTCATCAGGGCCAGCTGGGCGAGGCCGAACCAACGGCGCTTGTAGGTGCGGTACTCTGTCGGGTTGCCATTTTCAAGGCTGTCGACTCGGTCACCCTCGTTATCGGGACTGTCGTCGCAGATATCCTCGCGCTCGCGAAGAGTATAATCCTGGGAACCTAGTTTCTTGCTGCGCCAGAAACGGCCACCCGCAGCTTCGGAACGGCTGGAGTTGCTGGTCATGGTGTCGGAGAGCAAAGGGGTGTTTGACTGCTGGTCACGCTCCGTGGAGGATTGAAATAGTCGCCGGGGATCAATCTTGGACGCCGGAAGAAATCTGGCGGCTTTTGCACTCATGGACGGAGTGGAATTTATTCCACCTTTGACGGCAGGTCGTCACAGCAGGCGCCGTACAAGAAGCCGACTGTCGCGCCGTTTGACGACTTCCGATCTGAGACAGGGACGGCCTCAGTCGGCACGTTGCGTAATTACCCGTTTTGGAATGAGGAATTCTATTCGAACACGACGACTGTCTGACTGCAGAAGTTTTGAATCGCGGCTCGGTTCAACCCAGTCGTGAGGTGCTTACCCGTCTCGCGTGCCCCTGTCGCACCAGACCAGAGGGCTGGTGAGCGTTGCGGATCACAGAGCAGAGTCGAACGAGACCACGACCGTGGGAGGCGAGGGGCGCAGAGCACGGGGGACAAGCGTGACGGGAGGCGAAGTAGTTGGAGATTGACACGGAGAGGGCGCGCGCGTGTGGAGAGAAGTAGGAGAGGGGGAGGACGAAGAGATGCGAGAGGAGAGGTGCAGCTTGGAGGTTCGGCTGGAGTCGATATGGTGGTTGGCAGCTGGACATGGATGGTTGGGCCAGACGACAGCTGTACCGTCGACAGGCACCATGTACATGAGGTACCCGCTAGTAGTGGAAAGCTAGCATTTGGTGTAGCGGTTTCTGGCGTCTGTACCTGGTCGTTCTGACAGGTACGAACAAGGAAGGGGCTCGATTCTAGCGCATGCGTACCAAGATTATCCCTCGGCGGCAATGTCAAGAGGAGTGAGGCGGCAGAGCCCAAGGCACGTTCCTAAAAGCTCGACAATTACGCAACCTCACGAATAGATGCCACATCGTAAACGGGGGGTTGTTCACGAGCCCTCGCCATCTTCAACCCGATGTGGACGATCCGTGGGTGGAGCGCCCGCCAGAAGTGCGTCTCCGGGGTCGTCCACAGGCGTCCGCCGCCCGCATTCCCCAAACCCAGCCCGGAGCACAGCACGCTTACAGCGGTGGCGCTAGGACAGCGTTCTGGACTGTTGCGCCTAGTGCCCAGTGAGGGAAGTGCCAGAGGCGGCCCCCACAAGCGTCTGCGGGGGGGAACACTTAAGCCAACCAATTGCTTCCTTCAGCGGGTCGCTTCTGGGCTCTTGCTGTCAGATAATTATGCACAGATAGGCGCTGTCCTTTGTGACTGGGGCGTCGAGTAATTTGCGGCTTCGAAAAGGAGATGGGACGGAATGAGGATATTTCTCCACGGTCGATAAGAATCGTACGTACTAATCCGGGGCCCAGACAATGACTACGGAGTGAGGGAGTGAGGTGAATAATTATATACAAGGGTGCATCTGCCTTACCTACCATCCGCCTCTGTCCTTTCCGTGGACTAGAACGTGTGGTTGTGGCCGCGCGCGACAGGTTTGAAACCCCTCTCGTACCGAAGAGCAATCCGCGTACCTCCGTCCCAAGACGATTCATGAACGCCGCCACCCGCTCCACTCCTGTCACTGAGCAGGACAGACGACTTATTCAGCTGCCTCTCCGCCACGGAGCTAGCCCTCGCTGATCCTTCATCTCATTCAAGTGATACCCGAGGCGACAGTCATGCCAGAGTCAGGGGTGCGCCCGCCCACTTCCCGCGCCAGTGCCGCCCCACGCACAAACCGCAGGACGGGCCTCCGACACTTAAGGCCCGACACAACCCAAACGACGCCTAGCCTCGGTTGACACAGCGGGCGAGTTCCCCTCATCGTGTACAACGTATCATGCATCATGCGGCCAGACTTGCAGTCTACTCCAACAGCTCGCTAACCAAGGCGCCGACTAGCCGAGGCAGCAGTGCCGTTGAGCCACCGCGACCCCACACTGTCTGTAGGATTTGTGCTGTGGGCTGCTCTCTCAGCGTCTCCATTGAAGATGGGATCTTGTTGGGGCGAGAAACTTGTCTTGGGCTACACAATCGTGTGGCGTCGTATCTTTGCGTAGTGTAGCTGTCTTCACAAGTCTGTCGGGCGATAAACAGGGTTCTCATTGCCACGAATAATCTGCGCGGCTACTTATAACTCCCCATTCAACAAAACGTGATGGAAAGTGACGCCGAAAAGGTACTTGCGCCGGTATTCTCTCGGTTCCCAAATCTTGAGCTTGCAACGGGTCGTTATGAGTCCTAGCATTCTCATCAGCCATCCTAGGGATGGAGAGTCGTTGGTTATAAACGAAGCCAGCATTTACCGGATAAGTATGGGTGTCAGCGTCACATTGCCCCGCGGATTCAAAGCATGTGGTTTTCCACAGCTACGGGTAGTCCAAGGCTGCGGCCATCTGCTCCTTATAGCATTATGCATTGGCTCCATATGTGCCGTCATGGGCTCGTCATTCGCGGCATTTGGTGATAAATTCAAGGATCATGGATGGTGAAGCAGGCGATCTGCTGCCAAGAACAGAGCAACATGATCGTGCTCGTGCAATGCTGGTAGCTTAGGTACCGTCGCAATTCTATCAGAAATCAGAATTGTCATCAAGGCAAAAGTGCCATATGGTGACGGATTCGTATCTGTAATAGCCACTCCGTGTGAAGAGTCCGCATATCTATGAATCCCGTCATCAAGTGGCCGCCACGTTGTGACGCTCTGTGCTTCCTGACATTCGAGCTGGTCCATCTAATTGAGGTCCCGAGGATGTGGAGCGGGTAGTCTCTCCAGCCATTTAAAGGCCTTTCTTGCGTTCGTTTGTTCTTGTCGCGATGAGTCCCTGGATTGAATCATCAGCACTCGACTTTACGCAGGATGCACGTACCTGCCTTCCGAAGAGATGGCTGAGCTCTGAAGAATTAAGGAGATCCATCTTTGATATTCTCGCCGTCCCAAGGGGTGCCTTGTACATCACGGCCTCGCAATTTTATGAGTACGCTGGTCCCTTTGCCGAGTGGATTCGACAATATCTCATGACCGGAGCAGACACAAATGCCATTGGCGGTTTAAATCAAGGCCGTCCAGCGTAAACCGCCAGCCACCGTTGCTCATCGAATCCGGTACCCCAGCATCCAGGTAATCATCACCAATTGAAGTCGAGACATGTGTGAGAGAGAAATTCTATTGTAAGGCGCTGCAGCGTATTGATACAGACAGGACCATCCCCCAAAGGCAGATGCATCGCCCAAGACACACCACCCCAGAGTAGACAGTTTGTACATTTATCACGCAACGGCTCAAAGGGAGGCTTTGTCGCCGATGCGCAATCATCTCCATGCCAGATGACACGATTCCACCCGTATCCCATTTAATTTGAAATATCCTCGAACGGGTACGCGTCGTTCTTTCAGGCTTTTACCTAAGCTTAGACCACAGCTTGGGAGCAGCGCATGCGGTAGCGCAGTGGGCGAGGTGGAAGACTATGGCGTGTTAGTTTGATTGTTCAATTTCCAACCGGCCAACCCGCGGAGCGCCATCTGAGGCTACTCGTAGAACATCAAGCAGGCAAATAAAAGGGGCACATACATTCTTCAACGCAATCCTCCTTGGCCTCGCCATCGCTCTCCTGCTGCTGGACTCGCTCTACGCAGTCGTCGAAATGGTGCTTCGCGGGAGCGCATTGGGCAGACTGCTTGCACTCTGTAAAATAGTCAGCATCGCCACGTCGTTCGTATTGATAATAAAAATACGAAGTGCGTGTGGTGTGGAAACACAGATGAAAAGGCTCATCAGCGGGTAAAATATACAAAACGTTGAAACCCGTCGTTTAAATCGCGCCAGGGGGGGTAAACTTACCTTCCTCAAGTGTCTCCTTGGGGTCGACGAGTTCCTCATCATCTTCCTCCTCCTCCTCCTCCTCTTCTTCTTCCTCCTCCTCTTCACCCTCGGCCTCAGCCTCGCCGTCCTCCGCAGCCTCTTCGGCGTCTTCGCTCGACTCCTCGGCGGTGTCGTCAGACTTAGTCTCGCTCTCAGTAGCCTGCTCCTCCTGCTACAGAACATGTCAGCGTGCATCCCTAGCAGTGGCCGGATCCTGGTGACAAATATTTCCGCGTGGAGTCGTCCACGATTGCCGGCAAGCAGCAGACGTTGAAATCAACTGCTGTCCGCCAGGCCTTCTTACCTTGGGTTCCTCAGTAGGGGCCTCGGCCTCCACGACGCTCCATGGCGTCACAGCCTCGACAATGTCGGAAAATGTGTCCCAGATACCCATTGCGACTGGCGGGTAAGTTCCCAATGGCTTTGTGGTGAGTTTTGTTATGCGGTGTCTGCGTGAGGCGTAGGAGGTCGGAAGCTCTCGGCCAAAGTCGCCAAATGAAATCTGATCCGGAATTGCGGCATTTTGATTGGTCCCACTGGGCCGATCGAGTCACGCTTCCAAGCACGTGATACGAAATGATCCCGTAACAGGTCCTTCTCTGACCGCAGTAGAGATATTGAATCTACAATATTGCATTGTGTTGCAGTTAATCATCAATTGTTGAGTCGTTTACCTTGTTCAGGACGCGAGTTTCCTACATGCTGCCTCCTGATACCTGCACCAGCAAATCTTTCACTCAGGTACCCACAAAAATGCCAATGCATTGCGGCTTTTGCGCCAGCACGTCAAGCTCCATAGTGCGCTGAGCAGTCGAGCGTAAATTTCATTTCAATGTATGTGGCAATGCGCCTGTGCTGACCCGTCATGATATCAAACCGCCCATTGTGTTCCCTATACCGCGTAGCCTCTAGAAAACATAAATCCCAAACTCCACATTACATATGCATCACAAGCGCCGCCGTAACCATGAAAGTGACCTTCCCAGGTAGGAGTAAGCGCCCTCTTGAAAACCCGCGTGCAAATGATAGTCTCGTTAAGTTGCTCCCGTATGATGTATTAGTGACTCCAGAAGTCATTTCAGACGTCGTCCTGACCTCGATCAACCTCCCCTCGAATGTGATCCTCTAAACGATTGCTAAGCTGTTGTGCTTGTGCTTCGTCGTAGTTTGGCGGCGGCTCATCTGGAGCCCTGCGGCTGGCCGAACTGTCTGAGCGATTCGGCCGGGGAACTGCCAAAGCTGAACTGGAGAGGACCGGTGGCGCTTCGCTTGGGTCCTCATACGCTGGCAAAGGCTCGTCAGGAACATCTGCACCAGGTCCCATCTCGCGGCGCATCTCTTGGAACTGGAATAGGCGTTCTCGTAATCGAATGTAGGTCTCGTTAAAGTCAATCATACCGCCATCCGAGAATGTGAACTTGACCTCGATCCGCGGGAGATCCGGAGGTATGCCTCCACCAGAGACAGGAATGCAGTCTGATTTCCAGACCCATCCCCACCACATGGAGGATGAAGTACTGGAGTCTTGGAATTTGAGGATAGGGGCACTGAACGATTCGAACTTGGGTTCTTGAGTAGGTTTGGCAGGGAGGTACACAATCTATCAGCAATATCAGCAATTAAGACCTTGCCAAACGAGTCTCGCTGCTCAACGAACCCTCTTGTTTGTTAGGAATAAGGTGCCTTTGTCGCTTTTTCGGTGGAATGGTGTACAGCGAGCCCGTAGCTCCTGTGGGACAGAGAGGTCGCATGATATGCGCGACTCGAGCTTTTGTAGAATACGTTCGTTACCGAGCTTGACGAACCCGCCCTGGTTCAGCATAACCCAACTGCCAACATTGTCAGGGTCGACCGATCTTGAGGGAGGGGGCGTAGTGATTAAGTAGTCATGAGGGTTGTCCATGATGAGCGACGGCACAAGACCATTGTTTCGTGGGGTCGAGGGGCAAGGTATGAACAGGGAGTGATGATGCAAGACGCTAGGGTTAGGGGAATTATATCGACAAAAGGGGATGTGGTGAGGGATGGCAAAGGATACGAAAGAGAGAGAGCGAGAGAGAGAGAGAGAGACAAGAGGATGAAAATAGGAGAAGAGAAAGAGGATGAAGTGGATGAGACGCCCCGAGGAGCATCGAGGTTATAAGCAGGCCGGCAGAGACTGACTGAGAGTGACTTACTTTATTGACATTGTCACTGACAAGGATTCCTTCAACCCTAGCTTCTGTCCGGATAGCTGGGCGAGAGAGCGGCGCCACGCCTGCTTTGACTGGCCACCTAGTCTCTGGGACTAAGAGCCGAGCAAGGTATGCACGGTAGTAGCAGTTTGCCAGGCCCAGAAGCAGGCGAGTAGCAACGGCAACGCCAACGACAACGGTAACAGTAGCAGCGGTAGCAGAAAGCAGGCGGATTATGGGCAGTGGTATTTTTAACTTGCAGGAAGCTCCGAGATTTTGGCGGAGAGCTTGAAGCTTGGGAGGTGGGGTGGGGCGGGTCTCAGACGTTCAGGTCTGGACGAGAGAGGAGTACAGGAGAGGAGAGAGGACAGGCGAGGAGATGTGGATGGACAGGATGGAGAAAGGGGGTAGCAAGCAGCAGCGCAGAGGGGAGAGGGGAGAGAAGAGCTTGGTGGTGGTTACGTTTGTCGGAAGCAGAGGATGATGAGGCAGTGGTGGTAGCCTTGGTGAGTTGGTACCGTGAGGTAGGCAGATTGGTGGTCAGTGGTTGTGGCTAGAAGCGCAGTTGAGGACAAGCAATGGGCCGTGGCAGCAGTTACTTTCAGACCAAGTAGAGAAGGAAATGGAATGCATAAGAGGCATATATTGCCACAGAAATGCTGAGTGACAGGACTCCGGAGTACGTACAGTCTACTTACTACCTGACACGCCTTGACTCCTACAATATCGCTGCAAAATGCGCAAAGGATATGCCCCTCTTCTTACGTACATGAGAGGTACATATTTACCTAGCTCCGGAGTGGATGCTAGACGACTGGCTCCAGGGCAGGTTTTAGGGCGATCGGTAGGCTGGGCCACTGGCCTAGTGGAGGGCATTAGCTAGGTACACGAGCAAGCAGGAGCTAGGCACCCGCGTAGGTCCATACGGGGGGCTTGACACCCAGAAATGCGCCTGTCTAATGAAACGCTGGGAGCTGCAAGGCCTAGACTGCCTACCTAAGGTACCTATCCAAATTGCGAAAGCCTCTACTGCAGGTAGTACATATGTAGGGAGTGGCCGTGATTCGCTGTCGACTCTGTGGCCGTCTGTAGGGAACCCCCGCTCCTCGGTACGTGGTAGTGCTTAGTCGGAGGTGGAAAACGCCAGTTCGCCATCTTGGCTAACTCGCCATCGAACAAAACCGCCCATGACTCCGCTTGCGACAGGGACTGCTGTCCACTGGAACCGGCCCGTCCGCTGGATGGGCTCATGGGTTCTGGTTGATGAGGGTGGCTAAGGGTGCTAGTAAGGTACCTACATGAGTGGCCTGTAGCGCGGTTTTGCTTAGTGGGGGAAGAGGGGGAGGGGTAGGGGAGTGTCCACTGATTGATGTTGGATGTTGGATGTTCGTTCATGGCATGATTGTCGTAGCCCTGAAGAAGCGACAAGCGACCCGCACCTTAACGAATGACTTGCAACGAGCAGCAGACTTTGGATGTCATCTTACTACTCATACACGGCAACGACTCGGACAAATGAAGCATAGACCTCAACAAGACCTCAATCAAGACCAAGGAAAAGAGCGATAGCCAATAGCTCGAGACAGCCAACCAAGCATCAACTGCATTCCACAATCATGCCCAGCTGAGCCGGTACAAAGGATGTCCCTTGTTCCGCTATGCAGGCTGCGCCGGATTAGATCACGCTGCCCTCTCCGTCGGGAACCATCGGAGCTGACCTCCATGCTTGATGCATATCTACAAGGCCTGGCACAATCTGATATCCATCCAGTAAATGCCCATGGCATTGGGAGTCGATGCTTGCTGGTGGCGGTGGCGTCTGTCAACGAGTCAACGGCGGTGCATACGAAGTGCAGAAGAACCGAGAGCCAGGACTCGTAAAGTCTGGATTTGAGCTCTTGGGAGACGATTCTGTCTGAGCCCTGTGTTTGCTTTTAAGGCTTTGTCCCTACACGAAGCGCGCACTTGTGGGCCTTGGCACGAGGGACTGGCTAGACTCGCCATTCAGCTTAACGAGGCACGGCGGCAGTTGCAATTTTTGCACACAGACGGGCGTCTACAGGTGGCTGCCTGAAGAGTCGATCGCCCGTTGCAGCTATCGCGCACGAGACTATACTAGGCTGAACTACTACAGTCTGTGTGGTAGCTAGATGCAACATACAGACACGGGACGGTGTCCTCTACCTGCACGCACAGATGGGTTGATATCGGAATTAGACATCCGAGGAGCCGCTGCAGGAGATCACCGGCACCTTGGTATCTATTCAGTTACCTTTATATCCAGCCCTGAATCTTAGCACGTACAACGCGGCAACAATTGAACCATGGTCATCTGTGTCGTCTGCGCTCGTACCTTTGCAGGCAACGTCGAGAAGTCGAGCAGCATCATCATAGATGGACGGCATCCAGAATGAGACAGGAGCCCACATATTCCATAATTAACTCAACAAGGGGTGGGTTCGAAAAGGATGGCAGCAGGCTTAGATTGCCAGGCTTCGATACGAAGTACGGCGTGCAGAGCAGACATGGTGGTCGTCTTTTTGCAGGCCACACCGAGAGCGATGGCTACAAGAAATTCTATCGGCAGGATCGCCACCGATGCGGCTGGATGAGGCCAGTTGGTGCTAAAGTCAGGTACCTGCATCAGGCTATGCAGGCATTTTCGAATCAGGCATACTGGAAGCAGCGGAAGCTGAAAAAGAGGCGTAGAGGAAAGAGAGAGATGGGGGAGGCGGAAAAGCAAGGGGGATGAAGGAGGGGCGATGTGATATACCATTTTCGTACTTCATCAACGATACATCCTAGAAGACGTTGACTAAATCTAAATATCAGAGCCAACCAGGGTTCAAACCTGGTGCCCGCAATTCAGCGGTAGCTCCCTCGGACCCATTGCAGCATCTGCTCGGAACGGGGTGGATGGGGATGGGCTGGCGGGTTCCTAGATGGAGGGCTTGATGGCCAGGGACGACAGGGCTTCTGTGACTGCACCTCTACGAAGCCTGGTTAGTGCAAACATCAATTGGCGTCCACGACACCTGAAACACGCATGGCTGGTGCAAAGTACAAGCCAAGTACGGAGTAATTAGTTGGTCTCCGGGTCGTCTATGACTCCGTACCAGGAAACGAGTCGACGAGTCAACTACCAAGTTACTGGAACTGCTCACTGAGGAAGGTGGTTTTGAACAAGTCTACACTGTACCCTCCTAGAGATCGATAGAAGGCCTGATTTGCGAGGACCGAAGAAAGCAATGCCAAAGTATAGCCCTTCAATTCGTTTTCTTTTCTTTCCTTTCCTTTCCTTTCCTTTCATTTTTTATTTCATTTCAGCGCTGGGTAAGAAGACCAACTTGGCGTTATTATCTGGATGATTGAATTCCGTCGAACAAGTTGCGTGAAACTGAACGTTTCAATGGACTTCTACTGCCTGTTCTTCTCAAACGTAACATTGCATTCTCGCCATGGCAATGTTTCAGACGAACAGAAAGGCATATTGCCCCGACTTTTAAACTTTGCACATACCAAGGTAGATTGGATACCTAGCTTCACTCCCATCCAATACCTCAATAGTACTTCCTCTTACCACGTCGTACCCAGACGTGGTACATGAAGTAGACTGTATATCCCCCCCCCCGCATCTTATCTCTCTCCGCTCTCTTTTCACATGGCATGGACTCGGCCTTCGTGGCATTGCATTACATGGAATGGGATGTGGTAGGTAGCGCAGCCAGTTGCCTGCCCAGTAAAACTACACTCTGGAGCACAACACACTTTTCCCGGCGAATTAGCTGCAACCGCGCCTTCATTCGTGATCCATCTGTCTGTTTACTCTTCTCTCACCCGTTCCATGGCTAGCGACTCAGAATACAGCCATGAAAGAGGCGGTCGAGGGCGACTCTCAGAATTATGCAGCAAATGAGACCTACGCATTGTGGCGAATACCACCCTGCAAGCCCGTCTTTGCATTGCGAATCAATTAGCCCTTTGACAAACAAATGGCGTATTCAGTCTGCAACCCCGTGGAGATGGTGTTGAGGGGCAGTACTACTCCTGGAAAGCCAGGGCTCATGGAGGAGCACAAGAGAAAAGAGGAGGGTCGATGAGCAACTCGATTGGCAGGTCATATAAAGAAAGAAAAAGGTCAAATGAAACCCTGCTGACTTGTACATGCACCTTCGACAGGGCACTTCCGTAATTGATAGCCAGTGGGCAGGTACGCTTGGGGGTGGCTAATGCCTTTTTGACCTCGAGGTACTTGTCAGTTTACTGAGGCGGTGTTTTGACCCCTCTTGGCCCAGCACCTCCATTTGAAACCCGAGATACATATTATTACATACATACTAACATCAACTGTCAACCTCACCTCATCCTCCATCGCACTTCGCAGTGCCACCTTGCCACCCGGACGTCCATATCTGCGCTCATCCCCCGCTCCCATCTCCAAAGACGCCCCATTTTGCAGACGTATCTCGACTCCTCTAGGCACCCGTCCCTCAGTTAAGTACCTGATGGTGCTGGCGGTTTGGCCGTACAGGTCTTTAAACATCTCGCTCCCGGCCCTGCGACCTCGCGTGTCTACTTGCGTTACACTGCATCAGCTTCGTTCTTGTCCGGTTTCAATCACGCACTCACCGACTTTTATTACTCGCTGTGGCCGAAGCGAGGTCCCCAATCGGAACGTTTCCAGCCTCGCATGTTTACCGAAAAGCAGGTTGAAACAAACAACCAGCAGGAGAGCCCTGGCATCAGCCGCCACCACCAACATGGAGCACGCTACTACCCCGTCCATCCCTAGCGAAACAGTCGCCAAACTCCAGCAGTACACTGCGTGTGACATTTCCGATGCACTACTCAAGCTTAATGTCCCCGAGGCAGGCTTCATCGCCGATATCAACCCATACAGCACCCTACCCGGCGATGAGGCCGCAGCCACCGTCATCGCCCCGGTGTCTACCTTCATGTTTGTGTCCAAGGCCAACCCGCCATCCCCAGACGTGCAGCCTTACTCAAATATCCCCAAGGAAAGGCACTGGGTCGACCTCGCGCAACCGGGATCCTTTGTCGTCATGAAGCAAGCCCCTGGCCAAGTCAATGCCATCTGTGGTGGTATAATGGCCGTGCGGATGAAGTTCCTCGGTGTCAAGGGAATCCTGGTAGCTGGCCGTGTGAGGGATCTTGATGAGTTGAGAGGCACAGAGCTGCCTGTGAGTTTGGACCTTCCCCTACTATTAACATCCCCCCTCTGCTCTACAACCCCCTCATAAGAATCATATTTCCAGTTCCTACATATTAACTCTCATTCTTTAGATATGGGCTTACGGAACATCCACCGTGGGATCTGGCTCCTCAAGTACCCCTTGGGCTACCCAAGTCCCCTTGGAAATCAATGGCACATTGGTCAATCCAGGTGATATTGCTTTCAACGACCCGTTAAACGGCACAGTCATTATCCCAGCCGACAAGGTTAACCAAGTCCTTGACCTGCTGCCTAAACTGACTGCTGCAGATGACAAGGTCAAAGAGGACGTTCTCAAGGGCATGTCCGTCAAGGAAGCCTTCAAACTCCATCGCGGATGAACTGACTCGGCTATCAGTACCTCAAGTGTCCCCTGGTCCCTAAACCGCCGTACGATTGTCTGTGACTAAACATTTTCGGCCCAGCCGCTGCGAACAAGCTGGTCTCGCGTCTTAGCAATGCCGTCCTCAATTTGTCACTCATATCTCACAATTGAAGCAGCTTCGTGTCATTTCATCAAGTCATTAATATGCAATTCCTACACAAACTCCGCTAGCCCATATGTACCGACAAGAACCCAAATCCATGCGTGATCTTCCGTCCAATTACCAGCAAGCCGGAACCGAGAAGCCAGAAGGAAACACTTAAAAAAAAAAGAAGCTAAAAACTTGCTGGCGTTGTGACAAGGAGCACATGAACAAACATTCAAGGATCATCGTGCCATTCACACCGACATTCAACCATCACACTGTGCGTGTCTTTATTATGTCGAGCACAGCTTGTAGCATTATTCGTCATTGTCATAGTTATCATAGCCACCCGTCGCTCTTTAGCGCCTGTGACTGCTCATTGCCAAAGTCGAGCTTCGGCATTTCGATTTTGGGAGCATCTTCAAACTTCTTCTGTTGGCCGCCACCAGCCTTTTTGGGAGAAACACGAGACTCTGGCGGCGGACCAAACCTCACGTCCTTGACCTCCCACCCATCTTCGACTGCGGCTGCGGCCCATGTTCGAAGGCCGGCGTGAACACTGCCATAGAACTTCTCTTTGCAGAGGCGCAGGCTTCCACCCATGCATCGCTCCATGCCCGAGATTCGCAACTCCTCTCTGAGTGCGTTTCTCTCTTGGATTGTCGGGGTACAAGCCAGTATGGCGTTCATCACGTCGAGGTGTGAAGCCAGGTAATTGGTGGCATCCCACTCAACACCGCCCACGTACGGTGCAGCAGGCACTGGAGGACGTTCGGCGGGAAAATGGCGACGCATGTATGAGTATGGGTTGTCATATCTGGCTGGCTGTGGTGTAATGGACTCTGCAGGATTGGCGCTCTTGTCCTTGGGCAAGGCCACGACGTTCACATTGTGCAAGAAGATCCAGAAAACCTCTTTGGTCACGCTGACTACCTCCTTGCACCATTCCCGATAGGGTCGTTCTCGTCTCATCTCCAGAACGAAAGGCAGTGGCCGCTCCTCATCCTTGGGAGTCCGATCACGGAGATGCCCCAACACACTCTTGGCCCGGGATGTACGCTCCGCCGGTGAGGCAGACTCCATGTAGGTCAGGAGTACAGAGGTGATTATGTTTCGCGTTGTAAACTCGCTGGGGCCTTTTCTTTCAGGATCGAATAGCATGTGTATGAGCTTGGGGAACAGGTCCGCCTGCACGTAATGGAGGTACTCCATGGCGAGTGCAGTGGTGGAAAGAGCCTTGAGACATAATAGATTCTCATGAAGCAACGCGTCCTCGTGCTCCTCTCTGCGGGTAAGTCAGTGTTTGAACTTGTGGTACCAGGTAAATGGCAGGGTAGGGACAAGTCACGAACCTCCACTCAACCTCCATGATCCGGTTGAGCAAGCCAACTACCTCCTTCATACCACCCTGTTGGATGAAATCTTCAATCCACGCGACAGTTTCGTTTCGCAGTAGCTGTCGAAGTTTCTGGAGCTTTCCAACTTCCACGGCCTGTGGTTTCTGGACCTTTCTCAGGTATGCCACGTAATCGCCGGGCCCCTGCTGCAGCTTGATCTTTGACAAGAGGGTGGTGCCATGTGATGAACATGACGATGACGGCCTTTCCGCGGTAGCATTAATGCTCTCCGTCGATTTACTGCGGAAATGATGGCGCCCTAGGGTACCGTCCCCTTTCTGCTTCTTTGTTGGCGAACTGGGGTCTTTCTTGCTACGTGAAAAGGTGAAACTTCGGCCTCGAGTTCGCTTCTGCTTCTCTTCATCAACATCCGACCCACCACTGTGGCCGCGTGCCTCCGTGCTATTGAGACCATCTGTGGATTCCGGACGATCACCCTTGGTAGCCTGCATCTCCGCCCAGTCTTGTCGAATGAACTCCATTTTGATGGTATTGTTGAGATTGCGCATTTTATACCTCTGATTTTCCGGGATGTTTCTGCGGTCCAGGAGGGCCTCCAGATGCTTATCAATGTCCTTGGGGTCAATGACAGGCTCAGAAGGTTGCATCAAGGGAATGGTGGTTGCGGACTTGGACCTCGCGTGGCCAAATTCTCCTGGGCCAACGACGCCTCTGGTGCGTTGATCGTGATTGTTGTCTTTCTCCACAGCAGAGACCTGTCGTGAGCCGAAGGCGAAGTCCCTTGATTTGCTGGGCGATGTTGGCGTTTCGGGGCTGTGGTAAGGTGATGGCGGTTGGTATGACATCGGCCGCCCCGAGACAAGTGAAGGAGCCGCTGAGAAGTAGCCCCCACCCTTGTCACCGCTGCCGGGTCGCTCTGCGCGAAAAGGGTCATCGGTTGTGAACTGAGCGAATATTGGAGTTGGCGCTGCACTTGTACTGTCGTCCGGCGTTCTATTCTCCTTGTCCTTTGACTTTCGAATGTCATCGTCTGTCGCAAGCTTGTATAGGTTCCTCAGAGATTTCGGTCGGGTCAGCAGGCTGGCGAGGTTGGTTCCAGATTTCGTCTTCTGAGGTTTCTTTGGTGACACATCTCGCGACTTGGCGCCTTTCAAACCGCTCTTTGTGGGAGATCTAGTGCGCCCGAGCCCCTCCTCTCGATGTTCATCCTTGCTCTTTCTCGAGGACCGGGGAGCTGACTCTTGTTGGTTGTGTTGGAGCTCCCCCAAGGCCCCAGGGTTGTTCTTTGCAAAATAGCCTATGCCCATTTTGTCGTTGAAGAGATGACCTTGGTGAGAGCCTTGTAGCGGCGCCGTGGCCAGGGCAGAACCATCCGAAGCTTGTCGGCGATGGAGAAAAGATTTCAGTATTGACGGTTTTGGTTCCTGTTGGATTGATGGGTTGGAGCTAGACCGGTCGTCACCGTATGCCATTGATAGCTCTGCCGATAAAATCTGTACCAATCAAGGATGAGAAGCACGGATATCCGCCAGATGATGGCGAACGACACTTTCTAATGATCCACACCACAGTTAAATGCTAGAATAGTAATGGTGGTGGAAGAAGGATATGGAAAGAATAAAAGGAGGAAGAATAGAATGCAGAAAATCACACCCCGTGGCAAGATAACCAGACCAGAACAAAGATGCCAGGCCAAACTAAGAAGCCATTGAGCAGAAGGAGGAGAATAAGCCCATGGGAGGATGGAGAGGAAGAGTCGAGAAGACCGTTTGAACGTTTGAATAGAGCTGCGGGTTGACGGTTGGAGGGGAGGAGCTTAGGTGTACGGCTTGTTTGTGGCGGCGGGGTGGAGATGGTTGCTGTGACGACCCGATATGGGACTTTATCGGACAACAGGAACCTGCAGGAGACATGACATGTTGTACGACCATGTAGCTACGTAGTTACGGGATGAGTACATGCAGGGCGAGCGATGGATATTTGGGCAAGTCAACAGTCGTAGTCATTGGCAATACATGTTTTGATTTCTGTGTACGGTTGGTGTTGTCATGAAGTACAGAGCGTCGATGTTTTGTATGCACGGGGTGAGAGTTGGCGCAGTGCAGGCACTAAATACTCTCTGTACTTATCCCCCCCGGGGCTCACTAGTACTGCCTGGATATAGCGGGTCGTGTATCAGTTGGGTGCTTTGGCTTGAGAAGAGATCAGCCGCTGGAAAGGCACGGACGGTTCCAATGTTTCAAAGGTGACCTCTATTGTTGCATTGTTCGATTTCGGCATGCTTGCAATAGACTCGAGGGATGGTTTATGGCGTTGTTGTGGAGGCGAACGGATGATATATCTAGACATGATTGCTCACTAATTTGTACGTATATATAGTGTGAGGGCTCTGTGCAGAACGATTTGAATAATACCCAAGGACCCTAACCGAGCATAATAACAACGCCCAATGCAGATTCCAGACCGCCATGCAGCACACATCCCTATTTCCCGAAAAAAATCCAAGACAGAACAACCCTCCCCACCCACTCCTCGCATCATGTCTCAATCCCTCTATTGTCTGATTACGCTGTCGCAGCGGTATCGAACTGCTTGCCCTTGTACCCCTTTGGCGAGAGGACAACGTCGTACGCCAGCTCCAGCTCGGCGTTGGCGTCGCCCACGAGGGGGGTGAAGTCGACGACGAGGTCTGTCTTGACAGCGAAGACGGTGTCGGTGGCGAGCCAGGGGTCGTCTTTTGGGTAGAGTTGGGTTGTGCAGCCCCTGAAGTCGGGGTGGGTTACCTTTGTCTGGTCAGTTTCGATTCTCCCGTCTGCTCGTCTCTCTTGTTGCCGACGCTACTCCTGTCTGCTTGCCAACACTCTTTCACATTCGACACGGGGAGCAGATGACAGAAAGGAGGGGGCGGGTGGGTAGAACGGCGGCAACGAGATGAATCAACATACCATGATATGAAGATGCGCTGGCCGCATCGTATGCCGCCCCAGATGCGTCAAAAGCGCAAAACTCGGCCCATCCCTCGGAAGAGAATACGCCGTAGGGTGATAGCAATAAAGAGCGTACTTCCCGTCCTCGTCCGCCGTGAACATTGCCCTGAGGTTATTGGGGGACTGGTTCTCCGGGTCCTGGAAGTCGTACTTCCCGTTTGCGCTGGCCTGCCATATGTCGAAGACCGCGCCGGGGATGGGCTTCCCGGTTAGGAGGTTGGTGATTGTGCCGTGCATCTTGCAGATGCGGCCGTTGGGGGCGGGATCTTGGATGATGGAGGCGTGGTTTGGGCGGAAGGGTGCGTGAGGAGACCAGAAAGGGCCGAGGATGGAGGTGGATGTTGGATCGAGGGGGCCTTCGGAGATGATTTTGTTGGCAATTTCATCGACGAGGCTGGGGTTGGTTAGTCGTGGCTCTGGTCACTGGCTCGCTTCGAGCTTGCTTGCTTGCTTGCTTGCTCGTTTGATTGACTGATTGACAAGAGACATTGGACAGCTTACGATTCTAGACCCAAGACATCGGATATGCGATGGCCCTCGTTGCGAGTCTTTGTGGAGATTTGGCCGACGGAATTGAGGAAGTGTACGCCCGTCATCCACTCATCGTTGGTGAGCTCGACCTCGCGCGCAAAGTCATGGAGATGCCGGATGAGGCTGCTGAAGACTTGGCGGCTGCGGGCCGGGACGTCGGGGCCCATGTTGTCGATGACGCGCTGCGTAAAGGTCGGGTCGAAGCGACTGGATGGTTGGGGGGGGTAAGCCCCGTTGGGGCCGTTGAATCCCATGGCCGTGGTGTAAGTGGTGCGAGTTAGATGTGAGGATTGGAGGCGAGTGAGTGTCGGAGGTGAGTGAGCGTCAGGTATGGGGTTTGAGATGCCGCAGAATGGGAATGACGGGCTGGCTACGAAGTCGTAGATGGAGGAAAGCTTATTTCGTATTTCGTAATGCCAACACTAGACGGCTGGCAGAAGCCTCAACAAGCAATGAAGGAAAGTCTATGCAAGTACGCAGATGATGGACACAGCCGAGCTATATAAATGGAGGAAAACAAGAGGCAATTAATCCGCCGTGCGAGCAGCCATCATTGCTCTCCGTGCCGGCTTACACTCATGGCCGCTACTCGCATCCGCACGTGTCATGTCATCCATCGTCTTGCCTGATGCGTCGTGTGTGTGGTATCCATCACGAAGCTACCCCGCAAGAAAGGGTGGAGGAGGCAGCGCTCGGGTCGTGGCGACGGCTATGATGCGAGCCAAGGGTGTAGCAGACAAAGGCTGGCCGCACCAAGGGCGATGAATAATGTTGGCGTGGTGAGTGGTGAGTGGTGGTAAATCGGGAATGCCGCCCTCAACAACCGACGGAGAAGCCCACTCCAAACACCGCCACGGACGCAACACCGACAGCACCAAGGCCGGTCCACAGGCACGGGTGCTGACAGGGGAGGGTAAGCCGTTCGTCTCGTGGTCTGCCAGTTGCACGCGACTCGTGCCCTCGCTGCCTCAGTGCCTCGCTGCCTCATCGCCTCATCGCCTCACTGCGGGATCTGTAGCCTCCAATGCAAAGTCCGCGTGGGTGGACGGGAGTGCGTGCGCTGGTGTTATTCCCGAGGAGTCGTCTAGGTACTTTTGTCTCGGTGCAACAATACTGAGCAACTTGCTATTTAGCTGTGCTGTGTCCATTGTGTGTCGTAATTTAGGCTGTACTGTCGCCATCTGCCGCCTGTACTTCCCGTGCGTCGCTGCAGAAGAGCATCGCCACTAGCGTGCTGTTCCTTAGCTCAGGCACCTTGCAGATCCAGTCTCGCCATCCCGTCTCCATTCACAGACCACGCCAACCCGAGCAAACGCAACGCTTTTCTACCTGCATACAGCATCCCGGGAAATCCCTCATCTTACACGCCATTAGCCTCTTCCAGCTGCAAGCTGCTCGCTCGAGTGCGCCAACTCCCTCCGTATCCGCACAGGATGCCGACCTGACGTCTCGGTATCGGTGCCTGCCACCACCGTCTACATGGGCCGGTCTATGCGTGGATGGAGTCTGATTGGCCGCGGCGAGCGTGATGAGAGACGAATAAGGATAGAAGACGATGAGGACGCGGCAGGTTCACATGAGGAGCGTCGAGCAACAAAGTTGAGCCCGTTTCGGCGCATCCAGAACTTATGCTACGTGGATTTGTGGGCGAAGACGGCCAAAGAAGAATGGCGAAAACGGGAAGGAAGGTAGCAACAAACCCTGAGAGGCGGAAATGGCAATGGATACGGAATGGGAGAAACAGCAATGAGAGATCCTGGAATGCCGACCACGGGTCACCAAACGTTCACTGTGCCGACCTACGTCCTCCAACCTGTGAAGAGAGGGCTTGCGTAGCGAGTCCTCGGACTAGCATCTGCTGACCATGGCTTTCTGCCATTGAGGAGAGATGCCAACGGGGTTGGCCACTCGACACTGATCATGCCTAGCATTGGGTATGTACACGTAGGGGTAGATGGGTGGCAAAGAGTCGAGAATGGCAACCCGACAGTGTTCGTTTCTCAAAACGAATCAAGCAATATTTGGTGGTGGCGGCCCTCCTCTGGAATGCCCTCATGTGTGTCTTGGCCCAAATGAGGTCTGATGCATCTTTCAAGGAAAACTCCGAAGAGGGAGGAAATGAGACAGCCACACATGTGTGAACACTAGCTCATCAGCAAGTTTGAGCGTGTATATCGGGAATCAGGAGATTCAGCGGAAGAATTGCTCGGCGCTGCAACAAGATCCACCCATCCAGAAACGACGGCAGAGGTAGATGCAGATGCAGTGGCCGCTGTCTTGAATGTCCTTCGATGAGTATCTCCATATGCTCTGGTCACCAAGCGCAGACATATCAAAAGCAGAGAGGGCAATTTCAACTCTTCGATAAACCCTTGCTCCCAGGCCGCAGAAGAGCCATCACGGCTCTAGACCCCGACCAGCAGTGCATAAAGGCAGAGGAACATTTCCAGTACTGGAGAGCAGGACGGAAGCGTGATTCAGACATGATGGAGAAACCACCTACTGGTGCTGAAGCCAGGCTCTTTTTCCACACATCAGCCTCCTGGAGCACAAGACGAGTGAAATTCAAGGCGCCGATATTGACGTGTTCTAAGACGTACTCATGAAGGGGTTACCAGTCTCGCACCATCGACTCAACCCTACGAAGCCACCATGACGGTTGAGATCTCTGCGACAGTCGCTTCGACTCCTTACTTTGGCGGGGGCCATAGCATGACAGGCAATGCATGGGGAACCGACGAGCGACGTGCCCGCGTGGTATGGAAGAATCCGATGCTCACAATACCGTTGCTGCCGCTTTTTATTCCCAAGCACAACGATATTCCTCGGTATTAATTACGACCAGCCTTTAACCTGCCTAGAGCGTGACGAAGCTACTTATTACTACTTGCTGCAAAACCTATCCATCTAAATAAACTAAGCAATGCCTTGAGGGCGTCCAATAGTGCTGCTCTGCTACCGCTGCTCGACCTTGAATAAATGAATGACTGTCCATGTCCCCCATCAGCCGCCCACCTCGGATAGACGGGTTCTCGAAACCGTTGCAGCATATCTCGAGCCTCACAGATCGTATTGGAGGCTTTTGCCTCGGCCCCGTTGGTTCGCTGGCAGGGATGACGCCCACGTCAATAGTGCCCCGCCGCCTCATTGTCCGTCCCCACGATGCACCGCCGGCATCCAGATTCGGCAGACGGCCTCGCATCCAGGATGGTGCGCTTCGTCCAGCGGGATACTACCTTAAAGACCGCCACGGATCGAAATGCAGGAGGACGTATTCGCAGTGTGCTAACTCGTTCATCAATGCGAGCCCGCGAGCTCTCGAGACCGAGTCGCCATTCCAGCAGCCACTCTTCCACCATCCACTGACACTCGTACGGAGGAACACTCGCTCTCATGCGTCCACTTCCACAGGCATCAAACCTCGTCCAACCTGCAACACCGAGACCCAACGCCCAACTTCAACCCACGCCTCTCCCTCTCGCCAGGCGCACCACCCTCCTCGCCACCAACCGTCGCAATGCCCCTCCACCACCTCATGGTCGGCACCTGGACGCCCCCCGGCGCCATCTTCACCTTCGCCTTCGACGACGAGGCCCTCACGCTCGAGCTGGTGAAGCGAACTGCGATTCCGCATGACGAGCCCATATCGTGGATGACGTTCGACGTGAGTTGACGAATCAGCAATCGCATAATCCGCATCATCGTCCACGCAAAGCTAACAAAGTCCAGCACTCCAAGAAGACCATCTACGGCGCCGCCATGAAGAAGTGGTCCAGCTACGCCGTCTCCTCGCCCACTTCCATAACCCACCAGGTCTCCCACCCCATGCTTCACGACCGTGAGTCCCCTTTCCCCCTCAGATCAGACAAGATGCAGACACCCACGCTAACCGAACCCGCCAGCCCTCGCCCTCGCCCCCCAAGCAAACACCCGCGCCATCTTCCTCCTCGCCGCGGCGAAGCCTCCCCACGCAGTCTACTGCAACCCCTTCTACCGCCACGCCGGCCACGGCTCCGTCTTTGCGCGCCATCCGCTCGGCGGCCGCCTCGGCGAGAACGTGCAGAATTTCGCGTACCAGCCTGATTCGGGGATTCACGGCATGGCCTTTGATGCGGCTGAGGAGTATCTCTATTCGGCGGATCTGACGGCGAACAAGATATGGGTTCATCGGAAGGGGGTTGCTGCCGCCGACACTGACGACAAGGCCGACGCAAACATCACGGACAACACCGTAGACAATGCCAGCCTCAACCTCGTTACCTCCATCCCCGCCCCCTCCCCCGATGACCACCCCCGCTGGCTAACAACCCACCCCTCCGGCAAAACCCTCCACGTCCTCATGGAAAAGGGCAACCGCATCTGCGAATACACCATAGACCCCAAAACCCACGTCCCCATCTACACAAACCGCCACTTCCCCCTCATCCCCCCCGGCATCCCCGACCGCTGGACTCAGTATCGCGCCGACGTCTGCGCCTTATCCCATTCAGGGAAGTACCTGTTTGCTTCCTCACGCGCGAACAGCTTCGATCTGACGGGGTACATCGCTGCGTTCAAGCTCGATGACTCGGGTGCGATTGAGAGGCAGATTTGTTTGAATCCCACGCCTACGAGTGGGGGGCATAGTAATGCTGTTTCGCCGAGTGACTGGAGTGATGAGTGGCTGGCCGTTACGGATGATCAGGAGGGCTGGCTGGATATATACCGGTGGCAGGATGAGTTCCTCGCTCGGGTTGCTAGAGTGAGAGTCCCTGAGCCGGGCTTCGGCATGAATGCAATATGGTACGACTGAGCCAAGTCCATGCCTGCCAACGACTTGCTTCACATAAGTCAAAGATACAATAGCCACGACGTACAATGTAATATATTATCTCCCGCAGAGGTATCAGCACGCAGCGTTCTGCATGTTGACATCAAGACCACAGTCCTTTCTAGCACGGATCCCCCCCCCCCCCCCTAGTTGTTCGTCCGGCACGAAAAATTCCAGGCTATTTCCCAACTCCAGGTTGCTGTTACCTAAGTATGCGACAGCGCTGTGAAAGCATAAACCCCCCCGTGAATGTGGCCTTAACCAAAATTCCGTTGAAATTGCAGGCCAATACATGGTCGTTGCACTTTAATTACTGACTTACCTTCAACTATGATGACTTCTTCCCCTTCTGTCCGTTGGCTGAGCCTAAAAGCGGTGTGTTCTCATCCTCGTTATTTGTACCTTTGGCTGATAGCTGCTCATTCCCTGTGACGAGCGAGCCAGTTGTCGCCTTACCGTCATGATGCGTATTGTCTGAGCTTGTCGGCACAGGTCCCGCTAGACCCCTGCTTGACCTTGAAGACGTTCTTCCGAGAGTTGCTCAGAGGGTTGGCGGCTCTGTTCGCAGGTCCAAGCCGGAGTTGCTGCCTCATTTCTTCCAATGAAGCCCTAAAAGGAACATTTTGTACCTCGGGCCGGCCGTCTGGGCCTGCCGAGCTGCGTCGCTTCATGAATACAGCCCTACTAGGGCGATCAAGACTTCCGGAATCGCTTTGCGCGCCCAGGGACCCAACAGTGATAATCTGTCCATCTGTATCGTCTGCTATATTTACGAGAACAGGGTCGCTGCCTTTCTTCGCTGCAGCGGCGGCGGCGGCGGCCTCGGCTCGAATGCGATGGGCTCTCGGTGCAGGGGGTAAGGCGTCGGATGGCCTTGTGTACATCAACATAGACATCAGACTCGTCCACAATCTCCCTACATCTTGTTAGCATGACCTTGACATCATACGACCTCGATGCGATATCAAGACTTACTCTCCAATAAGCTCCTCGATGACATCCTCCAATGTGACCACACCAAGAGCGCCGTGGTCAGAACCTGGATCATTTGATACAACCACCAGGTGAGACTTGCCCTCCTGGAAGAAGTTGATAATGTCGAGACAGCTCGTCTCCGGGCGCGTCTCAACAATGGCGCCTAGTTGCACGTCGCGGACAGGTATGCGGTCCTCGGGATCGTATGTGATGAGCGTCTTGACAAGAAGCATGCCCACGAAGTCTAGAGGTGTGCCGGATCGGTAGATGGGAATTCTAGAATAACCTGAAGACAGAATCTTGTCCATTGTCTTCTCGTCCAAAATATGATCCTCCGCCAGAGTAAAGACGTCGTCCATGGGGGTCATTACCTCTGACACAGGCTTATCCTTCAAGTCCAGTACGGCAGTAATAATGGTGACTTCATCCTGGTTCAGTCGCTCAGAGAGGTCGCCCAAAGACTTGTGGAGAGTAACAAGGGTCTTCAGACCACTCTTTTTGTAGACGGTTCCGTGGTGCTCGCCAAGGATCCAGTCGAGGAGTTTCGCCGTGGGCCATGACATCGGGCTCGTCAGGTACATGAGGCCGAGGACGGGCTTGGACATGTATCCACCAATAGGTAGACCATATCGAACGCAAACAGACTGGGGGACGATTTCACCAAATATCACTACGACCTGTTAGTTTGCGTCGCAACAGGAGACAGCATGCAGCCACTCACCAATCAACACTGTACTGCCAACAACAGCAGCTACTCCGCCTCCCAGAGTCCTATCGAGCACAACGGGAAGAGACTCGTTCACGATGACATTGGCGAGTAGAAGTGTAACCAGCACCCAGTGTTTCCCCTTCTTCAGAAGATCAAGGACTCTTTTTGCGTTTTTGTGTTGCGGCTCGGTCGGGTCTCCAGAAACAACCTGGAGATATATGCTATCCTGCCCCATCAATCTGCGTTACAAGTTAGCAACAGTAAGAGTCCGAGTGTAACCAATATTCCAGCACTCACGCAATTGTCAACCCTGCAAAGGCACCGCCAAGAAGAACAAGGACCATTGAGGCGACTCCCAATATCCAGAGGGGGGTGCCACTGTCATGGCGCTCGTCTTCATGCTCTCGGGCGGCCAGGGGAGCAGCAGCAACGGAAGAGATGCCAATTCCAAGCACGCGTCCCAAGCCAAGGACGGCTGGCCGCAAGTTCGCGAGGCCCCGCAGATGAACCGTTGCGTCGCATGTTTGTGGTATTTGAGTTGTTGTATTTTCGTAGTATGCAATATTCGGCCTCAATTGAACGTGTAGTCAAGAAGCCGAAGTTCAGATATCGAGATTAAACCGATTCGATGACGACCAAGAAAGAGTGGCGTAGGTTGTTGAACGCGGTGTCGGTGGTGTCAGAACCGTCGGGTGTGGTCGATTAGATTAGTAGGTGGTACAGTCGGGCGGTATCGGATGGCAATGGGCGTCTACGCCTGCGCGCAACCTGTAAAGGTTGGTGGATGAGGTGGAAAACCCAGTTCGTTGAGAAGCCTCTTGACAGGGCAAATGTTGAGGGAATAAAGAAGTGACTTTCGAATTGCCCATCCAGGTTTCTTATCAAACCCGTCCAACTAGTGAGCAGTACCACCCCAAAAAAAAAAGCTACGAGAAGGTTTGGAGGGGACAGTCACAGGCTGAATCCGGGTGGAGTTGCAATGAGTTAGTGCTCGGAGGCGGCAAACAGCTACCCTATTGCAGGTAATTTCTCTGCTGTCTGCTGGACAGCCGCTGCAGAGCCCAGGAGAGGCTTAAATTAGTTGGGCTAGGCCAAAGGCGAATTGGGAAGAACCGCCCTGGGCCCTGGTTGGAATTGGCAGACGATGACGACAAGGCGGCACACGGCACAAGCTGTTGTGGGGGCGTGGTCCACTATTTTCTTCACAGATGGAGCCGTGATTGGGCGGTGACACTCAGTGGCCCACCAAACTTCTTGATGTGCTTGCCTTGATGCTGAGATGCAGGTTGCAGGTGCTTTATTAGGTGCTTCTTGCCTAAATGAAAAGTCCTTCAGTTGGGTGATGAGGCTCTGGGCTGCAGCTGCCTATGCTAATCATCGTGGTATTTCAGTTAAGATGTCAGTGAACTCAGTATGTCGAAATAGGAAAGTGGAATATGAGTTGGTTTAACAGAAGAAATGATTCCCTATTAATTAAAGAGCAATATCGGAAGCCGAGTCTAGGAGGGCATCGGAGCGCTGAGTCTACACTGCACCCACAACTCCACCACCTTCGTTCTCAATGAGCCAAGCAAGGAGCATCCCTGCAAGTCATTGTCACATGTGGTGGTGTTTTGGGGAGGGGAGCCATCTCACAAAGAAATGCAGCCTTGGTTTGGCGAAAACCCAGCAGCTACACTTCTCAAACAAAGAAAGGGTTGCCTTGTACGGCCAATACTTCGAAGCAACCAGCTCGATCGTGCCATCAGAACCAATAGTGTACTCCGCATTATATCTAGCCGTTGTGGAAAATCCATTGGCGGCCTACTGCCCACCAGATGCCATGACATAGCAGTCAATTTACTCTGTGAGGTCCATTGCTCCAACGCCCAGGCACTAAACCAGTCTACAGTTTCACTAGCCCAACCTTCAAAACACCTTCAGACTTTCTCAGCCCTTCAAGAACCTCCTCCTGCACTGGGCCCTCCACTCCCAAAATCATCAACGCTTCATTGTCTTTTTCAACACGCGCATCTTGCGGCACGTCCAGGCTGGCTACCTGCATGAACCGGATGTTGATACCATAGGAGCCGAGGACCATACCCACGCCTCCAATCTTACCCGGTTCGTCATAGTTGTGCAGGATTATGAGAGTGCCTTCAGGGGTAAATGTTGAGTTGAAGCGGTCCAGCTTGGAAATGAACAGCCTTTGATCCGAAGCATAACCCTCGATGATTTGTTCCCCGTTACGGCCACCGGCACCTTCAGTATATGACCTCAGCGTCACCAGATTGGCGTATGTCGGGTCCTTGGATTCGCGAGAGTGCGTCTCGTTGATGATGATACCCTTTTCCTTGGCAATCAGATTCGCGTTGACAATGTTGACGTGTGAGTCGCTGAATGATGACACCAGTCCCTTGACCAGTGCCGCATATAACGGCTTTGTATTAGGCAGCGCTGCAAGATCGCCGTGATAAATGAGCTCAAACTTGCGACCACCAACCATGCCAACCTTGGATTGCACAAAGTGTTGTGTATAGAGACTTCCCATCTTCTCAACCAGCTTGACGGATGGCTGTAGCTTCTCATATTCCTCGGGCAGGATAATGGGGGCATTGACAGCGCTCGTAGGAAGACCACCACGCAGAATCTCGACCATCTGTGTGCAAACGTCCATGGACACGTTTTCTTGTGCCTCGACAGTGGATGCACCCAGATGAGGAGTGGCAACCACCTTAGGGTGCCGAGATAGTTTGGCAGCGGCCGAGTCGGCGGTAGGAGGCTCCTGGGTGAAGACATCGACACCAGCACCAGCAATCCACCCCTCGTCCAATGCTCTAAGCAAAGCCGCTTCGTTGTAAACCCCACCCCGCGCAACGTTGAGCACGCGAGCCGTCTTTTTCATGGTCTTAAATTCTTCCTCGCCAATGAGATCAAGAGTCGTGGCCAGCAGCGGAGTGTGAATAGTGAGGAAGTCCACGACGGGCAAAATTTCCTTCAGCCCTGAGGCCAACTCAACACCAGCCTGGCGAGCAATGTCGGCACTAGCATAAGGGTCTACAGCAACTACCTTCATCCCGAGGCCCTTGGCCATGCGAGCCACGTTCATACCAACTTTGCCAAGACCGACTATTCCCAACGTCTTCCGACCAACTTCTACCCCCACTAGCTTGCTTCGTTCCCACAGCCCATTCTTGACTCCTCCGTCGGCTCGGCCAACATTTCTGGCCGTAGCAAGGAGGAGGGTAATCGTATGCTCGGCGGCTGCCACGATGTTGCCAGCAGGCGAGTTGATGACGATGATGCCCTGTGTCGTCGCCGCTGGCACTTCGATGTTGTCAACGCCAACTCCGGCCCGTGCCACGACCCTGAGCTTCTTGCCCGCCTTGAGAACTTCGGCGGTCACTTTTGTTTCTGAGCGCACAATGAGGCCGTGGTAGCCAGAGATGACGGAGAGGAGCTCATCCGGTGTGAGGCCCGATCTTACGTCGACATCAAAAAGAGGTGTTAACAGGGCCAGACCGTCCGGTGAGACCTTTTCTGGTACGAGGATACGGGGGCGACTTGAAGGGGCGGGGGAGTCTTGTAAGGCAGATGGAGCCATGATTTGAGAAAATGTGGTAGTCAAGTGCAGGCTGGCCAGGTAGCTTTTATGTGGGTGGTTTTGGTTTCTAAGTTGAAGTTTCGAAATAACAGTATGATGTGTGATGAGACAGAAACGAGGAGCCGGGCGAAAGTTGAAATAGGGCGATCACTCGATTTACACCAACGAGGACGATAGTCCTGAGGCGGGGGGTAGCCAGAGGCAGTCCCTTGCAAGCTCGCGCCACTGAGCCGGAAGTCGCAATCTGGGTGAGGTGACTTCCGAGTGCGTATTTAGTCGTCAGTACGAAGTACGTACCGCAGCGCCCAGGAATGCAATGGCTGGCTGGACCCGAATCACACACATCGATGTAACCATTGGCTGGCGACTGGGTTATTTGTTCAGTACCACGGAGCCTGGTACTGGATATGCAGGTAGGAGTTCAAAGCAGGCCGTCTTTGAATGCAGCCTGCCAGCGCCTTGGGTCGAGTGTCAAGTGAGAGCCAACCACGTCCAAGCCTCGATTCCTCATCCCCTGCTATCCTGTACTCATGTTTTCCTGGCCAATCACGCTTGCATGAACGAGACGTCCGCTCCAATAATGCACGCTCTTGGTGAGCCTGAGGTAATAGCAACATGTAACTTGACATGTTTGCCGTGCACTATCAATCGTACATGTCACTGTCGTTGGCTACCTTTACTCCAAGATAGAGGAGTGGGGGGTTCAGGTGTCACCTTGCAGCCGGGGGACCTGGGTAGACCGCCGGTTTGCGGTATTACCACTTTCATCGTTCGGAGTGTAATGTTCCCAAGACAAGACTAGTCCTCCGCAAAGGACGCTTCTGCTCATTGCTTTTTTCCTCGGCTGGGACCTGCAAGAACTATCATGAGATTGGAGGCCAGGCGGGTCGTCAATACGCAGTGCAATGGCTTCGCACCAGGTAGCTGAAGGGTTCACCTTTCCAGTATGGGAAGAGTTGCCGCATGCCCCGCGATTGTGCCCCACGAATATGCCCCGCGATAGGTCCGTGGAACCGAGCGTGGATCCATGCTGCTGCGGATCATGGCACGAATTGACGTGCCCCACCAGGTAGTCTTCACTTGCTCCGAAGTCCGATGAATCATGGTAGAGCGTTTTGCAAGAAGTGGCCGAGAGGGTCGTCGGACATCATCATCAAGTTGGCAGCGACTTCGGCTCTTTTTGGATACTGAAGTGCGACGGCGCATTTACCGAGCTCACAGTCCCAATGCGGTTTGCTTCAGTCTTCAGTCTACAAACATCACGTCAGAGGCTACTGGAATTCACCATGTATGCATGTCTCAGCTCAAAGCGCCCGTTTCGATTTCAATCGGCCGTGCGTGCTATACACCAGCGGATTACCACAATGTGACCTTGACTAGATGTCTAGACAGGTGCCTTGCCAGGGTTCTGTCCATTCTGAATAACTTCGACCCAGTATCCATCAGGGTCCAGCAGGAAGGCAATGTTCCTCATGCGACCGTCCGTAAGCCTCTTCCTCCAGTTGCAGCCAAGGTCCTCGAATCTCTGGCACGCCACGTCGATGTCGTCGACAGAGACGCCTATCAACCTCGTTAACATGGCTTCAATGCACTAATTACACGTCGGGCTAGTGTGGAGTGGGTTGGACGTACAGATGTGGCCAAAGCCTTGAGGCTCGTCGTTGCCGTTGTGGTACTTGAAGGCCTCGTCCTTTTCCGTGCCGTAGTTCCAGGTCAGCTCTAGCAAGCCTTCGCGCTGGCTGGTGTTGGCTTCTTGCTCGCCGCCATAGGCGAGGAAGTATAGGTTGAACCCCGCAGCGGCGTTCTCACTCGTGCGGACGAGAGACATGCCGAGGACGTCTTGGTAGAACTTGAGCGACTTTTCTATGTCCTTGACGCGGAGCATGGTGTGGTTCTACGAACAATCATCAGTCGGGTCGTACGGGTTGAGCCAGCGAGCGAGCTACTTGCCATGTGGTACGTTGTAAGATCAGTCTCCTTGACATTCTCCGTCTCCTCAATTGACTTCTGACCAATGACCTCAACCCAGTATCCATCAGGGTCCAGCACAAAGGCGATGTGCCTCATTCTACCGTCCGTCAGCTTCTTCTGGAACTTGTACCCAGCATCTTCGATGCGCTGGCAGGCCGCCTGGATATTGTCCACGCTGATGCAGGTGTGTCCAAAGCCCCTATGGGGTTCGGTATTGCCAGTGTTGACCTTGTAGTTGTCGTCGTTTTCAGTTCCGTAGTTGTGCGTCAACTCGATTAGACCCTGCCTGTCGCTGAAGTCCTTCCCGTGTGACAGAGCTTTGGGGCTATCGTAGCCTAGGAAGTAGAGGTCGAATTTGGCTTCGGGCTGCTCTAGCTTTCGGATCAATGTCATACCCAGGTGCTCGTAGAACTTGACTGATGAGACGATGATTAGCGCATGACAGTCCCGGCGTATATGGACTTTATTTCTAGCAGAACGCCTGTGGAGCTATGGACTCACCCGATGCCTTGGGGTCCTTAACTCGAATCCTGGCAATGCGTTAGCCACACGGCAACGACAAGTCAGAAAAGCGGTGCCTAGCCGACGGCTTCTTACATGGAGTGGTGAAACTTATACTCCCTGGGATTGGTCCCGGTAGTGTTCGCCATTGTAACTGCTGTCGATTGCTGTGCTAGACACCGCAGTGGGCACGAATTAGCTTCCAGGGTAGCCATCAAGGTGTGAGGAGAGTGGGACGGAGGCGCATACATCTAGCTGGAGTGGTGCTGAATGAGGCTCTCGAGGTGGTCAAAGTGTTGCTAAGCGTTCGGAGTCGTTGCACTGCTCTGAAGGTGCTGTTTGCGGGCATGTGTTTTCAACGCAATCTCCAATGAGTTTGGATGAGGAGAAGAGCAGAAACGTGAGCTATTTGTCAGAGGCAAACCCATCTATGACGATGCCCCGCCGTGCTGGTTTGACCCCGCCCAACATTACACTTTAGACAGTCGTAGGCCTATGAGCTCTCGACTACAGTGGTGTTGGAGCATGCATATATTGCTACCCAGTTTTCAATTTCATGTATCCAGAGTTTGCTTGCTATTTATTGTTATACCCGGGATTGGATTAACTGGATACTCTCTAGGCTCGACTTCGTTAAAATGCAGAAGACATGCCGCATCGACTTACTTCCATGTACGAGCAACAAGCTTCCCCAAGGAGCCTGCGAACCAATCGACATTGGCCCATCACAGTCCGGCGGAGAGAAAGCTGCCTCTCAGAACGGCGGCAATGATACTGGTTGCGTGTCCCACAAGCTGACCGAAGCTACATGCCTCATTTGACGAACATTTGGGCAACGACAATGCTAGAGCCTACAGGGTAAGTCGGCGGCGGCTAATTTGCACCGGTTGAAGCAGCCCAAGCCTCCGAGCCTCCAGGCTCCCGATCCCCCCCACTGCCAATTTCCTACAGTGGCCGTTCCTTCCTTGTAATTAAAATGTCAGTGCCTGCCCCACTAGTGCCCGTCTAGCGACGCGCTCACCATTTCAAAAGGCGCCAGTCTTTATGTATGGATGATCAACGCGCCGCCACGGGCTGTCTAGAGGCCGTCTGTCTGGTGACACACAGTCTGCACGCATTGCTATTTTTGGGACTCACATTTCCCCCCCTCACCCTAAGCTCGCCACTTCGTCGAACCTTGACGAGACGACAAAGTCTGTCTGAAACATTGCGAGCACCTAAATGTGGATATCATGTTTTTAAGCTGCGCCTTTTGCAAACTCGTTCCTGGTCCTTTCCACAGCAGCTTCAGCCTTGTTACGAGGTGACAACCTTTCGAACCATCGGTTGGATGGCGCGGGAGGTCTGATGCAATCGTCGAAAACCTTCAGCTCTTCCATCGACACGGCACAAGACGACATCTAGTACTGGCATAATAACACCTTCGTGCCTCACCGTCTTGTTGCATATGACAGAACAAGGCGCCATCTATCTGTATCAATCATTGCTATCGTTTCGATCGGCGCCGACGATGGATCGTTCCCAGCGCATGAACAGTCTCCCCCCGGACGAGGCCGCCATTGTCGACGCCCCAGCAGCTGGAAATATTACGCCTCAAGCTGAAGGCAAGTCGCCTAGGACCAAGCCAAGATCCCTCTCAGATGGCGGCGGCACCCCCTCCAAACTATCGCCTTCTCCGCGTATCATCAAGGATTCGCGGCGCACGTCCAAGGACGATAGCAACCTGCGGGATCTGCCAGCTCCCGTCACCCCACGACGCCGCGATCTTAGTGATTTTAAGAGCCTCTCATTGCAAATGCCACCTCGGCAGTTCACGCCTCCACCCGGCGCTTCGAGCTCGTACATAAAGCCGGCGCCTTTATCGCCTAAACTTGACCATTCCCACATCTACGCCTCACCCACCAACATCCTCCCGCGTCGGTCCCGAGGGCTTGATTTCTCACGGGCTGCCACTAGCCTCCATCACTCGATCCTGGCCGAGCAGTCGTCGCCAGAGTCATCACCAACAATTGGCGACCGGGCGATGAATATACCGAGACGCAGAGGTGGTGACTTTGGAGGACCTGAGCAGACGTCAAACTCGCTGTGGTCGGTGATGGGAAATCACGATAAGATGATGAATATGAGCAGCTCATTGGGCAGTACCCAGGCATTGGGCTCCGATTCCTCAAGCTCATCTGGCGAGGACGAACCTATGGATGAGGATATGGAGGAGGCCTACGTGACCACTCCTCAGATCTCCAAAACCAGTCACCATGGAACCATGGGTGGGCCGTTTGGCTCTCCAGCTATGAGCAGCCTGATTAGTTTTCAGCAACGACAGCGACCGCGGAAACCCCCCAAGAAGAAAGTCCGGGGACCTCTTGGTTTAGGATTCAACATCGCTTCAGCCTCACTATCTAAATCACCACCGAGAAACTCGGCGGCCGCAAGAAGAGAGAGCATTAGCTGGCAAGCGAATCAATTACACATATCGGGGGCGGATACCGAGGAGAGCAGTCGCTCTCTCAGCGATGTGGATGCTGCGAGCGGCGAGGGGCAGAGGAATGTGATACGAAGGACGGTGACACGCCGCGGAAATCTCTTGGTGAGTCCAAGCCACACTCTTGTTTTACACACACAATGTTGGATATGGTAAGAGAGTTCGGAGCTAACGTCGACGTAGCCCAAAACAAAGACATTTGCTCGAATACGAGCCGCCTTGGCAGAGGAGGGCGCCCCCGCTGAGACCGAATGCCGTAGAGAAGCAGAAGTCGTCAAGCAAGTGCGAGAGAGCGACATGGAGCTTGAGCCTCGCCACTCTACGGCTGGAGCAGACATCTCAGCCCCAAATACGGCACTGTCTTCACCCAACCTGAATCACGAGTCTTTAGATGACATCCCGGGCGATGACATGATGGGCGACCTAGCCGCAGGCCTGTCTAGCAGCTTCAAGCATCATGTGATTAGGAACTCCAAGGGCAAAACATTCTGGGACACGTTCTCTGAATCTAGCAGTATGGGCGGGGCTCGTACAACTCCGCCTCCTCCGACCTTTGCCCCACGAGGGTCGTCCTCTGGCATAAGTGAAGATGCCGCCATGGACTCCCCTTCATTGGCTAGCCATGCTGGCTGGTCGACCGCGGCATCTCAGGCTCGGACAGATTCGCTTCGCTCTGACGTAGCGCAATATTCTCAGAGCATTGGTGCTCAGGCACCAAGCGCCGCCGAGATTACCCGCCGCATCAACAACAAGCGCCGCCGTGAAGATGACTTTGATCCAAATATATTCAAGCGGCGAGCAGTTAGCCCCGGAATGAGCGCCCACAACTCTCCCATTCCGCAGAGCCCGCTCCAACGCGATGCCGCACCATGGGGTTCGCGTCCAGGGAGTACGGGCGCGGAGAAGGGGGGTAGCAGTGCGCCTAGTGAGTCGGGAAGCATGGGCGGCACGCCTGCACATGCAAGTGCAAATGCGAACTCTAACAATGCAAATGGGAACGGTGGACCCAACGGAAGGGTTAATAGCAAAGTTAGAGTTGGCTTTCAAGGAATGGTGGATACCAATGACGGTATCATGCGAATGAGCATCGAGTAAGTGTGCGGGAGTGCATCGTGGCGTCGGTTGATCTATTTCATGTGGGCTCTGGGTACTCGTTGAGGTGTGCAATGGAGCAAGCACCCTACTTTTGCTCTTTGTTGCTTTCTCATTGGGAGGCGTCTAGGTCTGGGTTCACCAGCGTTCATCATCGATATTGAGAGCGTTAGCTCATGTAAAAAACATTTCAATAGTATCGCAGAGGGAGTGCGATGTATATGTAACAATTATTTATTTTACCACCTTGCCAGGCTCAATTGCCATCACAACGCTATATTCATTTGAAATCTATCAACGTCACCACGGAAGAACCATTTGGTAGCAGTGACTTTCTATGAAAGTCTCCAGTCCAAAGACTGATCTAGGCAGGAACAAAAAAGTTGGAAGAGCAAGAAGAATCCTCCCCACAACGCCCGTGAAATGCCACGCTTCGCAATAATACAACGACCAAACCAAACCCACAGAATGAGACATGCAAGAATTGCATGACCTATTCAACCCCCATGCCTTCCTCAGGAACCTGTAGCGTACCGAGCTTGTCATCAAGCCAGTGGGCCAGCGCCGCAGCATGTCTCCTCATTGCAGCCACGGAAGCGGTGTTTACCGTGGCCGAGCTGTCACCACTGGCCGTGGTCTGCCCTCCCGCGCTGATGAGGCTCTCTGCCTCGCTCGGGCTGGCGGCAACGTCGCCGTTTTCGTGGACACGGAGGAGGCTGGCCTGGTCGTGCGGGGAGGTAGAGAGCGAGCTGGCGGACGAGGAGGTGGGGCCGACGCAGACGAAGAGGAGACCGCATTTCAGGCGGCGGATGATGACGGTGCCGCCAGTGAGTTGGACGGTTATGGTGACGGGTTTGATGAAGCGTCCTGGTCGGCGGGAGGGGTGGGCGTGTTTGGATGCGATGTGTGGTTCGTCGCGGTGTGCGTCGCCATCCTCTCCAGTTGCCTCGTCGTCGTCATCGGAGGCGGGCGAGCTTGCAATCGGGTCTGGGGATGCGGAACCGGGCAGCGCGGAGGGCACGTTGACGGAGGAGGAGGTGTGGATTGCGAGGAGGGAGGCGGCGACGGTGGCGTGGGTGCGGAGGACGGCCACGGGCTGAGGGCTTGCGTGGGCGAGGAGCTTGCCGTGGGGGGTGGTGAGGAGGAGGTTTGGCAGCTGGGGAGTGAGGTTTGCGTGGAGGAAGGCGTTGAGACGCTTTGTGAGGAGGAGGGGCGGTGTGCCGGGGAGGGCCATCGTGTGACGATTTGACGTTCGAGGCGGTTTCGAGGGTTTGGGGGAGGCCTAGACGGAGGGAGCTTGGAGAGTTTGCAGGGCGAGTTCGGAGAATTGACGTTATCGTCGGAGGGGATCGCGGGTGTGAGCGTAAGTCTGTGGCGGTTGCGCGCCTTTGTTGGGCACCGTGCGGGAGGATATCTGGGATTTCTGCGTGCGCGGGTGAGATGTCGTTGGGAGGTAGAGGTTGATCTTGGTGATTGACCGGATGGATCCGTTTGTTGTAGTGGGAATGGAGTAGTGTGGGCGGGGCCTGTGGTGCCGCTGTGGGGCGGACCTTGTCGTTGGAGGGCTGTTAGGCTTATGCGAGTCGATACAGTTTATTATGGTTGATACTCTGTAAAGGTGCAGCTCATTGCATGACCAAAGATGCGTTGTATCTGTAATTAAATGCTATCAATTGGATAAAACTGGATACAAGTTCTACGGAAACTCGGTTACAGACAGCCAGCCTCCGTCTCAACCCCGTTCTGCACTGCGACCGCCCTCCGCCATCGAATCATCATTCAAGGCCACATGCGCGTAGGCCATGAGGTGCTCGTCGATATTGACCACTGGCGACAGGCACTGCCCGTGTTGTCGTTGGGTCGAACTCTTCTCGATAGCCATCGTGGAGGAATACCACGGTTCGAATGAGTGACGTGGGAACATACAAGCAGAAGGATTCAGGGAGGTAGAAGTCAGTTGTTGTCTTGGGGTTGTTCAGGACAAACCACTGAGATTGGCGGCATCACAGAATTCCAATACGAGGTATTAGAGGGTGACCTGTTCGTCTGCGCCGCCTGAAAAGGTGCGCTTCTGCATGTGGCCGACGTCTAAAGTTACACGACCATGCCTCTAATTATGCTGGCTTGGAGATAGCCACTGCACAGAGATGAATTTCTTGCAGGACCTCGGTTCATCGTGATCGTTTTGGAGACGGACTGTTTCTCGTTTTTTTGTCTGACCGACATCTGCACTGGTAACGAACTACGCCACGATGCAGTACTTGCACACGGGACCTGGTCATAATTCCGTTCAAGTTAATTCATCGCACGGATGTATTAATAATTGTATGAATATTTGTTTGAGCCCCCGCCCGCTGTGACTTTGAGACGTCTGTGGTATGTGCTAAATTTAGGAGTCTTCGGCTGCAGCCGACATATGAACCATTCAAGGCGGCACACCGGAGTGAGAATTAATGCTGGATATCCACGAGGAAAATAAAACTGGCAGGGTGAATTGGTGACAGAGGCTCGGCCAGCTCAAACGATGCCGTGCTTCAAAGCCGCGTTTCACAATGTTTAGAAGTCTAGGTCGCGTCGGCGATCAAACAACGCACTCCCCAGGCGCTTGATCGTGTAGTTCGCCGGTTGATTGCGCTTGATGGTTTTGGCAGCTTGACAGAAGTAAATTTGTGCCAATTTGAGCAACACGGCGCGGCATTGATATTTTCGTCCCTTGATGGGGATGGGAACATTGAGCATTGCCAACAGTGCAGGCACTCGACAGTGATGGTGTACGTACGTCTTGCTGCCTTTATGCACGTATATATAACACACTCTGTTTCATGGCGTGCCTGACAGCCATGATGTCAGATGTCTTATTGACTTTACCCTCACTACCGAATGCGCTTTAAACAACCCATCTAGAGACATCTTTGAAGTCGCGTCCAGTTCCGGGATGTCATGCGATTTCTCCTCAGCGTCAAGAAGAACTGGATTCCAGCCTGCTTTTGCAGACCCGACGACATCTTTGGCGTAGTCGTCACCGACGTACAGTTTCCGCCAGGTCTGGCCGTCAGTCTCAGCCCTAGAGGAGCTTTGGCTGTTTCGGATCCCGGTAATTTGCGCCAGCATGAGATCGGCAGCATCAAAAATACGCCTGTCCGGCTTTTCGACGCCTACGTCGTAAGACATGCAGTGGAAATCGATGTCGTAGTCGTGTCCAGTGACTGCACTGGGGTCTATTTTAGTACCATATCTTAACGGACTGACATTAATACCAGCGGAAGACAGAATGCCAGGGACGCGATCATCAGAGTTGGTTATAATTCCGACTACAATGTCCTCAAAGCATCTTTTGGCGTTGGGCTGCCGCAACTCCCTCACAGCAGATAGGAGGTTTGGCTCGAAATCGTATCCTTCGTCAGATGCGAATCGGTGAAGGAGCCTTGAGCTCAAGTCTTTGGGGAGACTTTGGTCCCCTTTCAGTAATGGCGTGAATGTCTTGTAAATAACCTGCGATGGGGTTAGAAACTGGCGGGTCAGAGGCCGCACTCCCCCCAAGCCACAGAACCGTGATTCTTGCTTGAGTAGAGGGCGTTGGCCCTCGGCATCGAGTTGGTAAGACGCACGTTTGTCCACCATTTGGTCGCCCCCAGCCCAGTAGCTTTCCCATAGTTGGGATTCTGCTTTGATTCTTCCTTAAAGGCGGTCAGCAGCGATGCTTGAAGCTCACGGTCGCTGAAGGAGGTAATGCCGCATTGTCGGGCGACCTCGGCATACTGCAGGGCGACAGTGCGCTTCGGTCTGAACAGCGTTCCAAAGGCGTCGAAGCAGAGGAGGAGATTCGGCCTCGCCATTGTGATTGGTGGAGTGTCGACGAGTCTGGAGCGGTCCTGAAGTTCGCAGTGGACTGCTGCATTATCGCCATTCTTTTGAAGTACGCTTTGCTGAACTGAGTCTGGCTAGCGCACTGCCAATGGGTGGCTTGGGAACTGATGGACCAACCCCACCCCACATTTTGCTATTGCCGTGTCTCATTGCGACACATATTGAATGGCAAACAGTACAATGGATGAATGGTTACCTGATGGACGAACAACCAGCTTCATCAATAACCCGTTGTGAGAGACTCTGGACTCACGCACTTTGATAATCACGGCAAACAGGAAACAGATGTGGGCGAACAGAGAGCACCGGCTCTGATAGTATCCGTCCTAATTAGGAAGGATAGTACGGAGTAAAACCATAATATACTTGCGGCACATCACCGCCGATGACCAGAGGATAGAGCCGAGATTATGACGAATATTAGCGCGATGCCACACAATTGGATTGATGCTAGGGTATGGCCGATTTAGTAGTGGTACATAGGGAGGTCGATATTGCGTCTATTGGGCCCTTTGCGCAGGCGGCTGGATAAACAAGCTGGCGCTCCGTACTCTGTAACACGCCCTGTAAACTCTCACGACACGCCAAACGCTGCGAAATTCCTCTGAAACTGCATGTCCAATTGCCCGGCGGGCCGCAGCTGTGCAGATCAATTGGCCGTTGTTGGATTGATAGGCTGAAGATGTACAGACAGAGCAAGTCATGGGCCCTGAAAGATGCAACAGTGTCAATCTGTAACCGCCACTGACTGCCGGCCAACTTGCAAGCCAATGAGGGGCTGGAACCCCTGACCAGATACGCTACCGCTCCAGCACCCCTGTGTAACGGTTGGCCTACAGGTGCTTGAGTGGAAGAAGTGCAGGTGGGTCTTGAGGGACGGGAGGGATCAACGCCCACATCAGCTGTTCATTGGGCGCAACGTTGGTTCCTGCAGCGCCCCTGCCCACTGACTCTCCACCAACTCTCCGATCCCTCTCCACACCTTGGCCTTCTTCTCAGGCAACGTAAAATAATCCAGCAGCACTCTTGTATTCCGGATCGTGCTACCGACGGTGGTAAACTTTACCCCTTTGCTATCTTGGTGCTAGATTGTTTCCTGGTTTAGCGCCCCTCTATCCACTACCCGAGTCTGGGGATGTCCTTATCAGAGCGCCCAGACCAACTAACTGGCTCACTAGCCAGAAGCAGCCAGTTTCATTCTACATTCCGTCTCCTGCTACCCGCCTCCCGCCAACCTTCACTTTCTCATCACCTTTGCGCGCCAGCGAGTTAATTGTTCCAGACGCATTCATTCGCGTTCGCAGCCAACTGCCGGCCTCATTCTCTCATTCCAGTCCATCCTTGAAACTGTTCTTACCTTTGGTCGGTTGCGGCTTATTCTTAACCTCTGTGCGAATCCATTCTCTCTGGTCCATTTGCTCCCTTTTGGTCTCCCTCGACCATTTTCCATTTCCCATCCCTTGAGAACGCCTGCATGCTTCTCGGCAACAAGCGAAATCAAAGCACGCCTTTGTCAACTCCTCGAAAAATCGAACCGAATCTTCATCAAGGAACTATACTGCGCTTCGACGGCTTGTAATCCTGTGGACTGACACCCAAAATACGCTTGACACAACCCACGACGACTGGTGACATGCACGCTGTGCTCTCTCAACACCCCTAGACTTCGGGGTCCGGGTCACCCACAGTCCGACAATTTGACATCGACGACTTTCTTCTCTCACACAGGCAAGCAACTCTCGCTCATTACAGCACTTCGTACCATCTTCGAGCAACCCTCCACCGTGGAGATAGAAGCACAGACATCTTCGCTGGCGAGGAATGACTGCTGCTTTCGGCTGGTCCGAATCCGACAAATCCAACACTCAATCGCTACAACAAACATTCGATCCTTCTTTCTATTTTTCCCCTATACCCTCTCGATCTCTGACTCGGCAGGCCGCTATTGACGAATCGAAACGATACCATGGGCTGCCTCAGTAATCGCAAGAAGCAGACCAAAGAGCTTGCGGACCAGAAGTGGGACCACATCAACCTTCAGGACTTCAAAGCAAAGGGCTGCGGCGCTGGATTCGCCTATGGCTATCTGTGGTTCTCTTTATTGCTGTCCGTTGTCGTTTACGCCGTCGACAGTTTTACAGCAGTGAACTTACTGGTCTTCAACCGATGGTCGTCGAAAATCGAGCCGGCTATTTCTGTCGATGTGTCAAAATGGATTTTCTCAGCCTGCATTATTCTATCTTTTATCAACCTCGCCTACGAAGGTGTACGAGCTACACGGGTTATTAGACGAGGAAACGTGGCTGAGAGCTACATGGATACCTTGGCTGCGCGGTGGCAGTCGATCCGCCTTGGACAAGGCCAAGGTTGGCGGCGATTTCTGGTTTTCGCCGAGCTCACCAAGAGTAAAAAGGGTGCCGAATACGTCGCCCTGTTTACATATTTTAGCTTTCAATGTGAGTACCTCACCGCTGTGCTTTCCCTACCGACTATTATATATCGCGTTGCTAACAGCTGTAGCGTGGATCCGCGTTCTGCTTTGCTCTGCTCCTCGTCAAGTAGTCAATGCATTTACTCTCAAGTCAGTATATGAAGTCCAGCTTTCCGCCAATGCCGATAATGTTGGAAGCGCTTTCGTGGGCTTTTTCGACAAACTCAAGAGCCTAGCAGAAGAGGACTACCGACAAGCCGCTATTTTGTCAGGCATGGCCTTTACCTTTGTAGTCTGGGTCTTCTCAGCACTGTTTCTTCTACTTGCCGTCTGCTTCTACGTCTTCTTCCTGTTTCACTGGATCCCGCGAGCTGATGGTGGTCTGACTGGCTACTGCGAGCGCAAAGTGAACAAGAAACTGCTGAAAATCGTCACAACCAAGGTGACCAAGGCTCTCGCAAAAGGTCAGGCAGACAGAATGAAGGCCGAGGCCAAGGCAGCCTGGAAGAACGGCGAGAAGCCGCAACTGGAACGAGCTGCTACACTGCCCACTCTGCCCAATGTCGAACCAATCAAGGAAGACAGTTTGCCTGCAATGCCGGCGCTGAGCCGTGCCGACACAGCGACGACTCTACCACAGTATTCGTCTCGCCCTGCCTCACCAGGGAGCATCGAAATGAGAAACATGGATCAAATACGCCCAGCACACATGCGAGCAGCAACAGGCGCCTCATCCAGTAGTTATTCCGCTCGAGCACCGCTTCTCAACAGTGCTGCCGACATGGGCTATGCCCCAGACTCCCGCACAGCAACACTACCAGATATTGATCTCAGCGCTGTGCCGCCGCCTCATCCTGCAACCTCAAATATACAGAGAAATTACGGCCCCCGCCCACCCATAGCGTCACATGTGAACATGAGATCTCAGACTATGGATACCAATTTTGGCAGCGATGGTCCAGCACAAACCATTGGGTATGAAGCACTGGATGACCGTGCGCCCACACTCCCAGACGTCAGTATGAGTGTGGTGCCTCCTCTACGATCAGGTACTGCAAACTCGCAAAGGCCATTTGGAGACAGACCGGGTGTGGGTACATTAACGAATCACCCATCAAACAACTCTCTATCAAACTCGATGAGGGATACCCCAGGACCTATGGATCGGCCAGGTGTTGGTGGACATACGTATATGAACTCTAATTCGACTCTCGGAAGAGCAATGACGGAGAGCCCTGCACCTATGGACAATGTTGGCATGGGTCAAGGACCACCTCGTAACGGGACGCCTGTAGGCGGAAGGATGGGTAGCCAAGAATCCTATTTCGCCAATGGTAATAATGCGAGTTCAGCAGCACCTGCACCGAAACAGTATATGCCATACAACCCAAATGGCCAGTACGGTCAGGCACCACCCGTGGCCACACATACGAGAGGCACCCCGGCGCCTCGACAGCAAACGCCGATAAACGGGTATCAACCACCTCCGTTTAGAAGCGCGACAGGTACTGGGGCTCCACGTGGGCCTCAATACCCACCCCAGCGGACCATGACAGCTCCTGTACCTCCAACAGGGCCAGGAGGTTATACAGGGCGGCCACTGACGCCGCAGCAGTCAACCGCTCGACAAGGCGCAAGAGGACCGCCTGCGCAGAACTACTACGGCTCAGATGTGCCTAGGCAAGGAGATGGATATTATCAATATGATGTCGAGTCTCAGAATCATAGCAGGTACTAGAGGGGTGGTGAAATGTGCACTCAACTGAGTCCTTCGAACCATGACATTATACTGCTTTCTTTTAACGATTTCTATGACAGAGGAAGCGTGAGGGAGACTGACGAGGCGTGGGTTGGGGTTATTTGACGCGGTTAGACCGCATTACATGTTGTATATATTGATATTCATACTGCCGAGCAACTGGTGAGGCGTAGCAGTCCTGGGCATCCGCTAGAGAGGCCGCTGACTCGGGCCACTATAGAAATCCATGGGCCTTTTTCTTCTTCTTCCACCTACGATATCTTGAGAGTCGGGACTAGAAGTGTCAAGTGTAATGACGTTGACACGGTAGCAGTGCTCGGAATGATTCCAAGGTGCCAATGTAGGACTAACCTGAATGGGATAGCTTATGCTTGGTGGTTGCTGCGCAGGGCGTAAGAAAGACATTACGCTGATGTGCAATTGGGGTGGGATGGCGAGACAAGGTTTCCAAGTGCGGGCAGAATGTCTTGATTTGTCAACATGAGCAACCAAAACTAGCGGTCTCGACAGTGTGGTTAACGGAACCGGCGGAGCGGAAGGGCGGCTTTGTTGCTGTGGTGTAGTTGGTGCTGGCGATAATTCGGTGAAAACGGGGCATTTACAATCAGGAATTGGTCTAGTATTAATCATTCTTTAATTGCGAACACACTTGCCGCTCTTCCATTCCGGAGACAGGTACAAGTTTGCCATGGTGACAGCAACTTTTGAAGCTATTGATTACAATTCTGACCCGTGTCGACGGGGATACACACACACACACACACACACACACACACACACATGTATATATATTGTTGCACCTCCTCCACTCCATGTACTTTGACTTGACTAGCCTTGCTATCATCCAGTTCCTCACTACGCAGTCTCTCTTCAGTAACAACGCTACCAAGATGCCTTCTCGACTATCTGCGTTTCACGAAGGGGAGGCGGCGATGCGCCAGGTGCTCAAGGTGCCGCCGGGTATGAACCCTACTTCCGTCGGCCTCCCCGTGCAGTACGGCATGCGGGTGATGCAGTCGCCGCTGGTGGCACTGGGTACGCTAGATGCGCAGGGCCGGCCGTGGACGACGGTATGGGGTGGGGAGAGAGGGTTTGCGCAGCCGATTGCGGATGGGGTGCTCGGCCTCAACAGTGCTGTCGACGCGGAACACGATCCGGTGTTCAAGGCGCTCTGGGCGGGCGCTGATGACAAGGGGATCGTGCAGGCTGGGCCGGGTGGGAAGATGATGTCGGCGCTGTCGATCGATTTGATGACGAGGGACAGGGTGAAGCTCGCGGGGAGCATGATCGCCGGAGCACACACCGAGACGGGAGACGTGCAGATGGCGATGCTGGTGGCGGAAAGCTTGGGAAACTGCCCCAAGTACCTCAACAAGAAGGACATCCGGCGGCGGGACGACGGGAAGACGCCGGAGTTGGTGTCGGAGAGCCTGCCGCTGGGGCGGGAGGCGCTGGAGCTAGTTGACGCGGCGGACATGATATTCCTGTCGAGTACGAATGGGGAGACGATGGATACGAACCATAGAGGGGGTTCGCCTGGGTTTGTGAGGGTGGTGAGGAATGGGGAGGGGGGTGTTGAGATTGTGTACCCTGAGTGTGAGTTGTCTCCCTTTCCTCTTCTTGGGTCGCCACTGTTTCGGTGTTTGAGGATACGTTACTGACATGCTTGTGATGATAGTTTCGGGGAATAGACTGTATCAAACGCTTGGCAATCTCAAGGTGAACCCCCTGGTGGGCGTTGTCGTCCCAGACTTCAACACCTCCAACGTCCTGTATCTAACGGGCACCGCATCAATCCTCATAGGAGAGGAAGCCTCTTCCCTCATCGCACGCACGCAGCTTGCCGTCAAAATCTCCGTCTCGGCCACGAGGTTTGTGAAGTCGGGTCTGCCCTTTTACGGGGTGCTAGGCGACTACTCCCCTTATAACCCGCCGGTCCGACGCCTTTTCTCTGAGCAAAACGCACCGCTCACAGCATCTTCTGGGAGATCCGATATCACGGCTAACCTCGTCAAGAGGGAGAGTATCTCGCCGTCTATTAGCGCCTTTACGTTTGAGCTCTCGTCTAGGGACCCCTTGCCTGCGTGGCGGGCTGGACAGCATATCACGTTTGATTTTGAGCCGGAGCTGGGGGTTGGGTATTCGCACATGAGGGAGGATGATCCCCAGGGACTGAACGACGATCTCGTGAGGACGTTTACGGTTTCGAGTCCGCCGGGTTGGGGGCCCAAGTCGTCAAAGCAGCTGCAGATCACGGCGAGGAGGAATGGGCCGGCGACGAACTTTCTGTGGAGACATAACATGCGGGTTCCGCTTGAGTTGCCGGTGCTGGGATTTGGGGGCGAGGAGGCGTTCTGGCTGCCGACGAAGGCTGGAGAAGGATTGAAGCCTGTGTTTATTGCGGGAGGCGTGGGTATCACGCCGTTGCTGGCGCAGGCGAGGGGCGTGCTGGATGGGGGCGTGCCGTTGAGGCTGCTTTGGAGCTTACGAGGGGAGGACCTCGCGCTGGCGATTCGAGCGTTTGATTCTATACCCGGACTGGCTGCGGCGACGACTCTGTTTGTTACGGGTGGCGGAGGTGCAGACGAGGGGACGTTGGAGAAGGCGAAGGAGAGAGGTGCGGAGGCGCAGAGACGGAGGATAGCGAGGGGGGATGTGAGTGCGTTTTCGGGGAGCAAGTTTTATGTTTGCGCTGGGCAGGGGTTGTTGGGGTTGGTGAGGGGGTGGGTTGATGGGGAGGAGGTTGTGACGGAGGATTTTGGGTACTGAGTGGTTCGGCTGTATGGAAGCCAGGTGGTGATGTTCTATGGGCTGTATTGGAGATGGATTGGTGATGGTTTAGCGACTGCGTCCCGATTTGGGGACATGAACTTAGTAGCGGTTATTGGGCCCGATGGGGCATTGGCTATGGCTGGCTGGATTTGGTCAATTTATGTTGGCAAGTCGTATTGCTTTGTTCCTTAATCTATGCCTGTAGTTGCCACTGATATTCGGATAATGGCTTTATGTGATATCAGAGGTGTACTATTATAAGCCGCTGTAATTGAACGAGCTCATATGCATGCAAACAAGTACCAGGAATTTCAACTGTGCTGCTTCGTAGATAGGCAGTGACTGAATCTCCAGAGCCAGGCGGGCTCATCCTTTTTTGGTGGCTTGGTTCTTCTTTGCCCACGAGCGTCACTTGCTTACCTGTCAGTTTGAGTGTGGCAATCGAGCTCTTCGGGAAGTCTGGATATTGCTATCTCTGCATTCTATACTCGATGTCTTGCAAAGGATCCCTGTGGCGTCCACACCCGTAGAAGTCTATTCCGCGCTCTGCACCATCATGCCGCTTGCAAGTCTGACGGTGGCTGTGGGCATCATGAATAGCGGCGGAATGACCGCTAGCATGCATCAGTGCTCTCCACCGAACCCTCCGCTGGCAAAATCTTCTTGTGGCGCTCGCGCCTGCTATTAGCGTACCGCCGAGAACCCCAATTGATAAACGTGCCGCCAGGGAGGGGATCTACAGGGTCAGTATCTCTTGCCGTCTGTCACTGACCCACTGTCCCTGCCACTGACCCCAGGAGCGAGGACCCGAAATCGACCTCGACCTCCCTCTTAGGGCCATGCATGAACTCGACGCCTCTCCACACAAGTAAGCATAAGACTTCAACATGCCCTTCTCCAACTCTCCAACTGGTCCAGCTCGACGCACCCCTGCTACGGCACAGGACGTGAACCCCAAATCTAGCTGAATGCCCGCGGCACGCCAAGCGGACCAGGCCGATAGCAGCGCCGGCCCACGGCCAAGTCGCCTGTGCGCAGGTGAGGCGTTGTGGGACGAGGCGCGATGCGGAAGGTGAGCAAGCGGTGCTGAAGAGGAGCGAGGCACTAATACTACGCTCGTGGTGTTATGGTCGACGTGGGGGATGGGCGGCGGCGGCGCTGTGCGGACCAGACGGGATAAATACTCAGGTGGTGTGCCTCGCTGGATTTGTCGAGTCTTTTTTGTCCTCGTCTCTATCGTTTGCCCTGTTTGTTCCCTGCGCCGTCGACATGAAGTTCACTGCGGGCCTCGCGGGCCTCGTCGCCACCGCCAGCTCAGCCACCGCTGTTACCATTGCCGAGATCAATGGCAATCGCTACCTGTCGCCGCTGCAGAACAAGGACGTGACGAATGTGACGGGCCTGGTGACGGCGATTTCCAGCAGTGGTGTCTACCTGCGGTCGCTGGAGCCCGACAACGACCCTGCTACTTCGGAGGGCCTGTTTGTGTTTAGCTCGACCGTGGGGAAGAATCTGACGGTGGGGGATGTTGTGAATCTCAATGGGCATATTGAGGAGTATAGGTGAGTGCTTGGCGCGCTCTAGGGACAATACCCATGAGATATTCATTACTTGAGCCTCCTATAGTCGGACGCTGTACCAGTGCTAACGCAACCAGGTCGAACAAGGACTACATCTACATGACGGAGCTCTCCAAGCCCCAGAACATTGTCGTCCAATCCTCAGGCCACCAAGTCAAGCCCCTCGTCATCGGCGTCGACACTCTCTCTCCCCCCACAGAGAAGTACTCGAGCCTCGACAACGGCGACATCTTCGGTGTCCCCAACGCCGCGAGCCTCGTCTCTACGAAGAACCCCCAGCTGGACCCGACTACCTATGGCCTCGACTTCTGGGAGAGCCTCGTGGGTGAGCTCGTCACCATCAAGGATGCTTACCAGATTAGCCGGACCTAATAGTTTCGGCGATGTGTGGGTCCGTGGGAATTGGAAGGTTACGGGGGTGAATGCGCATGGCGGGCTTACGTTGCTTGACGGTGGTAAGTATACTTTCGCTGTCTTTGACATTTAGTCTTGTATTGTAAGCAGCTCAACACGCTTCGGGGTGAGAGTTGAGCAGTACTACGGACACGGGAATCCGGCCGCTGACCATGCCTTTCCTCTCACAGATGCCAATCCCGAGGCTATCACCATCGGCACTCCCCTTGATGGCTCCAAGAACCCTGGTGACACCAAAATGGGCGACTTTCTCGGCGACATCACCGGCGTCGTCTACAACGCCTTTGGCTTTTACCGTGTCCTCCCCCTGACCCGCCTCTCGCCCGTTACCAACGCCTCAGCTGACTTCCCTGCCGTCTCATTCGAGAGCAAGGGGTCGTGCCGCGGCATCACCGTCGCCGACTACAACGCTGAGAACCTCGCCCCGAACTCGGCTCACTTGCCCCTTGTCATTGACCAAATCGTGCATAAGCTGCGGACGCCGGACCTCATCTTCCTCCAGGAGGTCCAGGACAACTCGGGCAATACCAATGACGGCGTCACCTCTGCTAACATCACTCTTGCCACGCTCGCTGCCGGCATTGAGGCAGCCTCGGGCGTTGTGTACGACTTTGCAGAGGTCGAGCCGGTCAATAACCAGGACGGTGGAGAGCCAGGTGGCAACATCCGCCCCGCGTATCTCTATCGCCCGGATGTCATTGAACTGTACAAGCCCAACCAGGGAGGCAGCCTCGATGTCAACGAGGTGACCGACGGGCCGGGGCTCAAATACAACCCTGGCCGTATCGACCCCAAGAATTCCGCTTGGGATAACAGCCGCAAGCCTCTGGTCGCAATGTGGAAACCAGTAAAGGGCACTGGCAAGAAGTTCTTCACGGTCAACGTCCACTTTGGTAGCAAGGGCGGCTCTACTTCTCTTCATGGCGATCCGCGCACACCGGTTAACAAGGGTGTTGAGAAGAGGACCCAACAGGCCGAGATTACTGCTGTAAGTCGAGAATTCCGCGCTTCACACACCAAAACTTTGACTGATGCTGACATGCTTAAAGAACTTCATCGCCGAGATCCTCGCCAAGGACCCCAACGCGCGCATCATCACCGCCGGCGACTTCAACGAGTTCGCCCAGGTCCAGCCCGTCAAGGTCTTCGCCTCCAAGTCCGGGCTTGTTGACCTCGAGTCAGCCGTGGGCATGGACCCTGTGGAGCGGTACACCTACCTCTTTGACATGAACAGCCAGGCGCTCGACCACATGTTCATTAGCCCGTCGATAAAGGGCGGTGCGCTGTACGAGCACTTGCATCTTAATACGTGGCAGAACTTTGATGATCAGGTCAGTGATCATGATCCCAGTGTTGCGAGGTTTAACCTTTGTGGGTGCGGGCCGAGGCTGTGAGGTGATGAGCATGGATATCATGTACGCGATGTTATGAGATGATGATTTAGAGTAATTTTGCATCAGCCTTTTCATTATCGTTTGTCTTCTCAAATGGTTGCGCTATAGTCGCCTCTGGATAAAAAGATACATAGCAGATGTGCATAGCCAAACATCTGGCTGAAACCAACTATCCAACTCGCTGAACCCCATTCATTTCGACTGTGCCACTTTCAAGATTAATCTTCTTCATCCGCCTCCTCTTCCTCTTCCTCACTCTCATCCTCCGCACCCGGATCCGGCATAACAATACTATTCAAAAACGTCACCTACATCGATTAGCTTTCACACCCCCCTTTAACAGCCTCCAAAAGCGAGACGCCAAACGTAGGGAAGGAACGTACGAATCCTAGTAGCGCACTGATAATCTCTCCGACCTTTTCCTGAGCGTCGTCGGCGCAGAGCATATCCGCGGGGATGCTCGTGCCGACGGTGTAGCTCTTTAGTTTGAGGAGCTCGATGTCGCGGTGGTCCGCCGCGTAATCCTATCGAACGTCAGTATCAACAGATCTCGCGGCATACCGATGTTCACGCCCCAGGATGGAAGGGCCAAACAACGAGTACGAGGACAAGAGAATCTCACCATAGGCCGCTTCTTAAGCGCACTCTCCTTGTTCTTCTCCGCAAAGGCCTTCACCATCTCCTTCTCCGCCGCACCGCCCTTCACCTTCGGGAAGAACACCCTCTTGAACTCCGGCCTGCTCAGCGCGCGGTACCACCGCTCCGGATGCCGGTCTATACTCCGGCGGAGCTTGCGCACGTACTGCGCCTCCGGGTGCCACAGCCCGCCGCCGATGAAGGATGAGCCGGGCTCGCAGTGGATGTAGTAGCATGCGTAGGGGCCCTTGCGACCGGTTCGGGACCAGGCGGCCGAGAAGTGCGGCTGGGGTTCGTCAGTAGTTACTCCCCGGATGAGTGAATGTGCTTGATGCCTGGGAGTTGTGACGAGCGGGAGATACACGTACCTTGTAAGGCGTAGGGTCTTTGCTGAAGCGGATATCCCTATGAATGCGGAAAATCACATCTTTGAACGGCAGCTCAGGCACAGTCTCGTCAACCTCGATCAGGTTCTGCGTCGTAACCTCGACGAATGACTGCCAGTCCTTGAGCGCCCGCCTATACTCGTCATCATGAGCTAGCAGAAAATTAGCCACGCCATGCTTCATAAGCGACAACTCAATCCTCGGTGATGTGTCCTACATTTCAACCACGACCGCTGGTTATTCGCTTTGAGGTCCTTGAGAAACAGCAGGGTATTCTTATGCACCTTCTCGTCCGTATACTCAACGCCGCCCGTATCCCTCATCTTCACATGAGGAATAATCTCAACTCTCGGCGGCGAATCGTCGTCATCTTCCTCATCATCGCCACCACCATCCTGCTCGTCTGCCTCATCCGCCGGCTCATCCTCATACTGGTCTTCCGAGGAATCTTCCTTCGCGGCGTCCTGATACTGATCATCTGAGGAGTCATCCTTCGCGATCACCTGCGCCTTTGACGAGCGGCCGCGCTTCTTCTTCGGAGGCAGCTCGTCTAGTTCACTGTCTGAGGCGGGATCCGTATAAGCTGTGGGCTTCCTGGGTGTGCTGGAGATGCGTCCCGAGCGTCGCCGAGAGCTGGTGGCGGCCTCCGCATCTGGAGCAGATCGTTTGCGGGCCGGCATTTTTGTGTTAACTATCAGTCAATTATGAGCCCAGAATGTCATTTCGCTTCAGAGAGCGTCTGTCAAATTACGAATGCATGTCCTGGAGCTTAAAGGCAGGAATTGGTTTGACACAGGAGAAGGGAAGACTTCAGGATCATGTCGTCATAAGCTACTAGCACTGTAATTAATCGCGATAGGTCGCGTTCGTATGCCCGGCGCTACTCGCGCTGTCACGTGGTGCGGGTAACCACGGCCGGTTCCCTCATCAAAGCCCCAAACTGAAACGATGAAGTCCAGACATAACTATGTAATGAACAATATATGCATGAAGGTCTTCGTAAAGCAGTAATTTAAATTGATGTATATGAGACCCAATGTATAGCTAAAGGCCAAATCACTTGCCTCCCTGTTTCGTTTCGCTCCGCTCCCGGACCATGAATCTGTCCCTGCAAGATTCCCGAGTATCATATCCCCAAATTCAAGATTTCAAGGCTCCCTTTTACAAGTCTACCCATCCCTCCCGACCCAAATCGTAATCGAGACGGTAGCAATCCCGGAAAGTCGCGAATTGCGCTGTCAAGTGGTATGGTCTATGTCTGACTTCGCTGTTAGACTCGACGCATCAAACCCTCCAGGTGTTGCAGGATAGATCTTCAGCTCTTCCTCCTACATTCTTTGTAGATCTTCAAATTGCAAAAATCTTCGCTTTCGCCCCAAATAACTTCTTCAAGCTCATAATATCAGTCGTTTTGGCCTGTACCCACCTTGCTTGTTGCTCAAGGCAACTAGGCTCGTTGCTTGGTCCCGTCATGATTGCGATAACAGAGCAAATCTTAACCATTCTCACCAACTTATCCCACTCGCCACTCGCCATGGAGTTTAGTTCTTCGGGTAGATAGCAAATATTGACGATTTCAAAGAGTCGCTGTCGCCAGTCGAGAAGAAGGATTTCAGGCGAAGTACAGAGTATCTGAAGTTTTGCTTCATAAGATGCCCAGTCGGTAGGCGAAATTTTGGCCACATCGTCCTTCAAGTAAAAGAGAGCAGTTGCCAGACCGTGGGGTGGGCTCCCTTCGACAGTGGGGTCCAACACGGCTCTGGGATGATCCTGTTCGTGGCTCAGGCGCCGAAGGGACTTGAGTAGCTTCGGTTTGTATGAGTCCCACGCGTCTGGTTCCACTACCGATGCCTCCGTAATTAACGATGGCAGATGAATCCAAGAACCGCATAAATCGTTGTCCTCTGATACAACTAGAGAATCTGCTTCAGCGGCGACAGCAGGGTACACATCCTGTTGAGAAGGCGTTTCTTCCATCAAGTCATGACTGGTAGTATCTTCGTTCGGTGCTGTGTCGAACACAGATTCCTTGTCCATCTCTGCTTCGACTAAACCTTCATCGTTCGAAACTTCTTCGGTCATTGATTCTTCGTTCGTCGCAGTTTCGACCAAGGCTTCCTCATTTACTACTTCTCCACTAGTCCCTGCTTCGATAATAGTTTCTTCGTTGGTGACTTCTTCATTTGCCACTTCATCATGCGCTTCTGCATTCAAGTTTTCCTCGCCCGTTGCTACCAAATTTCTCGCAAACTCATTTTCCGATATGCAATCCTCTCTATGAGGTGCAGCTGTCTCGGCACCCTGGTTTACATATGTCGCATCCTGTGTAGGTACCTCAATTGCTTCTTCCTCCCGGCGATTGCTACCTGCAGCGACATCCTCAGCAACGGTTGCCACATCCAGCGTATTCATTAGTGTTACTTCATGAGATGGTTCTGCCGATATATGGTTCGAGAGTGGACTTAGGGGAGGATTCACTGTCGACACCAGTGGGGCATAAGAAGAGTTTCCTTGTTCAATATCCGAGGACCACGGAGCTGGTGTTGCTAGAGTCTTCTTTTTTATAATGAGTATCCTTGTCTTTTTAGTACTGTCCATAGATGTATTCTGCGTAGCGATAATCTTGTCTTCTGCAGAGCTCTGTCCTTCTATGGAAGTATGATTCATGGCAGTGATCTCGTCCGCGATATGGTTTCTTTTACTGCTTGGCCGTTTGCTTCTCTTCATCGTATCTTCATAGTCGGACTCTGACTCATTGCCTGACCTTCTATGACGTCGCTTTTTAGGATTCTTAACAGCCACAGCAGGCTGCTTGCTTCCGCTGTTGGAACCAAGCGTCTCTCTCAAAATGTCGGTGAACACTTTCCCAGTCCGTGCCTGAAGCAACCTCTGCAGAAGGTCGTCGTCGATGACCAGATTTTTTGGAGGCAGTTGCATATTTGTTTGGGGTACAGTCCCGTCGGGAAGCACAACATGGCAGCGAGCCCGCGCTTTTGCGCGTGTCGTCTCGGTGCAAGATCTTAAAAACCCAACGATGTTCGACAGCGTCGTCGAAAACTCGCTCCTATCCCGGAAACCTTTATCCCTAGCTTCTTGAAAGATGCTATCAAGAGACTCGATGAAGTCATTCCCGCGGTTCGCCGACATCGTGGCTAAGTCAGGCGTTGAGAAGCCGGGGGTGAGGATTGGTGATGCGCACGCCTCTTTGTCAGTAAAGGCAAAAGAAAAACGTACATGGAGACAAAGGAGCATGGATGAGATGATGTGGTCTCTCCAAAAGAAGACGGAAATACAGAGGAAAAGTACTCAGCTCGTAGTATTTGGTGGAAGGAAAGAGGCAACCGGGCAGCAACCAACAGCGGTTGTTTGCACAGGAGAATAGATGGTAATGAGGAAGCTGCACCAGCTGTCTGCTGCGAGATGCCAATAGTGCTAACGCATGAGCTTATATGAGATGAGAACAATGACCTCCTCATGTCTCTTTTCAGCGCTCTCTGATTGAATTGTTAGAGCGGACAACTACCTATTGTCTTGACAACAGATTGTCCACTTCAACACCTCATTACCCACTCAGCACCAACACAATACTGCCTTCATGTCTGCCAACATTATCAGCAAATGTAGCAATACCTTACATCGCGTACCATGCCCAACGACCATTATCGGCCCCTTCTCGTAGGTCGAGCCCGCAACTGCATCCCTCAATTCAGGCATGTCTGCCTGAAATCTGGGGCCAGCCACGGCTTGAGATTAGTTGGGAAGAGGCACCAGTCTTGTATGACATCAACTAATTGCGTCGGCGTTCAGGTTCCACTTTATGCATTTATTTTACATATCCGTGTTACGGGTAGATTCTAATACCAAATCCTGCGCCGTGGCCAACAAAAAAACAGTAAGCCAGGGATTTCCTTTTCTCTTCGCAATCCCGTCTATGGTTTACAGTTCATCATGGAAATCGCCCTCCTCTCCTCCAGCTCCCTGGTACATCTTGGAGGTGATAGGATAAGCCACGTTGGACAGCTTCTCCTTCTGCTCCTCGAAGTCCTCAGCCGTAGCCTCAGCACCGTTCTCGTCAAGCCACTCGGTAGCCTCCTTAACAGCGTCGAGAATCTGGAATTTGGTTAGTCACTATACTTCAAACCACAGTGGTATATTTTGGAAAACTTACAGTCTCCTTCTCCTCGTCGTCAATCTTGCCACCGAGACCCTCCTCATCGTTGACCTGGTTCTTGAGGCTGAAAGCGTAGTTCTCAAGGCCGTTTCGGGCCTCAATGCGCTCACGGGTAGCCTTGTCCTCCTCGGCATACTTCTCGGCCTCGGCAACCATGCGGTCAATCTCTTCCTGAGTGAGACGGCCCCTGTCGTTGTTGATGGTGATGGATTCCTGCTTGCCGGTTCCCTTGTCGTGGGCAGACACCTTGAGGATACCATTGGCATCAAGCTCGAAGGAGACCTCAATCTGAGGAACACCACGAGGAGCGGGGGGGATGCCAGTAAGCTCGAACTTTCCGAGGTTGTTGTTATCCTTGGTCATAGAACGCTCACCCTCGAAGATCTGGATCAGGACCACGGGCTGGTTATCGGCTGCAGTGGAGAAGATCTGGCTCTTGCGGGTAGGGATAGGAGTGTTACGGGGGATCAGCTTGGTCATAACTCCTCCAGTGGTCTCAATGCCCATGGTCAAAGGGTTCACGTCCATGAGGACAATGTCATCAGTCCCCTCCTCTCCGGAGAGAACACCGGCCTGAACGGCGGCGCCAAAGGCGACAGCCTCATCAGGGTTAATACCCTTGGAAGCCTTCTTGCCACCGAAGTACTCCTCAATCAGAGATACAACCTTGGGGATACGGGTAGAGCCAACCGACAAGAACAATGTCGTCAATCTCGCTCTTCTTAACATTAGCGTCCTTGAGAACCTGCTCGACAGGCTTGAGGGTCTTCTTGAATAGGTCATTGTTCAACTCCTCGAACTTGGCGCGAGTAAGGGTCTCAGAGAAGTCATTGCCCTCAAAGAAAGCTTCGATTTCAATGCGAGTGCTCATCTGGGAAGACAGGGTACGCTTGGCCTTTTCAGCCTCGCGCTTCAACTTGCCCATGGCCTTGAGATCCTTGGTGATGTCGACATTGTTCTTCTTGTTGTAAGACTTGGCGAAGTGGTTGATGATGCGCTGATCAAAATCCTCACCACCAAGATGGGTATCACCAGCGGTAGACAGGACCTCGAAGACACCCTGGTCGATAGAGAGAAGGGATACATCGAAGGTACCACCACCGAGATCGTAGACAATGATCTGTCGCTCCTCTCCGGTCTTGTCCAGACCATAGGCGATGGCGGCGGCAGTGGGTTCGTTGACAATGCGGAGGACATTAAGCCCGGCAATGATTCCGGCGTCCTTGGTGGCCTGTCGCTGGTTGTCCTAGAAGGAGGGTTAGTTGAGATCAAATACGCTGAGGAACAAGTTACACATACGTTGAAGTAGGCGGGGACAGTGACGACGGCGTGGGTGACCTTCTTGCCCAGATAATTCTCGGCAACCTCCTTCATCTTTCCGAGAATCATGGCAGAAACCTCCTCAGGAGTAAACTGCTTATCGGCTCCATTGACCTTGACCTGAACAATGGGCTTGCCATCCTTGGAGATGACCTGGTAAGAGAAGTGCTTCATGTCGGCCTGAACGTCCTTGTCAGAGAACTTGCGACCGATAAGACGCCTGTGGGCTTGTGTGTTAGCAAAAATGCGCATTGATATATCGCGGGACTGTGTTGTCTTACTTGACATCGTAGACTGTGTTTCTGGGGTTGGCCGCGGCCTGGTTCTTGGCGGCGTCACCGACAAGGCGTTCCTCCTCGGTGAAAGCGACATAGGATGGAGTGATTCGGTTGCCCTGATCGTTGACGAGAATCTCGACCTTGCCCTTCTGCATCACACCGACACAGCTGTAGGTTGTACCAAGATCCTATAGTTGTACGAGATTAGCCTCATGAATCGCGCGAAGTCTGCCATACAGGTCTTGGAGCCTTGCGACTTACAATACCGATAACAGTGCCATATTCGTCTACGCTATCCGCCTGAACGGTCTGAACAAACGCCAAAGGCGCAAACAGAAGAGTGATCCAGCAGAGCAGACCGAGGCCGAGGGCCATGGTGCTCCGTGAGCGAGCCATTGTGTAGATTATGAGAGGTGCTGATCTCCACCGGCACCGCGACGAATTGAGAAAGAAAACGAAACGAGAAGAGAAATACAGATTATCCGACGCAGCGAGGGTCTATTTGTCCTCGAGCTAGCGTGTGTTCACCGGGAAGGGGTATCTGTGGTGTTGATGAAGGAGATTAAGTCTGGGGGAGAGGCGACAATGGCGGAGCTTTTTGAAGACGTTCTCCAAAAAAGTTGAGGTGTCCAGATGGTCTCAAAAAGGCCAGATTTCACATAGGCGGGTACCAGCTAGCCAGCCAGCGAGGTGCCTACACACCTAACAGGCACTAGCCCCACGTGACAGGGGTCTTTAGGGTCCTTTTTGGAGGCGGCCCCTTGCATTTCATACTGTGTCATAGCGTCGGTTAAAGTTGCGAGTCTATCGAGCACGGGATTAACAGCAGGAAAGCAGGTAAATGTGTCCTTTCTGGGCATTCCTGACGTAGCATGGTACATGCATCTAAGATTCCGACAGTGCCAAAGGCGAAAATTCCGCACTGGGTTCGGCACATCAAGTTGGGGTTCTTGCCCATTGATGTAACCAATGGTGTTTTAACGAAGCATCACGCGAATTAGTCACTCCCTATTACCATACTCCCTGTGCTAATTGTAAGCAAGAAAGGCCTGGAATAGGCTTGCCGCGTGCTTTTCCCACCCGTATGACCTCTTTTTGCCTCTCTTTCACGTTATCTGTCCATACCTTGATTCATTCCATGTAGTTCTTTCTATACTTGTATACATAGTATGTGAATCTCACCCACTAACCAAGTACAAAGTACCGCCGAATGTACGAGTAGACTGTATATGAAATAAACCGCCACATGCATCACTGATACCTCGTAAACTCAAAGTCTAAAAGTTGACACCGCATCCGGATCTGCACATAATGCAACCCGCATCCACCAATTACGAAGATGTAGCCGGATTCTGGCAATTTGTTCACTGACTTAAACGTAGGATGGGCGACAGGAACAGTGGCTCCATCAGGCCACTTCACCGGTCCAATCTTGTATTCGAGAAGATTCCAGCATGACTACCCCACATGTCGGTCAAACTATTTCGAAGAGTCAGAGTCATTGTCGTGAATCCAATACCGGCGAATGAATAGGCCACGTCTGTACTTGTGTCTGAAGCGTCATATTTCGATGTTTGGGCGGACACGTAGCCGTCAACTATGATGCTAGCTTATCCCATTTCTGTGCATCACATTTTGAACCTTGAATTCAGTCGAACCTGTTTTAACTGTCTTTGTTTACGCCTTTCCTTTATGTGTGATAGTGCTTCCTACAACAGACATATCTCACTCCAATAACCCAGCTGCAATAGTCTCGCCACCACTCCGAATGACAACCCGCTGACCCTTCTCCAAAGGTACCTTGGCTTCGAGCTTAACGACTATCCGTGCCACCCCGCCCGGTTGAACTACCTTTGGCCGCTTTTTAACGATTTCTCCTGTAGTTTTGTCGAGCGTTGCTACTAGCGACTGAATCTGCCCTGCAACATGAAGTCTCCCCCGATGAAGGTCTACAGGCATCGGCATAAGATGATCAAACGCCATCGCCTTCATCGTAAACGAGTCGCCACAGTTGATAGGGTCTGTAGTGTGACAGACGATATCACCAACTCTAATATGAATAGGGTCAATGTCCGTTAGCGCAATACTGACGATCTGGCCAGCCACCGCCCATTCTTGTGAGTCTGCATCCACCACGATCGACTTGATATAGGCTGTCTCTCCACTAGGCTGTACTAGCACAACGTCGCCGATCTGAGTTGTTCCAGAGTCGATTCGCCCGGCCAATGTCGTCGTTCCTTGCTGCGAGCGGAACACTTCTGATATAGCCATACGGAATGGTTTCTTCAGAGCTCGAGCTGCCGATGGCTCTGACGCTTCAAGTGTTTCTATCAATGTCGCACCTTTATACCATGATGCAGCCGAATCCTCCACTTTCTGTGCAATGTTTCCCCCGTTTAGGCCGGAAATGGGTATAAAGTTAATGTGCTTGCCCTGGAACCCAAGACCGGTCAAGAACCCCGTGACTTGCTGAGAGATTTCCTCAAACCTCTCCTGAGACCAATCAACCATATCGAGCTTATTGACGGCAACAATGAGTCGCTGTACCCCTAGACTTCGAAGAAGCAAAACATGTTCTCGTGTCTGTCCTTTGAGGCCCTTCTCGTATGCTCCGGTGTTGGCATCAATGACCAGAATAGCCAAATCGGCCTGGCTAGCACCAGCAATCATATTAGGTACAAAGTCGCGGTGACCTGGGGCATCGAGGATGGTGAACTTTGTTGTTTCAGTTTCGAAGTGGTTGGTAGCGATGTCAATTGTAACACCCCTCTCCCTCTCTTCGCTTCTTTTGGTCCATAACCCAAGCTAGAGCAAACGATTGCTTTCCAGATTTCTCTGCCTGTCGCCGATACTTTTCAACCGTCCGCTCTTCGACGAACTTCAATTCTAGTAACAATCGGCCCATCAACGTGCTTTTACCCGCGTCCACATGGCCTGCCACTGTTAGCGGATTTTCTCTTGAGCTACTCGGGTGAATACATTCAGCACATACCCACAACCACAAAGCTTATACTCCTCTTGCTTGTGTGGTTCTCGAATTCTTTTATCACATCGAGGCCCTTGCTCTTTGGTGGAGGGGCATCAGAGATCTTTAGGTTCGAGACGCCATTCACAACGTCGGTTTTCTTGGAAGCGTCGTCCTTCTTTGGGGCCTTTTTGGTGGCCTTCGGCGTGCTGGGGGTCTTCTTACCCGCTGAACCAGAATTAGATTAGCCTATTACTTTGCTCTCGCAAAAGCCGAACCTTTTGCCTGAGCAGCAAGCACAATGTCGTCTGGACTTGGCTCAGAAAAGGCGGGTTAGCGAGAAATGAAGAAGACGAGGTGTGAGGCATGGCAAAGGTGTTTGGTCGTTGTCGCTGACGACCCTCTGGAGTAGACCCGAGGAGAGTTTGGGCGAATGCAGATGGGGTGTGATTTCGAGCTATTGAGACCACTTCTTCTGGATTTGCCCCATGTGTCCCTTCATCAAGTCCTTGTCGATCGGCAACACCATCGAATTTGGTAGGCTCATCAGGTATGCCCTGCCCCTGATGCTTCTCGAGACGGCCCAATTGAGTTGCCTGTATGTCATGTGCATTCTTTGGCTGTGCTGGCTCCTCTGAGAGTTTTGGGCTCTTTGATTGATTGATAACAGGTCTCATATTTTCCTTATGAGGACCGTCGGACAAGGAAAGCCGTTTTATGCCTCTTTCTGCCTGTGAAGCCTTCTCCTGTCCCTTTTTTTTCTTCATTCTTCTTCCTCCTTGCTGCTGCCAAGGCTTGGAGTTTGGACACTTTGGGAGTATCCTCGCCGCCACCTAGTAGTCCTCCAGGAAGACTAGGCGGTTTTATGAAGATAGTCTCCCGGTGTTTCGGAATGTTCAACCAAGGCATATCGCTGAAGTCGATTATTGGACCGGCGAGGTGTGGTCTCTCCAAAATTGAAAAGCAAACTTCTGTCGAACAGGAAGAAAAGCCGTTCAGATCCAATCTCAACTCACGCTCCAGGTTCTCATGGTCCGCTCCAGAGGCTCCCCCGCCCAAGCCATGCCCAGTATAGAAAGAGAATAGACGTGACTTACCATCTGGAGCCTTCTTGGGAGTTGGTTTCGGCGGCGGTGGCGCAATAAAGGTTTTTGTCAGATAACCGATAGATTTTTCTACATCGTAGTAGTAATGCCATAAAGCGTCTTGTATTTGCTTTAGCGTAACTTTATTGGCGTCGTCACCCAAAGCTTGTCGGACCTCCGCCGTCCCCTTATCCATAGCGGCCCTATCCTCTGGGCTTAACTCGTCTTCCCCCTCTTCGCCAATATCAGAGTCATATTGGTCGACAAAATCATCCTCATCATAGGAATCGCCGACTCCAGGTGGAGCCATTATGTCGAAAATCCCCTGTGCTATCTTCAGAGGGGAGGGATTTTGTATTTCAAAGGCGAGTAATATGCTGAAGTGTATTTTCGATGAGTTACTGGTGGATTGGTTGGGAGAAGATATACTCGGTGAAGGATTCCTAAGTCAAGAGAAACTTGCTTGTCGGATTGTGATCGAAGAATTAGTCACCAGATTGCTTGCAATAAAAGACGTTAGGATGAAGACGCGAAATCGAGACTCTGGAGAAGAGTATTTGTATGACGCACTCGCCGAAGAGCTTTATGTACTATTAGAAGGAGGGGCAGTGGCGGCAGCTATTTGGAACATAATATGGCGGGGCACTTCAAGGCCAGCCAGGCTCCAATGTGAGTGTTAGGTGCCGTTTTCATAGCGGGGTTCCTTGGACTACAGGTTGACCTGTGGCTGTTACAGTGAATGTTACTGCTGACAATGCTAGGCTTTCCTCGCCGGTGGCGGACTTTTCTTTTCCCGCGTCCCGCACTACTGAGATGCAAGGCAACCCCAATATTCAAAAAATTCGGGCAAGACCAAGACAAGCTCGTAAGCTACAGTTCGACGCCAGCTTTCGGGAATTCGTGTCTTGTTGCTTTGGATTTTGAATCTTGATTTCTAGTTTGAGTTTGAAGGGCAGTCGTCACACAGCCAAAATGGCGATGAGTGAGTTCCACACAGCTTTCAGGAGGGGTAGAGTCAAAGGCAAGCTAACAGTACACAGATCTAGATGTCTCGAATGGTAAATACCTGCGAGGCTACCGGGATGAGGACACGGCTGACAAGGGACTCAAACAGCGACGATGATGAAGGATGAGCAAGGTCGTCCTTTCATTGTTGTCAGAGAGTGAGTTTATGGATTGTAACGTGGCACTGGCATATCTAACACACACCTACAGCCAGGGAAAGAAGAAGCGCCAGTTCGGAAACGAAGCTGTCAAGGCCCATATTCTCGCCGCACGAACTGTCGCGAATCTAGTCAAGAGCTCTCTTGGCCCCCGAGGACTCGACAAAATTCTTATTTCGCCCGACGGAGACATTACAATCACCAACGATGGAGCCACAATTCTGCAGCAAATGGAGGTGAGCAACCATGTTGCAAAACTTCTCGTAGAGCTTTCCAAGTCACAGGACGACGAAATTGGCGACGGCACAACTGGTGTCGTCGTCCTGGCTGGTGCTCTGTTGGAACAAGCTGCCGACCTTATCGACAAGGGTATCCATCCCATCAGAATCGCCGACGGATACGAGCAAGCTTGCGACATAGCTGTCGCGGAGTTGGACAAAATTTCAGACACCGTCGAATTCTCGAAAGACGAAACAAGCAATCTTGTAAAGGTTGCCCGCACATGTTTGGGCAGCAAGATTGTATCAAAGGCCCACGATCAGTTTGCCAACATTGCCGTTGACGCCCGTACTATCAGTAGCTGATCTGGAGCGACGAGACGTTGATTTCGAGCTAATAAAGGTGGATGGCAAAGTTGGAGGAGCCCTGGAGGACACTCTGCTTATCAAGGGTGTGATTGTCGACAAGGACTTCTCCCATCCTCAGATGCCTAACGAGGTGCGGGACGCCAAGATTGCCATCCTGACTTGTGCGTTTGAGCCTCCCAAGCCAAAGACGAAACATCATCTCGACATTAGCAGCGTTGAAGAGTTCAAGAAGCTGCAAAACTACGAGAAGGAGAAGTTCATCGAGATGATTCAGCAGATCAAGGACACCGGTGCAAACCTAGTCATTTGCCAGTGGGGCTTCGATGATGAGGCAAACCACCTGCTGCTCCAGAACAAGCTGCCTGCTGTTCGTTGGGTTGGTGGCCCCGAGATTGAGCTCATCGCTATCGCAACCAACGGCCGTATAGTCCCTCGCTTCGAGGATTTGAAGGCAGAGAAACTCGGCAAGGCTGGTGTGGTTAGGGAATTGACATTTGGAACAACCCGAGAAAAGATGTTGGTGATTGAGGAATGCGCAAATACTCGTGCCGTTACAGTCTTTGTCCGTGGAAGCAACAAGATGGTAAGTATTACTAATAGTACGGCTTTACAAATAATTGCTGACATGTGTACCAGATCATTGACGAAGCCAAACGATCCCTCCACGACGCTCTGTGTGTCGTAAGAAACCTCGTAACTGATAACCGTGTGGTGTACGGTGGAGGTGCCGCCGAGATTGCATGTTCGCTGGCTGTTGAGGATGCAGCGAACAAGACACCGAGTCTCGAGCAGTACGCCATGCGTGCCTTTGCCGACGCACTTGATGCTATCCCCATGGCGCTCGCAGAGAACAGTGGTCTGAACTCCATCTCCACTCTTGCTGAAGTGAAGAGTCAGCAAGTCAAGGCTGGTCCAGCAATTCGAGGAAGACTTGGTGTTGACTGCATGGGACGAGGAAGCAACGACATGAAGGAGGCTTTTGTCATTGACCCCCTGATTGGCAAGAAGCAGCAACTACAGCTGGCGACCCAATTATGTAGAATGGTGCTCAAGATCAACAATGTCATTGTATCTGGTGCGGATGAAAACGACTTTTAGACGGCTCTGGATAGATGAAAATAATACCAAAAGCGTACAGGGCGGAATAGAATCTGCTTGAGATATGACACTTGTTGTCCCTATAAACACACTTGAGCCCCCGTGATACGTGATGTTCCGATTGTCAACAGGAGAACCGATGACAGCCTAATATATGGAGAGTTGTGTGTATTGCTTTGCGCATAGCTTTGCAGCCGTTGAGTGCAAAGGTGAATGCTCGGCGGGTAACTAGTAGTGCGCCGTGGTCAAAGTCGACCATATAACATTTTGGTTTGGATAAGGGCCCGTAATGCCAACATGACTCATTCACGACTAGCCATGTGCAGAGCTGGTGTACATAACAGTGATGTATGAGGGACAAAATTATCGTCTGTCTGCCACTGCAACTTATATGGTGGGGCAACGGGTTCTTTTTGCCCGCTTTACAGGTCGTGCCATCAACTACGCCCACGCAATGCCGAGATGGATAGTCTAATCACCCATGCTAAGCCTCGCTTGTGGATTACTCACGTCCAAAATACCAAGCTTCTCAACCATCCCAAGTGCACCGTTATCTGGGACATTCACGAGGCAATAAGTCATTCGAAATAGGTCATCGCGCAGACATGCACTCGATTCCTGGGACGGCGATAGTCATACGCTCGTTGGATGACAGCCTCGTTCAGAGCAGTGGTTCTCCCCGACGGCGACCAATGCCGTGCAAAGGACATAGGAAATCAAGGTTCGGGTGCGTCATTTGTAAGGATCGAAAGGTCAAGTGTGATGAGGTGACGCCAGAATGCGGCCGTTGTGTCCGTCTTGGGCTGTCATGCGACTACAAGACCAAGAAGACAAAGAAGGAAAGCAGCAAAGGACCCAATAAAGGTGCGCACATGAAGCCATCGAAGACTAGAAATAACGTCATGACGCTGGGCCAGTCGCTGTCTGCAACGCCGGTGTTTATAGATAGAGATAACCTACGGTTCTTCTCACATTTCCTCCTCACTGCGTATCCGCCTCTGCCTATTGATGGTCGAACTATATGGGAGAACGTTTCACAACTGTCACACGAGGTGCGCAAGAGATTGTTTTCGGCCGCAAAATGATATTGATGTGCTGATATGTTGCACGCAGTACGACTTTCTGATGCACTCTATGCTCGGCCTAGGTGCATCTCATCTAAGCCTGGTCTCACCAAAGAGCGATGGCTATATCGTAGCGTCCCTCAAACACCGCGTCGCCGCCATAAATGGCCTCAACGAATTCCTCTCTCAGCCGCATCCAAAAGCTTCTCATGCGGAAGCCGCCATTTCCACAATGCTCGCCCTTTGTTTCCAGTCGTCTCACTTACCTGATGGGCTTACAGACTTTCTCACTTCGGTTCGTGGATGTAAGCCGTCATTGTTTTTCCCTTGCTGCGAGACCTGGCTGATCTTGGGCTCTAGGCTATCTCATATCATGCTCCGAGAGCTTTTCCTTTGAAGGCTCTATATTCGCAGCCTTTAAGGAAGGGTCGTGCCAGCGTAAACTAAGTGAGCTAGTCAATAGCGAGCAGCGGTGTTTTAATCCGGCCATCGCAGACGAGTTTAGAGCTAGCACAGAGCGTTTGGCTCCGCTATGTAAGAGGACCGCGGAGGCGGATTATCTAACTGTATTGCAACGCATAGTATCAGCAGCGGTGTCGGATCCTCTCTGTGGTAAGAAGATGTTCTCGGGGAAGGGGGACTGTTCCATGATTGCTTAACACATTACTAACGCAAGGTTTCAGGATATGCTGCACATACCGACATATACAACATCCTTGGCCAAATGACTCCAGAGGATTTTGCCTCCTTTTCAGACCCTAGCAACCACGTCAGTCGCTTGCTCCTCCTGCACACACTCCTCCTGGACGTGGTCTTGAGCCGGAGGGTCGTCGAGGCGCAGGGTCCTCAGGGGCGGCTCGCTACAGCTCAGGCAATGGCGACGACCTGGACAGAGGTGATTGTGGAGAATCTATCAGAGGAGTATCGGCCTTTTTCTGAATGGGTGGTGGGGTTTATTCGAAGTTGGGATTTTTCAGGAAACATGGAAAACGTCGTGTGGAAACCAATCGAGAACCGCGTTTGCGAGATCGGGTGAGTGTACACAATTTAACGGACAGTCCAAAAGTGAACTCTGTGAGCATGTTTCGGTCGGCTTAAACTTGTCCAATCTAGGGGACTTAGGGTGGCTATAAGTAAGACGAAGATAGGATTCGGGACGGCAAATCAAATGGACAGTACTGATTCATTGGCAAAAAAGTAGTATTGTCTACTTTTACCCTGCCAGCTAGTTCGCAGACAAAGGTGTTCGTACAATGGAGTGGATTGAATGGGGTTGACCTCTACGCTAGCAAATCTAGCAAATCTAGCAAAAGGGTACAATGAATAATTCGCCAGCTTTTCCACCCCTTCTACTCTATATCAGACCTGCCACAAGTCTCTGCAGGTTGTCCACAATCACAAGCTGTAGCATTCGCTTTGAATATGTGTCTAGGGTAGCTGGTGAAGCTGAAAATGCCTCGACGTGTTGTTCATGCATGTGGTTGTGCATATTCATATTTATGTCAATAATTAAGCATACCCCAAATATGTGATTTATTTTCTCGTTATATTATTCAACACCATACGTACAATTAACCCCCCCTTCTCAACTCTCATCCACGGTGTACGACCCCAACAATCCACATCCAGTCGCAGCTGAGCGGACACTCTTCCGAAACTTATACTAGGCGCACGCAATATGGCCAAGGTTAAGACATGCATCGCTGTCTCACACGCGGCGAATATAAAGAACCCGCGAGCAATGTAGACTTACGAGTTACAACGGCCGGGACTCGGAGAGCTTGCGGCCGGAGTCTAGATTCCAGTGTATCTGGCTTATGGCTTGTTGGGCTCCGAGGAAAGTGAAGGTGATGAGACGCGTGTGATGCTGTAACCAAGTGATTCATCCTAGGTGAGTAAGATGAGGAGGTCTCACTGTCTTGTCGCAATGTTTAGTGAGATGCCATCACCAGACATATCTGCTGCAGCCCAATAGTGCCTGACAACCAACTACCGGCCACATAGCACCATGATTATTACTGCTGGGCTAACTGAGTGCCTAACTATGCTATTAAAAGCAGAAAGGCTGAAATGCACCCAGGCGGTGACTTCTATTCCCACAGCAGACCCCAGGATGCTCTCAGCCACGACTGTGGTGGCGGGTTGCATGCGTGCGGGTGTGCATGTAGATGGAGGGTGATTTCAGGCGGCCAGGGACACATGCCCTGCGCCGCACATCTCGGGGAGCCTCGTCAGATGAGCTGAGGGGCTTTGGGGTGTTTGCTTTCCAGATGCTGGAGTTTGGGTCGGTGTTACCATGTGAAGGGGATGCGTTCGGCTGTGTTTGATTGTCGGCGAAGTTTGTGTGGAAAAGTATGTAGGAGCAGTGACAGTACTAGCCATGGAGTTACTGCACAAAGACGGTGCTTGATTAGGCAATATGGTACAGACTACAGTGGACATATATGGGAGAGGCGAGAATACTTGAGTTTTGTGAAGGCTAGATATTTGATGGTACGTGGTTAGGAAAGTACAGCAGGGTGTGTGGACAGTAATACTTCCCAACTTGGCAGCAGCAATTCAAAGTTCCAGAAATGGAACGGCTTCAGCTGCGGCCGAGAAATATAACAATGATCCACCTCAATAATTAAATGCAAAAATTCAAAAACAACTGAATTATTAAAATATTAAAGGAACAAATAAATGTCAGTGTGACAGCGCTATTGGCCGCGGCTGGATATTCACCGCCCCTCCTCCATCCGACTGGGCTGCATCTGCTATGGGCCCTGTTGAACGGTCATCTGCCCTAGAATTGCTGAGTTGGCATCCCCTCCGCCTCTACTTTGGGATTACTCGTCGTACTCCTCCTCCAGTCCGCCCACGCACCCACGTCTTGTGGCAGTTTCTGCTTGTTGTCAGTATTGTCTGCTCCGTACTCTCTTGAGGTTTATTCCCTCGCTCACACGCCGCCCAGAAAGGCGGTGTCGACTTCCCCCCCAGGCACTTGCTGACCACGTCTGCAGGCTACCGATGAGACACACGAGATTTCTCATGTCGAATGTGATGCTGGTAACAGTCAGAGCAGATCAAGGCACGGGTGATTACGATAATCACAACGGCTCCCCGCGTTTGTACTGTACATTCTGCGGCCCAACCGCCGACCAGGCCACTCGGCCAGTTCGCCAGCTCAGAGGTCATCCACCATCCGTCATTTCCTTCACTTCACCGTATCGAACTTGACGCCAGGTCAGACTAAAGACACCCAGACTCCTCCCTGTATCTGGACCACCGTTCTTGAAGACCAAACCCTCTTCACAAATGACACCAACTCGTACGTGGCAGCGAGATGCAACTGGTCTCATGCACTATGCAACACGCATGCACCTCTGCTTCCCCGCCGACCCATCGCGTCGATGGCACGCCTCAACACACATTGAATTGCGTCGATGGGAGTGCATTGGTCCCTGCCTGATACCTCCGATCGTACATTGTGCCCAACCCAATTCTTGTTGGTCTGAAGACTATCGGTATGCATCAATCGTCAGCCATCCATCACCACACGCATGTCTGCCGTGCAGCTGAAAGGGATATCCGCCAGAGGGACAACCGATTACGCAGCTTCGCGTTGTCTCGGTGAACCCTGGTTATTGGCTCAATATCTCCACCTTTGGTGTCCGTACATAGTATCTCTTGCGACTGTTTGTGACGACAAGCACATCCCTGACATTTCACTACCGGCTGGGCGCCTAGATAGGGGTTCACTCTGCGACATAACTTGTGTATTGGGTCTCGAGTGGCTGGCTGGATGCTCAACCGAGAAAACTACGCCATCTGTTGCCTCAGTTGTCGACAGTAACGGAACAATTTCCACCAGCGTAACCTGATTACCTATGCAGCTGAGACGGTTTGGGTATGACCAAGATGGCGTTCGGTGAATAGCCATCACTCTGTCCGCCATTCAACCACCAGCGTAGCAGTTGCGAATTCATCGTCCTGTGCAAAGTAGTAGTATGGCAGTGATATGCGGTGTTCGAAGCCATGTCGCAGAAGAAGCTTCGACATATCCGCACAATTGCAGAGACACCATTCATTCATTGTGTAGCAAAAAATACTAACCAAACCCCCACTGCACAAGTGGATGCAGAAGATGGAACATGCACCAATTCCTCGGTTTCCTAACTGCACGAAGATGTCACTTACTACCTTTGTAAGCAAAGCAGTCACCGTTTGAACAGCTTGTGACTCATACAACGTCGTTACAGGTGGCAACGAGCTGTGACTGATGAGCAAAAACAATTCAACGCAACATTTAATTATTAACAAACTTCGAATCGGCATTGGACTATCGGGCTAAGTGGGCTTGCGAGTTTCTTCGGTCCTTCCATTCCAGTCTCATTATGACTTACATCCTCGTCATATTTAGTACTGCCTATCACCGTTTCACGCTGTATACACGTGGCTCTGTTAGTACAGTACACGCCTCCCCGCTAGTTCAGCCCCTTTGAGTGAGTCACTGCACCACCAAAGCACTACGCCACCCCTCCAACTCCTCCCATCAAAGATTTTGCAGAGAGGAGGTAATCATCTTGAGGGTTTGGCATGGACAGCGGCCTCAGATCGTCTCCTTAAAAGCTGTCTTGCTTCTCCTCACGATCCCTGGATCTCACCCTACACCGTACATACAGACAAACTAGTTACCTCTTTGCATCGCTGGCGTTTGGTGTATTTTTAGTGTCATTGTTGCATCCCCGCAATATTCTGCAAGGCTACTCCATCCATCCCGATCTCTATCTAATACAGTCAAACTGGCTCTGCTACTGGCTGCAACACCATCGACCAAACCCTCAACCATGAATCAAGCCTCAAACCTCATCACCAAGATGGCTCCCCCCCAGTCCCGTAAACAGGCTGTGGCGGAGCCGTCATCGTCTCGCGTCGTACCAAAACCCATCCCTGCTTCGCAGATACAAGATCCTCGACGTTATCAGTTGGAGCAGCTTGCGAAAGCGCTTCTCCCCAAAGGAATCAAACGCTCCGGATGGTGCTACTGCCTTGGTTTTCAAACTGGTGCCTTCGGATCCGGATTTTCCTTTTGAGCTGGCCCACCTTGAGTGTGATTTGCGCGTCCCTCAATCATATCCGGCGGCAAGACCGGAGTTGTTTGTCAGGAATAGCGATATCCCACGAGGGTTCAGTATCAACATTGAGCGAGGATGGGAGAGACTGGCGGAGGAGAAGCCAGATTCTACACTCTGGCGTTGGTCAAGACCTTGGACAAGAATTTGGAGAGTTCTTGTCTGAGCATAAAGTCGAGACAGTTCAACTCATTTCATTCAAGGATACGAGACATCTGCACCAGCCAGTTGCAGATGCAAAGCCGGTCCCTTCTCAAACAGCTAAGCCCAGAATACAAACCAACATCTTTTGTACGGGAGCCATCGTACACTAAGGATCAAGTCGCCGAAGCCAAGGCACGGAGGGCACAAGAAGTTCGCCAGATGGAGGCGAGAATGGGTAGGGATGCCCATGTTCCGTCGGTCCGCAGACGGCGTTGTCTTCACGTTGCCCATTGAACCGAAACGTCGCAGTGAACTCCCCAGCGGACTCCAGTCGGTGAACAGCCTTCACCTGATTGTTCCTCTCCTGTACCCTCTACAGGACATTCGCATTCAGCTGATTGAGGCCGAGTCCGTCGAAGCGGAACCTGTGGAAGAGCTGTTTGTGCAGCGAGCGGCAGAGCAGAAACAGATGACTCTAATGAGCCACATGAACTATCTCACGCAAAACCTGCACAGCCTAGCAAAACAGGCACGGGCGGAGGTGGCGGCGGCGGCGGCGGCGGCAGCAGCAGCACCCAAGGTTGAAATACCGGAGGGGCATGCGCAGACGCGCTCAGGGGAGAGCCCTGCTGGGCCTTCTCGCCAGTCTCTTGACGACAAGAGCCACATTCACGTCATACCCCGACCCCCTGATGGAATGTGGCCATGATTGGAGAGGGTTCGTCGAGATACGTCGGACTCTAGAACCATGTAGGGGGAGGCGTGGAATAGACGAAGACGTGAAGAGACCCGAGCGATGGCCGAGTGATTTCCGCCTGCGCGGGGCACAATGATGTCGTTTCCCGTCCATCGACTCCACGGCATCGAGCCTCTCCTGGGGTTTCATTCTGAGCCTCAGCGTGAAGTGTGAAAGATGCCGGGACATTGAATTGACATTACGAATATTAAACCCGGGGTCGAGAAGACGACCAGCTTGCAAGAAAATGCGCACAATCATGGCCGCAAGTTCAAACCAGCAGTTGTACCTGAGACTCTACAAGGGCTGGATTCATCGCTCTATCTTTGTGGCAAGGTAGCAGACATGCTACCGACACGTTGTTTCCTAGCACAAAGTGTGCTACTTCCCAGTGCTGGCTAGTCTCCGTCCGAGGCGAGACGACGGTCAACGTCTGTCGCGAGTGCCATGGCAAGTTCTCGTTCAAGATTCCCGAGGTCAAGTTTCTCTTCATCTCTCCTGGCTCACTCCCGCCCCCGACAATGGGTCCGCGACGAAAGGTAGAAAAGCTGGGGCTGCATGCCGGCGAAGCACTGCCGGGACGGGGCGCATGCGCTCACTATCGCAAGTCGTACCGATGGTTCCGATTCTCGTGCTGCAACCGAGTTCACCCTTGTGATCGATGCCATGAGGAAGCGGAGGACCACGAGAACGAGTGGGCAAATCGGATGATTTGCGGCTGGTGCAGCAGAGAGCAGAACTACGCGGTTGATACCTGCGGGTTCTGCGGGCGAAGCGTGATTGGGAAGAAGGGCAGAGGCTTCTGGGAGGGTGGAAAGGGGACAAGAGACCAGCTGATGATGAGCCGTAAGGATCCGAGGAAGTACAAGCGGATTGGCACCGTTCCGGGGGCCAAGAAGGATTAGGAGGCAGGATACAGAGTAGATTAAAAATACAACTGAAGTAATACTACGTCGCCTTGGTGAGCAACGATGCAGAAGGCATGGTATGCTGGTCGAGGGCGATACGTCAGCAAGTGGTTCAACGGCAAGTGCCGAGGGCATCAATCCCACAGGTCTACTGCTCACGTGTGCTCGGCTCGCTGAGTGTGGGTGGCTTAATGTTTCAGAAAGTCTGACCTTGGGCTACGACGCTGGAGCGGGAGTTGATGGCTGGGGCGTAGAGCACCTGATGCGAGGCGGCAGTTGTGAATGCGTGGCTTGGCCATGATGACTGGTGCTTACTACGGAACGGCAGAACAGCGCCTCGGTGGACGCTATGGCGTAATGGTGCACGGGGTTCGGTCAATAACAGCGTTGTGTGTGGCTGTCTGAAATGCCGTGGTGGATGGGCGTTGGACGGAACACTTCATTGTGTTCTCCAGGCGTGCAGCAGCATCGTGATGGTGTCGTTGCAGTCATACGCCATTTTTGCCGTCGGTGATGGTATTTCAATTATACGTAGGTTGTGCTCTTTCAGCTGCTCCCGCCATGTCTTGGGTACCTCCTGGAGCCACCACGGCCATCATCGAACTACCGGGCGGAGGCTGAGGCGTAGGGATCACTGAGTCGCAGGATACAGAGTACGGAGTATTGAAATGTATGTGGAATCGCCCCAAGAGGAGCAGACGGAGACGGCTTCGCCTCCGCGGAGGATGGGATGAACCATGTGAGACAGGAATGTGAGACAGAAGTGCAAGTCACATCTCGGCCTAGTATTTTTTGGAATTTCTAATACTTCTTTTCTTGTCACAGGAGTAATGAAATATAATTAAATAATAAATGGGATAAATAATAAATGGATAAATATTAAATAATTGACACACTCTTGCTGCATCCGAGAGTGGGCCACTGCCCGCGACGTGGTGCCTGTGCGCCAACGCCAGCCACCAACAAAGCCTGTAAGCGACACCCGAGTGAAGGGCCGAACAGCCATCGCCACGCCCTCTGCAGATGAGCACACACCGCAATTAATTACGTGAAACGGGAGGGTATGCACATGCGCGGCGGATAACTATCGGTGTGCTGGAAAGACATTGCTCAGGCCTTCGGGGAAGCTCGCTAGTGGGAGGCCGGGCCGGGGCTCTGTCGGTTCCTCGGTGCTGTTTTCGGGCCCAGAGGATAAGCGACTCTCGGACGATGCTTGCTGATTGGTGGTTTAATCGTCTCTGGGACCCTTGACGGCAGAGGCTCCGGGTTGCTCGCCGTGGCGTTGTGCTCGATCGCTGGGTTGACGTCTTCATCTATTATACTCCGCGGTTGGTCTTCTCTCGTCTGGCAGTGCAGTGGGAATCATGGGATAGATAGCACACATTCCTGTCGGGCCTACAATAGTACGAGTCTGCGTAGTTGGCGAATACGAACCATGTGTCTCGTGTCTCGTGCCTCGCGAGGAGAGGGCCAGAAGTCCGAGTGCACCACGACCCCAGATACTCCCGTATTCCCCATGGGGGATCATGCAGTGGTGCATGCGTGCTGCCGGGTACGGGGTACGTTCTGCACTCAGTTCGCTCTGATGGAAGTGATCGCCACGGTTTTGGCTGAGCGGCGGACGCTGACATGGGGAGTTGAGGCGCCCTTTGTGGCTCCATGGTATTCCTGCCCGTGGACGTGACAACGGTTGGTTAAGAACATGGTTGCCTGCTGTGAAGGATTTGCGACGCGTTCATCCCCGGCAAGGTGCCATCAGTGCAGTCAGTATGCACGCAGCATCCGAAGGGGTGCGGGAGCCACATGGCATCAAGGTGACCCGGAGCTGTCAACACACACCATGCATGCTCGACCGCTTTGCCTCGGGGATGCGTCTTCTGGGAGAGCATCCTTGGGGTCGTTTAACACCTACACCAGGATGGACGTGTCCATTGCTGGGGTCGAGGTAGACTACCTCAAAAATTGACGCACACACGGACCAGGAGCACATTGGCATCCTGGAGAGGCCAAAAGGACCAGCGGCGACGAGACAACCCTTGATGAGAAGCCAATTCGGACAGTCAGTACCGAGAGTCGGAGGGAGGTTTCTGTCGTTGGAGGGACGCAGGTGCGTGCAGTGCAGGCGGACAGGCATCTCGGACACGCCGACATCGAGTTGCCTTGTCCGTCCATCAGTCAGACAGACGGGCCCACGTGCGCCACCAACTGGGTGGTTCGTCGCATTATGCCATGGGGTGCATCATGATCATGTAGTATGATGGAATCGAGTATGATGGAATCGAGCCACTGGGATGGGATCGTGATAACCCCACGAACTGCCGCTACGGGCCACGTCTGGTCCCAACACAACCGGTGGCTTTCCCGCGAGTCGCACGCGTGCGGGAGGCGCGGTTGGCCCGCGATGGTGATATGGTGATGCATGCGAGGACGACCAACGGAAGGTATGCAAACTAGTCATGAAGTGTTGCTGCTCGGCGACGATCAATTGAGATGGTTGGGCCAGGCCGGCGGCATCTTCCATCTCACGCCGCACCAAGAGTCCTTCATCACCGTTGGTCTGTCGCTAGCCGCATGGTCAAACACAGTGACAAGAAGATGCCAAAAGGAGACGGCGTCGGGTCCCAGCAGCGAGCCTACCCGGCTGTACTAGTAGCGTGGCTAATAACCCTCCGAGGAGGACACAGACACCAGCATGAGTCGCGATAACAGGAGGGGCGTGATTGCACGCTTCCGTCCTGCTCCTCGAGCCAACATGTCGTTTCACATGTCCTCCGTAGCACCTCACGCATCTGTCTCGTACAGGCCGACCGAATCGGTGCATCGGCTACGCAGCACCTCCCCAGTTCACCCTAGCCGCAAAAGATGCGTCCAAGCAAATTACCTCAATGGGTCGATGGCGAAACCCAACCAGCGACCAACAAAAATCCCAGAGGAACGGGTCCAAACGCTCCCCATGCCTGCGGACCGGGACGCGGACGCCCATCCGTGCCCAGCCTTCCATGACAGGGGTGAGCAGAGGGAAAGAAGGGAAGAACACGCAGATGCCAGAGCGAAACGGAAGGATTTGAGAAACGTGGTGGCGTCGTCTGGGGTGAGAGAGCCCTTTGCGTCGCCGCCCCTGTATGGTGCGAAGCTGGTATCTGCTTTGTCGAAATTGGCCGACAGGGGGGGCGTGGATGTCGTGACTTGATGAAATTGCGTGGTGGCAGGGTGTGGAAAGTCTGAAGATGGGATTGTCCATCTGTCAATTGCTGGAGGGTGTATTGTAGTTGTAATAATAATAATTATTATTATTTTCGAAGCCGGGGCAGTTGCACAGGGATGGTGGCGACGGTGGTGCGGCAACGGTAGTAAAACGTCAAAACGGTGTCAAAACGGTGGTGAGTGGCATATCCAAGATGGGATACTCCGTACGACGACGTAGAGCACCCTACGAAACAGCCACTATGGAATGTGGTCTGATGGTAACACGCTGCCCTTTCCCTTGCCTCTACGACATGTCCATTCTGAGGCGTCTATAATGGTAGAATGGAAGCATATGGCCTTGTGTATTTACTATTTACCAGTTGGGGTGCCTGTGGCGGGACCTAGCGGGCCCTCCCGCCCCCGTCAAACGGAGCGGAACGGAGCCCTACCGTTTAGCTGAGCCACTCCGTCCTGTAAGAGCTCGACGACCGTAAAACAATAAATGGAATGGATGATAATAATTACAAAAACGATGAATTAAAATGACAAGAAATGCAGAGTACATCCATCTCTCGACCGTTCGACTCCAGGGGACCTTGCTATCCCACCCGCCCCATAATCCACAACCGCACTAACACGCCTCCACTGTCATATCATGTCTCGCCAACTCCCGCCTTGGGACGACGGGGCCATATGTACAGGCACTTTTGGTCGTCCCTTGGTCTCTGACTCGCCATCGAGGTGAATCAACGGAGGTGCCGACTTATGTATGGGTCGAAAGCTGGGCCCGAATGCGCCGTCTGATGCGGGACGCCGTGCACTTACCAGACCTTCGGGTTGGAACCCACCACGCATGTCTGTACAGTACAGTACATACATACATACATACATGCATACATGCTCGCGTACACGGCAAATGCCGCCTGATATTCTCGGGCATTCGTATTACTGCCTACCCAACCTCCGGGGTACTCTGTGGGCACTAGTCGCGGTGGTAGTCTCAACGCTGCCCCGGTTCCTGGTGCCTGCATATCTGGCCCACGACGATGGATGGCGACCAGAAATGACAGGATGCAACGTCGGATCCTCCCCTCACCGCTTCACCGCAGATAACGCCGGCGACCATTTGACACCGACTCACGATACCGCCCTAGGGTTCCCACCCGACGACCAGGCTGCCAGACACGGGGGAGTCGCCGTGGCCCCCGTGCGAGACAGCGCCCAGTCACCATCCGCTCGGTACTTTGGCGTCACAGTTTCGATCCGGTTTCTCTTCCCGGAGCGCGCTAGGATGGGGGTGGGGCGGTTTGTTGTAATCTCGCGTCGGCACTGGGCGGCTGTGGGAGGCTGTCATATGACAGACTGTCTTGGATCGACGCCATCGTCGTTACGGGTGCCAGGACGGCGGGTTGCGTAGCAAGTGTACTGGCTACACTTCGCAATGTCAGTCTCGGTGGGTCTGTCAGTCATGGGCGGTGGTGTGTTCGGCCTGCGAGTGCTTCTTATACGCAAAGTCGGGGGGCGAAGGCATCAAGTCGCAACAGAGACAGGCATTGCTGTTGCTGTGTTGACGACCTAAAGAAGGCTATCCCCACTGAGAATACCTCCCATAAACCACGGAAACGCCCAGTGATGCTCACTCATCCTCTTCCAGCGTGATCTTAGATGCCCAAACCCGTATATCCAACTCCGCGGGGGGGCCATCTCTTCAGCATCTAAGACCGCCGAAGTCGCCCAAGTTCGACCCCATCCGAGCCGATCCTCCTCTCAAGCGACGAGTCCCTATCGTCCGGCAGAGGCGGACACTTGGCAAAGCACACGAGCGCGAGCCCGACCACGCAGATGGCGCACCCGGTAATCCAGACTGTCTGCAGCGCACCCGTCACGGAGTCCCGGATGTCGTTGGTGAAGTCCTCGGACTGCTCCGTTGCCAGGCCCTTGCCCGCCATCATATCCTGGAGTCTCGTCGATAACACGCCCTGTCCTACCGCGACGCCGAGGCACTGACCTGCAGCTCGGAGGAAGTAGACCATGATGACGGCGTGCCCAGCGTCCCCTTTGGCCACGGTGGCCTGCACGCCGACGGACATGGCAGGGTTGACGATGCCCATCGCGATGCCCACCAGGAAGGTGATGAGCAGCAGACAGCTATCTGGCATGGTGGCGGTGATGCGGCACATGATGCCTAGATGTACGGCAGCGAAGCACCACCCTCCGACAAGGAACCATCGATACTTCCCCGTCTTGTGCACCACAAGCCCTACAATCACCGCCACTAGCGCAACCGTCAACGTAGCAGGCAGCGCCCAGATGCCCGTCTGAAGAGGCCAGGTGCCCTTGACGGCCATGTAAAACAGCGACATGTAGTACAGCACCATCCACATGAGCGCGCCGTGCAGGAGCGTGCTGGCGAACTGGAGGACCGTAGAGTAGTTTCTAAAGACGCTCGGCCGGAAGAGCGGCCGCTCTGGCCCTCCCCAGACCTCGTAGGCAGCAAGAAGGCCGAAGCCGCAGCCTCCGGCGACGAGCGGCGCGATCATCTGGGGCGAGGACCACGGGAAGCGGGAGCTGCCCCAGCTCAGGGGGGCGAGGACGGCACCGGAGCAGAGGACGCAGAGGACGAGGCCGACCCAGTCGACTCTTCGGAGGAGCTGGAGGGTGGTCTGCTTGGGTTTGTCGTAGCCCAGGAGACGGGATGCGCCGAGGAGACCGAGGACGAGGAAGGGGATGTTGATCCAGAAGATCCACCGCTGCGAGCGTCAGCAAGGGGATCAGGCAGATAGATATGTAGCAGAGACAGATGTAAGAGAGGTTCTCGACTCGAGAGGCACACAGGCTCGACTTACCCAACTAGCAGCCTTGTTCTCGACAAACGCGCCCCCGACAAGCGGCCCGGCAACCGTCCCCAACGCCCAAGAGATGTTCAGAAGAGACACCCACTTGGCCCTCGCCCGCGGCGGGAACAGGTCCGTCAGAATGACAGCAGAAAGGGGCTGAGGACCGCCCGCCCCTACGCCCTAGAGCGTCCGTCCCACCAGCAGCAGCGCAACGCTGCGAGCGCAGCCGCAGATGACGGATCCGGCGAGGAAGATGGCCAGGGCAAGAAGGTAGGCGGGCTTGCGGCCGAGGACGTGGGAGAGCTCGGTGAAGACGGGCTGGGCGAGGGTGGAGGCGAGGAGGAAGATGGTGCCGAGACTGAGGCCCTGGGAGAGGCTCACGTTGACCTCTACGACGATAGTCTGAAGGCGTCAGCGTCTGTCACAGGAGAAGTCTGGAATGCAGGAAACGGTAGGAGGGGGTGTGGGAGGACGGATGCCTACCGGGAGGGCGACGCAGATGCAGGTCGCGTCAAAGGCCTGGGTGAGGGTAACGACGCTCAAGACGAGGAAGACGAGGAGCTTTCTTCGAAATGCCTTGCGGCGATTTTCCTGCCGCTTCCCTGGCTTCGCGTCATCGCTAGCCGCTGGGCTGACGTCTGATTCGGTGGTGTTCATGGCGGCGTCCTGCGTAATGCCTTCGAGTGGAGTGGGTGCTGGTGGTTGCGATGGAACTGCCTCGATCCAGGGGCAGGCACGACGGTGAGGATATATAAGAGCGTCTGTTCCGGGATGGGCCGACAGACATTCTTCAGCAGCATACTGAAAAAGACTAAACAGATCTTTCTCCGAGATGTAAATATCCATGCACTTGCTTGCAGACAGGCAGACTGACAGACTGACAGACATCTCCGAACCAGCCACAGGCTTCAAACACAGATTGCCACAGTGGAGGCACCTTTATCCGAAGACGAAACCTTTTGTCTTTTCAGCATCTCGAGCCTCTCGTCCACATACTTCGTCGGCCCCTTGCCACCCTCGCAACCTTATCGACATCTGGCTTTAGTCTCGCATACGCCACATGCTGATGAACAGCGATGGCAAATAGGGTTGGGCGCAGGGGCTTCATCTCTTCGGAGAAGGCTGTCCTGCCTTCACCTAATTCAAATAGCCACGTACGGAGAATCTCGCCATCTCCACGCCCGACATAAATAGCCCCCGTCGACTCTCTCTCCCCGTCCTCCAAGAATGCAGACGGCGCCTCACCATGACGCTCACGCTCAACGAGCCCACCCTCGTGGGCTTCATCGTCGCCCTCGCCTTCTACTGGCCGCTCTACCTCCTCGTCGAGCTCGCCGTCGCCCGCCGCCTCCCAGGCTTCTACGGCCGCCATCGCCACAGACCGCCCCAGGAAGCTCATGCCCTCCCTCGTCATGATGGTCCGCCTCGTCGTCAGCCTCTCCGTCACCGTTCCGTCCTGCGTCCTCGCCGCGGCCTCCACCCCCTGGGGACTCGGCCAGGAGATCAACGCCCGGGGCAGCGTGTGCATTGCCTCCTAGGCCGCCATCTGGGTGTCTGAGATCCCAGTCGTCATGGCGTACTCCACCGAGGTCTTCCTCCACCACCTGGGCTGCCTGATCGTCCTGGCCAACCTCGTCGTCGCGAGGAACGTCAACCCGATCAAGCCAATGTACATCTACCTGGCCTCGCTGCTCGGCGACTTTGGCCCTGCCTCCCTAACGATCCTCAAGGCGGCGGGCAACAGGATGGAGGATTCGAGGCTGTTGTACTGGGCCACCGTAGCTTCGACCGCGTGGCTCGTCTGCAGCAAGACGGCCTCAACAGTTCTCCCTGGGCATGGTCCTCGAGTCTCCTGATCGCATTGCCGACTGGGCCTGGGCCTTTTGTCTCCTCTTCTTCGGCGTGTACTGCATCTACGGCACGTGGAGGAACCTGCGGTGGATGGCCGTCATTCGAGATGCTCCTGGACACCCGACGAGCATCATCGTCCTACATCGCTGGCACGCTTCCCCCCTGCACGTCTCGACCATTTTGGCCTCGGTAGTCGCCATCATCTCCAGCGTCCTCGTGTACGCCGTAAGTCTCCCCGAGCGGCTGCCCGCCTCAGGCATGTCTCGCCTATGGACGGGAGTCACCCTCGCCATTGGTGCAGTGGCACTGCTCGCCTATGCCATGGGAACCGCCATCACGGCTGCCTTGGACCGGCTCTCTATCCTCGGCGACTATAGAGAGGCGCACGGCAACTTCGATTCAATGCTGCAGCTCGGGGCCATCGTCATAACCCTTGCCCTACGCTGGACCAAGATGGCAGACCTCCTCCACCACGTCTTGCCCCTGAACGTCCCCTACATCGTGGCGGCCATAGCATTTTGCCTCCCTATCTACGAGTCTATCCTGAATGTCGGACTAAACGCTTCACTCGGCCAAGTCGCCGTCAAGGAACCCTTCGTCTTCGCCGAGGGGGGACCGATCATAAAAGTGTCCGAGACGACGTCGAGCACCGGCATCGCTCAGGGCAACCACCGTCTGCGTCTCACCTTCACCAACATCGCGTCCGTCGTTGCCATCCTCTGTCTCCCCTCTCCACAGGTTTCCCCCGTCGACAGGGCCATCATCGCGACACTGTCCCATGCTCTTGCCCGAACAATGGAGGAGCTCACATGGAGCCCAGATCTCCATGCCGAAGGCGTGCACAACCCCGCCCCCAAAACCTCTCCCATCAACGCTACTCTCGCTCTCGTGCAGTTCCTCGTCAGCCTTGAGGGTGCATCTGCGTCCTTCCCACTCGCTCCCGAGACGGGTCCCTTCGAAATCCGAGCACTTGCCGTGGTTGTGGGCCTTCTGTCCAGCATCAGCGGCGTCTATCTCTTCGGCTTTACAGGGCCCAAGGCGCCAGACAGCAGGATTGGTAAAGCCGTCAAGGCACTCTGTGGGTTCGTTCCGATTTCTCTGCTCTGTGCTGCTATCCTGCAGATGGTCGTGGCGAGGGAGGTGCTTCTCCACTCTGACAGCTACGCATCAACCGGGTCGGTCGTATGGTCCGATAACATGAGGACGATCCTTCTGTCGTGGCCCACCATGTCTGGTACTATGGTGTCAATGTTCTTAGTTATAACCGTCCTAAAGATGGCGAGGAAGTAGGGCTTTGTAAGTCTGCAGGGAGAGTGTACGCGCTGATTGTGGGTTTGCTTTTTGCTACACATCTGTTTTCTAGGATTGGGCTAGTGGTTTACGGTGTTGGGGGCGTTGTTCAAGCTGGTAGCCGTGTCTTTCCAGTCTTGCCTTGTCTTTACTTTCTCTCGTCTCATCTCTTTAGATCTATTGACGGACAATATAGTCGTGTCCGAACTTACGCAATTTGTTCTCTACGCCGGTGTATCATGTCGTTGAGTGAGTCACCCCCCAACAACTGACTGACTGCGGTCTCATTGCCACCGAGAAAAGAGACAACAATCTCACAAAGATTACCACGACTGCAGTTCGGTACGGGTCTCATCTGTACATGGCCACGCTTCAGCTCGAAGTCTCAATGGCTCGGTACTCCATGTGATCTCCCATCTTCAACCCGGCCTCGCCTACACTTTCCCTCCGAAACACTCACACTCACACTCAACATGCCAACCGGCCAACTTCCCCCCACGATTAACGCCATGCCCCGTGAGGAAACTACGTACAACGCCATTGACATGTCTCACCTTGACGCACAGCGCCGCTGCATGGCGCCCGCGACGCCGAAGCGCCTGCACTGGCCAGAAGCTGGGCATCTGCCAGTCTCACGCCGCAGTCCGGCTGGCCCACTGCCCGTCCATGGAGCGCAGACATGTCAGAATCACGGGCCCCTGGTTACAGTTGCCTCGCCACCGACATGTCGTCCTTGCCAGTGGCTTGTATCTGAGACCCCGTACATGTAAGCCCGTTGGCTGGCTCCTCTCATCCTCTTCCTCAAGGCGGGATAGCCTCCACCCCATGACTACCGCTGCAGATTATCATGCAAGACACGGCATCACGCGACCCTCGCGGATCAATAGGATGCTGTCGTATTACGTCCCTGCCACAGCCGCCGGTGGTCGAGAGCCCATGTCTCAAGCGCATTCCCCGACGAGCCCCGCCACGATCCAGACGCCGTGGTTGGGTCCATGTTGCAAAGTGTATTATTGCTCGTGTGGGAGTCATTGCATCCTTTGCAGTCATGTTCTGCGCACTCCGAAAGCTAATCTTACATGATATTGAGACACACTTCATGTCCGTGACGGTCTGTTGCCTAGGTCTGCAGGTGACCTCGGTGTCGCGATAGAACCATCAACGACCATGTACTGTACATTCGGAGGCGTTCACCTATCTTGAAATAGAGCGAGTGCAGAGTTGGGTAATTCGCTCGAGGAAGGAAGCCATCGGTGCGCCGACTGTCCCGAAAGGCGTCATGGGGTGGATGGTCAAGATACTCACCGTGCATGGGCTCAATTCTAGGCTTGGGCGCATCTTTCCAAGTTGTCAATATTTATTCCGTTTGACATTCATTTACTCTACCTCAATGGGGGCATTGAAAGTTCGTTTGGGTGGCTATGCTGGTGTAATGATGATGAACCATGGGCACAGATAGAAATGTGGTATATCCAGTCATTCACACAAACTCCGAACGAGCTACTCCACCCAATCTTTTACCATTAATTCGCGTAAAAGATTGATGCCCAGAGAGTATTTTTTTTTTCCTAGTCATCATCAGCCAATCTTGACGGTCCCGTGTCCTACATCCCGTCCAAGTGTGTTATCAGATCGCGCATACCCAAGCCGGCAAAAGCAAGTCCGTCATCGTACCCCCTATTAAGTCAAAGAAGGCTTCCAGGTATTAAACACGCCTTCACTGTCAATCAGCTGCTCCAAAGCATGCTGCCCCACGCTGAGAGCTAAGCACACTCCCATCAAACGCCCTCAGCCTCCACCCGACATGGCGCTCACTTCACCAACCTCCGTAAGAAGCCCCTTCTCCAGGCTGTACGGCAATAGGATCGTCAGTCCTATCCAGAGTTCAGCCACATCGACAAGAACAGCTCATTGGTGTCGCCGAACCCTGTGCAGATCACACGCACACTGCCGAGCTGACGGAGAACCCTCGAGACAGTAACTAAAGATGATTCGCCTTCACCACGAGATTACCACCACATCCTTGTCGATGAGTGCCGCATTGTGGCGAGCGTGGTCGTTTGCCCAGGACACAGTCATCAATCGACTGGCACTTGCTCCCTGCCTAGATCAGGGGGAGGGGGGGGGCTCGTATGCGGCCGTACATCGAAGTCTAGATACCTAGGTATAGATTGTGCATTAGAATGGCGTATAGCTGCTCATAAAATGGATGGTAAATCGCACGGTGCGGCGACAGAATCAGCGAATCGGATAGAGTATAGAACGATCGCATCAGCTGGCCATTGCTCGTATGCATGTGTGGTGGTTGGACGGCGCGTTGTGTTCCCATCCGTCTTGACGACTCGATGGAGACGCTCGAAATAACGTGGGGACGCCCAGTCCCAAGAGTCTTCGTGCCACTGATGGTCTATTATTAAGTCGTTAACGAGACATGGGATCCTAGACTTGCACAGCACAATTTACCTCAGCTGAGCAGGGCAACACACACGCACGATCCGCGGCCAAGACGCACGAACTCGCAATACAGTGGCATCCATCCCGTCCGCTGAGACCTCGAGTGCAAGAACGGCCCCTTTGCCTTTTTCTCAATATCTTTTCAGCTCGCCTTTATTAAATGCACGACATCATCGGGCGACGCCATCCACCGATATATCCCGCTCGACGGCAAGTCTACCCGCGGACGACGCACACGGGCGCATGTGTCCTACGCCCGCGATGCGCACCCCTTCCATCTCCCTTCCGTGGTTTCTTCACTGGGGGGCTTAGACCATCTCATCGGCCGGAACTGCCGCTGCTGAAAGACGAGCTGCCGAGCTGGAGTGGTTGAGGAGGGTGGACAGAGGGTCGTGGAGAGTACCGCAGGTCGAGCCGGTGGCGTGGGTGGTTGTCAGACTCTGGGGAGGGCTTCGTGATGCTCGGGTTGTAATCAAATATATTGCATTATATTTCGCTATCCACTCCAGCCATTTTAACTCTCCACCTGAATGGAGCGGTCGGCCATCTGCAACTGCGCTCGAATCGATGACCTAGTAAGCACCCGTCTCATTGCCACGTTCTTCATCCCGCCCTGCTCAGCCGCGCCGGCGAATGCTACCACATTTGAGGATGTGTGTCGCACCGCCTCCCCTACCGCAGGGTCAGAAGTAGACACAAGCGTGCCTCCTTCAGCGAGAGTCTGTACTCGCTCTCCAGGTACTGACTGGCCGAAGGCTACATGTGGAATAGCAAGGGAATGCTTCACGCATGGTGTCGGGATGCTCGCTCAACTTCTCGAGTAGTCAAGTCTCGCGTTACATTTCCCCAGCTGGCCGATTAGACCGTCTCCTCGGACTCACATCCAGTTTGACGATGCACACTCTGTACAGTCAGCGTCTCTAGGAGTCACCCACCATCCACCATCCCATCCTCTCCCCCTCCCCCAAGTCTTGACTTGGACCCCAACCGCAAGGCTGCAACCAAGCCGAAAGGTGCGCTGCACAGTCATCAGCAGCGAGGGCTGTAAGCGGTATCTCGCAATCATGCTATGGCCAATACTACTACACTGACCAAAGCCGGTATTGCGTACGCCCCCGGCGTTACGTCCACCACCGCCCCCGGACGTCAACCCGGGCAGAGGTCGACGCCCTCAGCTCGGCCGCTTACATGTATTCAATTTCGCCAGTATCATCAAGCTCGGGTGGCTGCAGTTCGCTCTCCGGCTCGGATGAAGAGATTGCAGCATTTCCGATGTAGATTGACCTTGCGTGCCTGCCTACCTGCGCCTGTCTGCATCCAGGGATGCTCGCGCTGCACATCTTACACGTTAGGGTTACCTCAGATATGCTGGAGCAAACACCCACGTCCGTCGCCAGCACGGGGCAATTGATGGTCGTGGGAAGCAACACCGGGCAATACGGGGGATCCTTGCTATTCGCCGTTCTGTATACCCAACACAGACACGCAGTTACCGCATCCTGAGCGGGTGGCGACGGATACGGCCCGTTGAAGAGGTAAGCATCTGAATCCGTAGCCAGCGCCACTTCCGAGGCGACATGGGGGCGACGCCTCGACAATGATGAGGCCCTGAGATGCCACTGCTCGCCAACTATCACTGCATCTCCGTACTGGCTGGGCGGATATGTAATAAGTGGGTGGCATGCTGTGTGCGGAACACTCTCCCAGCACGGGATCGACTCGCTACGCCATACCATCAGGATGCTCGCTTCATCTGCACCTCGCCGCGCCTCCGACGTCTTCTCGTCTCAACTGCACCAAACAAACGCGTCCCCTCGTGTTACGTCGGTAGCCTACGCCGGCATCCACGGTCTAGATCCCGGACCAACCAGATCGCTGCTCAAGCAGTCCGTAGATTCGTCGATTCCATGCTCTGCACTCTACGCCGCTCCAGACATGACGATGGGCTCATACTTCATGCAGGACCTGCCTGCGTGACAGGGCCGTGAAGCTGTACCTACTTCTGCCTTGTCCTCCTACGCCGTTTTATACATGATGAGGTAGACGGCGAGCAGTGCTTCTACTACTCAGCCAACATAGACATATGCGCCCCTCGTCGTTGCATCCATCACCCCACACCTCGCCATCCATCATCTGACGACATGTCAAACAGCAGTGTCTGAGTTGGCATCTCAAGCACCACCCTCGACGTAACCCCATGTTGCGCCCGCGTCTACAGTGGCAGCCGCCCGTCCACGGCAAGAAATCGACACAAGACGAGACAGGAGAGTCGATTTGCGCCCCCCCCCCCCCCCCCCCCCCCCCCCCAAATTCTCCGTCCAGACATGATGCCCTCCCGTCACATCGGCGTCTTTTCAGTCTGCGGAAGCAGAAAGACACGCCACTGCGAGCACACGCAGCCAATGGGAACAGTAGTAACGGCAGCAGAACACAACCGTCTCCCTCTCGCCCTGTGGCCTTTTGTGGCCGCAGGGAGTGCATTGGCGCCTGGACGAGGGCCAGGCCATCCTGCAGAAGCCACGTATGTGATCACTTGAGCACCACAGCCGCGTGAGGGGTGCATGGACCTTGCGAGTGAGCTGGATGACTCCGGGTTTGCTGCCGTTGGTGTCGTTGCCGCCGTGCTCATCACGATTCTATTATTGGCGATTGTCGCAAGGCTGTGTGGTGAATGCGCGCATCTGCTCTACGCGACTTATACGCAAGGGCGCCGGTTTCAACGTCCACCGCCGCATGTGTAAGCCCGTGGCAGATAGCATTGTCGCTCTTGGCCTCTCGTCGCGGATGTCAATCGACCTCAGACCTTGGTTGCACAGTTCAGCCATGCAGGCGATTAATTAATTGCCAGACTCACATGGCATAGTTTCACCGCACCCTCCTCCCGCTCGTCACCACAGTTCTCAGCACGGTTCCCGCCCCAGCGCGTGCCTACACAGTTGCACGATACAATATGATTATCATACAGGCACCGCTGAAACAAGATGTACGCTATCCCAGGGGCATGGGTCTCCCACGTGCGTGATGTCGGGGCATCCCTACACCATGTGTGCGGCAGTCATCCTACGCACTCCGATCAATTGCGGATGCAGCCCTTATGCGGATATTATTCTTTTCCCAGCACAATGCCTAATCTCAGCAATGAACATCGGTTCATTGTGCCTAGACATGGCCCCCGTGGTCCTCAGGTGCACGTTGCATCTGGCAAGCTGTACGACGCCTCTCGGGGCGGCCTGCAGGCGGCGTCATTGTCGAGGGCTATCAAAAATAGACGACCGAGCGTTGACAAGCCTCAGCCGCAGCTAAAACAAAGCTCTGTAGAAACAAGCCATGCCGCAAGAGCCCAGAATCTATAAATCGTACATACATAATTGCTCCGTACATACATACGCAAAGGCCGTGCTCCCCATTGTTTGGACGTGTCTGCCGTAGCCACAGGGGTCAGCCCAGAAGGATTCCGTCGCAGGGCTGACTCCTCCTGCAGGGAGCGCTCTGTATCGAGAGTGTCACGGATGGGCGAGATGACGCGGTTGCGTCTGGTGTCTGGCTTGAAACAAATGGACGTCACATGGTTTTGCGACGACGGGTGTTTGTCCGTGGCGAGAAGGGTTGTTCTGGCTGCTTGCGGATGGTATCATCCAGTAGGAGCTCGGATGGGTGCGCCATCATGTTGGAATGCACTACAAGTACAATACAACTGTCGGATGCACAGATGCAGCACGAAACCAGTATCTGACCACCTTGCCGGTTGCAAACGAGTAAAAATAGGCGAGTAAATATTTTAGCAAGAGTAATGATGGGAAGGAGCAATAGCCGAATTTGCATGGACCACCGTGTACAGGGTAGTTCGAGCATCGAGATGGATTGTTGCGAACTCAGCACCCACTGATTTGAGGCTAGCAGTGAACCTCCTGATCTACAGGTAGGAGGCTGGCATGAGCGCGAGGGGTACTATTCAACCTCTGGAATTGATCCAGCTTATTTGACAAAGCTCCTAGGTGCGCGGTGCGCAAGCTGTAGTGCCTGCCAGCATATCTCGGCCCTCAGGCTCATCAGACTCAGTAACCCAAGCCAGTCAGTCCCCAACAACAAAACCAAATCACAAATCCATGCCAGCCCGTCAGCACTTCACCAGGCGATGTCTTGGTCCCTTTGTCTTCTTTCAGCTCCCGACGGCATTGCCCCCAGAATACCCTCCAAAGAAAGGCCCGAAGACCACACTCCCTCCGTTCCAATGTGGAACAAAGGAGGCGGGAGCCACAGCGCCTTAGTGCCCTTACACCCAACGCATAACGCCCAGCGCCCAGACCCTCCCCATAGCACGCACTGGCACTTACTCATGGCCTCCTGGCGCTCTCTACCAGGCAGCCGGATAGCCTGAAACGGCAATACGGACTAGGCACACCACTCCCTCGGGTCCAGGTGGGGGGTGACATCTCAATTTCCATATGCTTTTCAAGTTACTATCTTCTTTAAGAAAATTCGATTTATCGTCTCTTATCCACCGGGTCCAGAATACTTCGAAGAGCATTTTACTAGTCATTCCTGCTACAACCTCCCCACCCATTTTCAGAGGGGCAAGCAGGCACCTGCGTGAACCAAAGGCTGGTCCCGCTGTACCGTATCCGCACCACGGGCTAAACAGTGGGTTAATTTCGCCGAACTGCCCCAGAGACCCGGTTGTTACCACGGTAAACAGAGGAACTATGGATAGGGTATCTGTACAACGATGTAATGGGGTCCATCCCGTCTCTATTAAAGCACTGTGGTACTGTACATTGCTCGACTGCGTGTTTACTGATAGCTATCTTCAACGCCCGAGTCAAGCAGAGTCAAGTCGAGAAGGGCGGATTGATAAACGGACGACCAGAGAAGTGACCCGTTTGTGTGAAAACTCAACGCCGGTGCTTCCGGCTGGGACGCACGATACTTTGCAGAAGCCTGACGCGGATCCAGCCGCCAGACTTGCAAGAAATAGCCGCAACCCGGAATTCCGTTGGTTTCTAGGCAGTGTGCGACGGCTGAATTGTCGCCTCCATCACCATTCCTCTCCTACGTTGGCTGGTGGCTGAATGTTAGAGCGCCTACTGAGCGGTGACTTGGCCAGTGCAGCCCTGTGACGGCGCTGACGGCGCTGACAGCTGCCAACACCGCCGAAAATCAGCCCGTGTCTTCAGCCTAATTGGGCCGCTTCAGAGCCGCCAGTTCATCCCGTCCCGGAGGTTCTTTCTTCTTTACTAAACCTGCCCCACGTGTCTCTTCTGCCTGCTGCCTAAATCTGAAGCCCCCCATTGGCGGGATTTTCAATCACCGGATAAAGTAGACATTTCAACTGCCTGTCAGTCTGAGAGAAATTCGGCGATATTTCCGGGACTTCGCCCTTTGACATCTTGCCCGGGCTGCTCTGTCCAATTTCCCCACGAAGTACGGATAGTGGATGCATCATCGTGGTGATAGTCTGAAGCCACCATCCAGCCATTCTCTGCGCATACACGGCGTGGCATCTACCCCAACGTCGAGCCCTGACAGACCAACAAATTGGCCAACTTCAAGTACCGCTCGTAAGCGTGCCCGACATGTGGGCTCAGGGCAAAGCCGGGACGATGTAGCGGGGCCTCTAGCATTTACTTCCCGAGTCTGTGAGACTGTGAGCCTATGAGTCGACTGGGTCTACTGGGGTCTACGGGGTCTATTAGGTCCAACCCTGGTAGAGTTTTGGACACGCTCTGTCGTCTTGCGAATGGTAGGTTTCCCGCTGGCGGTTGCGGATAGCAGCTGGGCTATTTCGGTGACTGTCAAGTGCGAACATTGGCACCGCCTCATACTGTGTGGCTCGAATTCGGTGTCATCGGCAATGGCTACCGATTAGGATGCTACACGCCTACAACTCTCGATACTGAGTAATGTGTATCGGTGAGGTGTCCGTACAGCAACGCCTCCGACCCTCAACCGACAACATCAAAAGACGGGTTTGCGGTTGGAAAAAGGACCCTTGGACCCCTACAAGATCGCAGTAGGATGCCTCGATGCGACGGCACGCAAACAACCACGCGACATCTGAAGCGGAGGCACTGGACGATCCTTAACCTGAACACCACAGATCATCGCTCCCGCTTCCATCGCAAAGGCCCGTCGGGCCTTCAACACTTACATCTCCCCGATATCGAATCCATCCTTGTCGCCAGTGAGGGGCGGCCTCATCAGACGACACGCGACAGTCCAATACTTACTCTGTACTCAGTGCTGTGGAATTAATTAGCCCTGCCAGAATGGACAAAGTAGAGACCACGTTTTGTACTTGACCCCCGAAGAGGTTCGTTAGGACGCTTCTGCACGCCGTAGCCCGTCCCCACCATGTCTGGTGCTACGTTGTATGTCGGCTCCACGGCTCCATCAACCACTCAGTTGACTCTGCCATGCACAGTGTGCCCCAAGCATGTGCTTCGGGCCCTTCCATCTAGACCCGTACCCCAATACTGGTATGTGCGTTGTAACCGAATGCTGGATTTCTTGTAGTTTTTGTGAGAAACCTTATGGCGAGTCAAAGTCTTGGCGACGCAGTGTCGCGTGGTTGGCAGAACCTTATTGTAGGCGGTGCGTGCCGGCATGTCACACAGCCAACCAACGCGTCTAGGTAATCTCCACGAGGGTCTCACGCCAATGCCACCACCGAAAGAGGCTCGCCGTGAGGCTCCCCGTGTTTGCCACGTTGACCACGTTGCCCACGTTGGATGAGCACAGTTGGAAGAGACCCCAACCCAAGAACCGTGACGCCGTAACGAGCGCAACATCGCTTCGACAGACCCTGGCCAAATCGACAAACTCGTACACAACCCCCGGAGCTCTTGACAGGGTTGCAGGGCGTCGGCTCTAACCCTGGCTGGGGATGGCGATGCTACCCCCAAAGAGGCATGTCAGAGATCTTCTGGAAGGACAGGAGGAAGGGTGTTCTTGGGATGATCCTGGCGACTGGGGGCCCTTGGGCGGTTCGCTTGACATGGCTGGTGCGGAGAAGAAGCTCGACATGGAAGTATCTTCCTGGTCTGTGTAATTTGCGCACTGCTTCATACTGCTGATGGGTTCATCTCGGGACCATCAACCCTCAAAGATAGAATGCTCCAGCAGCCGCTAGGTATTTCCACTTGCCTCCCAATACTGACCAAACGCTGAAAAGCGGGTTGACACGGCCCAGCGGTTTGGCATTAAGGTTCAGCAATTGGTCACTGGACCCTCGCTATTACCTAAACTCGCCAAGCTAGACAAGTCCTTGACTAAGCCGCCTGCCGCATCCAGCAACAGGTGACCAAAACATCAGCTGTTTCCCTTCGGTAAAGCATGGCCTAACGAGCAGGTAGCAATTCGTCATCCGACCAAGGGCAAATTTTGCAGAAAAAAAAAAAAAAAAACAACAAAAAGAAGCAGCCCCCTTTAGTGTGTGAGCAAGTACAATTTTTACGTGTTCAAAAGAACCGCCCAGAAGAGGTAGGTGACTGTGAGTACCTTGACCACCTGGGTAGGTGCGTTACCTAAGAAGGCACTGAGATAGGTAACTCGTTCAGGATGGGACAGAGATTGACGTTCCCCTTCGGGAGCAGAGTAGTGGTTTTCGTTAATTTGTAGATGTTACAAGAAGAGAAGAATAACAATGGATGCTACCAGTATAAATTAACAACAATAAGAAAAAGAAGGTAATTAAATTTGCAAAAGTCGAGAAATTCGATTAAAAATGGAAAAGAATCATCTCTCTCTCACACACACCACAGTCCACACTACAACCACACACCCCCGCACCGTAAAGTCACTCCCTCTGTTTCAGACAGTATTGCTACTCCCCAACCTGGGGTATTCAGTCTGGGGGATCTGGGGTAACCACCGATCTACAGCCCTTCCATCGTCTTGCGCGACCGATCGCGACATTCCACATTCCTCATGTCTTTCAGGAGACATGGACTGTTGTCAATACCAGCTACCCCCCGGAGCCGTATCTACTACGCTGGGGCTGGCTGGCCTTCGGAACTGGCAAATCAATGAATTAAATTTACTACATGTAATATGTGAAATTCTGCCAGTGATGGTTTGCGCTAACCGTAGCCCGTCAAATTGGAGGCTGTGGATGGGCTTGTCCTGCTTGTTCTCTCTTCACCAACAAGCAATGTTCAAGTGTACCTGCGTAATGCGATCTGATATGTAACTCGTCATCTGGACCAGTCTCCTGGATTTCTTTTTCCTCTAGCCCTTGCTTTTGGCCGATATGTTTCGTGTACAGTTGTCATTGGGTATGCAAACTGATTCGCTGGTAGGTTGAGGAGAAATGCGGGAAGTTGATCATCTCAGTGTCTGTCTCACAGTGAAGCAGGGCGAATGCTAGCTCTCCAGCCATTGTAAGTGGCCAGCACCCACCTCTCCCATTTCCCATCACTTCTAGCATGGGGAAATCAGCTTTGAACGCCATCTTTTGTGTTTCTTCAACCCTGTATTTGACTCATGCAATCGCACCCCGCATGCCGACTTGCTGTAATCGAGGTACTGTACCTGGCGCATCGCGATCCACCCATGCGCGCTGCATCGTGAAAGATGGTACAGCCGAGACAAACATCTTTCGAAATAGACTGGCTGGTATTTGAAATTGGGTGGGGAGATGACAGTAGCAAAGACGAGGAGACGAATATGGTGTGAATGCAGGACCTAGCCACAGTAGCCCGTACCAGTAATGCTGGCGTCTATCAGGGTCTGCTTGCATCAAGGCAGTTTGCAGAGCTATCGACGGCTCGCCTCTTCCCGTGCGCCACTGGTGCCCGCGCCGGCAGCCTTGCATCACCGCAGCGTCAAGCACATCAAAGCACGCTTCAGTAGAATGAAGGAGGCGGCGTTTCGGGAGTTAGGAGGGCACTACAGACGGTAGTTACCTGTGGCTTGATGTTGCTGGTTGTCTTGCCTTTTCCTCCCCATGGAGGCTCTGGTTAAACATGGGGATGATGGTAAGTGGCTGCCACCACACCATTTGAAGTAGAAGGATCTCGGCGACCCCAACACCAGTAATTTGCTGTGCATAGTGGTGCTATCTTGTTGCTTAACATCGAATACCTGATCAACGGGCGTATCACGACAGCGAGTAACAAATGACAAAATATGATTCGTATTTTAGGCAATCAAATACCCATCTTTGAAACTGATGCAAGTAACAGCAGCTGAAATCTGGTATGATGGAGCGGCATGCATGCATCAGAGTGGCCCGCCGCACGCCCTGCTCCTACCCAAAATGGCAAGGCTGTGTTTTCTCGAGAGAACAAAAGCAACTGCAAGGCGAGAAGGCAACTACGACTAACTAACCACAGCCAATCCCCTGCTACTCCAGGCTAGCACTAGCGGAACCCCATTTGTCTTGCTTCAACCTCCACACTATGAGATTCATACCTTTCCTGGCAGCGGTAAATCACATGCTGTGCATTGGTACAAGACATGGCTCTTGCGGCTAAGCAGAATCGACATGACATTACGGAAACTCAGACATTACCCCTCGCTAGCTACTCTAGCTACGGGTCTTTTCCGATGTACCAAGTGCTGCCTCATACGAGAGTAGCATGTACTCTTACTCCTGATCACCGCCACTGTACTACCGCTGGCAGTAGCAGTGCTACATGACACATTATAAATGCGTATGGCGAATTCCTTATCCCTAGGTCACGGGGCGGGTGGGCTGTCACAAATGATAGGAAATCCCGATGCTATAGTCAAGCAAACATACATCATCCTCTGCTAAGCGGATCGCAATGGCTCGCGAAATCGACTCGTTCACAGTTGTTGTGCCCCGAAGTCAATAGAGCCAATGATGTTTGGATGATGCGTTTCTTGAGGAAAGAGTTTATCTTGCAATATCTTGGCGACCTTATCTTTTATGCCACCTGCTTAGGTGGCATGACAGCATGCACTGGCAAACAGGCAATCGTGTAATAAGAAGCGTTTGAGGAAAGAGAACTCAAACATGTAATTGTCAAAATTGCTTTGCGCTGAACTCTGCTAACAGCGCTCTATCCATGCTAGTCACGGCCGACACCACGAGATGATTAATCTTTGATTCAAAATATGCCTCTCCAGGCTAGTATTGTTCCCTCGCCACGCTGCGGGTGGGGGCGACGGGGCGCTGGAGAGCCGCGGAATGAGCCCTGGGCACATCCACGCTCGCATCGGCAGGGGGCGGGACCCCAGGCTACGGGATGGGACAGATGGCTTGATGGCCCTTCTGGTCTAGAAGTTTCATCCAGGCGCGACCAATGGGGGGAACCGACGTGGTTGGTCGTGGTCAGATATCTCGTTCCGATTCGTGGAACTAGTGCGCAACCCGCCATTCATGCTCAGGCGTCCTCAGAGCACAATGAGTACCTACCTGGAGGCTGCAGCTTCAGGGAGCAAGGTGTCAACTTGATAAGCCACCCGACATGTCACAAGCCATTGTCTAAATAACTAATGTGGCTTTCGAATCCAGGTAAGTGGCGGCTGTTCTCCCTCGAAGGACCGTTTAGAGCAAGTTACTGAGCACGCGAGTTGAGACGTCTCCGCCTCCACGTCCAACCGAGAGATTGGTACCGAAACACCGATTGTCCAGTCATCCTTGTTAAAATGGGGATCGCAAGGCCCTTCCACGATTGCAAAAGAAACAGAAGAAACAAGCCTGGGGTGTCTAGGCCGGCTAATTTCACTGCTGCTGACTGTAATCCCGACCACGACTCCAGACTCCTGGGAATTGCTCAATTAAGCGGCCCAAGCCTTGGGTGCTTGAGGTGCCATCGTGGACTTGGCACTGATGTCGCATCGTCCATAGTAGGCCGGGGAAGACTTCCGGCGGCCCCCATTTTGCTTCAGCTGCAGCCCCTGCGAGTTGGTGCGAAGAACTGCGGATGTCGCAACTGTGCACGAGCATTACCTACCTACTGGAACTAAAAGGCGATCGTAACTGACCGTAGCGGCTGAGGTGAGGGCAAGCAGGTGTGACTCCAGATTAGTCCTGCTGATGCGTCTTAATTTCTTTCTGAAGCTGTCCAGTGCTATCCTTGCTTTCACCTCTCTTGGTTTGAATGGTGGCGAGCGCAAGCCAACATCTGGAGAAGTGCATCTAAATTGTGAGACCGTGGGGGAAAGAGAGATGTGTAAAACGCCGCCCCTTAAAGCTGAACATAATGGCCAGCCAACAGGAAGCGTCCCGATCAATCATCTGTTGCGACGTCAAAAGGTAAAAATAATACCCTTGTGAAACAACACGGCAATACAAGGTCAACGAGAGAAGATATCTCGGGGCACCATTTTATTGCTACAATGCAAACAATCTTGAAGCCAATTTGGCAGTGTCTGAAACCTGACCTAAGCTCTGCGTAACGGCTAACAGGACTTACGTGCTTTACCGTGGGTGATGCACACTACGCCAACGATAACTCTCTGAATGACGATGCGGTCATCCAAATTTAGACGTGCGTAAAGCATTAGTTTCTGCTTTTGCAATTGATTCACGTCTGCAAATGGACCTACGCCTGGAAGTTAATCCACGTTCTTTCTCATTATGCAAAGCTTAATAAGTGAGCAGCGCAAGACGTTACATCAACCACGCAACAATACCGTTGGTCATGCGAGCCGGCATTGCAGGGCATCGTTCAGAAAGCTTGACTGACACAAGGAGATACAGGCCCAAATAGCTTGCTGTACAACGGTTTCCCCTTACTGCAATATAGTAACCCCTTGTGACCGAAATGCCAGTAACGTTATCATGAAACGAGAAGAAGCCTTGGGGAGCTGACCGGTCTACCGGTGTGTATAACAGCGCCCGTCCTCAGTATGACGCCCGCGTGGTTCCCGCATCCCGTAGGGCCGAGATTAGTGGACAGGCGCGGCTGGCCGGGAACAAGGAGGTTCGTTGTTGAGTCGCCATGAGTATCGATCGGTGGGGTTGAGGACCGCTGTCTGTCTGGAGTCTAGATGGAGACGGGCCAGTGGGTCGATACGAGATGCTTTCTTTTCGACGTGCAGTTTCAGCAGCATCCCCTCCATGCAGCTTTCAGCATCGCAGGGTCATGGTCAGTTACTTCTTGCGTCGTAACAAAGCGGAAACTCAGTTCTGTGCCTGGACTACTGCAACACCTCGTGTCGATTCCTGACTGAAAAGCACCGTGGCGTCTTGATGTAAGAGAAAATAAACAGTAGCAGCCAGGGCAGGATTGAGACACCGAATGGTTTCCCCCATCCGCTGAAGAAAAAATCTGACAAGTCATTGGGGAAACAGCTCCCGTATCTTATCAACAGTGAATCACGAACGAAGGAAAAATCAAAATCAAACCCATCATTTCCACATTTTCATATTCCCTCACTCTCCCCTTCGTCTCTGGTATTCATCTTCGCCAATTCAACCTCGTGAAAAGCAAATGGCCGAAAAACCGCGCAAAGAGGAGACTGCAGTCAAGTCAAGTCAAGCCATGTCATGTCATGTGCATAGCAAGAAAAACACCCCGTCTGGCTCCCCTGGCCCTCTGAAATGGAATGGGGTACAGCGCATTGGGCGGTTAGACTGCCAGCACAGAGGGGAGGTGACCTGCTGATCGATCACAAGCGATCGCCACCTCCACCCCCGAGACCCTGAAATCGCGGGCACTAGGCACCTGGGGAACACACCTGTAAGCGCTGAAATGAGAATTGCTTCAATGCCATCAGTTTGCTACGTAGGCCACGTATGATGCGAAAAGGGGACCAGGACAGGTGACCTCGTCCTACCCATGGGGTTACTTCCATGTCGCAGACCCTGCTGCTGCGCTGGCAAGTCCCCAGGTCCAGCACCCGAGGAACTGGACGCTTCCCCGATGGCGAGGGTGCCCAATGCAGCCCGCAAGGTCGCAGAGGGGACGCTCTGTTAATACGAGTCTGCCTGGACTGGGTCAGGATCTGGGGTTCAACGTCCGAGGGCACGACCTCATGATCTCGCCTGCATATTGCGTCCACGTAAGAGCGCGATTACGGCATCGCCAACAGGGCTGAGGTCAGGCGCAGCATGATGAGCGACCGAGGGCAGCTCATTTCAATTCAGGGCTCTGCATTCGTGGGCGCAGGTGGTTACGTAGCAGTGGCAGAAATTCTAATTCCATCCATCGTCACCAATGATGCCAAGCTTGTAAGCAAGCCGACCAAAGAGCGAACTGTGAACCTAAAGTACGGTGCACTAGGCGCCCTGGGATGTCCGCCCAAGCCTGGGGCGCGAGAGTGCGAAGAGCCATTGGCAGGTACCTTTTGCGTCACAGAGGCCAAAGTGGTCACCTGGACGGTTGCGGTTTATGCGCTGGACCACTGGTATTGCAGCGTGGGGGCAGATGTCCCAATCGGGCAACCAGGGCACGTCACATTCACATTCACAGTCAGACAGGGCCTGTCGCCAGAGCCAATTCGACCTGAGTCATGGCGGCCGGGGACGTCGGGGCTCACCCGGCGGGTCGTGAGGCCAATTAGATGCATCTCGTTGCCTCTCATTGCATCTCGTGAAATGCGAATTGGGGGACGCTGCCATCTGTTTGGTGTTTTGGCATGGTGACGACCCTGCCATTCAACCAGGCAGACTGGGGCGCCGCATCACGGCCATTATGACATGAGGCACGTTGGATGGCTCGTGTCCGTCACCGCAACCCCAGCAAACAATCCATCGTTTACTGTTGTATGGTGACGGAGATTGCAGTCGAATTGCGTCCGACCCAATAGCCGAATGAGACAGGATCAAGTGCGGCCGACGGCGAACGGGTATGCCCACCCGCTGAGCCGGTGTGAAAACAGGTTGGCTGCCGAGGAGTTTCAAGCTCAGCAGCAGGAAGTTAGCTGGCTCAGCCCCTAGACTGCCCTACAGTCGAGGTCCAGTGCGCAATGTTGCAATGGTGGGTGAGCGTGAAAGACGGAGTGTGTTTCGGGACGCCAGCCGCGTGACTGGAGTGATTGGGGGAGGGGAGTTGGGAGGAATATGTGGTGAATTGCCTATTGCGGGTGGGCGTCTTGAGAGGAAAGTACTGGTGTAGGCGTTGGGAAGGTGTCCCTTTCGGTCGAGAACCCTCGGCCGTCAGAGAGGTAGAAACGGAGCCGCTGGAAACGGCACCGTCACATGATGGGCAGTGTTGGCCCTGACCTTGAGCCACAGGGCTGGACTCTGCATAGAACAGCTGCGAGAGAGAGAGTGAGAACCGTAACACACCGTAGGGCGACCCGTACTACCAAGACAGGTAATAGTTGTCGTGGGGGTGAGGAGTCAGTGACTACTAAAAAGAGCATAGTTCTATGGAGACTCTTTGCTTACTCTTTGCGGTAATCAAGAGTGGATTGCGACCCACAATGTGATACCTCTTTAGGGAAAGCTGCTCAGGCCCCAACCCCAAGGTCACCTGGCTGGGAAGAACAACAGACAACAGGCACCTGGGCCGCCGGCATCTCCCCGACCCAAGCTTTGTTTTCCCCCCCTTGTGATGACGGGCCCCCGCGACCCCCTGCTGCGGATGGGACATGCACTGCTTCCTACACGAGGCTACGTACCAGCGACGTTTAGCGCAACAACCCAGTCAACAAGCAAACACCCCCCCCAGTCGCCCACACACCACGGCGCCTCCGTACTGTACTTGGGTACGTACCGACTCGCGCACCCCCCTGCTCGCACACACCACAGTCGGTACGTGTTGGGTCCTGATGCGGTAGGGTATGGCGAGTACGTACAGTACATGGCTACATCGTCCACACACCGCGCTTCTCTCTGCTCGGCCCCCCCCATCCCACTTTCGTTTGTTGCTGACCCAAGGATACCTTAATAACTGCCTCACATCTCTTCCCAGATGCGTCCCTTTCCTGTCTCCATCTTCACACTCCGCACCAACTCGACAGACTTTGCGTATTTCAAGACAACACTGTCTTCCCTCCGCATCCTATCCTCGTCCCCAATTCATTATCGTCGACGACTAAAAGCACTCTTGCATCTGCATCATCGACTCTCCAGGTTCACCCGCATTGCTATCCCTTGCCGTCACCGCACCCGCCAACGCGCAAACTTGATCAACGTTACCACCAGGCGCAACTTTTCACCGATAACCCATCCACCGTGCTACGGGGTCGATTGGACTCAGACATTCATCTGACAGTCCAAACCTGCCATTGGAAGAAACCCTCGACGACATTTAACTCTCGCAAACTCGTCTCCCTATACCTGCTCGAACAAGCCGAGCCTTCACACCTGGCAGCCATGCCCTACCGGTTAGACACGCACGTATTAACCGTGGATGCAAACGTAATCCACAAGGTCGACACCGCCAATCCCGCCAACCTCTATAGCATGTGGACGGGTAAGTCATTGCCCCAGCTGCTTTTTGCTAGAATGCTCTGGCACTCTGACTTGTGATGCTGACCAAGCATTTCTGTAGTCTTCTCTCGCTGTGCAGATTCAGTCGAGCAAGGTCGCAGATTAGAAAACCTCAGCTGGAGACTCTGGCAACGAGAGCAGCTTGTCGAAAACACTAACAACACTACTCCTACCGCTTCCACCACCACCACCTCCAACCAAGCTCACACCCCTGCTCTCCCCCAAAAAGTCCCTTCTGCAACCCGGTTGCAAGAAGTCCCACAACTGTCGGGCAGCGTCGACTCACTTGCCGACGACGAGGCCGTCGAGTTCACATCCGTATCGGCACCTCTTGAGATTGCTCGCCCGCGGATACGCAGAATGGAATCGACCATGACTAGCCGAAGCAAGCACATCAGCTCTGACGACTTTGAGAAGATGATTGTTTCTATTGTCAAGGACAAAGCCCCCCTCTCCGCGCCCACTCAGGTCGCACCTGTGGCCGCCCCTAAGGAAGAGGCCGCAATTCAAAAGGCACCATTTGAGCGTTCTGGATCTACCACCACCGAATCCCAGTCTCCCTCCAAGATGTCCGACCGCCTCTCTGAAGACTCTCACCCATCTCCAGACTTGCCGTCTGCCACCAACGTCGTTAGGGGTTTCTCTCCGTCCAAAGTATCCATCTCGCGCAGCTTCTCCCAGGCTGCCACCGTCACTGGAGCTGACGACTCCATCCCCGAGCCAACCTCATCACCGCTGCAAAGCCTGTGCAGCTCAAGAAGCCGCCACCAAGTTTGCTCTGGGAGGATTCGTGTTCTTCGAGTGAGCAAGGTCACAGTCTCGAGAGCCGCAAGGCACCGATCACCGCGGCAGCCAAGAAGCGCATGTTTCACTTCGCTGGCTCTTCGGAAGAGGAAGGCTCTCTCAAGAGCGCCATCCAGTCCCCACGCCCAGCCTCGCTCATGAAAGCCCAGAAGCAGACTTCCTTCAGCAACCATGTCACCACCCGCGATTACGGTTGCGAGGACGCTATCGATTCGGATACTGACCTCTGAGGGTGAGAGTGCGCATAGAGAGCGTGGTCGGACGATTCATCTGAGTTGGGAGGACTCGGATGACGGTGAAAAAGCCAGCGTCGACGAGACGTTTTTCCAGCGCGTCCCAGCCCTAAGGCAAACTCTGAGTACCGCGCGACCATTCGATACACCTCATCACGCTGATGCGTTGGCTCAAAACGACCGGGTGTCAAGACACTCGCGATCCGCATCCCAGAGTCGGCCTCGGCAATCCCCCGATTGCTCGCCCGGGTCCAAACGCGTCTTTTCGCAGGTGCATCGCCGAACAGATTCGATTGAGGCACCGCCTGATGATGAAGGGGCATGCGCTCCAAGCCTCAAGCCAATTAGCCGAGAGTTGGCCTCCGGTCCAGTGCCCAACCCCAATGCGCGCAGGACTACAGACAACACGCAGGCTTAGTGCAGCCTACTACGCACGGCAATAACGTCGCAACATGATGCAAACCGAGCTTCCCGAGTCTCTGCGGCGCCACCTCCTCTGGGAACGCCAGCAGAAGTCGTCGACTGCTAATGCAGTCCTCAAGCGTCGCCACACCTCGCACGATGTCGCCAACCTGAAGCAGTTCCCCGAGAAGTCCTGCATGAAGGCGAGCGAGGATGCCAATGCTGGCAGCTGGAACCAGTACCTTACCAAGGAGGCTCTAAACGGATACCACTCCAAGGGCTGGTAAACAGTCGCTTGCTCGGCCCGCAACTAATCAACATCACTCTAATGGACCGACTTAAATTCACGGCGAGCATAGCCTACAAGGGGCCACAAGCAAGCGAAAACCCCTCGCGCTTGACACGTGTCTTCGAGGCGTGGTGCTGTCCCTTTTCTCTTCTACATTTTGTTTTCGACTTGCGCAGCGTTGCCTATTGAAATGATACCAGGTCTGGCTGGGGAGTGGGCACAGTTTTTTTTCCACGATGGGGGAGATATTGAGTTCGTTGGTTGATTGTGTTTTTCTAGTTCTCTTCTATCCTTTCGTGTCTGCTCGGCCTACATATTTGGAGGAAGCATGACGGTTGTGGTGTACTCTACGGGGAAAACAAACAAGACGAACATGATTGGGGCAAACCTCGCCGAATCATGAAGGATCAGTTACGACGGGGAGCGGAAAAAGCACGGCGGGTTGTAGGGAGGAGAATACGAAAAAGCGTGTTTGGCCAGGAAAAGGACGCAAGGCGGGGGTGAAGCGGGAGTGGCCTGTCTGACGCCATTCAAGGATGCAAAAGACACAAAAAGGAGGATGTACTCGAGGGAGGTCACCGACCTCATAAACAACATGAAATTAAAGATCCACATGGAGTTTTTTACATCAACGATGAGCTTCCAATGTCGCTGTTGCTTGTGCCTGTGATGATGGGTGCCGAGACGTGAGTTGTGATGGTGAGGGTTGGTTGATCATGACGATCAGTGTGCGGTGGCGAGAGACAGGCACCGCGGAGCCCTCCGTTAAAACGCCCTATTGGTGTGATGCACGGACGATTACAGGACTGGGGGTGATGGGGCCGGGACCTAAACTTGGGTATTGGTACTTGGCACGCCGCTCCGTGATGGTGGAAGAAAACCCAGAGTGGGCACATGTGCGCAAACACGTTTGACTCACACAGAGGACGTGCATAGAGGCTGACGGAGACTTTGGGGCGGTGAAGCTGGGGGTGAAAATGCGATAGACGTACGGGATTGCAGATGGAGCTGTGAGCCGCGGAGGATGAGATCTGAGGCTAATGTTGTTTGATTTTTTGTTTGTTGAGATTGGATGGCTTGCTTGTACTGTACTTGGGCGGCGGTCGTATGTAGACCCAAGCCCAGTAACTATCCCGCGTGCCAGCCAGCCATTCATTTTACTGTGCCGTCCCGGTGAGAGAGGCAGCCTGGAGTTTTGGGAAGGGGAAGGGGGGAGGGGCATTTTTCTGGTAATAGTAGGCGAGAAGAACCGATGCGTGGGGAGGGGGTTCCACTTGTCGATTTCGGGCGTTGAATGGGATGTGAAGTGAAGTTGAGCGCGTGTGGTGCGTTTGTCATGTTGGTGGGGTGGGGGATAATGCGCGGTGGGAGGAAGCCAGGCGAATGGAGGGTGCGAGTGGCATCCGGTGGCGCGATTTTGTTGGCTGCCGTGCGTGCTGGGCTGGACGAGAATTGGGATTCTGGTCGCAGTGATTGGCCCAGGGACTCGGGATCCCGACGAGGATGGCGTGGTAACTCATCGATTTAGTGTCTATTTGGAAATAGTGAGGTGTTCGCGTTGCGTGATGGGGTAGAGATTGCCGTTGTAGGCAATTCGGTTCCCGTAGGCTCAGTCTGGCGGGTATCACGGTTAAATGTCTAAGCCTGCGGTAAATTCATCAATTGCGTTTGCTTGGGGCTGGATGAAGGGGAATAGAGTCGCCGTCGAGTGACTTGGCCACTGGTGCGTGCTGGCCGTATTTACAGATCTGGCACGGGATACGATACACGCAGTCTGGGGGGAAGTGTCGGCCGGGGATGTGTGTCTTCGTGCGCCCGCGGAGGCACTCTTGATGGCAGGTACAGGGAACCTGCATCCGTAGATTTTAATCGGCAATTTCAAGGGTGGTTTTTTTTTTTTTTTCATTGATTAATTTTTCTGGGCGCTGCCGTCTGCCGTGCTTTCTGAATGGCTCGACCCGTGTCATTGTGACAGCGATGTGCATATTGGCATGTGAACTGGGGTGCCTATTGCGGCTTGCAGTGAATCAACCACTAACCACTAACCACTAACCACCCACTGTGCGTCGAATTCACCGAAGCGCCGTGCAGAGGCGAATTAATTCATAATAATAGTGAAGCATCATTATTATCATTATTGTTATTGTTATAATAATAATAATAATAATAATATCAACAAAAACTCCTTGCAAACTGCACAACCCAATCGATCGAGACGTCGAAGCATCCATCACTTGAGGCTCATCACCTGCCCCCCCTTAACCCCTCTTCATCTCTAGCCTCATGACTGTGACGGAACAATCCACCCGCAGAGTAATCACCGAGCTCCCCGCGGCCGAGGTCGGGAGCGTTCCGGCCAAGGCTGGTTCTGCTGCAGCTGATTTACGCCTAACGCTCTCACCAAGCATGTGTTTGCGTTTGCGCTTTGCGTTTGCGCTGCGCCGTTCATCCGTGAGGGCTACAAAATGAATCGTGCGGCGGCTTACGGGGTTCTTTTGCCAAAGTCTAATCATGCATGAACCTTTGTCGCCCGGGGAGAAGACGCACTGACAAACAGAGTTCTGCTGGCCTCCCGTTCGCCTTCGGCAATGGTGTTCGGGAATCAGATGTGAGGTGCGCGTCCCGACCTTCGCCCGTGGAGTGTGCACTGCGGATACGAAGGGCTAGCTGGATCGGATGGAGAACGCGGGGAAGGGCCAGGCTAACGGGAGCTGCACTCGGTGTCGACATTACCAAGGCAAGCCGACTACTTTATGCACACCGGAGCTACGAAAGCTTGTCGTGGCTCACCGGAAACAATCGTCCAGGCTGCCACTGGTCTGACTGGACCCCGCCTCCGCCTCGCCGTCCTGGCGAAGCTTGTCTGGTAGGGGGGATTGTTGCGTGTTTTTGGGATTGCGGGCTTGTCAGGGTACGTATGTGCTCTGCAGTCGGCACATGCGACTACGCTTGACAGAGCATGTGTGACAGACGTCCCGTGTCTGAATAGCGACAAAACACATCCGCGCCGTCAAGACTTGACATGCCATCGCTCCACACGCCTAGCTAGGCAACTTAACCCTCTCGTTCGCTCCGCCGTGGCCATTGCTCTACGTTGCCTTGATGGGAAGTAAGCCGACCCATCAATCGGCTGAGTGCACGATTCCACAGACTCCCCCGACCGACGAAGCGCTCGCCTATGGAATCGCTACCAACCCCCCGCCCATCAACGACGACCTTCACTTGCATCATCTCAGCCGGCATTCAAGTGCGCTCAAGCACCTACTTAGTCACTGTATCATCAGCCGTCAGCTGGAGCCTCCAGCAGCAGCACCATGTAGAGTGTCGTCATGGCATGCACGCCGCCTAATCCATCACTCGAGCGTTAAATACGGTGCCGCGGCAGTTGGGGGCGTGCAGCACCGGAAGGCCCGGGGCGCATTCCCGCCGCGTGGAAACGGTGACGGATGCAGGCCAGCCAGCCACAGTTTTCCGCATTTGGATATGAACTGAATGCAAGATGGCTAAGATGATTGTTTCCCGTGGGGTCTGGCTTGTGCCTGTTGATCAATTGTTTACAATGGAGATTAATTGGTGCTTGGGTTCGCTCTCACGGCTTCTTGCTGGGTCGGCTGGGGAGAGCTTCGGATGCGGTTGTGGTGATGAATTCAGTGTCTCAGATGACCATCAATAGGCCACGCTACGGGGGTTATCATGATGCACCATTCGTTGCTGTGTCTGTCCAGGTATGGCGTATCTAAACAAATGGACAGGAGTCAAGTGTAAAGAATGCAGTGCAAAAAAAAAAAAAAAAAAAACCCACGCCAAAAAACACTGCCGTCAAATTAATAAAATAATCAAGAATAATAATTAAAATAACAATGAACCAAGGCATGCCACCAACTCAACCCCGGATCCTCAGATGTCACCTACCCGCATTGAGCCCATCCCTGGCGCCAGGCATAATCCCATCCCGGTTTGGCGACGTGCCAGCGCACACCAGCACCCTCGTGATGCGCCCATGGGGCCAGCCAGATGCGGACATTCATTCCAGTTTAAGATGAGGTAAACAACGAGGGTGGCAGGATGCAGCGTCAGCCATGCCGCCGGGGCAAATGTGTCAAATGCAAGAATGAGTGCGCAATTCAGGGAACTGGGGGACGATGCCCGGCAGGATCGTGATGCCTTTGTCTAATGTGTCGCTGGCGTTTCGTGGGGAATGGATTGGGGGTTGGGTGGTGATGACACACTGGCTTTGCTGGTGAGCGACGACCCAGCGACGTCATGGCACCTCAGCGCCGGGGGCTTGGTCCTGGCGTCGAGCGAGCAGGCGTGAGGCACATGGTGCATCATCACACACGCGGAGTGCATTGGTGTCTGACCCCAGAAAGCAAGCTCAGGCCATGTTGCCGTGTCGCCATGTTTGAGGTTTCGGGCATTGATTTTGTGCGTCTCTTCTCTTCCCCAGATTATGGGAACTGGGTAGGTTTGCTAGTGCACGAGCCCGCCTACAACGTAGCTCCCCCAGCGGTGCTTGATGCCCCGTGCTTGCGCTGCCAACTGACCCAACGATTAGTGTAGAGGATGGAGACCGGCTCTTGTCTCTGGCTTAGTCAATCCTTTAGAGGCCTATTAGGAATCGTAGCCTCCTTCCTCAACCCATCTGACAAGTTTAAGCCCTTCTGGGACTCTGGGGAGTTCATGCCCCCCGTACGGAGTGCTCTGGCAATGTTACGTAGCACAAGCAGAGTCAGCACGGCGCAGGCCCTGCGTAGGCCCTGCCTGTCGCGAAGCGCAAGTACCTGTGGCTGACTCTAACTAACGGATTGATGGGCCTTTCAACCGACTCCTACGGCTCGTGTAATGCACTAATCAATCTCGTCAAGAGGAATCCCGGTATTAATGCGGTCTCACTGGTCACGCATCAGATTTGCTTTGAGCACAAAGGACGAATACCGGTACCCTGTCCCGCATGCGTATTGTATAAACCTGCATCAATCGGCGTCAAGGCGTGGAGACGTCAAGTCGAGCGAGTGCTCCTGCGTGCTCCTGCGTGCTCCTGCCTCGCGGGAAACGAACCCTGAGCGGTGTGCTGTCACTGCTGTGACAAGCGGCAGTTGGCCAGTGAGTGTTTGGCTGAGGGCGGATACTGCCTTGCATCGGCTTGGCTGGTTGTTCGCTACTGGGATCAATGTCATGTGCAATCGCCGTGAACCACGGTGGGGTTTCTCTCGGCGCAACTCTGTCTGCCTCCATTCTCATGTTTATTACCCGGCATTCGCTGCGATGCAAGTTCACAATGCAAACGGACAGACAAGGCGACTTGGAAGCTTGCCTCGGCTTGAAAGGTACGTACCTATTCTCTTGGCTGGCAAACTCATCCAAGGAAGAGGAGGGAGGTGTAGGTACTTGTTCGCCTCTGTTGGATCGCGGACACGCCTTGTACCGAGCTCCTCCTCACACCATCTCGCGGGAGCTCGACGGCTTCTAGAAAGGCAAAAAAGGTTCCATGACACGTGGGACGCTGGCCGCCACCGAGGCATCGGTGGCAGAGGTACATCGCTCGGTACCTCTGATAAGCGCCCACGAGCCCCCTACCCTGGGGGGTAGTACCCTTGTACCCTTGCCATTGGCAAGGTGAGACATTCTCACACACCGGGGCGCTGCCAGGTACGTACCTCATTTATTATTGCGAATTTCTTGCTTCTTATTCTTTTTCTCCTGTCACCTGCTCAACTTGGCAGAGGTACTTCGAGCATGTACCCTCTCGGGTTTTTCAAACCACCAACCCCAGCTTCCCAACCCCGTCCATCATCCCTCGCCATGCACACCTCGACCACTTGACACCATTTTAGGGTCTCATCTCTCCATCCTCTAAGGCCTGTGCCCTGCTAAACGTGGCTCCCACTACATCCCGGGACATACCCACGGCACTTTGTTTTATTCTGCTGCCTGGTGAGCCTGGTGCTTGGGCCTTTGCTCGGACTCGTGCAATGTCCCAATCCATGTTGGCTCAAACCCGCCTGCTGCCTTTACGTTGTTGATGCAGTGATGCCTACGCATCGCCGGCGAGCAGGGTCGTCGGAAGAAAGACATTGCAAGTGGTCCAGCATGATAGTCAACAAACAACAGACGCCTGTTTGGGACGACGCGCTCCAGATCCGTCTGGCGCACACAACACGCCGCCGCACCGATCGGCCGCACTGCGCTGGCATCCTGTGCCGCCACGACTTTTACTTTCTCCATTCGGACGAGCCGGACACTTTATTCTTTTCCTCTCAAGAAAATTAAATTGGAAGACGGTGAACAAGGGAGATCGAGGGGGATGAGAAGACTAAACCACTGCTCCAAGCGCACCAATTCTTGACAGCATGTCAGCAACCTTGCACCCCCCATGACGCCGCCGACGCCTGTCAACGCCCACAGGCGGAGAGGAGCGGAGCGGGCTGACTGTCTGACTGACATTTCGTGGCAGTCTCTGGAGGGCGTCGAGGGCAGGGCATCAACGATGGGTTCTGCTTCTCCTGATGGGGCACAATGACTTCATCTGATGGTTGTGACGTCTGCTTTTTACGGGCTTGAGGATAGGCAGCGTGGATAGACTTGCACAATCTTGGACCGATCCGTTGCTCTCGCCGCTGTTCAAGGAGGCTTGGGTGGTGGGCGGCCACGGCTTGTTGAAGAGGACTTTGGTGCGCATGTTACCGTTTGTGTTGCCGTGCATGTTGCTTCAACGGCGTGTTCAACGTGGTGCTACTGTTCGGCGCTGGAGGAGATTGCGGCCTCGCTTCCTGGACATGTCGGCTGTAGTCGTAGGCGGGGACTTCCCGGTGCAAGGCAGATGCACGCGCTCAAGTGCGGTTGGTTGGGATATTGCTCTGCGATGTTCCGTAGACATGAGCGAAATAACTACCAACAATTAAGACGCCGTTTACGAATACGCAGCGCTCCGTTCGGTCCGCTGCTGCAAACCGGGCCTTTCCATCAAAAGCTCCGATCCAAACAACCTTGCCAAGGCCTCGTTTCCGACTCGCCAGTTCGCAAAGCCACTTCCAACGGCGCCATGGCTCTCGGGTGGGGTCCGTTCTTTGCGTTTGGACGAACTCCCCCTTCTGTCAATCCATCCATCAGCAGCTTTTTGCTTGGGCCCACACCCCACGGGGAAGCCCTGGCCCATTGCGTGAGGAAGCATCTGGGGAGGTGTTGGGTTGGCACCAGGTACTGTACATATTCCCTGACTCGGACGATTTGAGTGGGGAGCAACCAGGAGGATGGGATCATGCATGCGATGGATGTTGGTTTGGAGTTGCGGATTTCTGCCATGAGTAGAATACCGAATGACAGCTGGACAACCTGGACAGGTGATTACCGCAGTTCAGCGACTACGGACCAACCTCGCCAGGGCCCTCGCGCATGTTGGGCAGGCCGCGAGGGATATGGGTCAGGGGCGAGGCAGGCTGATTGACTGAGCAGTGCGGGTGCTTGTTTACCCGTCAGTGAAGGCATGTTGGTGATGGCGTGACACGGTGGTATCGCGGCGACGGAGCGCCACGATTGGCCATGGCTGCCAGACCTGCCTATTCCGCCGCACGTATTTGACGCCAGCGAAGTGCCGTGACGAGCGCTCTTGACAACCCATTGCACTACTATCTATGGTTTGGGGGATAACAATACTGGTGTATAATACGGCTCTGGGTGGCCAAGTCGCGTGGAGGACGCCATCTCACTGGCGTGCAGTGCCCCCACGGTTCATGTCGCTGCTCAGTGCTCACACACCACTTTCTCTACGCGTCGTGCATGGCATCGCGTTGGCGGCCAGAAGGGTGTTCGTGCCGTGGCTCTCAGACTGTCTCGCCGTTGCAAAGCGCGTCTTGATCCATGCTGATGTGAACATCTTGCTGACGAAACGCCCAAGTGGTTTGATGTGCAATCCCACTGAACGGGAGACGTTGAAAACGTGGGGAAGTAGGGGGACTGTGGAGTATTCCGGGGGCATCTCTAGAAGCTCGAATTGATTGATTTTGTGGTGGTTCTGGTACTCCAACTGGCGTTAACGCCGATGATGGGCGAGTATTGACTCGCCATGTGTGCCCAAGACGTCGAGTGGCCGGGATCATTTGCAGGCATGTAGGTCAATTCTATTACCCCCATTCATTCTATTCACTCTATTCATTCAACGTCTGTTAGGAAACCCCCCTAAATCTCCCAAACGAGGCGGTAATGGCTGCGCAACACCATCAGCCATGCGGCGTCCAACCCCAAAACGCTCCATCATGCCGATACGACTCTGTCTTCACCACCGTCTTCATTCGTCCACGTCAACATGTTTACGGCTGCTGCTCCTCGCCGTGCAACTCGATGTAACCCCCTCATCGCCTAATCGAGCCTCACGTTCGCACGTCGTACGGGTTCCGGTCAGAATACTCTCCTCTGGCGAGGAGTTCCCATCCGGTGGATGTGCGTCGCGGTTGCTCTGATGGGTAATTTATCCGCCGTTGTAGAGACACATGACTGACGAACGGGTGTGGCTGCTTTGTTGGTCCAACGACATAAGCGCTGATCGCCTGCGAGCCAGGTGTGTAGACAATGTCCTTGTTTGCTTTGATAGTCTCCGCTGCTGCCCTTTCGGGTACTCCCATCTCGATCCGTCTACAGTGTATCGCGTTCAACAGTAATCACCTATGCCAGCATGCTGGTCCCGGCTAGTCTTTATATACACCAATCAGGGCGGCTCACCTTCCTTGTCCTTCAACATACACGTCTCACCCTTGCGCTGACGTCGGCTGACTTGTGACGCAACCTTGCTGATTCAACGTCAATCAACAGTCACCGAGGCAGCATCTACTTGTCAGCACCTGCTCCTCGCGGTGCTCTTGAGATGGGTGTTCTTTGAGCTGGACAAGGGCAGAACGGCGTTGGAGCGGGTCTTCCGTTGAAGATGACTACTGGTGCTAATTGACTATTTTGGTTGTGGTTCGCCGCCGTGGGTGTGATGCCCAGGGATGCGTTGACAGCTCATGAATGTCAACTTGTGGTGTACTCGTGCTGGAAGGATCGATATACCCATCTTGGAGACTGGATTGGGCATGGGTGGCTGTAGGTGCCCGACACCTCTCAGCAGAGGCGATGCCTCGTGTATGTGACTGAATGAATAGTCGTACCGGCAGCACATCAAGAGTGTTCGTCAAGTTGGTACATATATCTACCGTGCAAAGTAGACCACGAGGGCTAGAGGCTCACTTGTCCCAGGCAAGCGTCATTCGCCGTGGAGATGTTCTCGGGTCTCGTGCAATGTCAAGGGCTCACCCTTCTCTGTAGAAACATGTTTGAGAGCGTCTGTATGCCTTGCTACAAGCTGAATATTCATCATTTCGTCAAAACGCCTCGTCGCCCCAGTCTTGCTCCTCACAGCACCCCTAGGTATTACAGCAACGCACATCTCTGACAAAGGAGTGTATTACAGCGCTCAAGGGGCTTGAAGAAAGATCCGAGTCTGCTTTTGGGAATCTTTCTCCGAGAAAAAGCTGCATTCCCGCCACAGGACTACCATCGCTAAGGGTTCTATGCTTGTCGGTGCAAGGCTAGAAACTCCTTGCACATGCTGAAGATAGGGATGGTGAGGATAATGCTGTCCTTGCATTCCTTCCCGCCTTTGCGAGCTACCGTCTTGTAGTCAGGAGTTCGCTAGAGCTCCTCATTCACCATGTCTGCTGTGTATTACCAAAATCATATATTCTGAAGTCCTCTTAATAATACTCGACATGCTTGACGGGCTCGGAGCATATGTTGCAGAAATGCGTCGTATGACAGGAAATATGCTTTTACGGGTTAGCACGCTACAGGCCGTCTTCACCCATACCGCTGATGGCTGTTAACATAGCTGGCTGCTTCTCTTGCGCTCTCTTGAGCAGTGGGCAACGCGAGCACAGGTAGAGGCCCTGCGATCCGTCTCGCCTGCGTGGTCTCGATCCGTACAGCGTCCGCTCAGACATGGGTCCTTGCACAAGCTATACAAAGAATGCATATATGTGGTGTCGTCGCCGCGGATACGATGACAGAGGATAGATAAATGGAAGTGCTGCTCCATGTCTTCTCAGAAGACCTGCTCGACGCTGTGAAGCAGATACCCACGCTGTCCATTGTGGTAGTGGGAGGCTTCAGATCCCCTTTTCTCTATCTATCATGCAATGGATATCCTTGGGTTCTCGGCGAAGTATACCGAGCAGTGGCAAACTCTCGCCATCTTTGGCATCGTATCGCCTCCCTGCCTCTGACTACACTATATACTTCGTACATCCTCCATATTTCTCGGATGACATGACATGCGGTGCTTCATTGCCGCATTTTGTGCTATCAGATACACTGCGTCCAGCAAGTCATGCCAGTAATCGTTCACTCGTTGCCACTTTAAATACATACTGACCACGAGAACACCAACTCGGCTCAAGGACCTTCGCAGATACAAAACTATGAACCTTGTAGAGTCCAGCATAGGTCCCAAGGGTTGGATGTATATCTATAAAGGTCACTGTCAAGATCATCAGAATGATGGTTGATCCTTTACATCAACGCACTAATTAAGCGGTCCTACCATTCTGGTAACATGTGCACTGCGTTCGCACAACAAATACAATCGACATTTCGCTCTGCCGACAATCCCTTCAAGACACCAGGCTGTCGAGAGACTATTTAGCGAATATCAATTCTTGTCTTTCATAAACTGCTGAGTGAATAAAGGAATGCCCAAGCCGCATCCCAACAGTTCACAAAGAACAAGTCCTGCCCAGGCAAGTTGGACTAACAGAAACGAGTGTTTCAAAATGCCATGGGTCCTAACGGCGCGGCTGACAGGTACGGCAGCAGTTGGACGATTCGGCCAGAAGTTTTGGACAATCTAACGCTGCATTGCTCGCCCAAGTTCTTGTCGGTATGGCTACGAATAGTGTTAGGGTTTGCAGAACAAGTAGATCAGGAAACAAGAACGGAGGACATGGGACAGTTTGGATCTTGGAGCAAAACATAGGATATATCTGCGATTAGAACAATACACCAGCGTCAGTAAGGAAGCCTCAGAAGAACCGCGATGACATGAGGCGGTTTGACCTGTCGACCCCTAAATTCCACATTACACCAGTAGCCGGCTCTTGTCATACGGCGATGTGTGAGTATATCGTCTCGCAATTATACCAATCATATATATAGTTCAATCACATAGAAAAGTGAGCTTTGTTCCTCCGTCCAAGTATTGGGCGATTACTGACCTTCACGGACGATGCATGTCACGAGAATTCCGAGGGCGAGGCTAGACACTCATACAGATCAGGCTTACTTGTACAGAACCAGGGGATATTGTGAGAAATCGCCTCCGAAATATCGTATTACTCGGGTAAATCACTAATAGAGGGAAAGTTGGTTCGTATTTATATCCCAAACTGTTGAGGACAACGGCTGGTAGCCCATTCAAATCGCTAGACTCTGCGTGATAAACAGTGCTGTGCTCATGAATGGCTCCATACCCGCTCGACCACATACTGCATTCTATTAGAAGTTCAATAGATAGATGAATCAAACTTTCACATTAACAACTTCACCTTGGTCTCAACTGTTAGCACCAGCAGCCTGGACAGCAAAGACCAGGCACAAGCTCATCCTACCTCCCAAACTATACCCCAAAACAGAAATGGGAATTCGACAAAACTTCCATTTCAAGCGGGACCTTACAAAGATGGTAAGAAGGCTATAAGAGTCAGCAAGTAAGCGTAACAACGTCGTACTCTCAGCGTTCGAGCGCTCTCCTGCACGCCTCCTGAAGTAGAGTATTCCTAAGTTGATTCTGCACAGGTGAACCCAGCTTGATTTACCATCTTGCGTAAAATGCGTAAATTTTTGGTGGGTTCTTCGCGAAATGGGTAGAGTACAGCTTCAAGGGAGTGATGGGACATCATCTATCTCGCGAAACAGGCATCATATACTCTGTCATGCCCAGCCATCGCCATATAGAAGCAACAAGCATGGAGAACAATCCAACTACATCGCTTCATTCCCAGCAACACATGAATTCACTGTCAATCGCAACCTCCAAGAGCCACATCGTGTGTGAGGCATGTGTCACGCAATATATGCCACTGATACACACGATGGGTAATATGGAGTAGAGCCAACACTTTTGCGGTGTATTGCGCAACATAAGCCTCCTTACTGCCTAAGGCGCAGCGAGATATCTTGATGCATATGCGGGCGGACTCGAGCATTCATGAAGATGACGTTCTTTCTGTCACCTGGCTTATAGCCTGCTGCTTTATCAAATATCAACTAATAATTACTACTCCTATACTTCTAGTGGTGCCATTGCAATCTCGCCCTACAGGTTCATTGCCTTTAAGATAATAGGGACCAGTAAGTGACCCATAGCATGCGTCTTTATTAGTTGTAGACGCTGACACTGTAGACAGTAGTCTGTGAGTATTATACATTTTCTAAGTAACCATGAGGTAGAACTACGGATAAGTGATCTCGGGAGATTCCAATCTGTACAGCCTTTTGGTGAAACCTAAATAAGAGGCTGTCTTTGCTCACCTTGCCATGGGAGCGAGGTACATTCCTGAGAGCGAAGTACTAAGCCACGAAGTTGCAGGACAAGCGCTCTTGAGGATCCACGATAGAAACACTTAGATGGTCCAGTCAATCGTCAGTATATAAACACCCCTATTCATGTCCATAATCAGTGCTCCGTAGGGACCGCAAGTGAGTTGTCAAAGGATAATCGCCATGCAGACTTGAAGACTACAAGGCTACAATCCACAATATATAACCTGTCAACAGCAGGCATTCTCTGCATCCTCCATCTGGGAAACGCCTTCTATAACTTTAAGCCATTAAAACGATGCATTCTAACCATTGGAAAACTGTGTACTGTTCCATTAAGTGATCTCTACAAGATACCTGGAAAGAGTCTGCTGTAGGTCAGGGTAATTGACTTTCATAGTCAAGCGTCCCCATTACTTTCAAGTGGCCGCGTCAACGTTGCGCTGATGTTGGCCAAAACTCCCATTGTTGCAAGGACCCCGTGTTTTCTAGCGGATGTGGTCGTAAGTGTTGAGATTGGACAATATTTTAATTCATATTCAGAGGAAATCGAATTCACCACCGATGCAACTAGTCATGCATGATGTGTCGTGTTCATTGTGAAGATAGGGTTAGGGTTAGACAACTCGATGGATTCGTCAGTACGAGGACAAAAGACGCATATACCTTATTAGACGGATGACCATGTTTCCAATGATGCTTAGATGAGATTAAGAGCGATAATCGAGCCTGCAGATATCATATTCAAGTCTCCTGCCCGACTCTTCGTTCTAGACTCCCCTTCAGGTAAGGAACACAACTCGCCCAGCACCGCAATCAATGCAATCGCAATTTCCATTCAAATCAAGATATACGGCAATAGCTGCCTAGGTAAACACTGCGGTATATAACTAACATGTCATGGAGCCAACGCCGTAGAGCTACATTACAAAAACAAGCGTAAAATCTCGTACTGTGATATGAATCAACAAGGTCGTGTATCGCGGTCGGGACCCCAACACATCATAAGATTACTTCCCACCCCCAGTCGTCATGGTCGTCACGCGAGATATGCTCATGCCACACCCTTCAACGCCTCAGCGATCTCATCCTTAAACTTCTCACGGATGACCCTTCGGTTCAGCTTTTGTGTGGCGGTGACAAGGCCCTGTAGAAGATGGTTAGTATATTTACTTTAGTAGCCACGAGCCGCCAAGAGAGGAAACTTACGCTATCGGGAACCCACTCCGCGTCGGTAATGACGACGGCGGCGACAGTTTCCATTCCGACGAGGCCGGCGCTCCTGGCAGCCGTCTGGAGGTCCTTCAGGACAGCAGCGCGGACCTTGGCATTGGTGTGCATGCTGTGCTCATCTACATCAAGACTCTTGGCCTTCTCGGCAAGGACCTTCTCGTTGGCCATGATGACAGCGATGGGCCTGGAGTGTTCGGCATCAGCGTGAACCATGACGTTGGCGACGGTTTGCGCGCCACGGTAAACCGACTCGAGCTTCTCCAGAGCAATGTACTCTCCACCCTGCATCTTGACGAGGTTCTTTACACGATCGATGACCTTCAGGTGGCCGTCGGCATCAAACTCGCCAATATCACCAGTCTTGAACCATCCGTCCGGAGTGATGGCCTTTTCGGTCTCCTCCTTGTTTCCGTAATATTGCTTCATGATGGGAGCGCCCTTCATCCAAATCTCGCCCTGGGCCACTTTGGCATCAGCATCGTATCCAAGTTCGGGAATGGACACTAGCTTAATGTCGATGGCGGCCGGAACGGGACCGATGGCAGTCGGCGAGTATTCGAGGGGGCAGCCCAGAGAGCCGTTGGCGCACGTCTCAGTCAAGCCGTACCCAGTCAACATGGGAGCCAGGACCAGAGACAGGAAGTGCTTGGTACCGTCCGCGATACCGCTCGCTCCGTTCATGGTGAATCGGAGCCGCCCGCCAGTCATCTCGCGAACCTTGCTGAATACAATGCCGTCGAAGACGCTTGCCAAGGGAAGCTTGTTCCTTGACATGAAGGTCTTATAGTTGAAGGCACCCCAGAAGAGAGTCTTGAGGATGGGGCTCGAGGACTCGAGCTTAGCCATGACACCCTTCCTGACAGTCTCCCAAACCTGTGGAACACCAACCATGACGGTGGGCCTCAGCTCTCGCATGTCTCCAGCACAGTTTTTGACCGACGTGTCGGACAGCGTTCGTGTGTTACCGTATCCTAGGCAGCCGCCAATGAACAAAACAAGGTTTTCGAGGGCCATTTCGAGGATGTGAGCCTGAGGAAGATAGGCGAGGATGACCTCGGTGTCACTGACGCACTCATCGACGTTGGTCAAAAGCCCGGTGACTGTAGCGGTTTCGGTTAGCCACGCAGAACGCGAGAAAAGTGAACCAGGGAGGTGACATATACGTACCACCAGCAACGAGCGCCTCGTGGGTGATGCAAGCGCCCTTGGGAAGGCCTGTAGAACCAGAGGTGTACATGACACAGTAGATATCCTCAGGCTTGGCTGGGTTGGGCTCAACCGGGTTCTCCTCGCCCAGCTTGCGCAGTTCCTGGTAGGTCAGGACTTTGATATCTGGGTTGGACTCCTTGAACTGCTCGATCTCGCCACCAGTAGCGAACATGCAGTCCTCGTTGACGATGACGGTCGTGACACTTGACTTCTTAATGGCCCCGGAAGCCGTCTTGAGCAGGTGAGGGTCGGTATACATGGCGGTGCACTGGGTCTGGACAAGCGAGTGCTCAACACCGCTCTGGCCAAGGGTATCATAGGCGGTGACAATTTCGACGGACTGAGAGGCGGCGCCGTGGGACATGGACAGCCAAGGGACGCTGAAAATACCACGTTTAGTAATCTTCACGGAGAGCGGAACATGCGCCAAGGGGACAGTATTCCAGAGAGGGGAGTTGAAGCCGCCAATGGGGCAGTAATACGGACGAGGCTCTAACATACCTAGTGGTTCCGAAAAGGTGAAGCTTTGTGTCGTGAGTGATGCCGAGCTTGCGCAGACCAGCGCCAATCTCCAGAATGAGCTTCTCGTACTCCTTGTATGTCAGGAATTGATATTTGGACAGCTCAAAGAACTGCCACTCCTTCTCGACCTCCTGGATCTGGCCATCCACGTTCTTCTTGATCGTCTTCTTCTCCTTGTGGAGCTTGATGAGCTTGCGGAAGCCGACGGCATGGTGATTGGGGTATTTGCTTGCGCTGCGGCGGACAATATCGTAGACGGTGTTGACGCCCTCGGCGGGGTGGTTGATGAGGCCATCCTTGGCTCGGGGGTGACGGCGAGGAATCGTCTCGCCGGGGACCTTTTCATGGCCAGGAGCCTCGACGCTGAAAGGCGGCTTGTGCACCTGGGTCAAGTGCATGATACCCGTCTTGTAAGACATGATGGGCGATGGTCTCTAGGCCGGTAGCCTTGTGGAAGCTTCGAAGGCCTGGAGGAGTGCGTGGTTTGAGAGGGAAACGCGTCACGCAGTGGTTCTGACGTAGCTGTTGATGGAACCGGAAGCGTGGGGGGATAGCAACGAAGCTAAATGCGAGAGAGAGCGAAAGAGAGAGGAAGAGGGAGGGCACAACGTAGGGCGGGGAGACAAAGGCAGGACACGATTATTAAAGGACGATGACGATGCGTCTGCCTTGGTGTTGAGTAGGAGGAGGAGGAGCCAGCAAGAGGAGCAAGGCGAAGAGACAAAGAGGCAGAGGCAGAGGCAGAGGGAGATGAGGAGGATGGTTGTTGTGCCGCCCACCCACTAATATTTAATAAGTAGACCGCATCCAAGCAGCTTGGCTACGCCAGCACAGCAGTACCTGCCTAACTACGAGCCTGCCTAGGCACTGGTACAAAGTACGAAGTACACGGCAGTGCGAAAGACAGCTTGGATACAATAAGCTTGCTGCTTCTCATGCCTTGCTGCATCTAATTTTACATGGAGAGACACGGGCGCCAGAAAGAGTGTGTCCCACCTGGAGCTAGAGGAGCTTTTGTGGAGCCCCAACCCCCCCCCCATGTATCTCCTGCGTACCTTGGCCATGGGGGTGCTCTGGCGGGCGGTACCTCGGGGCGCTGGCCAGACCCAGCATCGGCCTTAGTGAAGGAATGGCCAGAAGGGTACCTGCAAGATGGGTGCACGAACGAGGGTGCGGACAAGTACCCCCGCTACCGCGAGAAGCCGTGGGTTGGGTGGGAGACGGGGCGCCAACAGCGCACGAGAGCGCCAGAATCACCTGCCAGCGTGCCAAAGCCGACCGAGACCAGCTTTGCCTTGGCGTCTGGGGTCGACCGAGCTTCTGGAGGAGTCACGGCGCCACCGGGCAAAGTACAGCTCTATCACAGGGTACCATCGCAGAGCAAGCGGGCGTGGTGCAAGGCACTTGGGTTTCAGCGGCGTGGCATTGAATCCAATGCTTCATCTGCCTGGAGAGAAACCGCACTGAGTGAACGAGGCAGGTGGGAAGCCGCATGTACTGTACTACGGCTTCGACACGCCAGGTACGGACCACTCACTCTCCTATATGCACAATACCTAGGTACTAGTCACTCGAAAAATCGTCCTCTCCAAGAGTCTGATCAAGGCAGATTCGCAACGTGGGATCAAGACTCATCTCGTGCCTTCACTGCGCTGCACATCTATCTACCCAATATGCGTAATCCCACCATCTCGGATCTGGACCGCCAGCGCAGAACCTATCAGCACAATGCCGAGACGACGTCAAAACAGCCTCGGGAACACAGGTGCAGCCCTCTTCCAGGGGCCAGCGCTGCACCGAATAGCGTTGCCACCAATGCATGGCGTCACAGCCAGACAGGGGGCACCTACAGTGGAGGGGGATCGATGCTTCGTTGACCTTTTGGCTGGTTGTCTAGGCCATCTTCATTCGATGCTCTCGCTGCGAAGATAGATACCATGGACATGGCAGGCAGTGGATAGCAAACTGCCTTTCCACGGTATACCAGTGGCAAAAGGCCACGTCGCTCGACAGAATCCTCGAAAGTGTCGAAAGCGAGGCGTTCTGTTATGACAGCTGTCATCTACAAAGTACATCTCTCCAGCCTGGTGCCGTCACCATCATTAAGCCTGCCTAGCAATTGGATCACGGGCCCAGTCACCTTCCCCTCCCCCCCAACAAATCCATCCACCGCCCCACGATTGAAGACTCAAGGCGATCTGGCGCTGCCTTGCACTAACTAACCCAGCTAGCTAGCTAGCTAGCTAGCAGCGGCCGTGCCTCCTTGCCTATTGGCGCAGTTCTCAAGCCGTGTGCACGGTCACTCGGTGCCAAAATTCGACAGCCGGCACCTCCAATTCTCCTTCAAACGGCCGCGGGATCTCGACGAGCACATGCTCGGTCCGTCCGGCCCTCTCTCTCAATCTTCCATGCCACCGCCGCCCTCCGACCTGCATTCTCAGCCGGCCTGTCGGGACAATGTATGGAAAGGGAAGTACCACGCCAGAAGCGCGCATGGACAAGAGAGGGCGGCTGCTCAAGTGCTACAGCTCACAACCGCCACACTACGGCCCTCACTTGGCTTCAGTTCAGCAGCGCATCGATCAATGTGCGCTGTGAAATACCCTTCCCCTGGCTGCCTCCACGAAATAGGTAGATCAAACATCCCGTCCAAGACCGTGCCCGCAAGGAGCCAAGACCTGGGGACAACATCACCTGAACCCGACGGCTCAATCTGGCCACTGAGCAACTGGGCAAGCCCAATATTCCAAGTCTAGACCCCTCAAGCTTTTCAATGGCGTGTGAGCGCCAAGGTGAGGCGTTGTTGCGCTTCCAGGACTACTTTCCTACCTGTCAAGGCTGCCAAGCTCCAGCCACGGAGACTCGAGCCCCTCAGCCCACGAACCATCTGACTGCCCACTTAATAAACACCGCTAGCTACCTGGAAGGTTCAGGGTGGTGATAGTTGAGATGAATGAGCCACAGGTCACTTGATGTCACTTGATATCACAGAATACGAAGTACGTCTGGATGGTCTTGGGATCCAACATCAGCCTGGGCATTACTGGAGTGTTGCTGTTGGTGGCTTCGGAGAGTCCCTGATCTGCATTGAACCTTTAATATCCACAGCGGCTCGGCCTGTCAGAGCACACATGTTACGGACAAGGCACTTTCCTCGTCTTTGCAGCGCCAGGTGGTCGGTCTATATGCCTCTCGATATATCAATCAACAAACCAAGCGCGGATACTTCGCAGCAAACCCACTGCTTTCTCTAGCCAGCCATGCCAGATTGAATGTGCCCTCTCCCAATCTCAGAGCTTCCACCAACCCCAAGCCCAGGCCAGAGAGACTCCAGCATCCTCGATCCATTTCTCATCGCTAAATATAGGCCGTCACACCTCCAGCCCACTCCCCTAACCCCCCAAACTAGCACCCTTCCAGCCGCCACGCCCGACATCTCCCTCCTCCAGCCCTCGGATGTATATCTAAAAGGCCAATCGCCCCCGTGCCCATGCAGCAGCGGTTCATGCAAGGTGGTGGCCCTGGACTGCGAATATTCCCTCTGTTCCTTGAATAGTCCGTCCACACCATATGTCCGTCTTCAAAAGCTCACATCGCCGTCAGGTCGTGCCGAGATGAAGATAAAAAGACGCCGGGAAAAAATCTGCTAGGCATCCCAGGAACCCTGCTCGTCTAATGATTCTCGGCCGGGCAATTCAACCCCTGCCAGCACACCATACATAATAACCCAGGAGAAAAAATTCACACACACTTCATCATACATACGTTTAGTTCGTATCTCGGCCGTCCTTTTCACATGTTGCGGGGAGTCCGCTCCCGAGCCCAAAAAAAAGCGTCGTTTTGCGTCTTGGCTCGGCCTCTCCCAGTGAACCCACCCGGAGAATGCTGTGCATCGGAGCTTCGTCCCGGAAATTGAAGCGAGAAGACTACTGCAACGCTACGGAGCAGAGGCCCTTGCATGTGGATGCCCGTCGGCAAGAAACGCTGCGCTTGACGGCTGGGCATATGTCGCATTTCAGGAGAAATCTTCAGTCTCGGCGCAGAATCCCTTACCCAGATGGCCACTGTAGATTGGGCCGCGGCAGCACGAACTCACGAGTGGCCAATGTGTTCATTTATTTTCACCTGAACCGAACTGGTGGTGTAGCTGCCAATGCTCTAGCGCGGCTCATCCGTATCCATTAGCCTTGCCATTTTATCACCGATATTCTCAGTTAAGGCTACCTTGGAGTCAGGAGACAGACAGGCATCATATCATTCGTAAACGCCGCGCTTATATGCCACCGGCCATCAATCACACATGCCCATTCCCCAGCAAAAGACGCTCATGTTACCCAGAACGCAAGAGAACCACGATGGACAAAAACTGTAGCAGATGAAGGCGAAGATGCTAAAGACAAGACCAAGAAAAACAAACAAACAAACTCCACGCCATGCTGCCCAGTTGCATGCCGCAACAACTTGAAATCGCCCCTTGTAAAAGCCAAGTAGAACCCAAAAATTCCAACAAGAGCCAAGCTTCGTTCCCAATCCAATATGACAACGCCTCGCCATGCCGTATGTCAAGACTCGAGTCTACCGCTCCTATCCAACCCTCATGAACCATCCTTCTTCTTAAAGAATAGCAGGTATGGCACACTGTCTTTACCAGTTTTGAACACCTCTTTCTGCACGTCGTTGGCGTCCCCCACTGCCAATGCGCACCTTGGTGACTCTGGTGTCATCGCATCGGAACCACGCATACGGGTCGTGCGTGCTCGAGTCTCGTATGTAGGAGTAGTAATGTCCGTTATTGATCCTGCTACCCGCATGCACAATCACAGCATAACACTCGTACCGAAACGGCCCCTTGAAGCCCTTGTCCGTCACGCCCGCTGACGGCTGGCAGTCTGAAGAATTCAGAAAGTAGGGGGAAAAGTCGATGTCGTTAAAGTCCCACGTAATGAGCGACGTGGACTTCATCACGTCGCCCGTCTGGGGATGGTAGTCGAAGCGCCGCAGGCTAAGACAGAGCAACGGTGGCATCCGCGCCAGGGACAGCCTCTGCGTGGCACGCGTGTGGCGCTTGCAGCGCTCACAGTCAAAGTCGTCCAGCACATTTGCCACATTGTACTCTTGTAGAGCCCGCTCCAGAGACATTGCGCCTCCAGATACAGGTACCGGTACCCACTCGAAGGGTGCAAAGGTGTATGTGTAGGTCTTGCACTCGAGGCATTGGACCGTAGATAGATCAAGGCCACGCCAGTACCGGTCAATGATGGACTGGTTGAAGTACAGATGGTTGGCCCAATACTGCGAGGCCGCTTGGAGCAACGACTGGCTCCCTGTGTCTGGTTTTGCCGGCTGACCTACACGATCGCGGACGGAGTTCGTCTCGTCGTGTAGTTCCGCCATGAGGAACGACATGAACTCCTGGGCATCCTGTTGCTCTCCGCCACCAAACTGCAAGGCAAGCTGGTTTGTCTTGCAAAGGTGTCTCGAGTAATTCTACCGCATTCATTAGCTCTCTTAGTTACTCGGCGTACATACAGGGGACAGTAGCGCACCATGAGCGTTTGAGCCTTCATGGTTTGAAATTTACCAGTGCTCATCCAGTGGAAGAGGTTAGAGATGATTTTAATCATGAGCTGAGGATGATCAATCTTCTCGCCATTCTTCTTGGGTACTCTATATTCAGTCGCCCATGTAGATTCGGCCAAGTTGTGGCCAAAGTCTGGCGCTGCTAGGAGTGATTGCAGTGTAGAATTCGCCGTAACACCAGTTATGAGGGTTATTAAGGCCCGTAACAAACTTGCCAACATCGCCAGAAGGCTGATCCACCGCCCCGGAAGTGCGGCCGCCAGTGTTCTGAGCCACAACGGCATTCAAGTCCTCATATGAGCCTTGATCATTGGTTTGGTGCGAGAGACTGCTGTAGCTGCGTCGTGGCACTGCAGGGGCAGGACGAGTAGGGGGTGAAGGGAGGTCGCTAGTCAAATCCGTCTTGTGAGACGACCCATACCTTGGCCGCTCATCGGTGGGTGGGGAGGTCATGGACTCTTTAATCATATGCGGGCCTGGGTATCTTCTCAAGAAATCTGCTTGCATTTGGGGAAAACTGAGCACGTCTTGGTTCACGATGCCCTGCCACGCTTTCGCATCGTCAGGTTTCAGCTGTTTAGAAACATACGTCGATCCTCGTCTTGCCATCGTGCCGGTCCTACTAGTGAGAAGATTGGGGACATTCGTGTTAGATTCCTGGGTTGCCTTCAGTGACCCGGGGCCCATGAGGTCAATCCATGCGCTTAGGCCCCCTTTCAGGATCTTGGCTCCTGCCTTGAGCTCATGGCCGTAGCTAAGATGCGTCAAGGCCCGAGACAAACCTTCGATGGCCAGTTCGTCAGAGCTTCTCGCAAATTTGGGCATGTCATCCGAATCATAGTCATAGAATACCACCAAGTCGAACTCTTCGCGACGGTCAAACAGCTTCTGCTCTTGGCCAGGGGAAAGAACCAAACTCTCCGAAATATCGTCACCAGTTATGTTGGCCCTCAACAGGACACTTGGCTCAACGCATACAATAAATGACGACATGATGTGACCCTCGTCGAACTCCTGGCGCTCTCGAACATCAATGAGCAGAATAGAGCCCTGCTTCATTGCCTCAAAAAGCTCCTCGGCCGTGATCGTGTCCCCTTCTGGGATTTCCAGGGAGGGGGGGATTGAAACGCTCTGTCTTCGGGGTTCGCTATTCGAAGGAGAGAAATAATCACTTCCTGATGTCCGCTGTGGTGTCAGGGTTGATGAGCCGCTGGTTGATAGAGAAAACCCAGTTCGAGTTAGACCTCGAGGTGTGCTCGCCGGTATCCTAGGTGTTTCTCCAGGTGCAGTGCCACGGGCCGGGCTATAAATTGCGTCGGGCATCTTTGGCAAGGTGGGAACAGAATGATCAATGGATATCTTGAGCTTTCGAGGGGATGTGGGCATGTCTCGAGGACCAGCAGGTCTGGGAGGCACCAGAGGATGCGTCTTGATGCGAGGATCTTGCCCCTGAGACGATGAAGGGCCTCTGAGGCTTGCGAAGCGGGCTTCGAGATCGCTCTTGGGACTACTGGTCGAGTATCCACGGCTATGGCCCTTGATCGCATTCCCGTGTAGCGCCTGAGGCTTTGGATGAACCGCCGGTTTCGTTTTGGTGACAACTCCATTCGTCGGTGGTTGCGAAATTCCATTAGGACCTTGTGTCGCCGACGAAGAAGACGCATGCTGAAGCACATTCCCATTCGGTTGCGCAGACTTGGAGAGCCTAACAGTCGGCTGCACTCCAGTCCTCTTGTTATCCGCTATGATATCAAGCTTGATTTTCTCAAACACGCCGTTTTGATCATCGATCTTTTTCAACAGCGCCTTGTGAGATCTAAGGGCTTCTCCCTGAGCGTGTTTCATGGACGGGTAGTCTTGGTGACTAGGGATTGTTTGTACAGCTATGATGTTGGCTCGGATAAAGTCCTTCAGCGCCAGTGCAGGCCTGTTATAGTTGCGACATATCTCCGACTGCTGGAGCGCGGCACCTGCGAGCTCGATCAAGCGCTTCATCGATTGCTGCGAGGGTATGTCGTGAGGAATGGATATGAGATCGTTTATGTGCGGCAGCGGTGCTGCTCCCGGTTTGGCATTACCTCCATTATTGTTGCTGTAGCCGGGGGGGAGGCTGTGTCTGACGTTGTTGGCCATGACGTGTTTCCCGGTGTCGGTGGGGTGTGTATGGTGTTCGTGAGGTCGGCATAAGTCAAATATTGGAGTTTCGAGGACCCTTGTCAAGTCCTTCCTCGACTAAATATGTATGGAAGGGATACAAGACAGTCGAAAATCGGCAGATGCGAGCGCGCGGCCTCTCTGGACTCGTTTTGGCGTCGTGAGTAGGATGCCAACCTGACTTTAGAGCACCGAGGGTAGACAAGATGCGCCTCCTTTATGCGATAGGATGCGGCCCGGCATTCTCAGCAGAAGATAGAGAGGCCCCGGCTTCCGAAGACGGGGAAGAGGAAGAGGAAGAGGAAAGCAGTCTTGGTACGATCTCAAGCACGGGAGACGGCGACAAAAGGGCTGTGCAATGACAAAGGGAGCTTGACGGGGTTGGACCTTGGAACTACGGCCACGCACCATGGCTCGTGGCTCGTCGACGCCAGACTTGGAGGCGAAGTGGTAGGTGCAGCGCGGGGTACCGGTGAGACACGTTCACTACAAGTCATCCCACCGTGTCTGGGCGGGTAGGGAGGTACTGCCTGGGTAGGTGGAGTACCCCGTTTGGCAGAGTCCGTTGGAGCTGGCCCAGTGACACTCAAGCGCCGTTGTAGTGCTGTTGCGGCTGCTGACCTGTATTTCAGGGCACACATTCCTACTGGGGTGCTCAGTAGTACCTAACCAGGCTACCTTGGAAGGCTTGGAGACAGGGCAGAATGTCGCCCCCCGAAGCCACCCAGCAGTCGTCATCGCAATTGGAGCGCCGCTCGGGACATTAGCGGAGAAACATCTACCCATGGGACTGCTACCCTGAAGCCGTGACGCAACGCGCAGCCTTCCACATCCCTAAGGCCAAGGTGACCTCCAATATCATCGTCCGCCATCAATCTCAACACCAGCACCAGCACCACAGCTTGGAGTCGGCACACCACTGCTGCTCTCTCCTCAAACCTCTCGTTTTGTTGCATTGCACGCTACATCTTCCCCTTGCCTTGTCAGCTAGGCTGCCCTTTTCTCATCCGTGAGAAGCCGACTTTAGCTCAGTGTGCTCACGACGACAGCCTAGAACGCCGCGTCGCATTCGCTCGACCTGCCCGTACCCGTCTTGCTTGCGTCACCACCCAACGACTGTCTTCTATCCGACACCTGCCGCCGCCTTCAGCCCTCTCTCTGTCTAGTTCCTTGTCAACCCTGTGCTCCCCTCTTCTCCCCGTCACTGCCATCGAAGGCAAACACAGTCACAATGATGAGCTGGTGGTCAAACTCGGCCAATACGGCCTTAGATGAGCAGATTGAAAAGGCTACTGGTAGCAGCCTGTACGAGCCAATCCCTGCACGCCGTTTGATTCACCCCAGAATGCTGACCGTGCCGCAGGGAGGACATCGCGTTGAACCTCGAAATCTCCGATATCATCAGGTCGAAGACGGTGGCCCCCAAAGAGGCCATGCGATCCCTCAAGCGACGTATCGGAAACAAGAACCCAAACACGCAACTCAGTGCCCTCAACGTACGCCATCACTCAGTTTCCTTTGCTCTTTTCCCCTGGTCCGGTCTGTTGTAACTGACCTTGCCACAGCTCACGGATACATGCGTCAAGAATGGCGGATCGCATTTCCTTGCCGAGGTCGCCTCCCGCGAGTTTATGGACAACATGGTGTCCCTTCTACAGGCTGTCGGGGCGGTCGCCGTCAACGCCGAAGTCAAGTCCAAGATACTGGAGCTGGTGCAGACCTGGGCGGGTGCCACAGAGGGGCGGTACGAGCTCTCGTATATTGGGGAGGTATACAAGACATTACAGCGCGAGGGTTATCAATTTCCACCACGAGTCTCGGTGTCTAGCAGCATGATTGACAGTAGTGCGGTAAGCGACCTCGAATTGCGGTGCCTGGTGCCTCCAGGAGCTAACGTGCCTCGATAGCCTCCGGAATGGAGCGACTCCGAAGTCTGCATGCGCTGCCGGACAGCGTTCACATTTACGAACCGAAAGCACCATTGTCGAAACTGCGGTAACTGCTTTGACCAGCAGTGTTCAAGTAAGCTGGTTGCGTTGCCTCACTTGGGAATTCATACGCCGGTGCGAGTCGACGATGGGTGCTATACGAAGCTCACGACAAAGGGATACAAGGATGCTAGTTCTGCTTTGGACCGATCGCCTACGTACCCTCACAAGACGCGCAGTACGTCTGCCATGCAGCCGCGAAATGCTCGCGTGGACGACGGCTTCGACGAGGACCTGAAGAAGGCGCTGGCGATGAGCCTGGAGGAAGTCAACAGCTCTAGCCGTGGCTATGCGCAGCCGGCCCCCCAGAGCAATCGCACAGGTGGAGATGCCTCAGCTACAAAGCAGGCCGAAGAGGAGGATGATGATCTGAAGGCAGCCATTGCGGCATCTCTAGCGGACATGGAGGAACAGAAGAGGCAGCACTCGGCAGCCCTGAAACAGCAGACGTCCAGTCCCTCCAGTGCCGCCGCACCAAACACATTTACCTTGCCAAAGAACGACTACGAGCTGACGCCGGTGGAAGCTGAAAACATCAACCTGTTTGCCACATTAGTGGACCGCCTCCAGACGCAACCCCCCGGAACAATCCTACGTGAACCCCAGATTCAGGAGTTGTACGACAGCATTGGAGCGTTGCGACCCAAGCTGGCACGGACATATGGAGAGACTATGAGCAAACATGGTAAGTCGCACCTCCACCAATTCCCATTGGCTTTGCTAATCAGGTTACAGATACCCTACTAGACCTGCATGCAAAACTTTCCACGGTAGTGAGATATTATGACCGGATGTTGGAAGACAGACTCTCCAAAGCCTACAGTCAACAAAACCTCGGCGGATACAACCTCCCTCCTCCTCGTCAACCCTCTGGACCTTACCCTTCCATTCCTTCACACCTCCCCAACAACCCAGGCGTAGCCGAAAGTTTTTACACGGGTCAGCAGCCAACCTACCAGGCTCCCCCTCAGCAATATCTACCGCCGGCTCCGCAAGCGTCGGCGCCGGCGCCTTACGCAACTTACGGAGTGCCAGAACCACCTCCAGGACAATATCCGCCGCAACACCAACCACAGCAAAACGAAGCATGGCAACATCGAGCGCCGTCCGCTCCTTTGGAGCAACAGCAACAGCAACAGGCCCCTCATGACGCAACACAACAAATACAGACGCCTCGGCAATCTTCAGTATCACCGACTACAGAACGCCGCGGATCGTACTACTTTAGTCCTCAAGTAGCGAATCAGGTGGTCCCGGCTCCGGGAGCTGTGCCAGACAGCCAGCAGTCGCCGTACCCCAGCTTGCCGCCATCAGCGCAGTTCAACCATGGGTCTGTGTCATCTCCATCGCAGCCGACACCGGTGCAGCCTCAGGCGCAGATTGCACAACCGTCGCAGCCACCGCAACAACCACAGGCTCAGCCTATCCAACAGGGCCCGATAGGTCAGGTCACGCCTGGTATGGCACCACCGCCGCAGCAGCAACAATATCAACCACAACAACCGCAGCAGCTTCCACCGCAGCAGCAACAACCGCAGTCGCAGCCATATTGGCAACAGCCTCCGGCACCACCCCAGACGTTCGCCTACACGGGCTACGGCCAAAACTCCTTCCCTTCAGTACCGCAAAATGAGCCAATAAAACCCCCAGCGCAAGAAGAGGCGTTGATTGAGCTGTGAAGAATGGTCTGGATGCTCATGTACCGGGTAAAGGGAGGATATCTCGCAGCGAGGACGTGACGGCGTTTACATACCATGTCAGGTGTTGGGCCGGCTCTATAGCCCAATCTATGAAAAATTGACACTGCCTGCTAGCCAGTAACACCTAACCACACCACCATCGACATGTGTAAAGTTTGTTGGTCCCTGTGCATCTAAATCGTAAACCCCAGAGGCGTAAGGCAGCCACATCGCTGCTAGTAAACTACTCGGCAACGTAGTCGGAGCACACACCTCTTGACCAATGCAGCAACCTAAACAACTCACCACCAATGCATCAACGCCTAAACACGCCAACCAGCCAAACAAAGCCCTCAAAGCAGCGTAACAACCCCAAATATCTCCAACACCACGTTACCCTGCCCCCAACGGCACCGTCTTCGGACGAGGCCTCAGCACGGCAGCACCCAATCGGCGCCGAGCGGCGACCCACGAGGATGGCAGGAGCGCGGGAAAGCGGGAAAGCGGGAAGGGGAACAACTGGGGCGGCGGTCCTGGACAGGCAGCTCCGCTCCGAGACCGCGCCGGGGTGGACGGGGGGGCCAGCGAGGTGGAAGGTGGCGGGGTCCACTCTGACTCTTGAGGTGTGAAGGTCCAAGAGGGAGGGCGGAGGAGAGTGTTGACCACCGCCTTGTGGCTAGTGGTGGTGGAGAGGGGTGACTGTGTCCGATGGATCAAAATAGAGCATGTTGCCGGTGGTTTTCTTCATCTGGCCGGGTTTTTCGGGGGGGTATTTCAAGCCTTCTTTCTTTTCTTGGGAATAGAAATTACAGAATTTGGTTCACATCTTCGAGTGTATGTCCTTGAGAATCCTGGCGCCCCAAAGATTGATACTCCAATCGAGCATCGAGCTAATCTATCACGTCTACAGCATACGAACAAGACACCATGGCACCAACAATCCACCTCGTCCGCCACGCCCAAGGCCTGCACAACCTCTGCGTGGAAAACGAGCAGATCCGCGACCCAGACCTCACGCCGCTAGGCGAGCAGCAGTGCGTCAACCTGCGCGCCGCGTTCCCGCACCACAGCCAGATCACCCGCCTCGTTGCCTCGCCCATGCGCCGCACGCTCTACACCTGCATAAACTCGTTTGGGCGCGAAGACCTGTACCCCATCGTCGCCATGGACACGCTGCAGGAGTGCGCGAATGTGCCCAGCGACACGGGGTCTGATGCGCCGGCGCTGGTGAGCGAGTTCGGCGGCAAGGTAGACCTCGAGCGCGTGCGCGATGGGTGGACGGAGAAGGGGCCAGACAGCCCGTTTGAGCCGACGATGGCGAAGCTCATGGCCAGGGGGAGGGAGTCGAGGCGGGCGATTCGGGAGATTGCCGGGGATGGGGACGGGCATGTGGTGGTGGTGTTGCACGGGGCGTTTGTGCACTTCTTGACGGACGACTGGCATGGTCTGCCGGAACAGCTTTGTAAGTGTCCTATCTCACCTCACGGGGGAGGGCCCCTGGTCGTGGGCACGACGCACTCTGGGCCCGCGCTGACATGAACTCCCAAGCAGTCACAACGTGGGACAACTGTGAATACAGAACCTACCAATTCGCCGATGCAACGGGCCAGGACGACGGCGCGGCTCTTGCCGAGACGGCGGAGAGCTGGCAGCGGCGACACGGCGACAAGAAGCCTCCCACGCCGGTGCAGCAGAGCGAGTGGCGAGCGCTGGTTCATGCGCGGATAGAGCCATTGTTGCTGGCTGCGAGGTAGGGCAGGTGGCGGGGTTACGGGTGGCGAGTGGGGGTAGGATGAAATAGCCTTGGATAGAATGAGTAGATGATGCAACGATGCTGGATCGGTGATGGGGTGGCATGAAATCATAGATGGGTTGTAGATTTGCTGGTGCTGGGAGGAGATCGTGATGACGATGATGTCGCGCTGGAGCGGCGGCATGGTTGATGGCGGGGTCGATTCTTGGGAGGCTTTGGAGGCGCGGCGCTTCCTCTCCGGGCTGCAGGTCTACCAGGGGCGTGACTTCCGCCCAATAGCAGCAGCAGATGCTCTTGCTCTGTATCGACAATTCGAATCGTATTGAGATGCGAAACGCAGAGAGGTACTTCGTAGAAAGGTAGCATTGGCAAAACTTGCAGCGATTAGGCCATCCAATTGCAGTTATTTTATGCCGGCATAATCTCGCCCAGATGTAACCCTCGCGCTGGAGGATACCAAAATCGCCACGATTCTGGAAGCCATTCTTCCCCCCGGCCACACTCTACGGTACCATTGCAGTATTTCATTTCACGTCGACGACGAACCAGAAAGGCCATGGGTGTGCGACTGCGTTCATCGCCGCCCTCGATCGTGCATCGAAGCAAACGGCAAGTCTGCACCACCGCCCACATCGACATTACGCGTTCCGAAGATCAGTCCCGTCACGCAAGCACACGCAAACACATATCCCAATCCCACCATCCCAGCGGCACGGCAGAACGAGCCCATCCTCGCCAACGCAATCCCACAAGCAACCCGCCCATTCTCTTCATACGCACGCCTAGGTGGCTAGACCTGCTCGCTCGACTGGATCGGCACGCAACACGCACACACGCGCTCGCACTCAAGACACCTTTGCCCGAAAACAGCTCAAAAACCTGCCAAACCTGCCAAACCCACCGAGATAGGCCCCATCGCCCCCGATTTAATGCCCCTTCACAGCCTCGTCCCGAGAGCCCCGAACCATCTAGCCATCGCCCAGACTGAGCCAGCGCAAAACCCACCCGCCCACCTGATGAACAATTCCGGGTCCTTGAAATCCCTACACCACATGCCCTCCCCCTCGGCGTCGCTTTGCCCTGCCCCTCGCCCCTCGAGATGCATCCAGCGACGCACCACTCCCACTCCAGCCTTGCTGATCCCTTCCTCTACCTTGCTACCCCAGACGCAGACCCCAGACGCAGCACGCAAGGGCTGATATCCAAAGACAACCACTTGACCACGAACTACTAATACCACTCCGTCGTCCTGCTAGCCGTTGATTAAGCTGTCTCTCTGTCCCGCCGGCTCACTGCCAACGTCCCCGTCTCATCAAACCTGAGCCCCCGTTTTCATGGCCACATGAGCGCTCCCAATTTTCTATTTTCAGAGGGGCTCCCATGGCAGTGGGGGACGTGCCGCTTACGGAGCCCGGCTCCCTCTGCGTTTCGCAAACCTCCATTCCCATCTCATCCCCTAATCCCCATTCCTCCATGCCCGTCCCGCACCTCTTCTACGCCGGATCACATCCCATCCCAAGCCACCTCGGCACACCTCGGTCCTCTCGCGCGCAAGAAACCGAACTGCACCAACGCCGGCAGCCACTTACCAGACCCCCGGAGTCACATCCCGGCTCCCCTTCACTCACATGCCCTCCACTCCTCCATCTCGCCAAACGCAAACCACATACTAAGCCTTGCCGATGTAACTCCCCCTTTCGCCACTAACACGGCAGACGCCAAGAGAGGGTGTGTGGGAGGTGGGAGCGGATGTGGTATGCCGCCAGCCGCCAATTGAGCCCTCGCATTGGATGTAGACCCGTGGAGCCCAGTCTACTACCACTCGATGAGGCTCACGATGGTGTCGGGAAGGAATATTAATACTAGTACCTTTCGTCTGCCACGCTACCGTCTTCCAGTCTCTCTTCCTCCCTCTCTCGAGTCTTCCTCCTCTCCAGCTCCTCAAACTTGCCCATACTTACCCGCCTCTCGATATCGTACATCATAACTCATCGCCACTGGCCGCCGTCGCCACAACCATGACTCCCCACCCAACATCTCTCCCTCTCCCCCATCGCCACATCCTCCCACCCCAGATGAAGCTCAACTCTCCCCATTCCCCCCTCTCACCAGGCCTCACAACAAGCCTCCACTCCCACTCGCAAACTCACCTCACCATCACCGCCAAGTCCGCCACGCCCCCCCATCCAACTACACCTTAATGCCATCCCGTCTGCACGCCAGCCCTCCAACACAACGACGACGCCGACAGGCTCGTCCACGCCTACCAGGGACACCACCAGGCAGGAGAGCTTCGTCGGCAGCGTAGACCAGGGAACAACGTCGGCTCGCTTTCTCATCTTTAATTCTGCGGGCGAGCCTGTAGTGAGCCATCAGATGCCAATCGAGAACAAGTATCCTCACTCTGGGTATGTCTATTTTGTCAAACTCGTAATAGCGAACCACTTGCCACACATATCACACCTCACATATTCATTGTATTCATAATATTCATACTATTCATACATCTCATACATGGATGGACCTTGACATCGGTCATCATCCCTCAATTCTCACTATACCATACAACATCTCACTCATTACGCCATCTGACCATTATAACAAAACTAACACCCCCCAAGCTGGCAAGAACAAGATCCCCTCCACCTCCTCACAACAGTCCAGTCCTGCATCCAAGCCGCCACCGAGAAATTCGTCTCCCTCGGCCACTCCCCCACCCTCATAAAATCAATCGGTATAACCAACCAGCGCGAAACGACCATCCTCTTCGACCGCACCACCGGCAAACCCCTCCACAGCGCCATCGTCTGGTCGGACACCCGCACCACCTCCCTCGTCCGCGAACTCAAGTCCCGCCCCGGCGCAGACGACCTCCGCCGCGTCTGCGGCCTGCCCCTTTCCACGTACCCCTCCAGCGTCAAGCTCCTCTGGCTGCTCCGCAATGTTGACGCCGTGAGGGCGGCCTACGATGAGGGACGGCTTGCCTTTGGCACTGTCGACTCGTGGCTTATATACCAGCTCAACGGCGGCCACGACATCCAAGATCCCGTCTTCGTTACGGACCCCACAAACGCCAGCCGCACAATGTTCATGAACCTCCAGACCCTCGAGTACGACAATGACCTCCTCTCCTTCTTCAAGCTCGACCGCTCCAAGATCTCCCTCCCCAAGATTGTCCCCTCCTCCCACCCCACCGCCTACGGCGCCGTGTTCAGCGGCCCCCTCAGGGGCGTCCCCATCACGGGCTGCCTAGGAGACCAGTCCTCCGCCCTAGTAGGCCAGTGCGGCTTTAAGCCCGGCCAAGCGAAGAACACGTACGGCACGGGCTGCTTCCTCCTCTACAACGTCGGCACCGAGCCCGTCATCTCCAAGTCGGGCCTGCTGGCCACAGTGGCCTACGACTTCGGTGGTGGCCGCAAACCCGTCTACGCCCTCGAAGGCAGCGTCGCCGTAGCTGGCTCCGGCGTCACCTTTCTGGAAAACAATCTCAGCCTCATCGAGAGCGCCCAGGCCCTCGATGAAGTCGCCGGCTCCGTCCCCGACAATGGCGGCGTGTATTTTGTCACGGCCTTCAGCGGTCTCTTTGCGCCTTATTGGATAGACGACGCAAAGGGCACTCTTTGTAAGTCATCCCATTCACTCCATCCTCGGCATCATATTCTCCTCAGGGTGTTATAAAAAACACGTTGAAATTCTCACTAACAACTCCCACTCAGTCGGCATAACAGCCCACACCCAAAAAGCCCACATCGCCCGTGCAACAATCGAAGCAACAGCCCACCAGTCCGCCGCCATCCTCGACGCCATGGCCGCCGACTCAGGCCGCACCCTACAGTCCCTCTCCGTAGACGGCGGCCTCTCCAACTCGGACCTGACCATGCAGACGCAAGCCGACCTAAGCGGCATCCAGGTCGACCGCCCCGCCATGCGTGAGACCACCGCCCTCGGTGCCGCCATCGCCGCGGGGCTCGCCGTGGGCGTGTGGAGCGACCCCGCCGAGGTGGCCGCCGAGATGACGGCGAATGCCACGGCGCGCAAGGTTTTTGAGCCGCAGATTGATGGGCGTACGAGGAGCGCGATGCGGAAGAAGTGGGAGAGGGCGGTGGAGATGTGTAGGGGGTGGGAGAGGGATGATGACGATGCGTAAGGCGGTGGTAATGATTAATAGTCGCTTGTAGAGGTGCATAGACGGGCATGAGTCGGCGGAGTTAATGACACAAAATTAGTGACGGCATGATTGGCGAGCTATTCAATAATGAATGATAATGAAATGCTACTTACTATCATCTTTAGAGTGGATGAATCGGTGAATGTTGTAGAGAAAAGGTCAACGCACAGCTTCTTGTAAACTGGAACACATCACTCATTGAACGGAGCTTGAGATTAACTATTATCAGGTATCTAGCGAGTCAATCAAATACGCTGATACACATGCTTCTCAAAGCGGCTCAAACCTAGCGCTGGAGGCTTTCATTTGCCTGCTCAGTCGCCTTCATCGCCAACTTCACCATACAACGTCAGCTTTTCCACCTCGGAGGCTGGGCCACAGCAAAATCATGGCCTCCTCCTACCCTTTTACACCCCTCTATAGAGCTTCCATAACACGCCTGGGGCGTCTGTGCGTTGTGCTTCGCCCTAGAAGTAATGCCCGCCTACCCTCCTTCCTTGACGCCTATGTTTTGATTACGTCCGACAAATGGGATTAAAACTGAGAAAATGAGAAAACAGAGTTGAAATGAAATTAAAAGACATCACTGTGCTTGAAAATCGTGTCGATCCCCGATCCTGTCGTTGTGGGATGGTTTTTTTTTGGGGGGGAGGGGATGTCGGAGTATAATGAGTTGAGTGGGTGGGTGGCTAGTAGAGCGAAATCAGAAGCGCGCACAACACTGATGCGTTGGCGACATCAACACCACTTTACATGATGATGGCGGGGATATCGACGTTGGCCTTGATGGTCTTGTGCGGGAGGACGCTGCCGCCGTTCACGTAGATTTCGTCGCCGATGGTGACGTCGTCGCCAAGAACAGTCACGTTCTCCAGGCGGGCCCAGCGACCAACAGAGCTGTTCCAGCCAACAATGGTGGACTTCACCCAAGCGTGGTCCTTGACCTTGGAGCCGCGCAGCAGGACGCAGCGCTGCAGGCGGACGCCATCGCCAACCACGACGTTGGGGCCAATGGTGACGTTAGGGCCTATCCTGCAGTTCTTTCCGATCTTAGCGGAGGGGTCAATCAGGACATTACCTCCGTGGACGTAGGGCTCGGTGGGGGGGGTGAGCGCCTTGCTGCCCTGCTTAGTGAGCGAGGACAAGTACAGGCAGGTGCCGCTCAGGAAGTCCTTGGGCTGGCCAACATCCATCCAGAAGCCGTCCAGGTCGAACGAGTGCAGCTCGTTGTCACGGACCATGGAAGGGAAGGTCTCCTTCTCGATAGAGGTGGGTCGCAGCTCGATTCGCTTCAGAACTGACGTGTTGAAAATGTACAAGCCGGCGTTGATGCGGTTCCCGACAAACTCGACGGGCTTCTCGACGAAACGATCGATGCGAGAGGGGTGGTTGGCCTGGTGGACCACAACACCGTATTTCGATGGCTCCTCGACCTTGGTGACAACAATGGTGCCTTCATTGCCGTGGCTGTTGTGGAAATCGAGGAGCTTCTTGAAGGGGTATTCGCAAATGACGTCGGAGTTGAGCACGAAGAAGGGCGAGTCGTCCTTGGCAAGGATCTTCTCAGCAAGCTTCAAGGGGCCAGCAGTGTCGAGGGGCTCGGACTCGACGGAGAATTCGATGTGTGATGTTGTACTTTTCCTCGTACTGTCAAGTGGCATGCACATTAGCTGTCAAGGTCCGTCTTCGGGGGGGGAGGGGGCTTGTGGTGGCTGATGCGAGTGCATGGCGGGGTTAGTTGACGTACCTCAGCAAGGAACTTCTCCATAATCTCTGGGCGGTAGTTGACAGCAAGCACGATGTCCTTGACGCCAGCATTGACGAGAGCCTCGATCTGGTGGACAATCATGGGCTTGTTGCCAAACTCGACGAGAGGCTTGGGGAGGGTGAGGGTCTGTACAGATGTCAGCGAATGTCGTCTTTGGCGGTACTCATCGCTTTGGCGCTCCCAGTGGAAAGTGGGTTGAAGACGCAGCGAGGGATGGACGTACGAGAGGGCGAAGGCGAGTGCCAAAGCCGCCGACGAGGATAAGTCCTAGGAGACACGATTAGCTTCACACGCGCAGAATCGGTGTGATACGGCCGCTCTCTGCAGCTTACCCTTCATGTTTGCGGTTGAGAAGTCGCGAAGTAAGGAGTGGAGGAGATGCGGAACCGAGCAAGCAGCGCGCAAGCCCGAAAGTGACGAGGAGGGGGTTGCGAAGGGCAAAGTCGACGAGTAGAAAGCCCGTCAGGTAAAGATTACAATGGGGTATAATCGAAAAGATGAGCGATGGATGGATGCTGTTGTTCAACCTGCGTCTGGAGTCGCTGGCAAAGAGCTGTTTTGAGAAAAGGACAAAGTTTAGATCACAAAGACATAAAAGGGGGGAAGAGGAGACGGGAAGTAATTAGTATGGAGTTGGTTGCACGGAGTACGAGGTCAAGACGAGACGAGGCGTGGAGGCGCGCGTGCCAGGGCAAAAGGCAGGGAAAAAAGGGCCTTGCAATGAACAGAGGGAGTGCTAGCGCAGTTGATTTTTCTCTTACACTGCGTCAGTGTGCGGTCCACCCGTGCACTCACTGACTCCTAGCTGCCTGCCTCACAGAACAGCCACGCCTCTAGCGTCGCTGTACGGAGTATTTTAGGTGGCTGCAGTTACAGATGCTAGCGGGTGGGTGGGCAGTGGGATAGGCACGATGCAGATGGGCCTAGGGGGCCCTGCGGTGCACCGGCGACCAACGACAGCGCCGGCGACAGGCACCTCGAGCACCCAATTTCGAGCTCTTCCCTCCAACTGCGGGGGCCAATGTATCAGGGACCAGGGTCCAGGGCAGGGCCTTACCGCTATAAGGCAGCCCTGCCATCACCTGCCTGGGGCGCTACTATACCTAGCCTAGCACCCAAGGTGGCATGCAACCTCCACTAAGGTTTTTTACTCGGCTGGGCGAAGCTTTAGGTGGCTGCAGTGGCTTTACGAGGTGCGCTGCGTGGGAGTAGCAGGCGAGGCCAGGCCAGCACGCGTAGGAAATAACACGTCGATGCGCTCTACTTACCGATCGAGTCCGTCGCAGCAGCTATTCTTCCCCCCCCCCTTCTTGACGGCCAAGTACAAGTTCCAGAAATCGAGAGAGCTCCAAGTGACAGGATGGGGGGGGAGGCGGCCGGCCAATGAGATGTCGCAGATGCGGAAAGGTGGCCCGATATAGGATTGAAATTTGCGAGGCGAAATTGTGAGGCGGAGAGCCTGTTATTGCTCTCCCCTATTCATTAGACCGCGAGATGGCAGTTGGCTATTTACTCGGTCCTGCTGGCGGCAGGTTTGCTGACGATTCTGGGCGCTGAAGCATATCCTGATCTGCAATGCTCCGTCCGACAGCTGTCAGGGACATCTCGTCTGGAGCCACCGCAGAGTGATAATTAATTACTGTGTACTCTGTACATCCAGGGAGTACTCCCATACGAGAGCAGTTCATCACGCACCACGTTACCAAAGCGCACACAAAAGCGTCGCTGCACTCCAACCTCGCACTCTGCCAGGAAGATTAAAAATTAGAAAGGCTGCGCCCTGTCACACGTCCCCAAACACAAACATGCCACCGTCACGCCGGCCGATTGGCTTTTCCCGGCCCCAGGTCAATTTTACTCGCCCCTCCCTATTTTCCCCCTTGCGGGTGCCCGGGCCAGCGCCCGTGTTCCCTCATTTAGGACCGCGCCGCCGTTGTCGGTATTCCCCGGGAGGCAAGGGGCGCGAGAATCTCAGTGCCAAGTGACGACTCGGTTGGTGCATAGGAGATGGCCGTCGGTGTTGGGAGAGGCTGTCTCTCTGGCGCTGCCCTGGTGCTGTAACCTCACGAGCAATGTTCAGGGGCCAAGCATCGCGTTCTCTTGCCTCAGCTGAAAGCGGCTGTCAGCGGCACTCGACCTGGCTGCTACCAAGACACTGGCCATGACAATACCGCCTCGAGGAATGTCTCCGACGGCCCGCCATTCGACACGAAGGCGTGTTCACACAGGGAAATGCATCATGTGCAAGTACTTGCCCGTCCAAGGTAACACACTGCACCCTTGAAGGGCCACCGTTGCATCCCTCTTGTCTCAGGACCTCGGGCATCAATGGCAGACCCCAGCGTTGAAGAACCCTGAGCTGCGTGGTGCCAACTGACCCCCGACAATACTTCTTGATTTCCTTCATTTCTTCTAGTGTCTATATATCTCCTCAACTCTTACAGTATCCGTGTACTCTTTTTTTATTTTTTTTTATTCAAGAGTCTTGAGTTGGCGGGTTGATTGTCCTGGTTCTGTTGCCCACCATCTCTTCTTCCCTTGACGGTATCTGCCAGCACCTAAGACACGGAGAATAGTCAAATGCCCATCTACGCAATTTCTGGACTTCAGGTAGCAGCAAAGACGTCATAAGCGGCACAGGTCTCCAAGCCCGCGTTCACACCGCCGGGCCATACCAAGACCAGCAACTACAAGGGCGTACAGGATCGGGAGGTGACATCGTCACCCATGCTTCAATCTATGCTTACGCTCCACAGTGCCCTATTGTCATGACGAGCCGTTACTTCCAAGGTATTCATATTGTAGAAACATGATCATTCATTCCTTGGTGAAAGACGCCGTTTGTGATTCACTAACCTTGCCAAGCATGGACTCAACGGCTAGAATGCTTCAATAGTACAAAGCTGAGATGAGGAAATGCTTCGTCATTCGGCTACCCTGCACCCACTTCAAGATTCAGTTTCGTGCTGGGCGTCATCTCCAAACCACATCCTCATCCCATCGCTACACTCAGCCAATTAACACTCCCATAGCGTCCAACCAGTCACACATACGAAGCTATGGAAGCGAAACACATTCTACTCTGTGCATTAAACGCAGACACTTCCCCACCCAGCATGTACCGCCGCTTCGGGCCCCGAGCCCTCCAAGCCCAACGAGGCTTCGACTCCCGTTGTCTAGCCGGCTAGTTCCCCATCCGCCGCCCCAAAGCCACGCCAGGTTGTCTCACGGGTCGCCGCTGTGCTACCCAGAGCAATATAACCGGTGTAGGCCAACATGCCAGTGAGAGCCATCCGTTCCCCCATCCCTGGGCGTGTAGTTAGTTGGTTGATGGAGCATCGATACTGCGCTCCAAGTTGGCGTATCTTGTACCACATCTGGGGTAGTTCCTCGTTTCCAAAGTGGCGTCAAGTGTTTCCATCGGTAAATGCGGTGTAAGTCAAGTCATGTAGCCCATGTTGGCTACCTCTCCTTACCGTTATGGTCATCCCAAAACCTCAATCAAGCTCCTGGAACCATCAACTTAGTCAACCGCCGTCCGCCGCCACACCAAAGCTGCCTACCACTCCAACCAGCCAAAGAAGCATCACCCATCTACTCCATACCCTGAAAGCAAACAGAAACAATCCCACGTGACACAATGTAGAATCTTCCAACTCTTGCCTAAAATAGCACCCTGCTCTGTAGACTCCAGTCATGTGGTTCACGCCCCGACAAGGCAGGGTAGGTTGCGTGACCGACCCTGTGACGGGCGCTTATCATGCATAAAAGGTCTCAGATGCCGTCTCCAGTCAACATGTCGAAGCGCGCGCTTGGCCAATTGATACCCACCCAGGCACCTCTCCCGCAACTCACGAGATGCCTTTGAACCAATAATGGCGTTTGATAAGACTGGTCGAAGATGCAAGGATACCAGCCCTTGCAGGCACTGCAGGGTACTAGCCTCGACGTACTACGTAAATACCAATTATGTGGTACCTCTTCATTTGACCACCGCTGGGGGAACAAGGGCAAAGGTCGAGTCAACATTTTTAAAAAAAAAAATTCACGTGATAAAGCTAGCGGAATCTAGCACTGGTGCTTGAAGAGAGACAAGTGTAAATATTCAGTTCGTAAATATCGTAATCGTTATCATAAGTCTCCTGAGAGAGCACCCCCTTTTTTGTACCTCAATCCACTGACGAACCATCACCAACTAGGTGATCAAATCACAGAAAAGGCGTCAGGTGCCATCTGTGCCTATTCAGTGCCTCCCACACCATGCTCAATCTGCAATGCCAAAAAGTCAAATCTTCATTCATTTCTGGTGCTCCGTCGGCCGTCCATAAGTCTTCGTTGTTGAACCGCTCTTCGTAACAATGTATAAGAGAAATGAGGGAAATGGTGGAGCGAAAAGGCTTTCCATTGCCTCATCCGCCCAAAAGAGAATAGAAACGGGTGCATGCGGAGAAGTTGCGAGCGAAACTGGTGTCCACGGCGCTATGCAAATGGAAAACGAATCGGATTGGCCCTATCCGTGAGAACGGACAGGGCAAATGAGAGAGATAAAAAAAAAGCAAGTAGCTGAGATCAAATCATCAATAAGAAACAATAAAACAGTCTATCCGCCCGAAAATAGGACGCTCCGTCGACCATGGGTCCACTTGGGTGTCGTGTTTCTCAAGCATTCGACGCACACTTAGCCAAGTTGTCTGAAGTGGTTGAGATGTAGACCCAAGAAAGTATCTTGTCACGGCTAGGGGTGACTTTGCACAAATGCACCCCCATAGACACACTGGGGCCACGTCCCCAATGGTTTGTGTAGCAGATGCATTCTCAGGCATCACCCCATGGACACACCCAAGACCAAAACGCAAAAGGCAACCCGAATAGGAGTTATTCGATGTCAACACAGTGGACCGCTGTACCATTGGCCTTAAGACGACCGCAAACAAGGTGCGAAAGGAAAGCTTCAGGGAGTTGAGAAAAGGAAAGAAGAGAACTAAGGAGAAGGCCGTTTCATTTTCGTCATAATTCGTCGTTGAGATTGAACCCGACATGCATCGCTTTTTTCGTGTCCAGTCAAATTTAGCCCCCCTTTTGTTGTCGTTGCATTCATTCATTCATTCGTTTCTGTCATCGACCGAGACAGCTCCACGGGTGGCACTGGTCATCTCCTTCTGGGACTGCTGTGAAGCCTTTCAACCAACTGTATATGCCTCCACCCCTTTAGCTGCGTATCTCGAGTCCAAGGTCGAGCCTAAAAAATGGAAGTGTAGAATGCGAGCATGAGGAGGCTCAACGCCCTAGCATTCTTGCACCTCGTCAGTCCAACATCGGCCCTAGTCAAAGGACGCGGTAGAGCTGCTGCTGGAGTGGTTGCCGGATCTCCGGCTGCGGCGGTCACTGCTGTCGCGCGAAGATGAATGGCGGGTTTTACGGAGGTGAGGGCTGACATCAGCGGGAGCTGGTAGACCCTGGACAATTCCATTCCGGGCGAGCATGCCACCATTGACAGAAAAGTTCCGGCACACCATGAAGGCACGCATGGCAGCATTTTCCTGGGCCAGGACATTGGACTCATAGGTAAGATCCGTCTGGTATTCACGCCCGTTGACCAAGACAAAGCAAGTATAGCCACTGGTGTCCCGAGAGCATTCATAAGAGGGGTCTGTCCATCCTCGACGCCGGCAGAGGCCTGTGGGAAGAAGAGAGTCAGCCTGCTTGTCCTTGTCACGTAATCTTGAAGAAAAGTCGATTCTATGCCCGGGTGATCTGCGTCAAGCACATCTGTCACGCATGGACGGGGTAGCCGCGTTGAAGCCCAATGTCCCCGACTGCTGGAACGAGTCTCTGCATAGACACGGCCAGCGAGATCGGAAACGTGAAGCCTCATTTGAACGATGCCATCCGGGGAACTCGATTAAGTTGCCGTAGCGCATCGCAATTCGTTCCACCCCTTGAGTTGGGCTGCGATGTAGCCACATCTTGCATACATCTGAACAAGCATGCCCACACCGTACATCAAGACAGAAATTTAGGCAGTTCTCCAGGGCGAGTTGTCAAGCATTCAGGACGCCATTGAGAGGATTGAAAGGGTGTCAAAGGTGCATGATATTCAATTGATCCACTTACTCTGCAGATACTGCATGTAGAAGCCACCCATGGTTGCGGTGGTAGTCAATGGGTTGGGTGAGTAAAGGAGGATGGGGAGAGTAGCCGTCGGTGAGAATGGTAGGGGTGGTAATGGAAGCAACCCGATTGACGAATGAAGAGCAGCGGAAGAAGCCGGACGAGGCAATGGGGGATGTAAGAGCCCAAAAGTATGTGTGACAAGAGCGGCAGCAAAGATGCCAGATTGCTTGCGTTGCAGACCGGTCAAGATGCAGTCGAGCCCAACGTGGGGGAGACTGAGAGAAGAGTGTAGGAGTGGTGACGGTGACCGGGCTTGATGTCAATGGGTCGGGTAAAAATGAAATACAACGGAGGAGCAGATCATAGATATGAGGGGAAGGGTGATGAGCTGGCGGGAAGGATGTCGAGGCCCGTCAAAAGCAGCAATAGCAAATAAATAATTGTAAGACTGAGTCCGCAAGAGCGAGGCAATCGACGGCGAGATATGTGCGTTTTATTGCAAACCAGGACGGTCTTGGTAGCGCGGGGGTCTGTACAGGTTGTCTTCCATGAATGGGGGTGTGTGTATAGCGTCATTGCCAAATTACAATCGAATAGGCAGGGAAGCGGAAAAAAACATAGGACATGGCCATAGCAAGGCGCGAATGGAGGGAGACGTGAGCCATGATGCGGCTCTCGAAATAAAGGGCAAAGGAGTGTGACCCATCTTGATGTGTTGGCGTGTCTCGTTGCCAGTTGATGAAAAGCCGCTGGCGACTAGGCCGCTCCACAACAACGCATGGGGGGGGGGGGGGGGCCTGGCATGGTGCAGAGTCCAAGGCGATCTGTGGCCAGAATGCAGTGCAGAATGGAGTACTTTGCGCGTACATACACTGTAGCCACGACTGCTAGTATTATTACTAGCAGTTGTAGTAGTGCCTCGTACTCTTCACAAGTAAAAAACACACCGGCCCATAGAGGGTGTGTTCCTACGTGGTACCGGTATGTATTCCCATCGATCTGTCCGTACCCTTCGTAAACGGGGTAGGATAGATTGGTTGAGTAGTGTTATGCCAAACCACACCTCGTGCTGTACCCGTGGTCGGTCCTAGGTCCGACACGGGTAGTAAGTAGTTGGGGTTGAGCCATCAACGTCGGCGGCCCGTTGCTTAACTCACCTTGATAAACCAATGAAGGAAGGGCCCTGCTACTCTGTAATCTGCATGATGCTGCCTTGGCTGTGCCATTCCGTCACGACGATTAGGGGTAGCCATCGGATGACAAGTCGGTTGATGGTATGGTGATGTTGTCATTGCTGCCATTCTGCACTAATATACTAGTGCTCTGCCAATTTGACCCTGCTCGCCTCACGAAAGTGTACAACCCTTTGCCCACTCTTGGTGTCAAGGGCTTACCATTGATGAATGAGTGGCAAAAAGGGCAGGAGCCACGCGACTGACGGAGTCAGACGATTAGCCAATATCTTCATTTTACGAGGAGGGGACCTCGATGCGAAAGCAGTACACACTTCGCACTTCAAACCGAGTACAGCCAAGTATTAACCTGTCTGAGGACCAAGCCCGATGTTCCTGGTTGGCTGCTACCGAATGTGCCTCCGAGATCTCTGTTTTGGCACGCACTAATGCATTAGGGGGGGGTGTGCAATCAGAGGTGCCGTCTAATAATACTGTCATGTAGTGCATCGTAGTCTGTAACAAGTACAAGAAGATGGAGTTCGTACCCAGTTGGAAAAAAACACTACAAGGTACTGGTGATCAGAGTCAACCAGCATCTTCGATGGGACATGCGAAGCTGCTGTAGAAAGAAGACCTGGTAGATGACAGAGATTGAGATTCCAAATGCCATCTAGCATCATCGATGCTGTCATTAGTATTAGGGAAGATGCCACGTTTGCCATTGTCATTGCTATTGCCGTTGCATGTTCCTTGTTGTTGTTGTTTGTAATTTTTGCCGTCGTTGTTGTTGGTCTTGTAACCAGTGGGATCACTAGCCTCGGTCTTGTTTAAGATTCGGGGTGGACGTCAACTGGACCCAGACGGTCGGGGTTGGCTTGTGCTGCCGAGTATGATGCACCTAGGAAGCATCAGGTGAATGGGAACGAACACAAAAAGACGATTGTTGGTTGGTCAAGGTTTGTACCAGATAGAGACACCGACTCCGCGTTGTGGGATGGATGGACCCCCCCCTCCTCATCCGTGGATGCAAGCGTATGTACATATCTGTTCCCACATTGCCGGGACTGTGGGCGATTCGCCAACTGCTGCTTGTACTCCGTGCCTGAGGTGGGATTCATCCCACGCTCGCTCCCGACGTTTTTACACGAGTAGGTAGTTAGCTCTGTGGAAAACACCGCACGCCGAGGGTGCCCAGGACAATATGGTTGGTTGTACCGAGGACAGGTATTGTTGTGTCCCGGAAGATTCGGTAGAGCTAGAACAGCGAGAGGATTTGAGGACGGTAATGCCGAGTGGAGGAGGCTACCGCATGCTTCGTACACCATCGCGTTGCTTGTCTAGACGCTTACTAGAAGGAGTGACATACCGCAATGTTCTTGGTCGTCACGGCGGCACAGTGAACGTCGGTGAGAAGAAGCACTCCGACCAGGACTAAGTGACTTGGTGTCTGGAGGTGGCCAGCGCCCTACACCACGTACGGAGCAATGTAGTGCTTTGCGTCGCACCAACGCCACCAGACACAGCGGTAGGTACTTCGTGCATACCCCAACGCAGACTCGATTAGGCCTGGGGCGAGTCGCGTCAAGATGCATGAACAGGACAGGGATCAATTTGCAGTGGCTGGGCGGTGGATCGAGACACATCCTTGTCCCTGGGTCCTCCTGTTCGCTGGCCACTGCACTTCGCGGTAGGTCGTCTTGCTGGCGCCTTTAGACTGGAGAGTTCAAAGGGCCAACGGTGGGTGGCTCTGTGTTGATTGGGCCAGTCCGGGAGGGGAGCGAGGCAGCTAAGCTCAGACCAGGCGCTGAGCCTTTAAATCCGCATGCCAATGATGAGCTGGCAATGCTCGTTGCTGCTGCTGAATATTAAACTACCATCGGCTCCATGTAGCGAGTCGTAACGACTACAAAGCGAAGAGTTGTAAAAGGCCTAACGTCCGTCCCTGAGCGAACAAGCCATTGCGATGGAGACACATAATGGGGTATCGCGCGGGGTATCTGTACAACCATACGAAGTACGATTCCTTGGTCGCAATTGCCGCGCTACAGGTGCGATATAGCCCTCAAAGGCACGCCGCGCCTGTTTGCTAGAGAATAGGTAGCAGGACCGTCTCGTCTTGTTGTGTCGCTCGCTGTACACATGTATTGGTCCCATGAAGTACAAAACAATTCGACCTGGAATTTGAGGGCTGCATTATCATGTGGAGATTGGCCTGCATGTGAAATGAAGGTTGGCGTTTATTACAGACAATTCATTGACCTCTGAGGGGTTGTTTCGTTTCCGTACTTCACATCCTAGCTACCCAACCTCCTGCAGATTTGTGGTATGAGAGTCGTAAAGATTGCTGGACGCGCGCGCGTAAGGGGGATTCTGTCGCAGATTTGCAAGCCGTCGTCCTAGTGGTTGCTGCTTCATACAATCCCAGCTGCCTACTTGGCGTCAACGGCCACAAATCTCATTGTGGCGGACAAAACGTGACAAAACTGCCAACGTTGAAGGGTTGTAACCACGCACCATTGACTAGGGATCAGACCCGGGCGCTACGTCGTGATCGCGGTGGTTTGATGGGCTACGCTTGACCGTCAATTGTCGCCCGACCTTGCACACAGTTAATACCGCTGGCGGGTGGCGTGTCTGGTGAAATAGAACCTCAAAATGGCTGGGCTCTACCCACTATTATTAGCGCTTGGCCAGTTCACAATGGAATGGATATATGGGACCTTGGGCGAAGAAGAAGGGGGTTGTGGTTAGTTTGTCCCCCAGATACTGTCTACTCTCTAGAGTTGACACCCAAAGGCTATGGAGTGCTGTAGAGCCGATAAGTAGGTAGCTGATGGCCTCAGATCCACTGCCAGATTGTCTTACCTCGCCCCAACAAGGCGCTTCGGAGCCGCCGCCCACCGGCTCCCGATTGTGTCAGAGCTGATCTGAGCCATCTCGCCGAGGTGCCTTGCCTTGGATTCAGTCCCTGAAAAATGTCCGTCACGGCGGCTGTAGCTGCTCGGGTACTGCGATACGTTCAACTCCCAGTATTACCACGTACGGAGCCGAGAGAAATAAATTGGCACAATGGGTCTCCTAGAGCTGTTTCTCCGCATTGCTAACTGAGAAACCGTGGGCGTCCAGGTGTGGAGAAGACATCACCGCTCGTAGGCACTCCAGGTACTATTTTGTGAAGCCATCGGCGACCATGGCTCTCAGGTGGATAAATGCGAGGATGGAGTTGTTATTCTTCAATGTATGTATGGGCGGAACACTATTGGAGTTTGGCCCCCATTTGGAGCAATTGACAGATTGGGGGGGGGGGGGGGGGGGTTTGTCTTCCTCGTCGTCCAGCCTAGCTGTTTCCTTCACTGCTTTTACCCCTATGACCGCACCTTCCTTAGCTACAAAAAGGTACGTTTTTTCTTGTACTACTGACAACGCCCTGGATGGAGCAGCTAATTATTCTTCAGTATGTATCGCTCCTCTCAATGTTTGTTCTGCGCTTCGTTCTCTTTTCTTTTTTTGTCGCAGAGACACTCCCCCCCTCCTCCCCCTAGTCGGCATATCTGTCTGCCCTTTCCAGTGTCGACACGTCAACATCGCCATGCCCACAGACCAACCAGTCCGGCGTGGCGCCAGTAGCCTTTACGAAGCGTGTACGAAGCGTGCATCAAAGTATGACCGAGCACTTGGCCTAGAAGAGGAATAGGCTAATCATGTATGAAGCAAGACAGGATGAAGTCAAAACGAGACCTAAGGAAGTAACGTACTCTATCGTGGTCCGTGGTACGTAACATTGCTCAATGGGCTGCCTTCTTCGACAAAAGCGAGGAATATTTTGGACTGGGCCGAATTTTGTGTCCTTGTGTAAAGCATGCACAAAATAGGCATCTACTCCTATAACTCGGTATTAATGGATAGCCATGTGCATAACAGAACCACGAGAGTACCACTAGATGCTTGTGCACTGTGCACACAATGGCCGTCAGAAATTATCCATCGACCCGCGCAAAACTGCCCCGCCCCGACTTAACCCCTCCTCAAATGCTTACATTCAGATTGAGATGTCTATGAACGGGCAAGATTCCTAGATCGGCTGTCGGAAGCCCCGTGCTGCTAGGGTGGATGGCTGCTCCTGGCCGGTGTTCTTCGGAGACAGTCGCGTTTTGCTCAATTCTCACCCGCGTCAGGATTTGCCAAATGGGGTATGACGGAGGGGGCAGCTGCAACACTCTGTCGCCAGCGAATGCTCGCCGTCCGCACTGCTCTCTTCTCATGCCAACAAGTATATATGCATGAGGCGGCCGCATCAGACGCGACCACCTCCCATCCCCTCCTCTTCTGCTGGGGTGTGTGTTTTGGACCAGGCTCAGCTTATGTCGCCACCGATATTATCAACAAATACTACTTACATGTTCTCTCTTCAGAAGACGCTCAACGTGCAAGGCCTCTCGACAATCAGGCTGCAACATCTCGAGGCATATCAAACAGTGGAGAGCTATGAGGGTCGATACCAAGGTCACCCGTCAGTGCCTTGCCTGAGTGTCTCTCGAGTTGCCCCTACGATACCAAGCAGATTACATTGGCAAGCTCCAACAGTTCATTGTGTTTATTTCGGGTGCAACACAAAGGACGGGTTGACGAACTACAAGTCCCCAAGTGATGGTTGCGGATACCAACCATGTTTCTTTCGATTGAGACATGCTCCGGAGTACGGTTACACCCACACACTACCTACCGAGTTTCGTTGCCCTGGTCCTACTTCAGAGCTCGACTGTATAGGCGGGATTTATAACTCAACTTTCATACCCCCCTTTTGCATCATTCATCTGCTGCTCGTCTTTCTACACAACTTGGGGTTCAATATGCTGTATAGGCCCTACAAACATCTTGTAGGTCATCCAACACCGAGGCGATATCTTCTTGTCCTACTCATAACACACGATCCTTTCTGAGACGGGACAAAAAGCTCAACATCACATGTCTACCCACGCACTACATTCAAACGTCACTGGTGGAGGCAGATCGGTATAACCCAGCTCACTCGCTGGTCTTCCTTTGTCTCCATTTATCTCGGGCGAACCATATAGGCCTGTCTTTGCCTTTTGCCTCTCCCCCACTCTCTCTTCCGTATAATTCCACTGGCTCATGATGTTCTGTCTGCACGCAATTTTTGTAGATTCGGTCAAAAAGAACAAGCTGGTCGCCACGCTGTCTTGCTTGAGACGCTTAGCCCAGCGCTGTTTGGGGTACAGATCATCTATCTGCAGCCTGCAATGCCATCTGTTCGACTGGTAACGACGTAAGAGGTGGCGATTTTCAGCTTCCAGCCGTGTCATTCTAGACAAGCCTATAACAAGTACGTATCCTTTTCCCTCGTGCTATGACGGCCGAGGGAGTAAAACTGTCACCACCCATGGGGTGTGAGTTGATTGTACCACTTGTCTCAACTTTCATTCTGCTCTATTGTTGTTCCTCCATGCTTTGGGTAACTAACCGTCACCAATCGACCTTCAATATCGCTAGCGAGATTCAGAGGACACCTTGTAGGCATCAACTTCAAGATAACAATATGTCCGCCGCAGACTATTCATAGTAGTACTTGCGTCTACTTTTCAGTACAACTGTATGCAGGCAGTGGCCTGCATACATGTGGGTTGCGCATCTTAGTGGGTTGTTGTCCTTTCACGGTGAGATCAAGGGGATATATTGGTCAACATTGTCAAGGGTCCCCTATGACATGCATTGAAGTGGTCGTGATAATCCATATGATCCCAATGCTTCCAGATACACACATCCATCGTATTTAACGTGAGGTCACGGTTGTTTCCGTTAAGAATTGTAACCTCCTACCTCGCACACATTTTAATTAATTCTCTATGACGGAGACGATCGTTTGGTGGGGAATCATAACGACGCACTGGACTCACAGACACGAGGCACAATTGTGGCGGAGCAAAAAAAAAAAATTATTTCGTATGGGCCAAGCTATTGCTGTGCATATTTCAATAGAGGGCCCTCTTTGTTCGGGTTCTAGACGTTTGCAGGAACAAAAAGAAAACAATACAGCAAGCTAGAAATAGTAGAGCCCACATTGGAAGTGGGTGCCTGCAGGATCACCAACTCTGGGCTGTTAGCGCATGATACTGGAACTCCGCCACTCACCAAACAAACACTCATTACTCTGTATTGCTCTTCTCAATGTTTTGTCCCTCCATCTCCAGCCCGCATAGGCGAGAGGGATAGGACAGTTTCTGCGCGTTTTCGTCGGTTGAGTCTAGATCATGTCACACGACGGCCAAGACGGACACGCCATAATTCGTAGCGGCTTCTCTATTCAATCTCCACCCCTTTCTACTAGCTAGAACCCCGGCTTCGACGCGAAGTACTGTTGGATGTCTTGTACGCTGTGTTGGGGAATCACGTATACAGGGTGTGTCGCACGAACTCGGTCCTCCTCATCAAATATCTGCTCTCCCTTTGCAAACGGGGTGACTTGCCACAGGTCTGCGTCCACGATACCGCCTTCAGGCCGGGCCTTGACCAGGTCCCATTTATGCTGCGCGGAGCTGAGGCCTGATAGGACGTAGCATGTGTGGTATGCGTCCGAGAACCTATGCAGAAAACTAGTCAGATCGATACATCTCTTGAGTCAAGTAGATAAAAATAACATGAAAGGGAGTTTGCGGCGGCAGTTGCGCGTACTTGCTCGGTTTGTCTCGCAAGCCACCACGCCTAGACATGTCTTGACAGCAACACATGATATATCGGATGAGCCCATCTCGACTGAACAGACTGCCGTTGTCGTCACCGTCATGGACCGCGTCGGGGAACGGGTGGTCTGTCGATTGGGCCGCTGCTGCTCGGCCTGGCCCGCTCAAGCTGGCCTCGATTAATGGCCAACACCCTCCAATCCAGTGGCTGTAGCAACCATCGACGACCTTGTTTGTGCGACCTGAGAGGCCGCCTTCTGGGGCATATTGGCGTGACGACAGCCAGAATATCAGTCGCGCGGAATCCATATACCTACTCGGTCCGGCAAGGTTAGCATGCGCGCTTTTTGTGTCTCTGTGTTCTTCCAATACAGGAAACCCCCTAGTTACAGCCCATTTCATCCATGCATCCATGCATCCCATGAGTCAACTAGGGGAGCATACCGTGAGACACTTCGATGTGGGGAGTCAAGAATGGAGAGGCATCCCACAGCGCAGAAGGCGTATGCACCATGCGCTTCCCCCCCGGGACTTGCAGACACGCCTCCCTCGTACGTTTGGCCTAGACACAGAAGCGATCAGAAAATGGGGGCGTGAGGGGAGGGGCGGGAAGGCAGAGACAAAGGCGTGAACCATGGGGGCAGAGGGCAATACTTACATCGGCTTACCCATTCCGCTAGGCCATCAAACAACTCAGCGTGGCCCGCAGCGCATGCAGGAGAGTCGGGTGACAGGTCGCGGGGGATGTTGAGGAGTGAGGTTATAACAGACGCGCAGTAGGCACCCCTTTTGGAAGATTGGTTAGGGGGTATGCCACGGCATTACATAGACGGGAGATTACATTTGGGGGGGAGGGAGGGAATCAAGCTTACCTGACATCTTCTTCGCCTCCGACAGCCATTTGGAATCCTCCATCTGGCTGCTTGAGCAAGGAGAGCCACTTCCACATGCTCCGTCTGTCCACTAACTCGTAGGCCTCGTCTCCACCGACCAGCGCCAGCGATAGGACCGTCGCGTAGGTGGTGGCGAGATGGGACGTCTGGCCAAACCCCCCTGCGAAACCACCAGTCTCATTCTGCATTGGCCTCACGGTATCTACCAGCCTTTTGCGATATGCAGTGACGTCTTCGCCCAGGAGGCTGAGGCCGGCGAGACAACCAGTAGAATATCCACGGCCTGCTGGGGTCGGCGGACTTGAACATGCTTGGGAGCTTGCCAAGCTGCCTATGCAGGAAAGTCGCGTGGCGCTTCCTATCCAGATGGGGTATTCCGGTCTCGTTGACTTCCTTAAGCTCCGTGCCGTCGAGAAATGGGAGACATTCTTCTATGGTCTTATCCTGGAGGAGAGATGACGCAGTCTCCAATGAGTCTCGGATGACAGGAGAAGAGGTGAATAGCCTGGGGATCTCTGGGTTGTCTCCATCGATGAGCGCCCTGTAAGCTGCTTCGGAGGCGTCGATATCCGTGTGCTTTGCCGTAGCTTTTGAGGCCATGTTCCTTGGGCGGTGTCTGAAGACGACTCTGGGGCGGATTCTGTTGTTGCTGGGTCGGGATCTCATCACGCGGGAGGCGGATGTCCCATGTTTCTTGTTTTTATAACGACGACCAGGTAGCAAACTGAGAACTGCTCATAGGCTTGAAGTACCCACCGGGACCATTTAGGTCAAGGAGCTAAGGAATGTGAGTATTTGATCTGTGCTGGATGTGAGTAGCATCACAATGCTAAGCAAGCGCTGTAGCGGAAGCCATTGTTCTCGGGAGATTTTCGGGTAGAGGCGGTGGTGGATTTGCTGTTTACTCGACGTCGCTTCGTGATCGGCCAACCCTTCTTTTTACTCTTTTTTTCCATCATGCCGACAATTGACTGCCCAAACGGTCAGTGAGCATTACTTCTTCCTATTTGTTTATCATTGATGATTACATCTTCTAGCACCGCATGTGAAGGCGTCTCGGGACAGGCTACCATGACGTGTCCAGCCTGTATTTGACGTGCTGGGGCAGGAAGCAAAACGTCCATTGTTTGCCTTGACACTTTCGACAATGGCACGGCTTTTTGAGAGGCCCCTTTTTGGTTTCAGGTACATGAAGTCGATTTCATAATATTCAGATGCCTGGTGGTACGATGATGAGGGACAGCCAAATCCCCTACCCTGTATGGCTTCCCACACATGTCAGAATGTCTTGCGGCGACCATGGAGTTGCTCAAAACCACGCCATTGCATCAACATACACTCCAAGCTCATCGCAGAACATGTGCTACCTGTTGCAAATGCGGGAGGCGTCTTGTTTATGGCTTGCCTGCCGTGATCCCATGAAGACTCTATCGTCATTCTCTCCCTCCACCTATTGACCACCAACCACGGCACGAAATACGCTGACTCTCTCCACATTCAGCAGCTTTACAAACAGTTTAGTCACATCCAAACCCCCCTCAGGCAACTCAATGCTTCCATAACAGAATAGTATGTGTCTTGCACAGCTTGCTGTGTTGAGCACACATATTTCGACCAGGAAAGGCGAGAAACACAGATCCTGGGCTAGTGGCGCACTCACGACGCTCATGCCTCTCGAATTTCTGCCTATGCGAACGCTAGAAATACCAAAGAAGAGGTGATGTGGTGGCCTCTGAAAAAATGCATCTCTTCCAGATCTGAACGACTACATTTGACCTCCATCTGCGGCATCATAACAAAAGGGGACTGCTGTTGCGGAGCTGACGACTCGGGACTTGATATCACATGCTAATCATTTTGGGGTCACAGTGGTGATTATTATACACATGAACCAATTTTCATATCTTAAGGGTCTGAATCATAGGCTTGTGGGAAGATGTCGCGCCATAATTCTTTTGCTAGCATCTTTATAGCTGACTTTGCTTTTCATCATGTTGGAGAGCCCTCCCATAGTCACGGACAAAAAGCTTGGTAAAAGTTAATTTCCCATTTTCAAACTAACATGTGCAGCAATGCACGGTGTAAACTTGTCGGTTCTCTTGACAAAGGTTTGGTTTTCTCTGTTATCTGGATTGGTAATGAAGACTGTATTGCATTTCCGTACCTTACAAGCAATGATATGTATGAGCAAGGACGAAAGTCAATGCAATTCTAACAGTGGAAGCTTTTGCCTTATATTGATCAAAGTATTCTGCAGAACATCGTACCTGATTCCGTGTATTGATGAGATACTTCTTACGATCTTCAAGTTGATCGTTTCGTCGCAGAGCCGTTTCCTTGTTAGCTACCCTACAGCCTATTCAAGCTTGTATGTGAGGTGGTGCATTGGATATGTTTAACCACTACGCCAACGGAGATCCAGAGGGCATGGTAATCAAGTCATTAGCTTGACTAACCATTCTATACTCTATCTCTATATATAAACCGCCTTTTTAGCCTTTCTGGGCTGTTATAGTCACGTACTGTAACATGTAAAATCCTGTCATGGTGGAGCATCAGGTCTGTGTTGCCAGGGTAGTCTGTAAATGTATAGTTGCGTAGTGGTATTTCCCGCGGAGAAATGATCTCTTCATATGATACTTGAAGAGCACTCCTACCTAGCTTGAACGTGCGGCCTCGTCCGAAAATTTGACGCCATTCATAAATATTAGATCGTTCTGGTTAGATCGTTGATGAACGTACTCACTCATCTACAATACATTGCTTGTACAGAGTACTAGTATTCAACTGAAACTTGAAAAAAAGAAAAAAAAAATCAATTCATGTAACCTGACCATACTCTGGTACTTCCCCTTGGTGCATCGTTTCGTTAGCTCTACTTCTCTTCAAAAGCTGGTAGTAAATTAGTGAACCTGGAGAGATAAATGGGAGTTGGGCACGCCGTGATACGGATCCACACTGGGATTATCATCGACCACTTAACGCGTCAGAATCGATCTACGCGTATGAGACCAATCAAGAACATCCACTGGCAGCCCATGCCAAAAATCGATTGTGCCACGAACCTGCGAGTTCAGAGATGATACCCGACATGTATGGTGTCATTGCATTGCCTCAAGAACAGTTGGCAAGGCCTTCATACATGCCATGTCCTGCAGTTTGGACGGAGTTCCCGTTGAGAACTGACATGGTGGTGCGGCGGGATGGGCTGCTTGCAGCAACACTGCAAATACTCTAGACAGCGGTAAAGTGCCTCGGGCTCCCTACTCCTCTTGGCATCCTGTCAGCCTTCAGGTGCACGCAATGCCCTGTTGCCAGCGATTTTCCTGTTTTCCTTCTCCTTGAAGGCGGTGTCTCAGCCACGAGATGGGATGAGGGGTTTGTAGATACATGGTGACTTCGTGCTCCAAAAAAGTACGATATACGATCCGGCGAGCGGGGGTCCGAAGACAAGCCCTTGCTGCTTGGCTCAGCTTGCTGACTGTGACTGTGAGAGGGTGGCACTGTGCTGGCCACCTGGCCTGCAGGCAAACTGATAATGCAGAGGGTAACCCTGGCCCTGGTCTCGATAAATGTCCTTTGCTTTTTGCCTGTCTCCCATTTGCCCAACCTCACGTCAATGGTGGGGGGAGGAGCAGAAGGTGGCCAGTCGAGTAGGCTAACAAACTAGCAGCAGATTAGGCGTGGCCCGTGTTTAGTCCATCTCGGCGGTGGCTGGCGGCTCTTTAACGGCCCAGACTTTTTGTCTGTGTTTTTGTGGTTGGAGCAAAAACTGGTGGTTTTCAGACTTTGCGGGTTAGCAATATTGTACATGGCTGTGTATCTTGCAAAGCCGTGCTCCGCATCGTCGCATGCGGGCCACTTCTTACCCGTACCTACTACGGAGTAGATATGGAGCAGTCCTAGATACTAAATCAGTAGCTGCGTCTTTGCCCCGTCGCAGGCTTGCATGATTTTCACAATAGGCTAGCAGGTGCCTTACTCGCTATCCTACATAATCGTAGCTCAGGGGCCGGGAGGATCTTCGTCTGCCGGGTGAAGCATGCTAGATATGCATCTAGGAACCACTGCCAGCGTTATTTCCTATGTAGGTGCTGCATGATAAGTGTTTGTCAACATCTGAATCCGTACGGTATACGAGGTATTGCGCCATGCAGGGGAGCAGGTCCCCGGATGGGAATCGACATCCTGCAATGTGATCCCTAGAGAGGCATGGGACTTACTAGGATGTCCTGAGCTATTGAGAATCGATGCATCGCGACCGCCACCATAGTACCAAACATGTTCCGATGTCGACCATCAAGCAAGGCATTTCTGCAGGTGCAACCTTCGTCCAAAATTGTCGCCGTTTTTGTCTCTGCTAGCCAAAGCCAATGTACACTGCGGATCTGCGTTGCTAGGTAATAGGCTCGTACGTCACCAATGTCTCCTTTATCCTTCCGAGACAGAGGCCGACCTTATGGAAGAGTTGCACCGATAGGCTGCGTCTAGCAAAATCCTGATTTCGGCTCAAGTGCCTTGTAAGAGCAGTATCCTTGACGGAGACACCGTCAGGTAGTAATAGGTTTCACACTCAAGGCGGAGCAATCTCCACGAACTTGTGTGTATCGATAAGAACAGCCGATTCTCAGATATCCTTCCAATACCGTCTTGTTTGAAATATTATCAAGTTCATGATCTGGCAGCTTCCACCAGTACAAATGCAAAGTACATTCTTGATACGACAATACTATCCGTTCATGTGTCAAAAATAGCATTGGGGACCTCTTTGGGATGAGATCTTGTTCCCACCTAGCTGCCGAATCGCTGCGGCCCACAACTGGGCCATCGTCCCAACTCGCACTATGTAGGCAAAGCCGTAGCCAGAGCTAGATAGTCGATACATCTGCTACTGTGCAACCTGACTAGACGTGATTAGTCGACGTCTGAGATACAACTATTCAGGTTGCATTTTCGGAGTAGCGAAAACAGGCGTCACCTCACACTTCCCCAGCAAGAGGCCCGTATGGATTGCCGGGGTACTTTGTACTTGATGGGTGGGACACATGAACGTTGTCAAATACATCCTTGTCTGCCAGTTGTCCTTTCGCCTTTGCGCTTGATGAGGTTTCGTTGAGAGAGTGGCTGGGAGTGTCACCGGCTCCATCTGCGGCTTCTGATAATCCTTGATTGCGTGCTCCGTGCCCCATTCAGACAACCCGTACTTCCGTGGTCTGTACCTGACAGAGACACAAGTTATGGATTCCAGTCTGAAAAGCCAGCCGAGTAAGACAGAGAGACACAGTATCTAGGTATTCTGTGCTCGCTGCTCAGACCTTTGATCCGGCAGTGGCTTGTCCGTAGAGCTAGAGAGCGGAGGGGGAAAAGGCAAGGAATGCTTGCCGCGCCATGTGACAAACGGCCTGTCTTGAAAGGTGTGAGGAATGAGCGCCAAATGGAGATGGATCATGTGTGACCTGGCGTCTGAATGGTCTGGCTGCCGTCAAAAACAACTTGTCACTTTCTTTCTGTCTCTGCCAGCCCATAGCTCCAACACAACGCCAATGAGCTTGGGCGGGAGACACATCATCACCTTCAACAGTGCAGAGTTGAGGAGGTGGTGCAGGTGGCTTGTCCGCTGACAGGGATCCCTAGCCAGTCCCGCCGCCAGCTAAATGGCCACCTGCCCAAACTCTCATCCACTCTTGCCTCCTACTCTCTCAGCGCGGCGTAGGTACATAGATACCTACGTACCTCTCTCCATATCTTTGTCTCTTAGTGTCACGTATGTACTCCGTATAGGTGCAACCTCAAATGGCACTGTGCCACCCCACTGGCCACCTGCTGCAGCACTGTGCGCATGATTGGGCAGCGCGACTCCCCCTCCCCGAGTTTGCCCTCCAGATCGCCAGCCCAGACCCCCACCAAACCTGCAGCTTGTGCAGTGGGTGCCGCTGCACAAGCTGTTAGCGACTGGCTGCCATTGGCTGAAAGTCCAAGCCAGAAGAGAACGAGCTCACCGCCTCTTCCACTGGTCTTTCAGTGCGCTCTCGAGAATCGAGTACCTGTGCTTGCCCCGAACCCCTCCGTGAGCAGCCCCCCGAAATGCCACCACTGAGAGGGCATCCAGATCATCTAACCCCATTCTGTCCATTCTTGTCCTGCGAGACACCCTGACGCTGAGGGCAAGACGGGACTTGGTCACCTTTCTGGCTCTCTTCTCACTCCGATCCTCCTCTCCCTCCTACACCATCCTCTCGTCACAGAGACTTCACGAAAGAGCGGTGTCTCCGCTCCCATCCTACAATATCACAAGACTTCGCAACCAATCCTCTGTTTCAACTGTTCCCCTCTTCCACTAGAATGACGCTCAACTATAACGCCAACGGCCGGGGTGACGGCTTGATCGATCTTACATTTGACCAACATCAGCAGGACCGATCAGGTTACCAGTATTCCACAACGACGACACAGTCAAGTCCGTCTGTAGCGTCAGGCATAATGACAAACACACGCTCATGGGCCGTTCCCATGGACATGCCCGCCACTACCAATCACCCGTCCCATGCCGCCTCGAGTTCGCCTGAGGAACAGACAGTCAACTCGCCCTTATCCCAGACGTCGAGTAGTCCGCATAGCCAGCACTCGTCGCTGCAGCAGTTTCCCTTTCAGGCAGCTTCAAACCCACTGACGGATTGGGCACTACAACAGCAGCAGCAACAGCAACATCTGCAACATATTCAGCAACAGCAGCAGCAGCAGCAGCAGCAACCCCAGCATCAGCCATTGTCAGCGTCAGACCTGTCTCAGTTTATCCAGGAATCGAACCTCATGAACTTTACTGCTTTCCCGACACATTTCTCACCCAACGCCTTGGATTATCTGCCTCCTACAACACAGGCCGCGTTGCAGGCCAATCTCTTAGACTCAACATTCAACGGGTTGCCGTCAATCGAAGGTGCGGGCTCACGCAATGCAGTGGGGAAATGCGGGTATGGATAACTGGCAAGATTTCCAAAATACTCTGCAGCTAGATGGTCTCCCCCGACTAGACAGTGTTGGCAGTAACTCGCCAACTGGGACCTACCTGGAAGTCCTGTCCCTGCCGTCATCATCAAGTGGCGAGGGATGGGCAGTTATCGACTGGAACCAACCCAATATCGAACAATTCTCACAAGCCCAAGCACAAAACCAAAACACCGCCATCTTCAATCCCTCCCAGACCCTGCATCTGAGAACAAACTCCGACTCCTCTGAGGGTGCCAATTCCATGGAGTTTGGCAGCTTTGAAGAGATCCCACCGTTCCCGTATTCCCCTTTCTCACCGGAGTCTGAAGGACACGCCGACAATGGCAGCAGTAGCAGCACAAACAATAATGGGAACCATAGCCATCGCAATTGCTTCTCGGGTGAAGGCCACCATACCCATGAGACAGTCAGCCCCACCCCTGCCACTGCCCCAGTTCCCATCAAGTCCGAACCCTCCTCGTCTGCAACCCGCCATAGCCCCGGCAGCGGTGCTGGATCTACGTCCCCCCCAACAACAAACACAATCAGGAGAAACTCGGGACCACGCAAAAGCCCCATCGCCAAAGCGTCCAAATCTGTCGTTCGTCGCATCTCTAACGGCAAGAAGGATGGAACTGTTGAGAAGAAGGTTGGACGTAGAAAAGGGCCTCTCTTGCCAGAGCAACGAAAACAAGCCAGCGAGATCAGAAAGCTTCGAGCGTGTCTGCGATGCAAGTTCCTCAAGAAGACTTGTGATAAGGGTGAGCCCTGTGGTGGGTGTCAGCCATCGCACGCCCGCCTCTGGCAGGTTCCCTGCACACGCATTGATATCAAGGATATTGGCTACTTCATGAAGGACTGGAATGCCGATTACGCACGCCACCTTGATCTTGGCGTCTCAGTCTACAATGTAAAGGGATTTGCTCAAAAGGAAACTCTCATGTGGATCACCCATGGCTACGGATTCGCCTTACCAGTCATGGTCCGCGAGGTGTTTGTGGCCGACGACAGCTGCTTCTCCGTCGACTGGGTCGAGTCCTACTTGACAGACCAGACTCCCATCGACTTTGAGACACGAACTGAGAAGTTGGATGTCGGAGCTGAGGGCGTTCGCACTGATGCCCTATCCGAGTACCTCGACAAGCATATTGATGGGCCCTTTGAGGATTTTATTGACGACCACTTTGAGGGCACTCCATTCATCACAGAAATTCTGAAAACCGCTCACCGCTACTATGTCAAGGAGAATATGCCGGTTATCAAGAAAGCTCTGAAGCTTGTTCTTGCTTACAATCTGACCATGCATATCACCATGGTTGAGAGCCAAGGGTCAGAAAACACAATGGATGGACAGATTGATGACGAGGACTCGAAATACTACGGACGCACCGTGGCTCCCGTCATGATCAACTTCCAGATTAAGTGTGCTCTCGCAGACATGTGGCGTGAGCTTCAGAAGGACATTCTCGAAGAGCTGTCCTCTCTTTACACGGGTGTCTACAGTGGTGAAAAGATGAAGAACTGGCCCACAATCTTCATGCTGGCATCAATCCTCCTGGCTGTTTGGGAGGAGATGCAATTTGACTGCCACTACCGCGTACCTGACCCGGCGGCGGTGAATAAATTCTGCAGCGATATGGAGACAACCCCTGTTGGTGTTATTGTGGGCCTGTTTCATGCCATATCCCAGAAGCTACCTGCCTTCACCGACTGGGACACCCGCAAGCACGGCCACCTTCTCCACAACAACGTTGCAGTTTGTGAGGCTATGACTGAAGTGCGACAGCATGTCGTCAAGCATGGTACGTGCTATTACAACCCCCCCTCCCTGTCTTGACTATGAAGCATCCCTTCTCTAACAAGTATGTTGTAGAGGGCTATCTTCGAACCCGCAAGGAGACCAAGTTTGACCGATACGACTTCGACTCGCTGTCGAACAAGTTCCTGTCAAAGCTCGTTATCCGTGCCAACTAGAGGATGTGTATGAATGGTGACGTACTTTTGTTGACATGCTGTCAGCCATGCCTTTGTTGGTGGTTCTGCATTGAGCGAGAACCTATATAATTTCCTTTGTCAACACATTTTTGGTGCCGCCAATTTCCAAGGCATATAGCGACGGCGTTTTGACCAAGATTTCCACCACACTGATCTTCAACAACGACGGACACTAAGCTTGCCCTATATGATTTCGAACCCTTCACTTCTACCTGACTCTACTTCGATTCACGGCCGGTACCAACCACACAGCCACGACGTTACCTGATATACGGGGAAATGTGTCCCATGACCCTTTTATGACCTTCTTCAACGAATTCCTTCAACGAATTGTATGACTCGAAGCCAGATATTTATTCATTTACGGAAGCAAGTCGAAACCCCTTTGATTTATTCATTTTTGTCTTATGTTCCCCTTTGGGAGAAATGGGGACGTTTGGGATGAGACGCGGAGGACAAAAAAGTTTACTTTAGCGATGTCAAGATGATGGGAGGCATAGTTCATGATGTGACAATACGGGATATATGAGCCTGCAGCATACATAGGTGGTTACGCAGATACATTGGAGCGCGCATGAGCGGAACATCTGTTTTTGGACCACAATTGTCTGGGTCAATGTCTTGAGTGCTTAGGAGGCATGAAATATGCCATGGCGGGGAATTGGAATGGAGGCAAGGGACGCACATTAGTATAGATAGCTAGTCTCACAGGAGCAATACAGAACACGTTACGCTCACGGACGTTTTCCTGGCTCAGACTCCAAGTTTGCCTCCGAAAAGAGATTTTCCCTTTGAAGCCTTGGTTAGATATACGTCTTCCTTGGCTGTTACTTCTTGGTCACAGATGAAAAGAAGGAGAGTGAGTAGTAATTGAGAGTCTATTGGTCTATATGGGACATAATCGTTGCGCATGTTCCTACCTTGATGCTAGAAAAGCGCCTATGCAACGCAGCTGTTCATAAAGGAACGAACTGATCGCATGATCCTAATTTCCGGCCTTGATAGGTGGGTAGGTAGGTGGACGAGTACTTGCATGGTCCCCGTAGGCAGCCACTGCGGCATCCTGAAATTGCTTGGGCGACTGGCGTGCAGTTACTACTGGATGCTTTGTTCGATGCGGCTACAATCGCTGGGCCTGTACGAGTATCAGATCTCAAGAGATGCCGCCAGCTCATAGTCGTTTTGGCTTCTTAGTTGCTCGGGTCTTTGATGTCTACGCAACGTGGACGCTGAGGCAGGCATTCTGAGTGGGTTGTCCCACACACAGACAGCCCCTCCCCCACAGTGCTATCATCGGTGCTAGGCCCACGTCATGATTTGGCCATGTTGTGGTAAGATTCAGCAATATTATAGGCAAAGTGACGAAGGCGAGCATTTGATAAGAATAACCAAAAAAGGGGTAAATAGGTTGAAATCCTGGTAGTTCGTACATGGAACGGAAATTCGGGATTCATCGACAGGGGAGAAGGAAGCCGAAGGCAAGGCTAGATGTCGCTCGTCACTCTCACCATCCCTGGACTGAATGACGTCGCTCAGCGACGACAGAGAAAGGACCGGCGGGTTGGTGGAGGCTGGTTTGGGGGGGGGACGGCAGCTTCAGTGGTTAAATGGACGCTGACGCTGCTGAGTGGATGGGCGGTCTCGGACGCCCCGCACACTTCACAGCGCGACGCGACGTCAAGCGAACAAACAGCGAGGGTTGCGAGCGTGTACAAGACAAAAAAGGCGAGTATTCAGAGCGGATTTCAAGATTGAAGAAGAAGAAGGGATTTCGACAGACAATGATTTGCCACAGAGATAACCACATTAGTAAAATGGTAGACGAGCTGTTGACGTTGAGACGTTATCGACCTGGTCGGACGCACTTGACTCAAGACAGTCAATAGCGCCACAAGTCATGCCAGCCACATCATGCGGACAGGCTGGATCCAGCACTGCTATTCTTATCTGTGCTAGATTGTTACTGACGCGGTCCGATAGTTCCCTTTGTGGGTAAGTCTGCAAGCCAGTAGAGATACGTTGCAGCAGCCTTTTCGCCACGTTCTCGCTTCCCGTAGTGTGCCGGGATTTCCCTTCATCTGCTCACCTCCCCTCACTAGGAACGGGCATGCAGGCGGCGAACGAAGAGAAATTTTCTCTTGCATGGAAAGAGGAGGAAATTCTGGCTGTTTGACCGCATCCGGTTCGCAACCCAAACAGGTTCTTCTTCGCTGCAGTCACCGGAGCGGGATGGATCCACCTGGAAACAGGCAGCGAATGTCTCAGGTACCTCTCATGACTACACTAACCCGCAGCCGGACACTGTACCTTATACCGGAAACAAACAAGCGTTGATGCTCCGTGATTCTGGAGCCTTCCGGGGAGGGGCCATCCGAGTGATTGGGCAATTGGCTGACGAATCAGTCATGACTGCCCGCGCCAGCCACGCCTCCCAAGGCGCAATATGTAATCGCCGTACGCACGCAGCCAGGGAGTACGTACTCCGCACACCACAGGTTGTCACAGTCATCCGTTCAACTGCGCCCCGCTCTCTTCTGACCTCGCTGTTCGCACCCTCCTCGCCTTCGCCTTTCCCGCCAGCCTGCCTCGTTCTTTTGCTGTGAGAGTACTTAAACCTCTCACGCCCATCTCACCTCTGGACAGCCTATCTTTCCTCCTACAACACCTCCATTCATCTCCGACATAACTGTCTCTTGCGACTTTCCACCCTATATAGTCAACATACAACCAACTTGTTCTCTCGCATCAGTACATCGCCACCATGCAGATCTTCGTCAAGACCCGTAAGTTATTCTAATCCGCTGGTCGCTGGTTTAGCCACCCATGACTTTCTTGCCCTCGCCAGTTGCTAACGTCGCCACTCTAGTCACCGGAAAGACGATCACCCTCGAGGTTGAGTCCTCCGACACCATCGACAACGTCAAGTCGAAGATTCAGGACAAGGAAGGCATTCCTCCTGATCAGCAGCGTTTGATTTTTGCCGGCAAGCAGCTCGAAGATGGCCGCACCCTCTCCGACTACAACATCCAGAAGGAGTCCACTCTCCACCTTGTCCTCCGTCTTCGCGGTGGCATGCAGATCTGTAAGTTCCGCTCTGGAGTATTTCGCCCGTCGCCAACGTGAGTCATGGCTAACATTGTACCTCTAGTTGTCAAGACATTGACTGGCAAGACCATCACCCTCGAGGTTGAGTCCTCTGATACCATCGACAATGTGAAGTCAAAGATTCAGGACAAGGAGGGCATCCCTCCCGATCAGCAGCGCCTCATCTTCGCTGGCAAGCAGCTTGAGGATGGTCGCCCCCTCTCCGACTACAATATTCAGAAGGAATCTACCCTTCACCTGGTTCTCCGCCTCCGAGTGTATGCAAATCTTCGTCAAGACGCTCACTGGAAAGACCATTACGCTGGAGGTTGAGTCCTCGGACACAATCGACAACGTCAAGTCCAAGATTCAAGACAAGGAGGGTATTCCGCCTGACCAGCAGCGTCTTATCTTCGCTGGCAAGCAGCTGGAAGATGGCCGAACTCTTAGCGACTACAACATCCAGAAGGAATCAACCCTCCACTTGGTACTTGCGTCCTGCGCCGGTGGTATGCAGATCTTCGTGAAGACTCTCACTGGAAAGACGATCACACTGGGAAGTCCGAGTCGAGCGACACATTGACAACGTCAAGTCAAAGATCCAGGATAAGGAAGGTATTCCTCCTGACCAGCAGCGTCTTATCTTTGCTGGTAAGCAGCTGGAAGACGGTCGCACCTTGAGCGACTACAACATCCAGAAGGAGAGCACACTGCATCTGGTTCTTCGCCTGCGTGGTGGCCAGTAGGTACTTCTCTGGTGTAGATTTATGCTTTCATGATGGCGCTGGATCTTCCAGCAGTATGGCGTTTACGGATACCACATAGGAACGGGGACTCAGGCATTGTTGAATTGGGCAACAGTGGTGTTTTCTCATAGCTTAGGCTAGCGCATACTCAGGCGCACAAATACAGACAATTATTGCTGTCGATTTATGATTAAAACTATTCGTGATTATAAGTGACCTTTCGCCTGAATGGCCATCAATAGGGTAATGATTTGATGGGCTCGGGAATTATTAGTGTTGAATGTACGTATACTCGTGACATACAGACGTCTGGTCGCTGTAGCCCATGGTGGGGTTGCTGGAACCTGTTCCACAACGCCGAGCTGTAATCATTTGCTTGACAAACTTTAACCTGTGCAACCCGTACTCTCTCTGCTGGCCGAGAGCTATGAATGTCGGAAGAGCTGTTCAAATTTCTCTGCGCATTATAGAGCCGTTACCACCGCGAGGTACACCTCACAGACTCTAGCTGCTTCCACGGCTTTCTACTACCTATGTCACGGATGGGGAAAGTTGATGTCGGAAACCTCTTCACGACAACTAACAAGATAGGTCATTAGGCCATGCCGCTTTACTTCTACCACTTGAAGTTCGAACTTTACCCCTCGCCGAGCCCTGCTGCGAACGGAGCGCCATTGGATAGAGGCCGCGTTGGCGTTTGGCTGCCAGACGCTGGAGCTGGAGAAGGGGTGGTGTTTGGTGATTTACCTTCGCACCCTCAAGCGAAGGCGCCGACACACCGAGTGAATAATCTTCAAAGTAGCGAACGACGAGATACACGATCTTACTGGGGTTCTTCTACTCCAGGCGAATCTTCCAAGGCCGCGACCCCAAGTGTGGCTGATCGTGGGGAGCCACGGGCCCCTTCCAAGGATACCGGCCGACGAGTCGAATATATATTGGAGAGACAGTCATTGGAGAGAGCCAACAGCTTCCCACCTCCATCGCCAACGGCTGCGATTGGAACCCGCACGGTGGTCCAGGATTGGCGTTTTGGCCGGGTGAGCATCGAGACGGTAGACCTTCACTTTGGTGGCGATATGACTGGCGAGGCGAGCGGATCAGGGCCATCTGCGGCGCCAACACTGGGCCCATCTTTCGGTGGCTCAGGAACCGCGACTAAGGCGGACTTTGTGCCACTGGTGACGAAGAATACTGAGCTGGGGTGGGGTGTTGTGCGGTTCTACAGAGAGGGCAACGACACACCTTGGCTCAGCGCAGAAGAGCAAGAAGAGAGCGGCGAGGGGGGAGATGTCTCTACAGAAGAGGATTGCACTACGCTGTGTATACCCGCTGTGCCGGCGTACATGTCACCGGGCGACTTCTTGGGATTTGTGGGCGAGCGATGGCGAACCGACATTAGCCATTGCCGAATGGTCATGACGTCGAAGATGAATCGGTATCTCGTTTACTCAAGTTTCGGAATAGCAAGGCAGCAAAGGTGTGGAGACACCAGTTTGATGGCAAAGTATTCAACTCGATGGAGGTGAGTGGCTGGACGAACCCCCTGTGAGATGGTTATCTTAGTGACAATCATTTGCAGCCTCAAGTGTGCTACGTTGTGTTTGTCAGAAGCATAGCGTTTGAAACACCAACGCGGCCAAGCCAGAACCTCCCAATGACATCCTCATCCAAGGCTGTATCTAGCAGCCTTAAACCGTTTCCGCCGCCCACGCCGAGTCTCGTTGAGCTGCCTACCTGCCCTGTCTGCCTGGAGCGAATGGACGAGACCAATGGTCTAATGACAATACCATGCTCTCATGTGTTTCACTGCACGTGTTTGCAAAACTGGAAAGGCGCCGGGTGTCCGGTGTGTCGGTTTACAAATGCGTCTCAAGGGGGAACAGCAGATGCCACACATTCCCATAAACAGCCGTTTGGATCATCCATCTCCAATCTCTGCACGGTGTGTGACTGTACGGACGACCTGTGGATCTGCCTCATATGCGGATACGTCGGATGTGGTCGATATAAAGGAGGGCACGCAAAAGATCACTGGAAGGAGACGGCTCACAGTTTTGCCTTGGAGCTGGAGACGCAGCATGTTTGGGACTATGCGGGCGACATGTGGGTGCATCGGCTTATCCGTGATAAAGGCGACGGGAAAGTCGTGGAGCTACCGGGGCGAAACGTTCGAGGACCACAGCATGGCGAGGATGAGGATGTAGTACCGCGTGCCAAACTGGAGACGATTGGCCTGGAATACACGCACCTAATTACTAGCCAGCTCGAATCACAGCGAGCCTACTACGAGGATATGCTCAACAAGGCTGTGAATAAGGCGTCCAAGGCGTCGGCCCTGGCGGAAAGTACCGCTGGACAGGCATCTACGGCGATGGATAGGTTAACGGACCTAGAGGAGAAGTACAAAGCGCTGAGCCGAGACACGCTGCCACAGCTAGAACGAGACCTGGAGCGAGAGCGCAACAAGGGCGGGAAGAGCGAGAGCCTGGCACGTAACCTGGGCAAGCTGGTGCAGGAGGAGAAGCGCGTTAACGAGGGGCTGCTGAAGCGTATAGAGCACATTGGGACAGACAACGACACGGTACGGAAGCAGCTGGAGGAGTTGCGGATAGAGAATGCAGAACTGAAGGAGATGAATCGTGACTTGTCCATGTTTATATCCGGGCAGGAGAAGCTGAAGGAACTAGAGAAAGAGGGGGTGGTTGGGGAGGGGGAGATTGAAGGCGGGAGTGCGAGCGTGCCCGAGAAGAAGGGAAGGAGGAGGAGGATGAAGTGATGGAACATAATGGTGTATGATGTATGATGCTATGATGGATTGTCGGTGGGCCTTTTGTGAATGTAGTTGAGTTGCGGAACGTGAAGCACAATGTCACCGGACTCTTGCCGCTCTTTGAGCTATACAGAAGGTTGTCTATATTATACAAGTTTGATGTTTATTAAACCAACCGCCGCTTTGGCTTACAACTTCATAGCTTGGTAGTCTGGCGCTTCAAGCCGGGCAAGTACATAGGTGAGCACGAAGTTGCATCCACGAAATGATTATTGGGCTTGTCACGGAATCATGGACAGTACTAAACCAACTACGGCTCTGGTTGGCGGCTTCATCTCGGAGCTAGGCATATACGCAACACTCTGTCCATCCACGACACTTATGAGTCTTACCTGGTCTTGAGATCCATGAATGGGTATGGGTGACCATGTTATTCTTTGTCTTACTCAGATATTTGTTTGCCACTGTTCCCTTTTCTTTCTTTCTCTTTCTTCTCTGTATCCCCCAATATGCATCGTTTTGAGATGTATCGAGAGAGAGACAGCTACAGTGGGAGCAGCACTGATCAGGAGAAGTGCAGGCGGCATCCCTCACTACGAGGTGTATGGTAGGCACGGGTACGGGCGAGTCCAGGCTCAACGGGCTCGGGGTAAACCTGTGGCCAAAGCCGCTATCACAAGATGACCTCGGGATGTCTTGAATTAAGGCGAAATTGGCAATGGCGTCTCGACACCCTGTGACGTTCACAGTCTGGCTGCTGGGACCCTCGGCCTGTTGGTCGGCGGACCCGGGAAATGTGGATGCGAGAGGCCCTGTGCTGATGGTTGGAGCGGCTCAGACCCCACTGGAAGCCCGCGCCGAGGAATTAAGGACACCAAGGTCCAGGGAAGGGCGGTTCGGCGCACGCACTGGATGGGGCGAATTGCTGGCGGACGAGCCCCGTAAGCCCGCTGTAGAGCGGCTCGGGAGAGCGCTAAAAGGGCGGATTGGTGGAAGGTGAGTGCTGGCCAGGTAGGAGGGAGTGGCCCAAGGGTTGAAGGGCCCGAGGTGGAATTGGTGGGCTGTTTGGAGGGTGCGGCTGGGGGTCCGGGGGAGGGGGATCCAATGAGGGCTGGTTGGTCGGGTTTGGCGCAAGGGGAGCGGGAGAGAGCGAGTCGGCGACGAGTGCGTTTGAAGGCGTTGTTGAGTGCTGAAGCGGGATGATGGCGGTATCGTCCAGGCACATGTTGAGATGCGACAGACATGCAGCAACATGCGTTGAGATTGTGTTGAGTAGATGAACCGCTGCGCTGTTGATTGGCGGGTCATGTGCAGCGTGTCTACTGGCGACATGTTGCTGTCCCTCGTGTATGTCACAGAGCACAGGGTGGTCAGTAGCCGATCAGTGACGAGCCCGATCTTTGCACATCGCATCACGTCTGTCTCGAAGTCGCCGTCGGGACGGACGTTCCGGAACACAACAGCATCTCCGCTATAAACGCAAGTTTGGCTCGTGAAAGCGCTGGGTTCTGTGAGTGAGACAGGGAGAGGAACCGCCGCGGCTCCACCGGTTCCATGCACGCCGTGCAGTAATTAACTAGCAGGATGCTACGTTAGATATGGCCGGGCTCAGCGGGCTGAGGGAGGGACGGAGAAAAAAAAAATCTCATCCCTGCTATTTTGGTAGGCACATCACATATGATTGCGTTTCCGGGTGTGACCCTGGCTTTTTGTTGGCGGGATGCTGCTTGTGAATGTCGGGCGTGGATGATGTGCCTAGGATGATGTGAAGGCTGCATGGCATTGCAGCGGCGGGCGTGCTGAAGACAGCTCATCGTGTTCGGCCCAGCGGCGGGGAGAGACTCGGTTGATGGCCTGCTAAGTATCGAGAAAGGGGCCAAGGGTCCAAGGGGCCGTTGAACGAACCCTGGATTGATTGAATCCATATTTACTCACCGAACCCTCCGCCTCCGCTGTGTGGTGAGCCTGTGAAAGTAGTAAATCGCCTTCTTGTCAGCGCAATCTACCCCGTGCAGACCAGCCATTCGTACAGCGCCTGCCCCTCCCTCACCACTGGACTCTAGGGCTCTGGACGGCGGACAACCACCGTGCGCCACCAAGTTGCGCAGGTTCCAGGCCTTCTTCTTCCCTTTCCGGGCACTTCTGTCTCGGTTTCGGGGAGCCGTCCAGCCTCCAGTGCGCTTCCGCCTCGTTGGAGGTACCTGTCAGTGGTTCCCTTGGCGCGTAGGTGCGGTCCAATGCGGAGATCAGCACGCACACAGCGCTGGGTGGGGTGTGTGCCATTACCTCAGGTCGACGCCATCGATCGCCCCCTCGGCTCAGGCTGACTGATGCTTAATACCTCCAGTGTCCACCAGCACCGCCAGCACCAGCACCACCGCTGCTCTCCACCTTGGCGTAATCGCGTGCAGTGAGGCTGGGAAAGACATTCATCAGTAGGCTTGTCCCCCTTCCCCTCCTCGCTTCAATCTACCCGTCCTGCCAAACACGCTCCCCTCTGGCAGTCTGTTGCTGCACAAACTCGGTCCTGCGCCATGGCTCCAGAAGCTGGTAACGAAGAGGGTGCGGCCTCGAGCTCACAGCCTGCGACGCGGCCGCCCCAGGATACCCCCCCAAAGAAGGAGCTGTATCCCATGGTCCGGTGGAAGTATGACCTGTTCCTGTATATCCTTGGAAACCTTGTAGACCTCTTCTTCCGGGAGGTTGTGCCGCGAGGCTCGTGGAGGGTGCCGCAGACGGGCCCGGTGCTCTTTGTCGCTGCGCCGCATGCCAACCAGGTACGTGAAGACCAGTGGCCCCAAGATTGCGTGGAGCTCCGCACACCCGAATTCTTGTGCTGACTGCCTGTACGCAGTTTGTCGACGCCCTCATTCTACAGAGAACCCTGCGACACGATGCGAACCGCCGAGTCTCGCTGCTCATCGCCCAGAAATCCGTCCACGGCTTCATCGGGTGGGGCTCCCGCCAGGTCGGGTCAGTGCCCGTTGGACGCGCCCAAGACGCGGCCAAGGCTGGCGCAGGAAAGATCTATCTCCCCGACCCCATCGACGATCCGACGCTCATTCGAGGCGTTGGCACCAAGTTCACACAGGCCGAGGGCTCGTCCCAGGCCATGCTGATTCTGCCCGCGACCAAGGGGTCGTCTGGAGGCAGCGTGGAGATTGCAGAGGTGGTTGGGCCCGAGGAAATCCGAGTCAAGCGACCGTTCAAGGGCAGGCTGCCCATGCAGCAGCTGACCGGGCGAGACGACGTTGACGAGGACGGCAACTTCACCAACAAGGAGCTCAAGGGCTGTGCGCCGGGATTCGAGGGCTCCAAGTACAAGCTCGCCCCTCACATTGACCAGACCAAGGTCTACGAAGCCGTCTTTGCGCGGCTGAGGAACGGTGGCTGCGTTGGTATCTTCCCCGAGGGCGGCAGTCACGACCGCACCGAGCTGCTCCCTCTCAAGGCTGGCGTTGCCATTATGGCTCTGGGGGCCCTGGCGGATTCGCCCAACTGCGGACTCAAGATTGTGCCCGTGGGCATGAACTACTTCCACCCGCACAAGTTCCGCTCGCGCGCCGTCGTCGAGTTTGGCGCTCCATTCGAGATCCCCCCCCACCTGGTGGAGATGTACCGGAATAACCAGCGTAGAGAGGCCATCGGACAGGTCCTCGACACGGTCTACCAGTCGCTCAGCCTGGTGACCGTCTCCGCGCCGGACTACGACACCCTGATGATGATCCAGGCAGCGCGGAGGCTGTACAACCCGACCGGCAAGAAGCTCCCCCTCCCCGTCGTCGTGGAGCTGAACCGCCGGCTGGCCATGGGCTACGAGCGCTACAAGGATGACGTGCGCATCACGTCGCTGGTCAGGGAGGTCAAGAGCTACAACGCCAAGCTGCGATACCTGAGCTTGAAGGACCACCAGGTGCAGTATGCGCACATGAACATCTTCAAGGTCCTGTTCCTCTTCGTCTACCGGTCCATCAAGCTCCTCCTGCTCCTCATCTTTACTGTCCCCGGCCTGCTTCTCTTCGCCCCCGTCTTCGTGGCCACCAAGATCATCAGCATCAAAAAGGCCAAGACGGCGCTGGCGGGTTCTACCGTCAAGATCCGCGGGAGGGACGTCATGGCCACGTGGAAGATCCTGGTGGCCCTGGGGCTCGCGCCGACCCTGTATCACGTCTACTCCATCATCATTGTCGCCAAGGTCTGGCATGACCGTGCGTGGGGATACGTGCCCGGGTGGCTGCCTCTGTGGGTGGTGTACTTTGGGATATGGCCGTCCATGATCGGTCTCACCTTTGCGGCTCTACGGTTTGGGGAGGTGGGCATGGACATTTTCAAGTCGCTGCGTCCTCTGGTCTTGTGCCTCGTGCCCGCCTCGACATACAACATTCACAAGATGAGGCAGACCAGAGCCGAGCTGAGCACGCACGTGACGGAGCTGATCAACGAGCTGGGGCCTGAGATGTTCCCCGACTTTGAGAAGACGCGCCTGATGCCTGACATCGGCAGGGTTGAGACGGGCGGCTCGCACCCGGCGACGCCCGGCGCGCACAGGCGGACGGACAGCGACCAGTCGATCGGGGGGCCGGAGTCACCGCCCGGCCTGTCGCGACGGGCGACGATGCAGTCCAGCAGGGCGCTCCCGCGAAACGACTCGTTCAGCAACATTGGGCGGGTGGGCATCTTCTCTACTCGGCCGCCGTCGCGGTCTAGGAGCAGGTCGCGGTCGAGCAGCGCGGGCGGCGGCCTTGGATCCAGCGGGTTCCCCATCAGCGGGTTTACGACGCTGGATTCGGAGGAGGGGTTCAATGAGGCGAGTCGCAAGATTCGCGAGGCGATGAAGACTCGGCGACGCAAGTCGGATCGGTTGAGCTCGCAGTCTGGCGAGGACGACGACGGGGATACCGAGGGGGAGGACGAGTACGACGAGGCGAGGAAGAAGAATGCCTGAGCCGAGGGCTTGGCCGGATGGGCGATTTGCCTCGGGGGAGGCTCATCGCTAGATGAGTCGGTTGAGCGTCTCGTCTTGTGGGATGGGTTGTGGTGCTGCAACGTAGCGTTTCTCTCTGGTTGGGATCTTGGCTTGTATTTCGCGGAGTCCGGGTGCCGTGCATTGTGGAACAAGTACGGCCGAAGCGTATGCTGCGGAGATGGCTCTAATGACGGTGTTTATATGAAGTCACGTTGGCCAAGTGTTGTGCTGTATCACTCTGTATTGTGGACGAAGAGAATATTACATAACAAATGAAGCTATTTACATGCGGGCATGGCTCTGTAGGGAGTAGTACGCGTAGGTGAGAGAGAGAGAGAGAGAGAGAGAGAGAGAGAGAGATCGAAGTAAGACGTGGAGGGACGCGGTGATAGGCATGTTACAAATGACGCCTGCGGGTTAAAAGGCGTCGTCACTGTGGGTGGGACAAGGCGTTGATGTGATGCTTGAACCGGCCGAGGGGCTCTCGGCGATGCGAGGTACGGGACGGGGATTTCCAAGCGTTGGTCATGCTGGATCCTTCATGACCACGCATTACGATTGCGCGCGCGCTGGATGGCGAGTGCTAAGCGGCAGGGCGGCACCAGAGATGCATGGCAGAGATGTGGAAACCTGTCCGAGTCTGGGGAGTCTTGCGGGTCGTGGCCATACAGGCAGGGCACATTTGGCGATGCCTGGTAAGCAGTAGTGGCAGGACAGGGGCAGTGGCAGTGGCAGGAACGAGCTCGCGGGCTCGGAGTTACGCGGCGAATGTAACCGGCTCGTCGGGCTCGGGAGCGGGGCATGGAGGGATTTGGGGTGGGACAGCGTCTGGTTTTGGAGAAAGGGCAACCAGGTGCGATAGGCGTTGAGATAGGAGGTAGGAGAGAGGTAATATGGGGTGCTGCCGTGCAGCGGTGATGCACACCGCATCACGCAGTGCGCGGTACAGAGGTACTGATGTATAGATGTACCAGTACGTGGCCGTGGGGTTGCCCTGTCCGTTCGTTTATATATCGTGCGTGGCAGGCGATGCCGTCTGCGTCTTTGCCTTCGCATCTTCTCCCTGCTCAGCTTCATTCAAATACCTGCCACACCTGCACGCCCGTTGGTAATTCGCAGCCTGCCAAGCGCCTCATCCACCCACACGTCACCCGTCATCCGGACCAGAGCCCAGGCCAGCCAACCACATCCCACCCCTCCATCTGATTAAACCCGTCTCGCCACACCCACCCCATCTGATAAGCACCCAGGGGTCCCATACGAGGAGGACTGGAGCCGCGGCGCTGCGTGCCGAGTACAGAGTACGTAACGTGCAACGTGTCTGGCTGGGTGGAAGGGCCTTTTGTTGGCTTGGAGACTCGCTGGGGCAGGAACAGCCCGGGACGTACGTACGCCGACTGCCGCTTGCTGAACCGAGTAATTCGTACTGCGGAGGATACGGCACGCGGAATCCGGGTATGAAACCCGGCATCTCGTCACTCCCACTCCCACTCGCCTCCACAGTTTGCGAGCGCAAGCACAGGTCTGCCTAGCCTTGAGCCCCTTTCGGCCACGCTCTGATCTAGGCTGCCTAGGTGTCAGTCAAGGTGGTTCGTTTGACAGCCAGATTGGAGATACTATATCCCACCAAATAAAATATATTGTCGACCCGCTTCTCCCCCGGACCCATCGCCACCACCGAGTACGCCCGAAATCTCCGGACCCTCAGCAACATCTGGACTAGCATTTCATCATTGCTTGATTTTAGAGTACATACTCCCGCCTCGCCCCTCCTTCTTTTCTTTTCTCTTCCCTCCCACAATGCCGACTGCGAATCCTGCCCCTCCTCCGGCCCAGCGCATGCCCGCCAAACAAAAGATGGCCCTGTCCTTCAAGTCCCTCGTGTCGTCTGTGCTCGGCGGCGGCAGCGCAAGTGCTGCGCCTGGCGTGACAGAGCTGTTTGCCAAGACGGACCCCCGCCACCGACGGCGATGACTGTCTGCGCGACTGCGACAGCCTGCTCCATCAAGTACCCGCGCGGGTTCAAGGTCGAGGAGAGCGACCTGCTGTACGGGCATGTCAAGGGGTGGAGCACGCACGTTTTGGTGGGGACGGGCAAGACGGACTGGGTGAGGGATGTCGCCGACGAGAAGGGGAGTGTCATGGAGGCGATCGACAAGGCGGACAAGCCTGAGAATGGGGTATGTGTTTATGCGTTGAATCTGTTTCCTTTTGGCGCGTCGTTCTGAGTGCGCACGCAAGCACGCAGGTTTCCATTGCCCACTTTGTGAGATGGGGGCGAGGGCGAGGGCGACCCGAGTGGAGTGAGATGCGACGTCGACGGCAATGAGGACGAAACAGCGCTCCGCAGTCCTTGGAATGAGACGAGGTACAGCACAACTGACATTTCGCAGAGGCTCATGCTCTCGGCGTCAAACATCCCCACGCCGCACGACACCAACGACTACTCGGAACCCACCACCCTCCTCCTCCTCCCCGCCTTCACCCTCATCAACAACGCCCAGCCGCGAAACGTCCCCCAGCTCGTCTCCGAAATCGTCAACAAGGCACCCACCAGCTCATCTCCCCTACAGCCTTCCAGCCTTCCTGCCTCTCTTCCTAGTCTAGATCCCACCATCCCCGCCTTGACCACCAAGGACTGCCCTCACAACGTTGTCATTCTCATGTGCAGCCAAAGGACGCGCGACGCCCGGTGTGGACAGAGTGCGCCACTGCTACGGAAGGAATTCGAGCGCCACCTTCGCCCGCTGGGCCTGTACCGTGATTTACATGATGAGCGCCCTGGAGGCGTGGGCATCTACTTCATCAGCCATACTGGCGGACACAAGTACTCAGCCAACGTCATGATCTACCGAAGACCAAATGCATTTGGTCAAGACGACCCAGTCGCGACGAATGGACACCAGAATGGCGAAGATGGGGACGGCGAAAAAGGCCATGGCGAAGGGAGTGTTGGCGCGGGGCAGTGTATCTGGCTTGCTCGCGTCCGGCCCGAGGACTGCGAGAACCTGGTGCGGTACACCGTTCTCAAGGGCAAGGTTGTAAAGCCTGAGCGGCAGCTCCGCGGAGGGTTCGATAGAGCAAAGGGATTGATGAGCTGGTAGGGTATGAAGCCTTGGTTTCTAAAATTGCATTAATGTGCGTATGCTTACGAGGGAATGAGGCATAGGAGATGGATGCCATGGCACCCAAGTCTCACTCAGGAGTATTAATAGACGACCTATGCGAAGATGGGTTTATTATAGATACGAATATCACAGTCCAAATCTTGGCACTGATGTCTTTTTTTTTCCTTTCCCGTTTTACATATATATAAAAAAAACCTGTATTCATCTAAGTAGGCTGATGTTTACAGGAAAGAGTGTCCTCTTAGGTCACGCATCTCCACCGAAAGATCATAGTAGGTAATGATGTATGTTTGCCATGGTGAATGATGCCGTCAACGTCATGATATGTCCTAGTCATTGCCCAAGCATTTGCCACCCTCAGATGAACTCTGAGTAGCCTTCGGATAGCCTGCAGCATGAGCCATTGGCGTCAGAGCTGCAGGCCACCGACAGGGGCAAAGACAAAGGTGGCAGGGTTCTTAAGTGGCAGCAAGCAGCGGATACTGAAATTGCCTTGCATAAGGACGACAAGGTTGTACTGGAAGGGGCGGTTGGTTATTCGACCTGTTCGGTCAAATTGGACTGGAAGGAAGTCAGGGTTAGTTCTTCATGAGGAGAGCGTCGAGGGAGGGAGACTCACGGAGAGGATGCAGGTGGTTGAAAGGAGGTGAGCTGTGGCTAGGAGGTGTTGATGTAGAGCCCCGCCGAGATGCCAGAGACGACCGAACAGACCGGGGTGGCTAGAGATGGAGCTTGGATAGAAGCCTCTGTCTATTTGCTAGTGCCATCGCGCGATAACCGAGGGATGCATCCAGATGCCGAGACTCGATATCCAGGATTATACACTCACATATCTTCATAAACAATACATGTTGCCGTGAAGAGATTATTTTAGGCCGCTACACAGGACTGCATACCATGAAGCTTTTCACAATAACGTGGGCTGCATATATAGATATGTGATTGGGAATCCTGATATCGAGCCTCGACATTTCGATACGCACCCTTCTGTTGAACGGAACCGTTTTGTACACGATTGGTGCAGCAAAAAGCGTTCAGCCACTAGAAACGAGACGTAGGTTCCGGAGGACTAAGATCTGCATCTCCTGTATAAGATGGAGGTGGGCCGGTGAAACAGAAGAATATGATCGGTAGCAGACTTGTTGGGTCGAGATGGGCTAGACGTGCATTAGCCCAGCTGTACGCCTGCAGTGCAGCGAGGGAGGAGACTCACAAAAAGGATATTCTCTGTGGAAGGCGGAGAGGAACGGCAACACGAAAACAACGCAAATGATGGTCGCACGCTGAATTTTCGGTGCCAGTTGGCCACGCCAGACTATATATATTTCATCTAGGTGTCGAGAAGGTCTCTCGTGTGGTCTTGCCGTAGGTGGGTTACCAGACTGGCAGAGTACTGAGTAGCCTAGTTGCGAACGGCCGTCTCGCTTCTGGGTGTAGGTTGTAGAGGTTTGTCTAACGGTGGGGTTGATCAAACAATGTCTTGTCAACCCCATTATTGCACACTCACAGCGGTCAGGATAGTCGCCTGAGCGACCCTAACTTAGGTAGCATGTATCAATCGTGGCAGGGTATCGACAGGAGCCCGCGCAGCCGCGTGGGTTAATGAAGCTTGGGAGTCGAGCCGACAGTTTCGGCTCTCCGAGTCTCGGCTCTGACCCGAGCTTTCGAGTGCCGCGAGCCGTGGTTCTGATACTGTATGGCTGAGTCTGGTGTTTCTGGGCAACAGTGGGAAGCCGAGTTGTCTATCGTACGCGGGCCTTTGCAGCATCTTCGCGGTTGTTAGCAAAGGTAAGCGTGTTTTCTTTCAGAACAGACTTACCTTAGTAACACGTGTATTTCGTCATGAATCATGCTGATTGAGCGGGTGGTTATAGGCTCAATACAAAGGGCAAGATGTGCGTTCCATTACAAGCTGTGCATCTTATCCATGCCAGTATTTTTGTGGTCAAAGACAGCACGTGGATGTACTATAAGATATGTGACGTCCTCTCATAAGCTGATGGTAGGGACGATCCATCATCGCTTCTGTGTTGTAGGGCAGGCTGACATGGCGGCAAGGTAATAATTCAGCTGACGCCAGTGCTGTGATATTGACATGAACGATGGAGACCTCTGAATCACCATCGTCCCTGGAGAGTTCCGCAATCGAAGTCTTGCAAATCCCCTTGTGAGGAGAGCACAGTGTAGTGCCTTGAGGTACCAAGGTTCAGAAGCCCAAATGGGTTTCTATATATCATTGTTGGCCACGACCGAGTCTCCGGCTGACTCAAGGTTATAAGGGGATGGCAGTAGGATTGGGCCCCAACGAAAATGGGTGGCTGATCTCGTTTGAGCCAAATGAAATCCCTCTCGTCAAATCAGGGGGACTTACTGCTGGATCCTCGGCAGTGCAGGATGAAGCGCCGCCCGGACATGGCAGTACCGCAGCCACCGAAAGCCAGCGCCGTGATGTTGAGGCCAGACTGGGTCATGGCATATGCCATGCCATGTTACGGGGCACCGTTGGAAGGATGGTGTGATTGTAGACGACTCGTACTTGGTCTAGCGTCTATGTGATTGGTAGGCTGGGTCGGAGACACGGTGGTTGGAGGCTGCTAGACTTAGATTTGGTTGTAGGAGTGTTTCGATGCATGCCTCCGTGTGATGAAGAAGGCAGAACTGGCAGCCTGAATTTGAGTTTGAGAGAGGAGGTAAGGTGGATAGAGAGGTTTCAGAGCGGCTGCCAGATTCTCTTCGCAGCGCCAAACTGACAGGGAAGATCTCCGTTCAACAGGCGGACCTGGAATCAAGATTCGGCGGCAGTGACTTTATGACGTCCGAGGGGTACTGAAATGGCCAGCATCCCCCATGTCAGATGGGGGTGGCTGAGTATGTCGTTGGACAAGTTTAATAGAGGAGCATGAACTCTGGAGAGTTGTTGTCGGACTTGTGTGCCACGGTGAGGTGCTCGCGGTTGGCGCCGAAGTCAACTCGCTGCCGAGTCGTAAGAAGATAATGGACGCAAGGAGAGATGCGATGATCCAACCCTACTTTGTCTGCGGAACTCCGCTAAGTAGTTGCAGGAGGATATCCCTCAATTTGCACAGTTTATGAACATGAGTGACAATAAGGTCGTCTTGCGCCTCGATAAACTCATTGTTCAGCAATGACGGGGAAGTTCGTCTGGTGAATGATAGGTCTCTGCCGCGTGTCCGAGTTTATGAAACCTAAATGAAGGGATGGTATGGTCCCGGATATCTCTGAGGTGATGTACAATGTTCAAACGCCAGAAGAGGTATTGGGCCAGGCTCATCAGTGCATACGAGCCTGGCACGGATAAGCACGCACGGATCCGGGTGAGGGCATCGCGTGATTGAATACGGGCGGCACAAGCCGTCAATCCCGTAATTATCAGGATCAAAAAGAGGAGAAAGAAAGGTGGTCTTAGTTGTAATTCGGACTGTTGCCCGCTGAGAAACCCCAGATACAAATTATTAGTGTCTTGCGTCAATACTTTTTCATGCCACTTATCATGCAATTGACTAAGCAGCAACACTCTTAGACATAGGTAACCTCGGCAGGTGTTGGATTGGTATGCACTCGCGGAGTTTTCCTAGCCCTTGCGGAAGGGAGTACTTGTTTGTGTAGTACTTCAACTTGACCGCAAGGCAACGGGCTCAGGGGAGGCGTGGAAGGGATAGGCCGCCATCACCCGAAGCACATTGTCAGCCTCGGGGCGGGGAGAATATGTGTTTCGTTCACTTCCGGGCGCGTTATCTTTGGAGAATCATGAACTGCCATCTGATTTTGTCGACCGTGTTCGTTGAGACAGGGACTGTGGAAGTCCATTTATGTGGTGGTTTTGTTGGCTCCTTGTCTGGAGCAGGAGGATGGACCGTCTCAACCAAATGAGCAACACGCTTCGCTCGACATGGGGCAGTTTCCCTCTGACGAATTCCCATCAGTAGCTGTGATGTTGTAAAGAAGCAATGGTGGATCGTGTAGCACATGTAACTATATATATTTCATTACATGGCATGGATGCCAGACCATTCGAAAACCTGGGGGCTGCAACAGGTATTGGTCAAAACGGGCACTTAGCAATTCGCCACCCGACCAGCATGGCCGCAATGTAGGCCGGCTTCTCGGCTGCAAATCCACAATGTAGTTGTAGAGCACCTCGGTTGACTGCGTGAGGGTTTTGCAAGGAATGAAATAATCATCGTTGATGAGCAGTGCTTTTGTAGACCCAACAAGTAGAATCGTGGTGTTAGGACTTCTCTTTTGGTGTTGAGCACTTTGGGGCCCCATCAGGGCATGAGTGGTGTCCTTCTCATCATTCCTTCATCGTAATCTCATTCAGGGTTGAATCCTGATGCGGGTATGATGCTTTGTTCAACTCCAGCAGATATGTTTGGATTGCTTTGCTGACGACCAAACGAAAAAAATGCCTCCATACATTGCCAGTGCTCTAGGTGTATGGCTATAACTGCCAGTGGCCATAAACCCAGGGTGATGTACCAACTAGGTCAAGGTTGGGAGGTATCGTGATGCTTCCACTCTGTTGACTTACTGAGGGAGAGATGACACCAGTGTCATGGATGCTCTATCCAGCAGAATGGTGAGAATATTGCTCTAAAACTGCGCTGCGCAGGAGCTTCCACTGTTACACGGGCGCTCAACCCAAGTTTCTCCGCGCGCGCAGCTACCACTTTGAGAGCCATGTCCTCACCTCTCAGCTACTAGACATTAATAGAGCTCTTGGATAGCACGAGCATTGCCACCATCATTCTCCACCGGCGTGGGGTGCCATTCTGGACGTTTGGGCTGCAATCTCCTGTAGCTTCTGGCCCACCAAACACCACTCATGAAAGACTAGGGGTGGTGGTCATTGTTCTATAGTCTTTGGTGCTGGTAGCGAGTGTGCGTCATCTCGTGATCCCAGTTGGATTGCTGGCACCACTGGTTCTCCACCCCTGGAGATCATCTCTGGGATGTCGACAATGGTCCCCTGCCAATATGTATGCGCAAGAGTCTTCTCTTCTGCCCTGAACTTCTTAGTGCGGGTCTAGTCGAGGGATTTATGTGATGTATTTGAAGTCTTGTTAGGAAGCTGTGGTTGTTCGGACACAAGTGTGAATTGGGGAGGATGATAGATGCTTCTCTAGACATGGAGAAACCCGTCACATAGTTGCATCAGCACATGGCGTAGGACAGAGAGTTCCAATGGCTCATGCTTGCAGACAGGACCCAACGCTCATTCAACACTGGCGGAAAGTCGTTGAAATGAACTATAACGTCCGTGATATCGATGGAATCATAACAAGGAGGCCAAGGTCTTCCGCCACGGTGGTGTTTGTGAAGGGCGATATAATTGCAACTATGGCTTGTATATGTTGTGATTGACGGTGTTGTTGTTTGGTCCAGTGTGTAATTATTGGATAGAGGGATCAAGGGTAGAATGCGAAACGGAGAAAGAAAGCCATGAGTGGTCGTGACGTGCAGGGTCGCCTGTCCAAATGACAGCGCTCCTCACCTCTGGTTGTTCGAACGACCATATAGAAGTGTATTCTAGATGATTTCACACTACGCTACGCTAACGCTCTCGGCTATTGACTTCGGAGAACTCCGCTGTTCCGAGTGTCTCTACCTCTGCGCTCACGCTCTAAGGCTAGATGGTCGGCTGAGTTTGCGATATCGTCACAATGGGTATGCCAAACGCGAAAAAGCGGCAGTTTAGACTCTGAACTTTGGGGAACGGCGACAAGCTAAGATTGAGTGAGGTGGCATACGAAAAGAGATGGGGGACCTCGTTTTATAACGGGACACTCGGCGGTACAGGACGCAAATGCTCCCCCAGAGTGAGAGGTAGGGCTTGGGTGGCTAAGCGCGTGGAGCTCTCAAGCTGAACACAAAAGAAGGGTATCTTAAGCGACTCATAGGTATCCACAGAACTCGCGTCTCTGCAGGCTGGGGAAAATAAGAAGGTTCCTCTTGAAAAGAGGGCTACGCTCAGTGATAAAGAAGTCTACGGTGTAGGGTCACTGGAGTTTGAACACCAACATGAGGAAGGGCTAGCTATGGGTGGAGACAAGGACCTAAATGATTAGAAGAAAGGGTGAGACCCAGGCGAGAAGAGGAGGGAAGCATAGTCTGTGACCACTCGGGATTAGGACTGGGTGAACCCGCGCGTGGCGGTGGGAGCTGGTGCGAAAAAGGAGTTGGAACTCGAGGGCGGCTGGGGTCTCGAACGAATAGGTGTTCTGTGTTCGCGAAACAACCACATGATAAACTACTTCAAAAAGGCGAGAGCAGAAAAGAACTCAGACATAATAGGCTAGTGGTGCACGTGAAACAAACGTGGAACCGCCGCGGGCATACAACTGTGAAGGATTAGTAAAAGGAGGACGTTTCGTGTAAACTAACAACTCGATGATCTGATTCGGAAAGGTACCTGCGTGAGACGTGCTACCGAGGAACGCAGGGGCAAAAAACTGTCACGATCCGAAGTATGGTAGGAAGTTCTTATCCCTCCCCCTCCCCCCTTCTCAACACTTAGGTGTAGAGGTGAAGATAGTGCCTCTACCTTCATTATGTCTCGTTCGGATCAAGGTGTCAAAGGCAGAGTCTTCGATCGAAGTGGAGGACAGGGCTGAATGAGAAAGGAGGCAGGATATCGGTTCAGGTGCTGCGCCTCCCTCCCTAACCTTCACAAGGAAGCGTGAAAGATGATGAGAATTCAGGATGAAGACTCCAAGATAGAAAGATGGGCAAGGTCAAGAGGCTGTGCAGATAGTGTTTCGACCTCTTTCGGGGCGTCATGTTGTGTTTAAGAGATGAAGTGAGAAATCGAAGGTCCAGAACGACGAGCAAGGGAACTGAAAAGATGAATGAGATGGAGGAGAGACGAGCACATTGCATCCCTGACTCTTCAGCCCGTTGAGCAGGATGGAGAGTCAATATGAAATGGACACATGGATGTGAGGAAGCAGTTGTCTGTCTGGTCTGCCCATCTCTACCAGACAATACAGAGGAAGGTTTGTGGTTTCCTATGTACATCATGGCCAAGAGGTGATAAATGAGGATATAAAAGAAGGGACAGACTGGTTTACAGACCCCCAGGTGGCCGTCCTGGGTCCTTGTTGTCCATCTCTTCCCCGATCACAGTACGGTCTGTAGTCGAGGAAAAGAGGAGGAGGAGCAGGAGGAGGAGGAACAGAAAAGGGTACAAGAGAAGTTATAGGCCAGACAAACCATGCATAAGGACGTGCGGTTCAGCCGCAGTCATGTTCAGCAGGCTGTGTGGTCCGCGATGATGGTGCTTAGAAGAAAGAAATCAAAAGTCAGAACAGAGGAGGCAAGCTCCCAATTTATATCCTCACCGCGAGTCCCCAAACAAGAAGCGCTTTCATCACACCGCCATGAAACATGCAGACGCCCGAGAGCAATATCACAAAAGTGACGCCCGAGAAAATTCACCTACCCGTGTGGAATACGGCTTCCCACGGAGCTGAAAGCCAAAATATGCACGTAAACGACGCAGCCAATGCCATACGACCCTCGTCCCAGGCAAACAGGCAAACATGCAAACAACGACGAAAGCAGCAGTGAGTGTGGCAATGGAGAATATCCAATGCTAGGGTGTATTTGCATCATGTATCTATATATCCGTTGTTTGTACTACGTTGTACGACGTCTCCCTTGCGAAAAAGCATCCTCATTTGCGCCGTGACCCTGGTAATGTCCCGGATCCCATTCCCACACCAGCCTTGTTTGTCGTAATGTAATACACATCCAGTCGCATGTCCATGATATACCAAATCGCAAAAATAACAAGGCGCAAAATATGTGCGCCATAACGTTTCCCGTAGTGTCCCAGATGCAGTTGTCGCTAATCTCGTAGCTTCATTATTGCCCCCTCCCCCCGGGCGTTTTGTGTGTCGTATGTCGGAATCCTCCTCGTTCAGAGCAGCAGTATCAATGACTGCCTCACTCTCATATATCGTCTATCATCTTTATGGCGGCCTTGCTCCAGCTTCCCGGTCCAAGGCGACGATCTGGTGGGATAAACTCGTAGCATGACAGTCGCCAGAGTACGCCCCCGCTGCTTCGCCCCAGCAGCAGAGACGCACCCGCTTGATCAGCCATCCGCTAATCCGGAGGAACCGCTGCTACTGCTCGACCCAGAAGTGATGCTCATGTCCCTGCGCATTGTGTGGACAAGCTTCCAGATGCCAAAGGACACGCCGGCGAGGACGACGAAGAGGATGATGATGATGATGGCGATGACGTAGTTTCGTTGCACCATGGCGGCGGTGGCCGTCTAGGACGGTCTAGCAGGAGAGCAGGTGATGAGGTCTTGTGTGTGCAGTCGTGGTGGGAGATGGGAGAGGTCGCCAGTAGTGTTGGTTGATGTTGCAGATAGAGTTGGTGATGACTTCACAGTGGAGTGGTGGAGTTGTAGAAGTATCCTCAGACTTGCTCAAGACACGGCAGGCAAAATGTCTCTAAGCGTCGATAACAGTGCAGCACAAATTATTTCTCACCCGCCCAGATTTAAACGGTTATTCAATAATTACTGAGTAATTCGTAAGGAGCATAGGATTAAAGAGATGGAATGCAGCCTCCCACCGTCGCCGCACAACGCACCTCATATACTCGTTGCCCCGCCACCCTCTTTACGCGCAGTCATAAAAAAAAAAAGGCTGGTGACGGCGTTGTTCAACAAGGAAGGGGGGTAAAAAAATAGCGGCCCCTCCATAGCACAAGTTAGTGGACGAGACACCTGGAAGTCGAAACGGCCTAGCGCCGTTGCCCCCCTGTAAGTCTCGCCATAATCCGTAATCAGAGAAGGTGGCGGGGGCCGTATGGCGGTCCAGGGGTCCCGTTGTGGGGCCGTTTCGCCCAGCCTCAGCTTTACAGCTGTCAACTCTCCACTATCCACTATCCACTTCTCGGGTAGCGGCTCCTCAGCTAGAGGCCCATTTTTGGGGGGCTTTTCGGAGCCTGATATTGAGGTGTCGCAAATGCACCGAGTTATTTGTGCCTGATGTCTGATACCTCTGTGCATTGGGTAGCCGTCGAGCCATCATGCTTGCTACAGATACGACGTCAAGGCCATCAGATTCTCCCGGTAGTGTACGGAGAACTGCTACGATGCGTCACTCTTGGACCCTTTGTAGCTTTACAGGGCGGAGGACTTCGCAAGTGGTTAAGACGCAGGCATCACGGGCCTTGTCACGAACATGATTCTTCACCACGTCCACCAAGGGTTCGGGGACACACACGTACAACATCTTCGCAGCGCCTGTGGTCATGTAGGTGTGATTGATTCGCTAGCTCGTACATGTCCGAGTCAAACATGGCTGGGCAACTTGTCCCATTGATCTCGTTTCTTTTGGTCACTCATCATTCATGGCCAGGAACCCCTGTCATCCATCTCCTGGCCGCAACATGTCTCCCCAAAACCAAAAGGCACATACCCTACAAAAAAGCGCCCGTAAATGGTCGTCCTAGCAGTAATCCTTAACGCCCATAGCGCATTCGTTCCATCCTAACGAGTTGCAAGCCAGATACGCAAGCGCTCTCGCGCCTTCACCCCGTTTACTCCACGCCATCCACCAGAGCCTTGTTTTCATCCTTGATAATCTTGACATGCCGCTCGTAGAATTGAAGCATCTACAACCCAAGCGTGTTAGTCTCATCTTCCACCATAATGTCGATGCCGGTGACCCACCTTTTGAGGGCATTTCTTGTATATCACCGACGTCTCGTGCTTCGTCTTCTTGCCATTTTTCCAGATGAGGTACACAATGAGCTTCCCGCTACCCCCATCCTCACACGCATCAATCGTGTCAATTTCATCCTCCCAAGAGCCCGCCGGAGGACTCCACTTGGCGGACGTAGCGGGAGTGTCTGTGCTGCTTGGATGCGTGCCCGTCTTCTTTGACCGTTTTGAAGCTCCGTTCGTGGGGCCATTCGATGCTCGGCTTCGCTTCTTGCTCTTGGCTGCGTTCTCTGACTCCTCGAAGATCTTGTCACGGCCGCCTACGCTTTCAAAGTAGGCGTTCAGGATCTCGTGTGCTGACTCCCTGTGACCGTGAATTAGTTGGGCTTTCGCGGAAAGCTGTCGGCGATATCGAGAGGCGCAGGGGCGTACTTTAGGTTTTCCTCAGGTTCCCATGTTAGGTCCTTTTTAGATTCGTAGCCCTCCCACTTGACTTGGAATTTAAGTGATCCCTATGACGCCATCAGCAACCATCCTGCCCATTAATGCGAGTATGTCATACATCTTCGTCAACCATGTGTTTCTTAATCGTCTCAACAATAAATCTACCTTGTGTAAGTGGCGATCCGGAGTCACAGTCGTATCCAAAGAACCTTTCTTACACATCTTCGTCTAGGTCTTCGTCGTCGTCGTCGTCGTCATCATCGTCGTCGTCCTCGTCATCCTGCGCCGCGCCGCCTCGAGCCGGAGGATTTACATCGATGGGTTTGGTATGTTCGACGGAAGCGTTGTCACCTTCATCCTCATCGTCATCTTCAGCACCAATGATGGAAGGTGACCGGTTCCAAGGCCTCACGGGCAGGGGAATATCGAGATCCGACTCGTCTTCGCTGAGAGCTGGGCGCGAGTTAGCTTGCTTCCTGCTGAAACGAAGTGAGCGCAATCGCCTCGGCGCATCCATCCTGGCAGGCCTATTTCTATTGCGCAATGACAAAAGCTACAAAAAAAAAAGCACAGCGTGTAGCATGGGGGAGCAATGAGGTGGGTGGCGCATCGGATGGTGCAGCAAAGAGTGCAAAGGTCGTACCTGGAGGCATGTTGAAAAGCAGAGTAGCGAATCATGTATCGGCTCGCGGGATTGCGGGACGGACAGTTACTTTTCACGACGGCCGATTGATTGTGGAGGCGCAATCTGGCCGTTTCGGAGAGTTGTTTGCAAAAGTTTGGTGAAGTTGTTGGAGGGGAGTCGCGCCGTTGACGACCGACAAACTAATTGTGAGGCGCCATTGTCACCAGTGGGCGACGCGCTCCCCAGCCACCGCATTAGCCACTTTCCACTTGTTCAAGCACGGACGACACGTGATCAAAACGGTACGTACCTTTTCTTCTTTTCTTCTTTTCTGGGCTACCCTTGGTCACTAATAAGTCTATTAAAGATCACCTCAGCAATCATCTTCACGAAGGCGGCAAGACAAACGACGATGTTGTTGTGCTCTGCTTGGGTTGACTCGTGATATTTGTATCTTCTGAGACCAGTTTCTCTACTCTGCTTCTATTCCACAGTTGTTTCTGTCCCTGTTGACTCTTCAGAACCGCGTCATGTCGAGAATCCTTCCTGACACACAGCACTGGCTCCTAGGACTATGTGCATCAGTCTGCCGACTTTCTTCAACACGTGGGCAATATCTGAAAGATGATGTACTAGTTTGTTTAATTTTTCGTGATAACTTGATTAATTAATAAGTCTAGCAAAGGCGAGACACAGCACAGCCGCACCGAATATTGACATGCCGTTCACTAGCCTTCTCTCCATCGATACCATCGTCAGCCATGAGAAAAAAAGAGCGCAATCCGTGCATGCTGTATACTAGAAACAACCAACCGCCAACATGGTACATGATTCGGCATTATTCACACCAGTCCCGGCCCATCCAACCTAGCTCCCGCAAAGTGTAAAGGTAAAGTCCTGATCATAAGGCAAGCAGCTCTTGCTCAAGCCAGGGAAAGGCTTCTCCGGCGTCTCCAGCACCTCCTCCTTACACGTGCCATCCGCGCTGGAAACATTCATCTTCTGCAGCGGGAACGACCTGCCGTGGTCAAACGCCGAGAAGTGTACCCAGGGACCCAGGACCTGGTACTGCGCAGAGATGAACGGCTTCGGGTGATCTGGGTCTATGATTGGGCTCTGGATGGTGATGGTGAAGTTGCGCAGCTTGCCCGAGTCGGTTGCCTCCTCATTGTCCAAGACGATTTCCTCGCGGAAGCGGGATCTTGCCAAGAGCTGGAATGTGCCTGCGGATTTGTCACCGATGAACTCGGAGACAGACGCGGGACTGACGCAGGCGTTGTGGAGGATGAAGTCAGCCGTGGAACCAAGCTGGGCCATGGAGGCGAGGGCAAGGAGGAGAGTTTTGGATAGCATTCTGAAAGAATAGCCAAAGTCTGGCTGGAAAACGATGAAACGAAGAGTTGAGAAATGTTTGTAGGTTACAAGTTGCTTTGTCGAGTTGGCAGCTTGTGTCTTGCTGGTGATAATAAATCCTGCTAGGAATGTAGATATCAATGCCTCTTATATCCCAACGACAGACATGGATTGTGGATGTAAACACTCGCGGCTGGTCTAAGAGTCTGAGACATGCAACCCCATGGATACGGGTTTAGGCCAACTCGGCCTTCATACTCGCACCCTCCATTACAGCCAGTAGTACGGAGCAATTACCTTCCAATCAATCTACGTAGGCACCTAATGGTAGAGTCGCCTCATTCATGATGCAAGCAATAGGCAAGTTCGGCTTGCGAGCCGGGATGCGACGTGGACGAGGGTCGTTTTTGATACCCACAAGTGTCAGACCACCACATCGGATGATACCCAACATGCCGTCCCGCAGAACATGCCTGTAGGTAGGTCCAGGGATTACAGTCACAAACCCTGGAAATTTTCCAACGCGACGAGGTATTAATATCGCCTCTTGGCTAGATTCTCGAAGGTCCGTAAATTGACGCCACATTACTAGTGCAGAGGCCACAGTACCGAATGAACGAGAGAGGAAGTAAGTTGTAGATCTGCAAAGGCAGACTTGCGGTGTTTTTCCAAAAAAAAAAAAAAAAAAAAATCAATTTTTTTTCAACGGATACATTTGAATCGGTGCTATTGATGGGGCGCAATATGGCCATGTTGAGAACATTTTATCTCGGTCATCGCGGCTGTCGGATTTCTTGAAGGGTACTGAGGAAAGATACGAAGTGATCAGCAAGCGGTAGCTACTTCCTAGAGCTAAATATAGCTGTAGTAGCACAATCTTGTGTAAGTAGTATTTCTTCGTATTATGAGCAGCAATTAAAGATTTAGCGGTGTTGGCCATGTACCAATAGCCATCTCCTACGGAGTACAGCTATTCGTCACATGGCTCCCACGGCCAACAACAACAGCAAGAAAGCACAACTCTACAACATCCGCACATCTTACTTCCTTCATCACGATCCAGCCCTGTTGTCTACCGGCCTCGTATCTGCAACACATTCATCTGCAACCTAATCCCTGATCGGGAGATGCAGCCCTGGCAGATTACTTCGCCGCATCTCGACGCAGCCAAGGCGCGGAATGCGACTCTCCAACCCGTTCGGGATCCTTGGCCGATGGGCCCATCGTTTCATTCAGGGTTCCATTTAAAAGCTGCAGAGACGACCAAAAAAAAATGGGAAAGATAAGGCCGGACGGTCCAGCCAGGGCAATTGGATCCGATGAAACTGAAACGTTACGACAGCGCACGCAACAATGTTTCCTGCTTCATGTTTCTTTGTCGCATGCATGCTTGAAGGCTCCCTCCATGTAAGCCATCACAATATTTCACCTCTTGGAAGCTAGTACTGTACTGTCTTCCGTCGCCCTGACTTTCGGTAGCCTCGGCCAATCTCGCTCATTCCCTGTCCCAGCGAGTGTAGACAACATTAACAAGTTGTAAACGCCATCACTGCCTCAGCATCCCACATTAATCCATTCACGCAAAGGTCCAAATTCTCGAGGCCCATGTCCAAAATCTATCCAGTTCATCAATCAACATTATCAAAAATCTCCCTGCAACACTGTCCGTCACCAACTGTCATCGACTTTGCCGTCACCGAGTGCCAGCACAGTCAGCATGATTTTGACTCCCCTTCAAATAGCCCACGCTCTATGATAATTCTACCACTGGCTCTCGCGTCTTATGACTGTGTAATTTCTGTGTAAATGATGCCAGAGCAGGCGTCAAGTTCTACCCGTCGTCATGAAATAGTCCAGAGCCAAAGTCGTACGTGCACTGATGTTTTCAGAGAATACCGCAGCGATATTGTACCAAGTTATGTCTAACTAGTAACCAAAACACCCCGAGAGTTGTATTTTCTTGACGTATTATGAATTCGACAAGTAAATATCCCCAAGTGTCAGTAGAAGACGAATAGGCAACATTCAAACTATATCTCCAGGGTCTAGCGTCGGGTATCAGCGCTCGTCGCCTCTCCAGTAAATACGAGGCCACTAATAATCTTCCTCGTCGTTGGGGAGTTCTGAATGCCCCTTTCATCGTTCCATGTAGCCAGGATGACGCCAGCAACAGCAGTTTTCCCAAGAAGCTGCCTAGTGGATAGAGGTCTTTCTTGTATGGTCAAGACTGGGCTGTTGCATGCATACTCAACGAGTAGTTCTCGCCCCCGTAGGTGAATTTACATTCCCTCAGCAGCGCGTCGAATAAATTAGCAAATCCCCTTATTTACCTCATCCAAGTCGCTGTTTGGAGGGAGCGGTACCTTGTGATCGGTGCCCGGCAGCAACTATGACTTGATCTAAGGGAAAATCCAAAACGTCCTGGTATCCCTTGGGTAAGTAGCTCACAGATTTGACCACAGTACCATCTTCTAAATAGTTGATAGATGTCGCAGAACCGGCGACAACCTCTTTCCCGCTGGCTTTAGCATTTTCTGTCAGAGCGGTAGTGTACTAGTACGGATGCGCCTGTGCAGAATATGAAGCGTCGTTATGGCGCAAAGCACAAGATGTCAAGCGCCTCTCATCCACCCAATCTGGAGCTGGATTTGTCGTCCAAAGAGAATTGGTGACCGATGCCGCACAATGGTCAGTATCGGCTTCGTCTGGGAGGTTCACTTCACAGTCCCACATGCGAATCTTGCGATAACCTCATCTGTCTTCGCCTCCGTGCTCGCTTGCCAGGTCTTCGTGTAACTACCAGCCCAGTCTAGCAAGGCAGGCCGGAGTGGCCCAGGGTGATGTGGTATCGTTTTGGGTGATATCGGGGATTTCAGGTCAATAAGTACGCCGCACTGCAACCAATAGCTCCACCACTCACAGACAAGTTGAATATTAGTTAGGATGAGTGGTGTTCTCATCCTTGGGAGGCTGGTGCACCTATGATGACAATTCTCTGGGCAACTTCCTGGAGTTCAGCCATGATTATCCAATCTCTTGTAATAGTAAATCTCACGGGTCTCGTTTAGCAAAATGTGAGCGAGGAGAATGTGCAACCTACTCCATGTTGCAGTGACTCGTTCAATTCAAGAGGGAGGGAATACGAGGGAAATGGATGCCTCGGCAAGAAGTGAAGCCGCAGTGATTGGACAGGCACCGCCAAATATCATGTTTTCTCCCAATGACTGTTCGTTATCAGCCTCAGGTACAGCTATTGAGTTGAGCCCGCTCGCAACAGGTGCCTGGCCAATGTCTACCGCTTCCAGGACTGCAGGTATTGATGGTTGGTTGAAATGTGAACTTGACTCGGTTAGACTAGACTTCCGATATTAGCAATGACACTTGTTCGTGCCAGAGGTTTGTAGGTACCATTGAGGAAAGACATGTCCCGAGTCTCCGTACTAGATATCGGCATCGACGCGGCACTGGTGATTTATAAATGAGGACTAGGGCACCTGAATTAATGTATTGTTAACAGAGTGAATTTTGATTGGCAACAATACCTGATTTATACAACCGTGGAGCCTTACCGCAGTCAATGGGATGATCCCTAGCTTGCATGCAAATGAGTTGAGATCCAGGTGTGCCTGGAGTGCTACAGCAACTGCACCCCGTCTTTAGCCGTCACCACCGACGCCTACCCCACTCTCGATAGTGCTGTAACAAAATATAGCGGATTGATTGGGAGATATGCCTACAAATGCAGGGAAGGGACAGCCCCCCTACAGTCGCGACAGCCTCACTAATTTAGTTCCATCTAGTGATTGCCTCTAGCTCCCGGTACCAAGTGAAGGTAACTCGACAACCCGATCTACAGAGCATGAGATGAAGCATTGAGCCATGCCCAGGAAGTTGACAAATGAAGTCAAACTGAAAGTGACACGCTATTTCTTTCCCCACTCACATCCACTTCCTTACGCCGATGCAATCTGATGAGACCTCAAGCTAGAATTTCTTGATAGGTTCTATGTCTTCCGAGATCCATCATAGCAGTAGGCATCTCCTTTCTCCAAAGGATTACCCATGCTACGTTGCGCCCTTCAGGCAAGCTGAGACGTTCTAGGAGTAGTCGCCACGGTTCCCGTCCGACCGCCTTGGAGTGGAGGTGCTCGTCGAAGCATCCTACTCTACCAGGACAGACAATAATCCATCGTCTCTTGTCGAATAAGGTGCCCGTTCCACTATATTGCCGCTCCCTTGTTCGAAGCTTTTCAAGCTGATTGTATCGTGTACCATCGTGACCGTTCCTGAGCCAGGCACTTCAGCAAGCCACCCATGGCTCGGCGATAGAGTCAACTGGCTGGCAGATGAGGCCATGCTGCCATATTGGCTCCCCATGGCCAGGATTATGCATACCAACTACGATTCAGTGTGGTTTGTTAGTGACACCATAAGCGATGGCCTTTCTCTCTTAGCTGAAGAACTCCTGCGAGGTATCATGGCAAAGCGTGAGGTTGGTTGATATCTACTGCAAATACACAGCACAGACGACTGATATGTAACTAGGATTGCCCTGCAAGGCCACTGATCCTCATAGAATACCCTCTCGGGAGTCTCGTTGTAAAAAAGGTGACCCCTAATTCTACTCATAGCTCGTAATAATAACCGTATTAATTTGACTCAAGCAGTTTTTATATGCGATCCCTTGATCGCTAAGTTACTTGCCGGTATTGCATTTCTCTCAACACCTCGTACTACGCAGGGCATTCACAATCTCATCGGACACATCAGTAATTTATGCTGTGGCTTCTGCCAGCGGCTGCACCAACTTGGGTGACATGGAAATTTATATGGAGAAAGTCCCAAAGCTATTACCTGATCTTTCCTCAAGTTTGCTCGCCAGGCAGTTGTTCCCCATATTCCGCTCTTCTGCTTCTTCGAAGCGCGAAACAAAGGTAGACGGTTAGTTGGCAAACAATCTGGGACAATTTGTTCGCTTTCCAAGCGCCGCCATGTTTGCCAGCCATTTAACGTTCGTGAATTCCTAGTAACAATAACGTCCTAGTTCTAAACCAGGGGGCAGCCATCTACGTACCTAGTCGCATACAACGTAGGCATTCTGCCTAACTAATCTTCTTTGACATAACATAGTTTCGCCGCTGATGTTTGACGGCTAGTCCCAACCGACGAGGTTGAGAAATGTCTCAATGCAATATTTATCATAGATCCTGCAGATGACGTGGAAATGATCGAGCACAACAACTGTAGACTTCTCGAGGGTTCAGGGTCTGGCTAGAGGTCGACTTGAGTTTTAAAGACTGGCATACATGCAATAGAAGTCGCATTCTATTGCCTAATGGAGACCCTCGCAAGGGGAAGACTACGCTTGCAATTTCAGTGCTCAACTCTGTCACTGAGGGTATTCAGGATAGCCTGTCATGGCCAAATATTCTCTTGGTCTATATGGTTCTGTAACAATGGAGACAATCAGCGCAATAATTACATCGCAATTCCCGTAAGCATATATATATATATACCAGCTCCTTCAAGCGCAGTCTGACTTACCCTACAGCTGGCTTCGAATATGGAGATCTCGCGATTATCAGAGTTCTCGTCAAACACGCGCTGACGTTTTTGTCAAAGAAAAGGAGGAACACACGTTGCTTCACCTGACTGCTAGATCCAGCAACATAGACCTATTAAGCTTTTGGCTGAATACCATCGACGATGTTGTAACGGCAGACGGTCAGTCGTGGACGCCTCAGACGCATGCGGCCTGGTTTGGTAGTGACATGGCAGCCGCACATATGAGAAAACATGGGGCATGGGCTGAGACAACAAATCGATAGGGGCATGCACCACTCTCCCTTGCTGCCCTTAATGGACATGTTGTTGTAGTGAGGCACTTCTCGATGGAGGGGGCAAGCCCCAATAGCCTTTACTGTCGACGCCTCTTAGAAACCAGCGTGGACTCAAATACCAAGAGCAATGCAATCTTAATACAGCTATACCAGGCTGCCGCCAACGGCATGAAGTCGTAGCGAAGCTGCTCCTCCAATACGAGGCAGATCCCAATGCTATAGACTCGACTAGCCAAACGCCCGGAGCACAAGCAGAAGAGAGCAACCATTATTCTAGCTAAGTACCTCAGGAACAGAGAGATATGAAGTCAGGACGACAACCTCGAGGTAGCGAACTTTCAGCAACGGGACACACCGGACCCCGCTATTTTGCGACCTTGATATATCCCCTAAGTGCGGGTTCTCAGAACTCCATGAGAATGAGGGCTTCTCAAGACCCAAGGTGGTTGGTTACTGCGCTTAATAACGGCAAAGTTACACATAAATTTATGGAGTCGGGATCGAAGGAGGAAATGTTCAGAAGTGAGTATCTCCACTTGCATGTGTATTTGCTTCTCTAGCCTAGGAGTGAATAGTTAATCACTCTTCATCTCCACATAGGGCCGCACTTCACGAATTACGGGGAACAGTTCCAACAATCTGCCCATATAGTCTTGGATACAGCAAGCTGGCAAAATATTTCGGTTACTTTCTATTAATAGAATGGATGGAAGTTGTCAATCGCGACGAGCCATGTACAAAAGGCAGGAGCGGTGTCTTGCTTCCTCAGAAACTGGCCAAACTGCGCAACACCATAGCCTGGGTCCCCAAAGGACACCAGGGCCCAATATTCGGCTGGCCCGAATCAACGTATTGTGGACCGATGAGACAGACCAATACCTTTCACGTCTGTTATAAAAGTTCTACGCTGAAAATCGGCTGCTTGCCATCCTGCAGCTGATTGACGAGTCTCACGGAACAGATCATCAACTCGTGCAGGTGTGAAGGCTGTTGCAGAAGTCATTGTGCCCCGATTGCTTTGAACTGGTCACTTGGGCAGTAGGCGAGGTATCTCACCTATCCCGGTACATGGTATTCTATAGATGGGTAATAAGGCATATAGGATAAACCCGGCGTGAGGCGGACCCGAGGACGTTTTCTTTGATTCAAGCGTGTGCTATGCTCATTCAGAATATAATATTAGTATTGCGCGAATGTTGGGTGGCTTCTCGGCCGGCTTCTTCCATGACTACCATCGTCTTGTACCGAAGACAGAGCCTATCTATGAGTATGGGGATCGCATCCAGCTATACCAGTAATAAGTGCGTCCCCTGCCTTACCTAGTTGAGGCGAAGCTAATTCGTAGTTTTGCAGCTATCACTATCTCAACCATTACCTGATATTTCGAGGGGTTTACGAGAACAACGCCACGTACATTATCAAGCGACGTACACTCAAATATAAAGTCCCGGATGAGCATGCCATGAATTTTAGCTTGTTGAAAGTGGTATGAAATGATGTAGGGCTGGCTTGGGGGTTATGATTCATACTTAGATAGCACATAGTCATAGGAGAAGAAGTCACATATGGTCCGCCATCTTGCTTAGAGCTACTTATGGACTTGAATGTGTAGGGGCGTTTTCAAGACTGCTCCCGCTTGGCAATACATTTCATGAAAGGCGAGAGGCTTGCTCAACCTTTGTATACGCAGAAGATACTCCGTAGCAGCCCATGAAGCTGAACGAAATGATGAAGCACTTGCTCGTAATCTGCATGCCTATGACTGTTTGTTCCAGAATAATACCTTCGTCTCTCCCCATCGCTGCAGTCAAGCAACATGTACGAAGACAGGCGTGTCAAGTCGTCGAGCACGGCTTCAAAGAGAAGTCGCTGACAGCCAGTTCACCCAGGGCTGTGGTTAAAGTCGCGGCATGGATGGCGGACCGCGCCGAACGGCTATCGAAATACTACCCCGATGTCACCAACATGAAGCGATGAGCTGTGCAATACGGCATCACAAGACGCCAAACAGGCTTGTCTATTGGCCTCTGCGGCTGCGAAAACAACGCTGCCTAAAAAGGACAGATATGTGGACGTCACAGGGCATGAAATGGCACGCCCAAGTAACAAGGCCAACATCTGCCACCACGGATTCCCCCGGAAGAAGCCGTGAACCGCTGCCTAGAAAGAAATATGGGCAAGGTGATCGGGGCCATGTATGACCCTGGAGGATTGTGACAGTGATGATTAGCTCAGTCGTGTGGTGGCGAACTGAGACATGAAAGCACACGGCGACGGTGAGTGCGCCTAGGAAGGACGCGTTCTGTGAAGCTGGTCCAGGGCTATTTCTTGCGAGGATACGAATCCAATTGGAGCAAATGCCCATCGTCACCATGCCTTGGCATTCAACACCCGAGTCGCCAGTATACCGCATGGTAGATAGTCGCCACGTTTGACGCGTCGTTTTGTCTTGGCTGTACACCAGCCAGGCATTATACAAATCCGAGTAAACCCGTCAAGCGCTAAAAGTACATTTGCTAAAAGTTTAGTATCCATAATTAAGACGGCTCTATCAAGGATCAGCCTCGTGGGAAAATTCATGTGAGACATTGAACCCACCGCCCGCGCGAATTGAGAAATAACTGCCTGTTTCGTCTCGCTCTTCAACGTCTCAGCCGCCTTGCAGTCTGGTGCGGATTCTTCAAGACGAGTTTGATTTGCCGAGAACCTTGTATAGTCATAGTAGGCACTCCTTCATCCTGCGTCTATTTAAGCGGACTAGAGATTGAAGTGCAAGACGCATGATGCTGCATCTTTGTCACAACACTACAAATGGTGTTAGTTCCGCTTACCCTATAACCCACACAACAGCGAACTAGCAGAACGACGACATGAAATGACGCGGCAAGTTAACCACAGCGGCTACAACCACCACGACAATTGTTCGTCCTTTCTGCCTATTCCCACAATAAGTTTGCATCCGATGTAGTATTGTCAAGATAAAGCATCTGAAATTAGTGGCCGTCCATGTAAACTGGAAACCAGGGCAAAACCCAAAAACTCAAACTCTTTCTTGGTCCTGTGATCTCAACACATCCATCCTATCGCCTCTTGCCATCACTGCAAAAGCCTTGAAAATAGATGCAACTTTGGCGCTAGTGGATATTGCAATTATGAGCCACACTAGAGTGCCCTAGGACTCTCGAGTTTTCGGAAGGCATCTTGGTGACCGAGATGCACGCTTTGCCGTTGCAACTTCGCCGAAAACGCCTTTATCCCTTTACAGTTCGGAGCACGCCCGTGCATGATGAACAGCAACGGATGAAATGACCATATTCAGCTTAGAAGACAGCGTGAACGGCCTGGGCCTCTACACTTATTCTGTGGCATTGTTTTACGTGGCGTCTAAACCTCTTGCCTGGCGTTTTACGTGATGGTTTGGTAGGACGGGTGTACCTGATCAATCTTGACCTTTGTTTTTTTTGTCCCAACATTTGACAAGGATTTGTCTCCCGTCTTGACCGTAGCTGGATAGTGCAGAAGAGAAATGCAGAGTAATTTATGTGAAGTATGGATATTGTAGAGTTGGGCCTTAATTATGGTGGTCGCTAAAAGCAGTGGTGATTCTCATCACTTACAATAGCAACATTACATCAATCGTATCCGTGAACTCAGAGTGTGATTACTTGCCTTGGGCACTATGGCATCATGGCCACATCGATGTTTGTGCATATATTGTCATCGATGACGACCGACGCCGACGGTTTTACCCCTTTATCGTTGCAGGAGTCCACAGGCGCAACCGTAAGGGCAAGTGGGCTAGTTGGTAATTACAATTTGCAGATGCGTACAAAGTACATACGCGCGCACCGCAAAGCGGGCTCGCGCGCCCACAAACATGGGTGACACCGACCACGACGAACACAGGCTAGATGGGCATGGCGATAGATACGTTGCTTGCGAGGTGGTGTTGGCATTCGTAGCGTCTGGCGGTTTATCAGTGTTCTCTCAGCCACTTTGGTCCAGATACTCAAGGGCTGTTAGCTTCGTACGTTGTAATTCGTACTCCGTACCCTATCCATCAGCCTAGGTAAACTCACATGTCTTTCAGTCCCCCCTCCTTTTACCTGTTGTAGACTTTGAGGACTGGGGCCAAGACAGGGATCATAGCTGTTCTCTTGCGCTAATAGCGAGCCTCGCTGGGGTCTGGGCTGACAGGGGGGTTGAGAGGGGCGCGAGGGGGCGGGAAACGGTACAGATCTGGCAGTGCCTTTGAACGGGGATTGGACAATCAACCAGAGCGTCTTGTTTCCCAATCGATGACACCATCATACTGGCAGCGTAGGGCTTTGACGTTGGGGCCGTTTTGGGGGGAAGAGATGTAGGACGACGGGCAAGGCATTCTTTTTCGAGCGAGTTCCTCCAATGGAAACCACTCGACTCTAATCTTTGGTTAGCCAAGTCAATGCAGCCTCGCAAGCCATTTTCTGCTCTGCGCTGGGGCAACTAACTCGCCGAGTTTACTGCAAGATTCCCTGCTGGTACTTTGTAGTTACTCTAGGAACCTTGAGCGCGAAGCTGCAGATGGACGCGTTGTCGGCCAGACGGAGATATGGATCCGTCCGGCGCCTTGCGTTTGCCAAGTACCAAGTGGTATAGCGTTGTAGCCAATAACTTGTCGCTGCTATGACCAACGAAAACATAACATGACGGTGCTTGAGAGGCAAGTGGGTAGTTAATAAGAGATGCAGTAAGCCGTATAAGGGGAATGAGGGAAAAGTCTACCTTTCCTTATCCCCCTGGAACCCTCGGCGCAAGACGTCGGTGACTTTTTGGCCCATCTTTGAGCGTGCATGCATCATCGTACAAGGCATTAGAGGGATCTCTCATGCTGGAGAATGATTTGCATCGTCCAAGCTCGCACCTGTGCTCTTGGCCATGCCATCTTGCCTTCGGCCACCGGCTGAGCGCCCCCTAAGTTGACGATGGTTACATCCTTCAACAGCCAATGGGTCCACCCGTGGTCGCACCTCCTACGTTCTCCGTAGTCCATACTACGCAGCGGCCTGCCAGCGTCTGTCTGTATGTAGGTACGAATGCGCCTAGGCTAGTGCGTACATGACATTCACGCAGGTAATCTTATCACAAGAAAAAACATCCTGCAAGCTGGGAATCCTTACCCCCATGCGGCACAGGAGAGTTCCGTGGCTGCAGGGATCAGGGAAGCATGTCAGAATGTCGTTGCTGAACCCCGACGTCGGCAACAGACGTGATTTGCCAGCGACTAACGTGTGCTAATCGCCACGGAGGATCTCTTCGGCTGCATTTGTCGATATCTATCTTTGCAGCCAGGAAAGAGGCTTGCCGGCCTCGGGGCGACGCAGCGTTTGCCAATAGACGAGTAGATGGATGAATGAAGCCTGTGGGTTGGTTACTGGATTGGAGAAGTCATGACAGAACCCCCCACAGACTAACGAAAGCTAGGTGGGCGGGCCGTAACATGGGCGATTTGGCGTCGAACATTTACCATGGTCCTCCAGACTGGCTCTCGAAAGCTGGAGCAGGTCCCAGTGGGCCTTGGTCTCTATCAAACGCACTGGGAAGAGGGAGGAGGGGTCTTTGATGGTAGGGATGCACATGTTTATCCTCTTTCAACTGGTTGAGTGCGAGATGCCGAGTAGAAGAAGTCTTGGCACAGTTTACCAACTACTGCTGGCTGGCCGTTGGTGGAGTGTTCCGTGACCTTCTGAACAGGTACAGAGTAGCAATAGGCAGTAGGTATGTTGGGAATCGTGCATTACCACCGAGTGAGTACCCTACTAGCTCGCCTGCTGGCACATATACCCCCACCTTGCCCTTAATTGGCGAGTCCATGAGGCTGTTGCCCATTTGATCCGCAATTTGTAGGAACATCTGACATGAGACGAGGGGTGCTGGGGCGCGCGCCTTGCTGTAGGGCCTCGGAATGGCGGCTGTCGTGCCGAACTGTCATATTTCGTAGGAGTAGGGCATATCTACCTTGACACACGAAATGCTATCTACCTGGTCTCGCTGGTATTGCTCGGAGGCATCGTCCTAGGGCGAAGCTTAGCTCAGGGGAGGGAGGGACCTTGTGTTGATCGATGAGGCAGATGATGGACCCAAGGGGTTGAATGAAATGATGGATGAGAGGTACAAATGCACCTGCAGGTACAGTGTACCACCCTACCGTACCTGAGAGGCTTAGAGTGTACCTGTCAATTGCGCCTCTAGTCTAGCCCAGCGCCCGTAACTTGTACGGTTGTGTCCGGTTGCTAGTCTCCTAGTGTACCAGCGTATCACTCCACCACCTTTTAGCGCCGTCTCTCCAGCTGCCCACAGCAGGTAGGTACCTCCTACGGCATTCGTCATACTGACTGGTATCAGCATCAACCTAGCCGGTAGCAAACCGGATGTTGGCAGTGTCGTTGCTTCCTATACAGCAGGACGCGGCTTCCAGAGGAAAGAAGTGTGCACAAAGCAGCAATGTGCCGTGCTCCGTGTTCCAGCATCTCCATTTTTGAACGCCTGACTATGGCCGATCCTTCTCGCTGGGGCCACTGCCTGGCAGCGCGCTGCACCTGCCACCAACCAGCCTGGAGACCTTCCTGGCAGGTTGCATGCAATTATACTCGGGAGCCGGTACTATTATCGCTAGAGGCCTGTGTACTCTGCATGTAGTGGAAAGGGGCATACTCCGTGCTGGCTTTTACGGTCGTCCTGGTTCCACCCCTGAGCTTGAGCCATCGTTTATTAAGGTCAAGGTCCTGTTTTTTTTCTCTCTCCTAAAATCAACGTCGTCGTCGATCCAACGTGGGATTGCCCGAATCATCTCCTGACATTTTTCACCTTCTTTTCACTGGTTCTTGTGGGGGAGGAGAGAACGTCAATCGGACCTGTTGTATCTTGGCCCTGTTCTTCTTCGCCTCTTTTCCCTTTCCCCTCCCATTCTCCATCTCTATACATTAGCTGTTATCGTACCTACTTCGTACTTTGCGCATACACGCTCGTTAACTACCAAAACCGTACTTCGTACGTGCCTTCACTCTCGCTCCATATGGTCCTCGCAGGCATTGCTCCAACCGAGGAGCCGACGTCCCTGTTCGATTGTTCCCATCCTTTTTCTGCGCCGTAACTGTGACGTTTCAACAGCGAGACAAACACTCGCTGCTTTCCGTCGTACTTGCTCGTTATTGTCACAGGCACTTTGACAATGGCGGACACCTCACGTCAGAGCTCTGAGCCCAGTACCCCTAAGCTCGGTGCCTCCAAGGACAAAAACTGCCCATATTGTGGCCAGGCCTTTACCTCGTCTTCTCTCGGCCGCCATCTCGACTTGTATATCAAGGCTAAGAACCCCAAACCTCCTGATGGAATTCACGATGTCGACGCCATTCGTGCGCAACGAGGTAGCATTACCAGGCGCCAACCTCGAGCCTCATTAAGGAGTCGCAGAGATGGCAGCAGTACCCCCCTTGGCACACCTCGGCCCGCCACCAAGAGCGTCACTCCTGCCCAAGACGTCGAGGCGTACAAGGCCACCGTACCAAAGGACGGCAGTTATGCTGTTGACTCAACACTCAGCAAATACCCATTCGCGACTCGTTGGGAGGCCACGGGTGTTATCAATGATCTTCCGGCCAAGCGTCCATTGGAAGGCGAACCTTCCTCGCCACAGGAGGCCAAGCGCCCACACTTGCAGAGGAGCGTCAGCAGGCAGGTTGCTCAAAAAGCACAGTTCGATGGTAAACAAAGGTTGGCAGATGCAATGGACACAGCCCGTGCTGCTGAGCTGGCGTTGAGAGAGCTTCTCAGCTCCCTACGATCCGCCAAGTACGTTGTCGCCCTGCCTCGCAGGCCTAATATAGCGGTTCCTCATCTCCCTGCTGCCGGTCTTGCGCTAACTAACATTCTAGAATACATATTGATAACAATTCTATGCCGTTCGAGTTCGACCCCCTTTCCCTGGACTTTCCAGCACTAACTCTTCAATGCCTGAAACCACCACCGACGCTCTTCTCTTCCACCCAGCACCCAACCTCGACGTCTTGGTCAGTACAATCCCCTGGCCGCCGCGAGTACGGTGCTCTGGAAACATATTTTCAGGAACAATTCGAGGCTTGGAAGGTTGCATGCGCGTCAGCTACCACGGCTGCTTTGGAAGAGATGACATATCCTCCCGTACATAGCCATATTCGTGATACTCGCGAGGCGGTCAAGAAGGCAGAGAAGTCAGCAGAGAGCCTCGAGAAGCAGGTTACCGAGCACCTGCAGTCAGCGTTCACTGTGTGGGAGACTCTTCCTGCTGCGCGGCAAAACGAACTTTGGATCCTAGAGTTGGCACGCGGAGTCGGAAGAACGCACAAGGAGACGGAGGAGCTTAAGCAACAGCAACATCGACTGCAGCAGGAGAATACGAACCTCAAGTCACAGATCGACCAACTTAACCGACTACAGCAGCCCCGCGAATTCAAATTGCTATCACCTCTGACGATCCCCCTGGACAGAGACATTATTAGCCATACATATCTAGAGGGTGTCAAAGGAGCCAAGAGCATCGGATTTGACTTGAAAGATCGGCACGTTGACCTAAACGCGCTCGTGACAAAGTCTATTGAGCGTTGGAAGAGTGTCATTACATCGACACGTATGACCTCAACTGGCATAGGTGCCCAGAAACCGATAGATCGGGCTGATCAAGATCTCGGAAATGCGCCCCTGAACAGTCCACCGCAGACACAAAATCCGTCTCAAATAGTCCAGCAACCACAGCCTAATGATCCTCCAAAAAGAGCATGCACGACAAGCACCACTGCGGCTACGAGTGAGCCAGCTGCGCCTATCACCAATGAAACTACTCCTTCCTCTATTGAGGAGACGAGTGACCAAGATGCAGATGCTGAGATGGAGGATGACGACAGTTTTGCAATATTACATACGTCTCCCGCCAAGACTACACCGATACAACTACCACAGAAAACGACCCTTGCTGTCCCTCGAACACGCGGCATAACACAACAGCAACAACTGAAAAGAGAACGACCGCCACAACACCAGCAGAACCCGAAAGGTTCGCCCTATACTAAGACCCGGAACGGGACCGATAGCATTATAACATCCCCAGCGGGTGCTAGACGGTTGACAAACGTGAACACGGCTTTACCAGGCAACACGACGCACGGAGACATGAGCATGACTATGGACGGCGTTCAGGGTGACGACGTTTATATGGAATAGAAGAAACATACAGTCCTTTCTTTTCTTTTTGTGACATCAATATTTGGCGGAAAGCTGGTTTTCATGAGCTCCTGAAGCAATAAAAAAGGGGAATATGCTTCGTCTGGGAATGACGGAATGTTATGTAATGATAAAAGATGCAGAGCGAGGTAGTTAGTCCCCGCCCAATGATGTATTAATTATATATTTTTCTAGTTAACGTTTTTTTATCCTTAATGTTGGTGTCAATCAACAGCGTACGCAGCAGTCATTAGTAAATAGTTTTCTTTGCAGAATCTGTCAACTGAGATGAGTCTAATTGGTAGCAAAATGGCAGCAAAATCCTTACAACACCCACGTGGTATTCTCGCTAGCAACACGTAATCCGTCCCATCTAGCATATAATTTTACAGCATTTATAACAGTACATTTGAGCAGCGCTCAAGGGCCAAGTCCCTCACTTGCTAAGAAGTTTCAATCGCTGCTCTAGCATTCGCACAGTCGGCTTAGGGACATGCAGCCGATGAGCCAGTGTTAACGCCCCGGTCAAGACAAGCAGGCTACCCGCCTGGTGAGCCGCCGCCAATGGTATGGGGACCATGTAGATTAGGGTAGAGATTCCCAGAGCAACTTGTAGACTGACGAGATGGACAAGGCCGAGGGTGCCCCTTTTGGCGTTCTTCGGCAGCGCAGCTGCTACCCCTGCCTGTGCGGGAGAAGGCGAAGAGAGCGAGGATAGAACAAAAGGTTGAGACGGCGAGGATGCGGTGGTCCATTTGGACGGTGCTCGGGTTTTCGAGCATGTTACGCCACCAGAGGTCTGAGCCGTCTTCCTTGCGGGAGTAGAACTTGTTGAAGAGCTCTGATTTGGGGGGTGTGAGACCTACGCCCATCTTGGGGAACTCGTTGTAGATGAGGCCGGCGTCAAGGCCAGCGACTAGCCCGCCGGACATGGCGGTTATGAAGACGAGCGCTGCGATACCGAATGCAGAACGGCGGAAGGCAGAGAGTGCAGGGTTCTTGATGGCTCGGACGCCGTCGAGGGCTTTCTTGGGGTCGATGAGCATGCGGTGGGCGCGCAGGATGGAGATTCCGGAGATGAACATCCAGGAGTAGCAGACGAAGGCGGTGGCGAGATGAGCTGTAAGACGGTACTGTGATACACGGGGGTGCGAGCCCGGTGCGAACAGGTCATCTTTCAAGCCAGACTTGACCATCCACCAGCCGATGAAGCCCTGGAATCCAATGAGCGCGGATATGCCTAGGAGGTTGACGGCCATGCGGGGGGAGACGCGACGGCGGGCGATGAAGTAGAGCGTGGGGAGCAGAAAGGACATGCCGATGAGGCGGCCCCAGAGGCGGTGCGTCCACTCCATGAAGTATATCTTCTTGAATTCGGCGAGCGTCATATGCGGGTTTAGGAGTTTGAATTCGGGAGAGGCGCGGTATTTCTCGAACTCCGATTCCCAGTCCTCGGCTGTCATTGGGGGTTTGGAGCCTGTCACTGGGCGCCATTCTGTGATGCTTAGGCTGTGCGATTTGTGAGCTGGGTCCATCGGGTGGTTTTGGGGTGTATGCGGGTTTGGTATTGCTATCTTACCCTGATTCAGTTAACCGTGTCAGGCCGCCGAATACTACGATGCCAAAAACGCTAGCCGCGCTGCCGAGGAGCCAGTACGCCACGCTCTTTGAGGATGTCTGAGGAAAGGTTCTTTTGGCCTGTGATTGGGTCTGGGATGCCGCTTGAGCGGCAATTGACTCTGCTATGCCTCCTACTGGGCCGGTTGGTTTCGCGGCGATTGCATAGCTTCGCGATCGGATGGCGTTGAGGATCTTTGTCGCAGGGGAGCTTGGGCCTCGCGGGGTCTGTCGGAGGCATTGATTGCAGACGAAGAATTTAGAGGGCGCCTGGAGGGCTATCCTCCTGAAGCCCGGGGCGAAGAGCGTCATTTTTGCAGGGCGTGACGCTAGAATGTTGAAAGTTTGGGGATGCGCAGGAATCGCAGACCCGTGATTTTATATCACCAGGTGCAGGGAGGCATCAGGCCATCGCACCTAACTGTAGCCCGAAAATAAGTCACCTCTGATAGGCGCTCCAAGTCAGGGGTCCGCACCCCCACCAGGAATTTTCACCGCCAATTTTTTTTGGGCGGCAGAAAATTTGGGTTTGAAAGAATTGAAGCTAGCCAGCCCACCGACCATTTTGTACGGAGTATGTGCACCAGCATTCACATTGGATCAACGCAACCGCTTCCGATTAAACCTACGGAAGAGGTCTTGCAAAAATGCCAGGTCGCCAAGCGCATGGAAGGTCGCTGATTGCAGCTCCAAAAGCAAAAGCGAATAAAAATTCGAAAGCGAGGTCGCAGAAGACGGCGCTGAACGCATTTGGTATTGCGCAGGAAAAGTTCCCCACCAAGGAGAAGAAGACGCCGAGGTTCCGAGAGCTAAATGTTGAGGTCGAGAGGAAACATGGCCGGGAAGATGATGGGGAGGACGACGAGGACGACGAGGGGGAGGCGCCGAGTAAGAAGAGGGTGAAGCGGCCACAGAACGAGAATGCCGAGTATGGGAGTGATAGTGAGGGGAATGAGTGGCAGTTGGGCGGCATGGCTGAGGATGATGAGGATTCTGAGATTGAGAGCGACGATGCCTTTGGGGATAGCGATAATGAGAAGTTTGAGGAGTATACGTTTGGCGGGAGTAAGAAGAAAGCAAAGGTTAGTTGTTTGCCCGCGCGCTCTTCAATGCAATACTGACAAGTGTATAGGATGACGACTCGGAAGACTCTGACGACAGCAATGACGACGAAGGAGAGACGCTGGGTGGTGAAGCGATAGACCTTGCGACTGCCCTGGATCAATGGGAGGAACAATCCGAGAATGAACCCGCGGACCAAGAAGCGTCAGATTCAGAAGATGTTGACGATGAAGATTCCGACGAGTCTGGCGAGTCCGATGAATTCGCAAGTGACGGCGACAGCGATGACGACGACGAAGAAGAAGAGGAAGCCGATCCAGAGCGACTACAAGCCCTGCAAGGCCTTATATCGGACTTTGGTGGCAAAGCAGGCGACAAACAGAACAAATCATCAACCAAGAAGAAAATCGACCTCAGCGATTTGGGCCTCGCCGGAATAAGCGATCCGTTTATGAAGAAATCTGTGAAGCTCATGAACAAGGAAGAGAAGGAGACGCGGCCGGGTGCAACAAAGAAACTGGATGCGCCGTTATCGAGGAGAGAACAAGGCCGGCTAGATCGAAGCGCCGCTTACGAAAAGACAAATGAGACGCTGGAACGCTGGACAGAAACGGTCAAGCAAAACCGAAGAGCTGAGACTCTCATATTCCCTCTGCCGCAGAACTCCGCTTCAGCAGGACTGGACCGGAATGAGATTCAGCCTTTGACGGCAAAGAACACCAGCAATGAGCTCGAGTCTACAATTATGTCCATCATGGAGCAGAGCGGGCTTTCAATGGAAAAGAAATCGAAGCCCAAACCGCAGGAGTTTGACGAGGAAGGCAATGCCCTCTCACGCAAGGAAGCAGAGAATAAGAAACGCATCGAGAGAGAGCTTAACAGCCGAGAAATGAAGCGTGCTAAGCGTATCAAGAAAATCAAGAGCAAGGCTTATCACCGCGTACACCGCAGGCAGCGAGAGCACGATGAAATCGCCACGCGAGAAGCTATGGAGGAGGCCGGTGAGATCAACTCCGAAGACGAACGCGTAGAGGCGGACCGCCGGCGTGCGCTGGAGCGAGTCGGCCAACGCCACAAGGATAGTAAGTGGGCTAAACTGGGCTCCAAAGCGAAGAGGGCAGTCTGGGACGACGACTTCCGCACTGGTCTTACTGAGATGGCGCGAAAGGACGAGGAGCTTCGTCGGAGGAAGGAGGGCAAGGCAGGTGAAGGAGACGACTCTGATGCAACGAGTAGCTCTGGAGATGACGAAGATGACGATATCCGTCGACAGCTGGATGAGCTTGACGAGGAGGATGACGCGCCGAAGTCTGGGCTTATGGGCATGAAGTTTATGCTAAAGGCGGAAGCAGCCAAGAAGCAGGCAAACGATGAGCTTGTCAAACAAATAAAGAGAGACCTGGACGGCGAAGACGCTGCCGGCTCGGATGAAGAGGAGGTCGTTGAGGTCGGTCGCAGGCAGTTTGGCACAGCGGAGGGCAAGACGGCCGAGCCTGCGGTTGATACATCCAACCGAGAAACGAGAAAATCACGACGAGCCGCCGACCGTCTCAACGGCAGCAATCATGCTGCTGGTAAGGTTTCAGCAGCAGAAGCAGCTACAACTGGCGCATGGTCTACACCTGCAGAAACCACTGCTTCCACCGGCGGAGCCTGGTCCCAAGGCGAAACCCGACGTAAGAAGAAGGGCACAATGAACGCCCGAGTCGACGACCTTGACCTGCAATCCAACGTCCTTGTCGCCTCTCGTTCCACTAAGCCTACGCCCAAAGCGAAGGCCCCCAAGGACGATTCAGACAGTGACAGCGACGCCGACGCTGTCGACAACCAACACCTCCCCCTTGCCATACGGGACCAGGAACTCGTGGCTCGTGCCTTTGCCGGCGAAGACGTAGTCGGCGAATTCGAGCGTGAAAAGGAAGAGCTGGCAGAGGCAGATGACGATAAGATCATCGACAATACCATCCCGGGATGGGGCTCGTGGGTCGGCGAAGGCGTCAGTAACAAGGAGAAGAACAGGCACAAGGGGCGGTTCCTGACAAAAGTTGAGGGTATCAAGAAGAAGGATCGGCAGGACTGGAAGCTGGATCGGGCGATTATCAACGAGAAGCGCATCAAGAAGGTATGTCACGCACGCGCCCTGCCCATACACACCTTGCACCAAGCTGTATACTGACAACCCACAGAACGACCGCTACCTCGCCTCCCAGCTCCCCCACCCCTTCGAATCAAGAGAACAGTACGAGCGCTCTCTCCGCCTCCCCGTCGGACCAGAGTGGATGACAAAGGAGACGTTCCAAGACACCACCAAGCCCCGAGTGCTGATGAAGCAGGGCATCATCACGCCCATGTCCAAGCCAACTATATAGAACCCGACGACCTAACGAACTATGCTCTACTATTCCGCGCGCAACACACTCATTGACCCGGTGTCCCACACACTGTTCGCCCTACTTGTCCTCTTGGGTATAAATTAAGCAAACTGCCGTCACCAGATCTCTTGCTTAACCCACCCCTCTACAGTTCCTCTAACAATCCGCACCAAAAGCTCAACGGGGGTGTCATAAGCAATTTTAATTCCCTAGAGAAATAAGCAGGCAAACAACTCAAGTGCACCCACGGCCTTTCTCTTCCGACAGCATATGGGGCATGTGGCTGTAAATATCTTACTTGCCGCCAGGATGCAGAGCGCCTCCCTCCCTTGGCAGAGGGATAGCCGACTCCTGTTTGGTTCTGCGTTTCTGCTGCGTATTTCTTTGCATATTTCTGGTACATTGACTTGGAAATCGTGGGACAATAGTGTACATAGATAGATGGTTTGAAGAATTGATTATGAAATGTGTTCAAGGAATTTTTATCACGATTACTTTTTACAGTATTAGCTCAAACATAGTCACTGCAAGTGTGAATGATCAAAACTCTCAACCGTGTCTTTTTTTCTTTAAACAATTAAACTGTATCCGTTCTGATTTGAAGGCTTGTAGCCCAACCTGTCTCTGACACTCAAGTGTCTCGTATCCTCTCCCCTAAAGTAGTCGTACAAATATGGAAACACAACTCCGCCGTACCTCCTTGCTGGGTGAAGTATCGCTTCGATAGCTTTCACAAATACACCCAACCGAATATCACAATACAGAAGAAATACCTAATGAATGCGCCTCATGCAGAACCACCGTGAACGAGGGTTCTAGTGAGACTGCCAGGCCAAAGCCAGACATCAAATGCATCGAGCATACGATAAACGACAATAAATCGATCAATAGGACGCGAAAAATTGCAAGATTTCAGTTTCCAAAGAGACTCGCGCCCAAATCTGTAATGTCGCTTGGAGTGACGAAGAAGGCGACGGCGATGATCATGTAGAGACCGAGAAGCATGGCGCCTTCGAGGTAGTTGGACTTGCCGTCTTGGACAGTGTATGTGACGACGAGAACGGACACGGCAAAAGAAACGGTTTGGACTATTATTTGTACGTCAGCAAACATTGTCGAATCGACATCTCGCATCAAAGGAAGGAAACTCACAAGTCTCGAAATGCAGCGTCATGGGCTGGCCAATGATCCATCCCACAATGACCAGGAAGGGAGTGACGCCGAGGGCAATCTGGATGCTAGAGCCAATGGCAACACCCATCGCGAGATCCATCTTGTTACGAATAGCTACTACGACAGCCGTGACGTGCTCCGCAGCGTTGCCGACAATGGGGATCAGGATCAAAACCGATAAAGGCCTTGCTAATGTGTACTCTCTCGACGATGTCGTCGATGCTGCCGACGAGGTAGTCTGCGCAAATGGCGACGAGGATGGTGGTGACGACGAGAACAGCGGTCGCAGCAAGGGGACCCAGGGTGGCTTCCTCGGGCTCCCCATTCTCGGCTTCATGGTCCTGTTCGGCATCGAAGAGGTTGCTGTGGGTGCGTAGTTGGAAGAACAAATACATCACGTAGAGACCAAGAAGAATCAGGGCCGTGCCATGGGAGAGCATGAGGATGCTCTTGGCCTTTTCGTCCGTTCCGCTGTGGCTCTGGTCAAGAACGGCATACAGCTGGCGGGGGGTGTTAGCCAGACTCCGGGATAACCAAGAATATTTGACAAGCAACATACAGCAGCAGGGATGACGAGGGACGCAGAGGAGAGCGTCATCAGAGAGCATGTCGTCTGCGCGACGGCAGCGGAAAAGACCTGCTCAGTTCCACTGCCATTGGTGCCGCGATGGACAAGGCCGCCGAAGAGAAAGCACATGCCCATGACGAGGAGAAGGTTGGACAATATGGACCCGAGCATCGAGGCTTGGACAACCTCGATCTGGCCATCTTTGAGGGCAACGATACTGACCTAATTGACTAGGTTAGCATTTTCAAAGTGGCAGCAGACTCGATGCACAGGGCACCTACAATCAGCTCGACAGCGTTGCCAAATGTTGCGTTCAAAAGTCCGCCCAGAGTCTCGCCAAGTTTGATAGATATCTCCTCGGTCGCAAATGACAGGACAGCAGCAAGCGGGATAATAGCGAAGAAGTTAATCGTGAAGATAGCCTCGGGGCTCCAGCCAAGCTTGCCAGCGATGATACCGACGGGCACCATGACGAGAAGAAAATTTACATAGTCTATATACGGCCAATCATTAGCACTCGGGGGGATAACAAAGGGCTCTGACGGTAGAGTAACGTACTGCTCAAGAGTGTCACCTTGGCGACATGCCAGCTGTAAGCAAGACTCCTGACAATCAAGTTGTCGCTGTGTCTGCCGGGCGTGTGCTTTGAATTGAAGAAGAATGCCAGAGCCCCGGAGCTGGCGCGGGAGTTGCCATGGCTGCCGTTTGCCGACGTCGAAGACTCGCCATTGATCAAGGGCGAACGCTCGTCGGCGTTGTTTATCTTTGTGCTACTCATCTCGAGCTTGGATCGTCGAGAGAGGATGTTATAGGAAGGGTACTATAACGTAATATTAGGCTCCGGGGCGACACTCACGGAAGCGTAGGCGGAGGGGTTCAATCTTACAGCTCTGAACAAGACGACGGAGGGTGCGGGTGTGTCGAGGATTATAACCAACAGATTGTGGTGGTTGGTTGGTTGGTTGACTTCAAAGCTGTCGGGCAAGGGCAAGAGCTACTAGGCTTGGTGATGATTGGTAGCTAACCACTTGTAGTAGAGCACCAGTGTGGCGGCGGTGAGGACAGGCCAGTCAGAGATGCAATTGATCCTCCAAATCGTACCTGTCTCGAGCTAGACTGTAGATGATGGAGGCAGAGCAAACGAGATGGCGTCGTCGAAGTGGGCGACAAGACGGTGTGAGCCTTGAGGTACAAAGTCCAGCTAGTGGGTACCTGTTCCTAGAAGCCAAGCCAGCTGCGCAGCAATGAGAAGTTTGGGTCCCAGCGTCGAATCTCGATGGTGTGATGGAAGACGAAGAAAGCCAGATGAAGGAAAGAGGGACGCAGAGTTGGATACAAGGTACGGAGTACCTGGAGGGGAATGCGCGTGAAGCAGCAGGAAAAGCTTGTTTCGAGCACGGGTTTTGGATCGCCGTTTGTTGTCCCAGACATGCAGGTGTGCAGGCCGCCAACGAGCAGCCACCAGCCAGTATTACACCATACCGCGGCCTGTATTACAGCGGTTGGGCGATGGGAGTGACTCTATTAGCGCGCCCCTAATTACCACTGGCCCAATCACCCACCCTCCACCCACACTGACCCCCCCCCGCTCCATGTCTCTCACCTCAAGCCAGGCAGAGGTATAATTTGGGCTTGCTCGACAACAAATTGGATTCGTCCTCCCTGCCGCAATTCCAGACTGTCCCATGCTCTAATTAGAACGAACCATTGAAACAGCCTGCGAGTTAGCCCGTCAAGAGACGAGAAATTAAGCTTATTCGCATCGCGCCCAGCCCCGATCAAGACGCTAGCAGCCCGAGGCTCTGAATGCGGACTTTGCAGCAACTGACTAGCAAGATTGGGTAGCTACAGCGGAGCAGGTGTGGTGCAATGCCAGCACAGGCAACAAGCAACAAGCAGCAAGCAGCAAGCAGCAAGCACCAAGAAACAACACATCACCCGCGTTGTAATTTCACTCATCAGCTAAAAGCAAGTACCTGCAGTTCAAAGTTGCGGTCTCATATCCCCATCCCGTAGCCAAGCTTTCACGACCCGGTCTGGAACAGAACAGCACCTTGCCGCTTGCCGCTGCCGCTTGCCCCTCAATTCTCACAGCGGGAGGCCTCCACGTTCAAATGTCCCTCGCGATCAGTGCTACGTGGGGCTTGGCATGCAACTGGGCAGCTCCTCCAAGATTGAATGAATTCTACGGGCCCCTTCTATGGGGGCCCCCCACAGCTCACTCACATCACACCCTTGTCGCAGCCTGTTGCATTCCCCAACTCTTGGCTTTGACCCCGAAACGGAATCAGCTTTGGTTCACTGAGTGACACACCCGTTGCAGCCATGCCACGATGCTTCATCACCTCGACCATAACGGAACACAGCCCACCGCACACAAAACATGCATGCACAATAAAGGTTACTCTCCTCAACAACTGCCACACGCGTACCCTCTTACATCCACGTATGCCGGTGGCTCATCCAATGCGCTGTCACGAACCCCAAACACCCGTCTGACCCGATACCCAACGGATTGTGTCACTGCTGACCAAGACACCCCAACATGGGAACCGACGAAAAACCCGCCGGTAGAATTATAGCCCGGGTTTGTTAGTTTTTATGCACTTGAGAGATGAGAGATGCAGCCGGACAATTTTATGGATTTCCTACATTGTTCAAAACAATACCACAAGTAAGTCAGAGGCTGTCAGATAGCCACTCCATCCACAGGCTTCACTCTTCCCGGCCCAACCCATCAACAAACAGCGCTATAGCTCCCCCAAATCGGAAGCTCTGCCAGCCCCGCCGCCCCCCCCCTACGTCACTCGTCCCATAACAGCATCCCATCCAATTAACCCGCCACAACTCTCGCTTTCCATCCCATCTTCCCCTGCAAATCTCAAGAGATCCCAAATGCACCTCGCGCCTCAATGTCAGCACTACCAAAGGCCAAGCCAGAAAAAATGACTGCCCAGCATTCTAGAAAGAACACCGCCACTTCGCGTTGCGCCAAACCCCTCCGACGCCAACATCAAACGTCGATGGGATCAGCAGGGTCCTCCAGAGCCGAAGTGCCGACCCCCTCGTCAAGGAACCTCAGCGATGTATCAGGATTCAATTGTTATATTGAACAAACAAGCCGCCCGGTTTGCATAGCCCTCAATCTTCTCGCCACAGCCATAGACTATCTCCGGAGTACATTCCCTTTTGGATTACTTTGATGTCATTTCAACCCATCTTGCTAGGTACTTCCAGAACCACCACCTTATCGATAAAGCTTGGGCCATCTGTGACCGTCTCGGCAAACAGGGGAGCTCCAATGCCGCGGTAGCCCATATTGCCATCCACTTTTTGCCCCTTACGGATCTGACATTTTCACCATCACCTTGGTTGGATTCGCTTCTCAAACATACTCCAAGCCTGCTGAGAGGGCACAAGATGGTGGGAAATAAATAATCAACAGGTCATGTTCAAAATTGCTAATGGATAGGTAGCTATAAACAATCCAACTCTATCTACTCATAGGTACAGGTAATGCGTGCAGCAGTTCCGCCGCGTCGAAGGCTTGGCTTCGTGTCGAACACTTCCCCCTGTCTGCATGCCACATTGGCTTGAACCCCATCCTAGTACGTCCATTTTCCCGCACTTACAGCTTTCCCAGGGCTATAGTCATGTTAGTTATTGATCCAATATGTTGTCTTGTGCGCCCACTTGCCTGCCGAGTATGCTAGGAACCACGTCAACGAGGCTCCTCCATCCAGCCATTGCGGATCAAAGCTCTTGGAACTGAAGAATTCCCACGCCTTCTTGGGCTGAACTGTCGAGTAGCTTGCGTAGATGATACCCTTCCAGGCCATTGCGGATGTTATCAATTCGCCCGTTACTAAAGAAAGCGTCCCATTCTTCCTGGACAAACTTGTTGGTAATGAAGCTCGTTTACGGAGTCCAGTATGTTGCTTCCTCAATGACTAATTAACTATCCTGGCCCTATTCGGTCCTGGTGGATAATAAATAAATTATTATGGACCGCGACGACATGGCCTTATTTCTTAGTGGGACTCTGAGCATATACATGCTAGGATCCAGAATCAATGCTGAGCTGAGCTGTGATTCAAAGCCGGATGGATTATAAATAGGCTGTGACGAGGCACACGAGCCTCACTTACCCACACTGACTGACCAATTCCAATCGCGTCATTAGGAGCAAACCGCCTAAATACTGGAGTTGAGCCTTTGCTCTTCCGTCCGACCGCAGTTGTTTCCGCCGAGTCAACTATTTCCATCGCTTCGCGATTACTTCTCATTGATTGCTCAGCCCTCAGGACCCCGGGAGGCATTCGTATTTCCCTTAGAGTAGGCGCCATCACAACCTCTAGCTCCCAAAAGGCGGAGTTGAGTCAATTTGGAAGGCCATTGGAAAAGGACTCAGAGATAGGCGCCGGCGCATCGTGGCGAAGGCTGACGGCTTTTTTGGTATTGGAGTCAAACCACCTCACACAACCGGAGACCGCATCGAGGTCAACAATCTCGGTCCCGAAGAGCCGCAGAAATTGATGAGGAGAGAGGCGGTCGATTTATAGGCTAATAATTAGAAACGTTCGCTCCCAAAAATGGCTACGGTGTGTAGGATGGAAGACAATGGTACTCAAGCCGTGCAGAACATACAGAAATAAAGAACCGTTCGATGGTTGTTGGGACAGCGGCGAATGAGGTATCGACTGCCCTGCGCACGCAGTTTTGGAAAGGCTAAGAAAGGGCTGATTGTGAGGCATCACATCATGTGTTGTCTTGGTGAATCACGCCCTAAAATTGTCCTAGTGGCACGATTGATGATTGTCTCTTTCGGGTGATGCGAGTAGCTACAACCTGATTCATATAATCCAGAAGAACCTGCGGCCAGCTCGATATCACGACTCTAACATTGGATGAGCAGATGGGGAGTCGGAATACAAACAATTATCGCTTCGCTCCATACTGGGCCTTGCTCGCAACTTTGTTAGGCATGCTAGTTTACGGGCCATGCACTCATCAGCACCGCCCTGAACGTGAGTTCTACGGACGTGCGTCCCGCATCTACGTGGCGCCCTGGACTGTGTCTGATCCTACTCATTCCTAGGCGGTCAAGCGCATAGCCGATCATGCTAGTCTTCGCTTTATTTCATGGACGGTTCGCTGAAGCACCTTTCTGGGGCCGTTTTGGGTCAGGGGGCACGGTTGGTGACAGTCTGTGTTTACTAGGAATGAGCTTAAGGGCCCCGATTGAGGCATGAACGCCTATTCTCCTTGCACCGTGAATTGGGCCGAGTTTGGGTCCTATTGCTTGGTGGCTTCACAATACTATACTGATTGGAGAGGACATAGTACTACTTAATCATTATTAGTGGGGTGCTTGGTAGCAGTATGGTTTTCGTCCACGGGAGATATCGTGAGTCGCCAAACATAATCAGTTGATGAAGAGGGAGAATGTGAAAGGCAGCAGCCTAACTGTGACAAAAAGACGCTACAGCCAAGACCCCATTTTAACTGAGAAACAAGTGCGCGGAAAACTTTCGTATTAAAGATATCGGTTGATGATTGCCAAAGGATAAGCTCACCAGTGAACTACAGATTTGAAAACAGTCAGTGGCGAGTGCTATTCGTCGACTCGCATAGATTCCGGCCCCCCATTCAGCACCTATTAGGCTCTTCTTCGAGGGACCAGTGGTGGCCTCATGATCCTATGTCTCTTTTTCAGACACTCGCTTGGTATCCTCGTGTTTGTTTTTATAGTTCTGTGATTTTTCGGGCGTTTCCCCTAATTCTTCAGAGCAAATACCAGGGGTTCACCTTGGCAGAATTGGGCGTGTCCATTTCTATGGCATTTGGCCCTGAGGGTGGTATGCTTACCGGGGTGGCGTCAGATGCCTGTGTGGCACGGTGTCCCGCGCTTAAGCTTGTTGGTCCGAAGATGGGAACAATGGGGGAATTTCGAGATTGAGTCGCAAGGAGACAGACGAGCCATGAGGTTTCGGCATGCCACCAGGCAATCTTGGGTCATTTCTGAGATTTTCTCAAGCTGGGATATTCATATGTTTTGTGATGGACGAAGTAATCCGCCTCGGTTGCATGGATAAGGTCGATATTGGTTCGGCCATATTTGATCGGGGAATGAGAATCGCTTCCAATCACTCATTGTTTGCTGTCTTCACCCCTAGATGACAACTCTTGTAACACCGCATTCGCATGGGATCGGAACGTGGCGGGCTGTGGCGGACTTGGCGGCTGGTACACTCCTGATGAGATTATTGTGTAGCTGCGGATTATTTTGTCCGGAGCCACATTCAAGGACTCGTTAGCCTGCCATGCCTTGCAGTCGCCAATCGTGTGCGTAGTAGACGAGAGAAGTCCCTTGGTTGATCGTACGGAACGTGCGGCATGCCGCATCTGCTGGTTTCCCAGTAAATGAAAGACGGATTGCAGTGGGACCTGCGTTAGTATGGCAGATTGTCAAGCGATTTAGAGTTGGTGACCAGAACAGAAGCCTGTTTTGATTTGGAAACCGCTCTTTACGATTATGAGTCCGAGATGGGTTGGCTAATATTTGCGTGGATATGATGTTGAGAACTAATGTTCTGCTCTTCTACCGCACTATTACGTTTCTTGTAAGGATCTCCCCGGGTGTTTCCAGGATCGGAGAGCAATATCTGACAAAAGGCTAGGAATAGGTCGAGGCGTTTCCTCGTACGCTGAGAAGTGCCCTCGCGCCCAACGCATTGTACGGTTTTGTCTTTTGCAGGGTCCCGTGGTACTCTTCATGCTGAACACTGAGTAAGAGGCAGGATGGTGTTTGTTGATGGTAATCTTGGAGGAGGGAAAGGAAGACAGCTATGGGGTTATCAGGTTCTGGGAGGCATGTTTTATGCAATGATCATGTGTATGCTGCATTCCCAGGTTCGGCAACAAGATGTACAAGAAGTTGGTTACTCAAATGGCGTCCATCGTCACTGCTGGCATTCTCACCCTAGACATGCTGCCCGTTTCCGTCATTCTTTTCAAATTGAGCGGCAAGAAGCGTTCAGAGCCCGGGCCGCAGGTCGAATTCGCCAAAAACTGAGGGGCTTACAGGGGCGCAGCCTGTACCAGTAAGAGTCGTCGAATGGCATGTTGATATTGCACATGTCTATTGGCATATATGGGGGGTGTGGCGATAAAACATGGACGAAATGCTCAAATATCTTTATTTGTTATGGGAGGCAGTGGCAGCGTATTTTTGATACGAGCTGAGGGAGAAACTAGCACTTACTACCTGCTGTGCATTTGGCTTAGAAATCCAAGAAGGCCGTACACAATGAGTATTATATAATAATTACTCAATGATGCATCGTCTACCTGACGGTCTGTTGCCACATGCCGTGTTGCAGATAGCGGGGTACAGAGTAATGCTACGCAATTATATTGTAAGCATGTCGAATGCCCGTATATCAGCCACTCACAGGCTCTTCTCGCTAACACACAATCGCCGCCTACCCATCCTTTCTGGAGGCGCAGACGCAAGGATTTGCATTGGCGGCTGAGACAGAACTGTCAAATAGGTGCTGGACAAAGTCAGTTACACCGCTTTTCTATTGAAATTTCAATTTAGTTCTGGGGGATCACATCACCGTATGCGGATGGGGGGATGCATATGCGAGGTGATTGTGGGACGCGAGGCTACGGTTCGTTGATGGGCGTGGCGTGTAGTTTTCTGGCGAACCTATTTTGGGTAGCTGAGCGGTCAGCAGATATGGGGTGGGTGAGGGAAGATGCTGAAGGTCCTTTTGAGGTGGTACAGCATGGTGCAAGTGCAAGATTGGCTGTTGGTTGCACAGGTGATGGGCATTGGTAGGAGGAGCTGGGAGGCGGCGGTTTGGATTCGTGGTTGAGAGAAGCTGGGATTATGGGGAGGGGGCAGATGAAGGGAGATATTCAGTGTAAGTGAATGGAGCTGCGGCGCAACATCATTGGGAAATACGCCCCAACTGCCAATTGAGAACGGTGGCGACGATTGTGATGGTTTAATGTACCTCTGCTGGCAACGAGTTTGGACAGGACGGGCAGCGGAAGGCTGTAGACGCCTCCCTCTCGCCTTGGTCTCACATGCCAACGGCAGCTCCACATGTATAAAAGGCGAAAAAAGTATGCACTTGGCACCGCTAGTTCAAGCTCGTGCGACCACCGTGTAAACCATGAGGCACGTACATGTTCGTCCAGTTGTAAATTGGGCGCTGCATTGGGTTGGTCGGGCTTCAGTCGAGGAGAGTATGCGGAGAGAGGCAGGCGAATGCGAGGGGTACGATGCGAGCGAGCGAGCGTTTGGCAGGACCGGTGAGAAGGATGTAGTGATGGGAGTATCGGATGAGGTGCAATTGCTTTGCTTTGCTTTGCTCTACTTTGCTTTACTTTGACTTGTCTTGCTTTGTCTTGCTTTGCCTTGCTTTGCTTGGTGAGGACATGCCACGAGCTCATTTCGTCTGGGGCCTTTGATTGCGCTGCAGCTCGAGAGTGCTCGTCACGGCCAGACAGGGATATGGGAAAGCGCCATGCCTCATGTACAAAGCAGATGAATGAATTGGGGGTGCTTGCCTCGTCATCGACCATCCACTCGGCATATGGCCGCTGCCGGAGAATGCAGCATGTCGCCAACGTGACGGTACCTACCTGGTACCTGCACAACAATGTCTCTCACACATCCAATTCGAAATATGAATAAGCCGTAGCTGCCTACCCGTTGGCCGGTTAGCACGGCTGTGTCGTTTCGCCATCACCACTCGGCGTCAAAACGTCGACCCTTGGCACAACGGCCTCACAGGCAGCGTAGGGCCACTAACATCACCGCGCGCAGACGCACCCCAAGGCAAGTACGTACCTTCCAACGCTTGTACGGAAACAGCGTCCGGCCACTGGGAGCAGCGTCTCCACTCACCCGGCGTACCGACGACCTGAGCACATGCTCGTGGCTGCGCAGCAACGTCGAAGACTGAACAGGTAGGTATACGATACTGACGCTCAATCGCTTCGACTTCTTTCGTGGCCACCGCCCAGCGGTGATTGCATTCCCTTTCCAGAATCGTGCATCCGCTGAAGACCGCCTGCCACGACCCCGGCAGCCACTATTACCACCCAGCAATTACAGGCTACAGGCATCTCAGGTGCTGCTGCTCGGTAGAACCTTTACCGACCCCAGTAGACTGTAGCGCTCCCACTCTAGGCCCCCAAGCCCCCCCGGCATCACCCCCCCGGGCCTGAGCTACTGGTCAGCGCCAGAACTGGTTTGGCTGACTGTCCCAGTGGTCATCAGCTGTGGCTGGGTTTGCTGGGCCAGAAAACCCCGCAGTCAACGCCCTGTCCTGTCCGCCAGGGCTCGAGTGGAGGTTCGTGACTCGCTCTCCACTGTCTCAGTTTTGCTGCGTTGGAGCAGCTCGACCTCCCACCTTTTTGGAGGCTAAAAACACCATCGACAACGCCCACCAAACGCAAACCACCAGTTGGGCGCTCGCTCGCGTGCGCTTCTGATCCCTCAACCCCCCCCTCTCCACTCATTCCTTGCTTCCTCGTCTCTCCAACGCGCGCTCTTCGCCATCGACTTGCTGTTGCTACCGTCAGAGTCATCGATCGAACTAGCCTCACGACCCGCCGACGAGCCATTCGCGCACCCCTCGCGGTCCCTGATCGAGGCTCCACCACTCTGGACAACGTCTACCGCGCCTTGCTCCATCTCTGCGCGACTGTACCGCAGTAGCCTGCGCTGCTCTCATTACCACCCTGTGCCTTGATCACACATCTCTGCGTGTCGTGCCAGTTCAATGGTTGATGCAGCCAGGCATATGGCCCGCGGGTAGCTGCTTCAATCTCCTTCCCTGGCTGGACACGCCGCACACGCCCCGTCACGTCCTGTCAAACATCGCCACCGCCGCTCACCCTTCGCGCCGCGACCCAGGGCCTCTCAGTTGTCTGTGTATCCGGCTACGCACCCCCCGAGCTGTGCATCGCATCATCGACATCACCTGTCTCTTGCTCATCTCCCGCATTGGCCTACCGCCTTTTGGCCTCGTGCTCCTCCAACCCTCCCCCGGCTCTGACCTCCTCTGTTGATTCGCCGCCTCGTCACACAAGAGCCGCCCTCCCTGTGTGCCCGTCAAGACTGCACCGACCTTCTCGACGATTAGTGGCCGCAGGCTACTTTCAGAATACGAAGTCTGCCCGACACCAGCGAGCCTGATATCGGCTGCATATCCGATCATCCAGGCGGCAGCCCACAGAGATCACGTCTCCTGGCCCCCAGTCACGGCTCTTGGGCGTCATTGGCTGTCGACAGCCTCTGCCTGCGCATTGTCTTGCAGCAAGCCCAGTTGCTGCCAGGTTTCACTCAGCTACTCAAGGTCAATTGCCACAGTCGTAGTGAACGTCTGGTCGAGCACACATCATCACCGATCCTTGGCTGACCTCTTCCCTTTGACCCCTGGCTGTGCTACTTTGGTGGTATAGGTGGCAATTTCCAGACGAGGTGAATGGACCAAGGGGACAGCAGTTGCTCATCGAGACCGGAACCTGCATAGTCGTGTATCGCTTGTACATGGGGATCGCTGCAGGGATCAAGGACAAGCTTGCTGCTGTGTATGAGCGCGGACGCTGTATTATAAGACGCAGCCAAAATGCCCGATGAAATGGAGGACACTGGTGCAGAGGTATCTGACCATCTGTCTGAGAACGACGAAGGATCGGATCACTTTGTGAAAGACGAAGACGAGAAAATGGCTGACCAGATGGGCGCTGATGGGACGGGTGAGGTCAAGAAGAAGTATGATCCCAAGGACCCGTCGCGGCCGAGGCGGAAGAAGGCCAGGCGGGCTTGCTTTGCCTGTCAGCGAGCTCATTTGACTTGTGGTGAGTGCGGCTCTTCAATTGGTCTTTTTTTCATCTGTACTCAATGCTCGCAACCTGTCATCGGTGCCATGTACAGTTACCGTTGCCGTTGCAGCCTTTTGAATTGGGTACCTTCATCTCGCCGCCAACAGCACTGACAACTTATAGGAGATGAGAGACCTTGCAAGCGATGCATAAAGCGCGGCCTAGCTGATGCTTGTCAAGACGGAGTAAGAAAAAAGGCAAAATACCTCCATGATGCCCCCCCTGAGGCTCTCGGCCCTGTCCTGGGCCCTACCTACAACCAGAATCCCACGCCAACTCGACCTAATGGCCACCGTCATAACTCAACCCACTCCGACAGTACCATGTCTACCACCGCTGCAGGCAGTTTCCTCTCGCAAGGAACGCCTGCCACGTTTCCCATTTATCCGTCCGCCAATCAGGCCCAAGTAGGAATACCAGATGGTCTCCCTTTTAACCCCCAGGCGTCACCTGTTTCGCCTTCCTTCCAGGCGGCTCCAACTCCGATGGGAAATATGGTGCCGGCAACCCCCATGGAGTTCAACGCCTCCGCCCTATTTGACCCTAGCAACCCTGCACTATACAACTTTGACCTCGAGGGCCTCAACTTTGGCAGCCAGTATGCTGGTTGGGAGTTTGGCATCCTCAATAAGATGGCACTGGGGGCGGACACCCCGTCCCGCGAAAACTCGATATCACAAACAACGCCGACGGCAGAACCAAGCTATGCCTCTGTATTTGGTAACGGGGGCGGCGCAGGGTATGACGCATCGGGTCTCGGCGGTGGTGATTTCTCCAGCATTGACCACAGCCAGACCATGTATAGTCAGGGAAATCTCCAGCATGGACTACCGCACGCGTACGCCATCGCTGCTGGACCAACAAGCCTAGCAAGTCCGAGCACAGAGTCAACGACGAGTCCTCAGCCTGGCACAGGACTAGAGGGCTCTCCAAATACCACGGGCTTTCCAGTCATACCCACGGTCTCGGTATCCAAGATGAAGTCGAAGCCGGACAAGGCGAATGCATCTATCCTTGGAAAGAGGCAACGGGACTCGGCATCCATATACGCCAGTGTAAAGGAGCCATACCCCTACACGGCCGGGTTCCACAACTCGATTTCGGTTCTTCGAGAGCGCCTTCCTCTCAGTAAATTGCTCCAGATAGCAAGGGCCCTGGGAGAAATCCGCCCGTCTTTTATATCATGTACAAAAGACCTGACACGGGAAGATTTGATATTCATGGAGAAGTGCTTCCAGCGGACCCTAGTGGAGTTTGACGATTTTCTGCAACACTGCTGCGCACCGACAATCGTGTGTCGACGGTCCGGAGAGGTAGCAGCCGTGAACAAGGAGTTCACGGCGCTAACAGGATGGACCAAAGCGGTGCTTCTGGGGAAAGAGCCAAATCGCAATAGTTATATCCGCCCATCGCCTGGTCAGTCCATCGATGAGAACGACAGCATCTCCGGGAGCGGGACGACAACACCGCGGCGTGGCGGCAACCTGAGACCCGAAACGAGTGACGGCCTGCCGCGCTCTGTTTTCCTCGCTGAGCTGCTCGACGACGACAGCATCGTGGACTTTTACCGCGACTTTTCCCAGCTGGCCTTCGAGGACAGTCGCGGCAAGGTGCAGCGTAGCGGGCGGCTGATGAAGTACCGCGTGTCTGACGAAATGGACGGCAAGGATGTGCAGGCGCAAAAGACCCCGCGGGGCATCCTGAGTAGTCGTGTCACCAGGATTGATGGTGAGCACGGTATATCGAGGATTGAGAGGGACGGCAAGGTGAACTGCACGTACTGCTGGACGATAAAACGCGACGTTTTTGACATTCCAATGATGATTATTATAAATGTGAGTTTCGCCACTAATTTGATTGCCGGAGGAGCCTGGAAGCCTGGTGTTTACTGACGCGTGAATGCAGTTCTTGCCTAGGTACTACCCTAACCAGGAGCCCCATCAGCTCGCTGTTTAGCTGAATTTCGGTCGTGTTTTCTGGGTAGGATTGGGTCGGGTGTCATTTGCATAGAAGGCGTTCTTACAGTGCTTTTGATTTACTGCTTGGGTCTGGACTAAGAAGGAGGCACAGCTCGCACTTGCTGTGGCCCAGTGTAAAGATGAGATGGGCGGCTTGTAGGTCAGCACACGGCCTGTCGGGCCGGCTAGACGATACCCCGTATATGAATATATATATATATATATGTATGTATGTGTGTGTGTGTGTGTGTATAGCCGATGCAACATCGCATTTTAGTTGTACTATCAAACTCCTGCGGCGCTCAACACAGCACCGTCAACACAATCATTCTATAACCAAACCCATCTATCATGTATTATTCATCGACCATTCCACCTATCATCACACCAGCCCCCCCTACAGTGCCTTGACAAGCCACTCCTCCCCCACCGCCTCCGCCGCCCATGCCCGCCGCCCCAGACTCCTCCTCGCAACCTCACAGTCGAAATTGATGTCCTCCACCAGCGCCTCCAGGCTCTTGTAGTCCTTCTCCTCCCGCACGAACCCCAGAATCAGCAGGCGCATGTGCACGTCGTAAAAGTCGGCCGTGAACGCGTGCAGCACGTGCACCTCTGCGCTGCGCACCGTGTTCTTGTAGAAGGGGTTGTAGCCGATCGACATGACCATGGGGAACACGCTGAACCCGCTGCTTGTGGACGCACACTGCGGGTGCGTGGGCGGCAGCTCGAGCGACGCGTAGCCGAAGTAGACGCCCGAGGTGATGTCCGCTATCCACGGCGTGAGGGCCTCGTCGACGGGCAGGTTGGCGGTCGGGATGCCCAGCTGCGGACGTAAGCCTGTGAACCGCGTATTGCTTGCCGTCCAACGCACGCCCATGCTGCAGACGAGCACGGCGCTCAACGGATCGCTGGAAATTCAACGTCACGCACCTCTTTAGACCCCCGACCAAACCCCGAAATGACCTTCCCCTCCATCTTGAGCGGGTACGGCGCCTCAGGCCCGGCGTCGGGGCCGACAATGTCGGGACGAGTAGCCATTGTGCGAACCGGCCGTTGGTTGTGCCTAATGTGAGAGGCGAGGGGCGAGGGGCGAGACGTAGCGGAGGAGGTAGGTAGAGAGGTAGGCCCGTCGTGTTAGGCTATGGTGTTGAGGGAGTGACTCTACGCCTGACCTACATTTATAATCCAGGGTCAGTTTATTACTGAACTACGGCGCCTTGAATGGCGGGGGCAGACGCCAGAGCTTCCTCCGTCATCCCGGCGGGGCTGGTCGGCGCATTCCCAACGCCGACGTGCGCGCTATTACGGGTTGCACAAGAGACATCAGTGGTATATTTCAGGCCCTCGTGCATTTGATGCTCGGCTCGGCCGTGTTGGAAATTGCCTGCAAACCGAGCGGCAGACTCCCATTTTGGTAAACGCATCAACATCAAAGTATTTGGGTTCGCGATGCCAAAATTCAACCAAAAGCCGCCCACAAGCGCTTGTTCCACCACTTCCAGCGTGTATCCTTGAATTGGGTGGCGCAATTTCCTAGGTTTGGATTTCAACGCCGTGAATGGAGGGCGATGACGAAGCAGAAGCACATGGCAACTAGATCACGCAGTTGGGGAGAGTGGGAGGCTCTGCAGCAGCGTATGTCTCAAGCTGCGTACTTTGATACCTTGCTGGAAGACAGTGGACTTGGATCGAACTCGACTTGGTTTTCCGGGGATGGGTGAAATGGGACACCGTGATGTGATGATGCATCGCGGTGACGCTATCAATTCAAAAAGCACGACCTGCGGCAATCACTACAGGCAAGCCGACCAGTCCCCGTTTCCCCAAGAACAGTGAACAAGAACAGTGCACAAGCTTCGTCCCATTTCTATCAACCAGCTGTCGCACAAGTTCACCAAGGTCCTGCGGCTTACAGTGCGCATAGCGCTGTGGCATCGGTACGCCGGTGCTGTACAGGTCTCACGGCGGGCGGCGGAGCTAGATCATCTGCCCCTCCTTCCAGGCGTGTCCCCGCCCTCGATTTCCCATCCAGCCTGTGCTGGCATTGCGACGACACCTCTCTGCCTGGCTCACCAAACCTTTCGCAGGCTGCCCACGACACGACGACTCGACACGCCTTATATCTGCCTCTCGGATTCGTTGTCGAGATCAATTAACTGGCCCAACTCTGCCGCAGTCGAAACCAACACCAAACGTCAACCACAGCTGCATTCCCGCCCAATATGGCCACTCAGTACGAAGGTATCACAGCCTCCTCAACCTCTCGCCACGTCCACGTCGCCGTCGGCACGAGCAGCAGTTGCCACCCCATGTTGCGAAATGCGCACTCTGGCTAACGCGTCCTCTTTCCATCGCAGTCGAGCACAATGTTCAATTCTCAGAGCCTGCACGCTCCTCGCGCCGCGTTGACATGGCCACCTTCTTCTCCCTCCTCAACCAGCTCAGCGAGCCATCAGGCACGCAGACGCCTCGCCACAACCCCCACTCCACCCCAACGCCTGTAGACACGGCCGACCTCTTCCGCCTGCTCCAGGACCAGCTCCAGACCCTCCACAGCACCGCGCCGACGGCCGACAACCGCAGCTTCCTTGAGGAGCTCATCACCACGCTCGATCAAGACATCCACTCCCCGCCTACCATACTTCCCGGCGTGAGCCAGGAGTTTGTTGACTCGCTGGATAGGGTGAACAGGAAGAAGCTGCACGAGGACGACGACTGCGCAATCTGCAAGGTGCCGTACCTAGAGGACGAGTACTGCCTCGTCGTCGAGCTGCCGTGCAAGGGCCGTCATCAGTATGATTTGGAGTGTGTGGGACCCTGGCTCCGAAGCAAGGGAACCTGTCCCATGTGCCGCGAAGAGCTGGGCCGCAAGAAGAAGGTACTGGTGGTGGAGGATGACGAGGAAGAGGACGGCGACATGATGTATGCATAAGCAGCGAGCTGGAAAGGAAAAGAAGCCGGGGTTAGTGGAGACTGGGAGCGGGCATAATGACAAGCATATGGGCGTATGGGAGTTTCAGGATGTTGAGTAGGGTATAGCCTGAAATACACGACGCGACGACCGCGTGAGGGTGGGCGTTTGAGAAAGCCTGGTGGGCAAAGCACTTCTTCGGTGTTGAAAGCCATGCGCTGCGAGAGCCTTGGGGGTAGCACGTTATCAAGCCATGTTTCTGGTAGCAAAGTCGAAAAGAAATAAAGTTGCTATAATCTATTTGCTCAACACTACTTCTCCCTACATACTCACCTACAACTTCTCTGCAACACTCCTCGCCCTCTCACTCAGCTCCTTGCTCTCCGCCTCCCCAGCCAGCCTCCCCAGCCTCTGCTTCCAAAAGGCGTATCTATCATCGCTGAGCCCAGCCTCTTCCCCGCCGAACAGTATACCCTGCTTCAGCATGCGCTTCTCATTTTCGTCAAGTTCCGGTGGGTTGTGCCCCTTCTCCTGGAGCACTTTGCCCGCGTGGGTCAGCCACTCGCAGGCCGTGGTGATGCTCGTTTCCCGTGCTGTTGCGTTTATCGGCGGTTCCTCCTCAAGGGTGAGGCGGAGTTCCCAGACTGCGAAGTTTGTCCACTGGGCGCTTCGGTTGCCGTAGGCGCGGGCGGCGAAGTAGTTGAGAGAGATCCATTGGGCGTTTGCAGTCGGGTCGTCGTTTTCATCGGGGCGCTCTATGTTTTGTTAGTGTGAGGGAAATGACCCCGAGGATAAAGGACGGACATACCGTTCCATGCCTCCCTCATGCACAATCCCAACACAGGTGTGTCGGTCCAAACATCCACGGACTCGCCCCAGATCTCAACCTTCTCGCGGGTCTTGGCCTTGAGCTTCTCCAGCGTGAGCACAAGGAAATGTAGCCTCGGGTCATCAACTGGGATCCTTTTGGCGACGCCGATGAAGAGCGTCCAGAACGACCAGAGAAAGCCCTCTGCCGCGTCGCCGCCCTGGCCGGTGAAGTAGAGCTTGTCGAGCTCGCCGGCGGTGGTCTCGGCAGAGAGGGATGTGGACGCGGCGCCGTTGATGGCGGCATCGAGGACGGCGAGGATCTGGGATTCGGTCTTGGTGGAGTCGTCTAGGGTTAGGGAGGTGAGGTTTATATGTTGAGAGGACATGACGGCGGTGGAGAACGGTTGGGAGTGAGAGTGGCGGAGGTTTTGTGGTAGGGGGCGAGGGTAGGGGTTTGGGTGGTTTGGAGTCTCGACGAGGCGAAGGAGGCCTTGGACGGGTTTTGTGAAGGTTCGGTGCAAGCGCGAGGTGAACGTGTAGCGGGCAAGGCAAACCATGCAACGGCACCGTCTCACTGAGACTGAGGAATGAAAGATGTTGGAGAGCTGGCGTGAGAATGCAGATGCCCAATTGCTATGGACCAGAGTTGATGTGGCCTCAAGCTCACTTATCAAGAGCGATTCGCTACTGCTAGTGGAACCAGAGCTCTGAAGTGCGTCACCGAAGCGGGAGGTGGTTATAGAGGCGGGGCAGGCGCGGGGCAGCAAGCAAGTCCAATCAATTTGCCATGCGCTGACGACCCTCCATTGAGCTGCCCGCTTGGAAACGGCAGTTGATTGCCGCTAGGTTCCACGCCTCTAGGTAATATTCGACCTATGATTTAATTCGGATTCGAGTTTGAGCATGTATACTCATCTGGCAAGGTCGACATGTATTGTAGAGAGTATCGCCTGTAGTACGTGGCATACGAGGCATGTACTACTTCGTAGCCTGCATGTATATTCGAGAGCCGTGATGGCTTCAAACACGACGGTCCACGGGGCCTTGCTCCACCCAAGCAGAAACCCAGCGCCTACGCTATGGACATCTTCATCCCCCCATTCGCAGAAACCACACTCCCCGTCGTCCACCCGCTCTCCTCCGAACAAAGCATATCAATCGTCCCCGCTATCTCGCTCGTGAACCCAGGCCGCCGCCCGCCCATCGACTCCCTCACAATCCGATCAAATCTCTCTGCGTCATCCCCCGCCATCCGCAGCACCGACTCCTCGCCATCATACGTCAGCAGCGGCGCGGCGTCCACGTGCGGCTGGTTGATAGTCCAGAAGGCCTTCCCGGCCTCGGCGTACATGTCCCCCCATGCCGGACCGGGGTTCACGGCGTTGACGGTCGCGCGGCTGTACAGCTCGCGGCTCCAGGTGCGGGTCATGGCCTCGAGAGCGGCTTTGCTGCCTGCGTAGACGGACTGGCCTTCGTAGCCGATGGAGGACGACACACTCGACACGTTGACGATGCGGCCGGAGCGGTCTTGGGGCAGGAAGGGCGCGACGCCTTGGGTCAGGAGGAGGGGGGCGAGCACGTTGACGGTGTAGACGCGGCTGAATTCTGCAGCGTCGACGACGCCCTTTTTCGGGTCGTTGAGGAACTGGTTTGAGGCGACGCCGGCATTGTTGATGAGGATGTCGATGCGGAACTTGGCGTCCGCGCCGGAAGTGTAGCTCGTGAAGAAGCTACGCGCTGCGCCAATGACCTTCTCTGTTGCCTCGGTCGGGCTGGACAGGTCGGCCTGCACGGCTGTGCACTGGATCTGGTGTTTGGAGGAGAGGTCCTGGCAGAGTTGCTGTGTGGGCTGGGTAGAGGAGTCGGAGGTGTAGACGATGAGGAGGTTGCAGCCCTTTGCTGACAGTCTTTGGCATACGGCGGCTCCGATGCCTGACTTCGAGTCAGCGGATCTGTTTAATCGCCTTTTGGTGATGGGGCGGGAGTGGCCAGGACGAACGAACCTCTCGAGCCGCCGGTGACGATGCCGAGCTTGCCTTCGTACGGCCGTGACAGTGCCATGTTGCGGTTAGAGGGGGGGGGGGAGAAGGCTGGGATAGTATTCAGAGGACGATATTCTTTCTAGAAGCGCGTCTCCTTCTTTAGAGACCAAGTAGATGCGAGTGAGAGCAATGTTGGGTTTCAATTCGGCTCAAGAACAACAAGCGGGAGATACGATATACACCCCGCCAGATCTGAGGTTGCGAAAGCCCGCCATTTTATCTTCCTTCTTTCTCCAAAAAAAATCACCCCCCTCCCCCCACCAAGCTTCTCCAATTCGAATCAACTCTCGTAACCCGCATCCAGGAGAGCAACTGGTACGCTCTCTCGCAAAGACTCCCGCGACGGCTAACCAGAGGTGCCACGCCCGGGAGATACTCGCCCGTTGCGTTTAAGCGCCGCGGCGTGACTGGTGGACCGAGGGGTGACTGTCGACCATTCATGCGCGCCATTCACGATGCAGGTGTGGTGGGAGCGGGTTGTGTGGGGTTTCCCGGCGGCGGATCAGGTTGGAGATGAAGCTTGCTTGGTGTTGGGACTATTATATCGTGAAAGGGTGCAATCGATCATTTGGCAGCAGTCTTTGACAGCCAATACTTCGAACAAAACCACGCAATAGCTGACGTCTTGCTTTGTGTTGGGTAGCCACAGAGGCATCTGATCTCTGTTCAACGGCTTCGATGCATCCATCTAGTTCAAGATGACGGCAATTATATCCATGCCATCTCATCATGATATATACCCTGCTAACCAGTAACCCATGTCAAAGGCCTTGGCTGCCTTGTATAGATTCCGAACCGATATGCCATATGAAGCCCCCGATTGTATCCTACGCCGTACCAGGGCTGCCTCGCTTGGGCGGGCTCCCCCCACCACTCGCACCGCCCTTCCTCGTCTCCTTCCCAGATCCCATCTTATGCGGCGGTATATTCCCTTCTCCCTGCGGTTTACTGAGTTCCTGGTTCGCACCGCTGACGTCGAGCGGGTTCCCGCCGGGCCCAGCCCCTGCAGCCCGGGACTCTGACTCAGGCTCTGTCCTGTCCGGGTTGAGGCCGCGTCTGAGTGTGCCGCCACGTCCTCGTCCCGGCCAGACTTGGTCTGTTCTGATGAGCTAGGGCGTAGGGATTCGCGGTCCTGCGTGTCTTTGTAGGGGAGGCGGAGGAGGGGGGATTGGTGGTATTGGCGGGTGGTTTGGGCGACGCGGGGTGCGGTACGGGCAAACCTTGTTAGATATGGGGACATTTTGAGCAGATGTCGTGTAGTTTTGCAAGCTTGACAACGTTGGATTGTTTAATTGCAGAAGTGAAACGTAGACTGTCATGTTTATTTTGAGCATTGTATTATATGTCAATGTTTGGACCCTGAAATTGTTACACTGCTGTAATGATGATGGCTACTTGACGTCATGAGTAGTAGATGGAATTGAATGGACGAGAAGCCAGGCACAAGTAGATTTGCGTTACATTAATCTTGCATACCTAACTAGATCATGCTATTTGGAGAAATTCTAGATGACTGAGCGTGAGTATCATTAATTGATATTAGCATACGCAGGGCTGTTTTCTCGTTATATATGCTTGTCTGGGATTTGCACGGGATATGTGGGTAAGTTGGAGTATCCTACGATTTGCGGCGAAGCTTTTAATCGTCTTATTTAATATGTATTGATAGTGTATATGTATTGGCATGTACTTCGGTGGTTTTGTTAAGCGAGCGAGTTGAAGACGCTTGTTGTAGTCGATTCATGCCTGCGGTTTTTGAGCAAGTGTCAGATGATGATGCGGTGGAAGCAGAGGCAGCTACATCTAACCTAGTAAAAGTCGATATTATAGTGCGCTTCCGCTGCCAAAGACTGAAGAGTCTCTTGCCTGCATACACGGCAGATCCGACGCTTTCTACGTTACAGGTCATCTGCTGTACCTTTAAATTGAAGTTGAATCTAGTACTGTCTCGAGCTATGGAATCATGGATACGTACACAGTGCCGCCAACAATCCACCAATGTAACCCGCGTCATGAGTTCAACCGTGGGTGGCCGCCACTTCATACGTATATTGATGTAATGTCTGGCTTAGCATTTACCGTGACACCCGAATGATCGCTGTTTGTCCATAGTTCTACTATTGCTGATCACTGCGGTCAGGCCGAAGCTTGATCGATGCGTCCGCGCCGCGCATTCCGGACAATTGGATGATGGCGCTATGACGGCGCCACACCGAGGCAGCTCCACATTCACCGGCCACGGCGAATGCTTCGTCCCCCATCCCATTGGCTGAGCTGTGGTATTTTGTCATGATTTCATAGGACGGTGCTTTTCTTTCTATTCAGCTTGGCGCCCGTTTGTTTTGTTGTCCGGCAGGCAAGCTGTATGTCTTGGAGGTGTTCCTCCCCCGACGTGGATGTGGGGCTGAGGTGAGAGGGAGGATATGCCGATTGATGGAATTGAAGAGGCTGGATAGCTGAGCTTTGCTGTTATGGTCTCAATTTGTGGCGAGCTAGCGGCCATGGTTTCGATAGCTGGCTGCGCCCAAACTTGATATCTTGCATCAATCAAAGAGGCGAGTCAGTTGGACTTTGCTCCTGAGAGGAATAGGGCTTGTTGCTGGACGGCGCTTGTAGTGTGACAAAGCTACGATCCAATTGTGACATGCCAGGACAAGCAAACACAGACGGGTATTCTCAGCCACTGACTCTGACAGCTGAATCGCCTGTAGCAAAATATGATCAGGTCAGACTCTTGATTGTTGAAACATGTCCTTGCCTGGTAACGACTGACGTCCAAAACACCAGCATGTGTCAGTTGGACTGTTGCAACCGCATCTCTTACGTAGACCTCTGCTTACCCGTGAAACCAACGCAACAGAGTAATAGGATGTATGCTGAAACAAAAAGCCATCTTGTCTTGTCTCTCGGAAGTAGGTCCCACTTTTGTCAACTCTCTGATGGCTAAGACAACAGGGGAGTCTAACTTACCAGACGGTAACTCCACAGGTGATGCTGTAGTCTGCTTAAGGGAAGAAGATATTGGAAGCACTTGATGTGCTGCCGAAAAGCCATGTATCCCTTGGGTAGTATTCATGCAAGTAAGAATATCGTAGCATCGCCAGCCATTTTCGGAGCGTGCGGCACTCATGCCAGTGCATCAGAGGAATGAAACGCAGCGCAATATGCAGTGGTACGTTGGCATAATGCGGCACTGGCCGAAACATGCTGCTAATTGGATATAGCCTTTTAAGCTGATTTTCGACCCGTCCGAGGCACGCGCCACCTGTTTGACAGTACTAGTGTTGATTTGTCCGTGAGTTTGCAGGACGGCCATCATTTCGTTGACCACTTTAAGAGACTTGTTATTCTGAACGGGAGAAACATAAATCAGTAGTAATATGCAGTGCCGTCTATAATGCGCAATTTGGCGTACGCGTACTGTGTGGGTATCACGCTTGATCAGGTCAAAATATGGCTACTCCCACCAGCGTGGGATGCCTACTCACTGTGCACAAGAAAAAGTTAAACATGTCGCGAACAAAAGATCACAATCTCATCCCTGACTTGTCTGCGTGATGGCAACAGCGATGAGATATCAAATGCATTCTTTCCGCAGCGAAACCAAGCTGCTTCGCACCACAGCTGTAGAGGACATAGTCGTGGAATCTCGCTGAGGGGGCACTCTCTGGACATCAGCTGAACGATTCCAGATGCCACTTATCGGCCTGGCGGGCCTGACGCCGGCCGCCCTGGTCCAAGTGCTGATCAAGTATGCCAGATATTCTCTAGGTGAGTGCGGCTGGTTTGTGTACGGTGTCCCCTGTACACCGTGAAATGGACGATCGGGCAAACACCAATGAAAGCCAACCATGACTTAATTAGCCGAGTGGCTGTATGTGGCTGCCCCGTGACATCCTTTCGCAGGGACTAACTGGTATGCTGTCGACGGGGACTGATCAGCACGTGGAAAAACAGGGATGCTGTTGCTAAGTGAGCCACTGAGGAGCGAGAGATGCCCAGCCCTTCTTGCCTATTCAGGGGGATTCAGCCATGGCGCAGAGATGAACGTGCTCGGTGTGGATTTCATGATGAAGGAAGAAAAGCAAATCTTTCGGATGACTATTTTGGACTGAACGGCTCCATACACACATGGTTTTGAAATTGACATGAGGGCGCTTCGGCTAAATGTTCCCTTAGCTTGGTCAATGTGGTGATGGAAGCTTGAGGCTCCTTCCTGCCTTGTTGCCTTGCTGCATTCACTTTGATTGGCAGAATAGACATACTCTGTATGCCTTAATGCCCCGGCGTTGAGTATGGACGTAGAATTTCTGCGGCCAACCAAGTAACATGATGAGTAAATGATATGGAATATCGGCTATCATGGCTATTTTGCTGCCCGAAAAGCTTGTGTTTGGCAAATGGTCACATGCCACCTCGACAATTCGTCGCAATCCACTAACGCTAATTAAATACTTTCATGCTTACTGTTTGGCAAGCTGGGGCATCACCCTTTCGACATCTATGGACCTGTTTTAGTGCTGATGAAAGGCACCCGTGCTAAAAGTCTTGGTAATTCCGTCTTCCTACTGCTTTTGGTACCTATATGGAAATTGGTTGGCTTCAATGTCGAGGAAATGATCATGTCCTATAGTACAACAAGAAGAAGACAACGTCCTTTCTGGCATCATAAGGCGAGGACCTGGCCAGCGCCGTCGCAATTCCCTGCAACGGAGACATGGATGAAAGAAGTCTATGCAGCGCTTGGTGCTTCTGTTCTAGGTGGGCTAGAAGGCTGACTGCTGGACTGGTAAATCCATGGCACTACCTGGGCCTGGAAACGGCACTCACCCGTCCGTGCACCACGTTACTGCCCCAACCTCCAGAAGCCACCGCCTGGACCGTCCACTAGCATCTCCGGACTGACCGAATGGCCGGAGGTTTGTGGACCAACAACTCCATGGCTTGCTCGGGACCAGCCCACGACGGAAGTAACGGGTATCTTTTTGAGAGGTAAGGGAGGCAGGTAGATACCCGTGTGGCACCCGGAATGTACACATAATTGCTTCGTAAAGGAGCATAGTACGACGGTTATTACTTACGACTTGAAGCTAAGATCTGCCGCTGGCGCCTCTTGGTAGCAAGGCCAGGGGCAGGGCATAGACTGACTTATCACTTTTTATTCAGCCGAGCCAAGAGATGAGAAAGGGCAGGGTCACCTCAGCACGGCGGAAGGAAAGGGGCGTCAACAGGTTTGGAGACATTTGTGCGTGTGTGCATGAGTGTGTGTAATATCACGATGTAGACCAATCAGTGGGACTTCTAGAACAATCGGTGCATATGTGTGCGTGACTGAGCGGCGAATAATAAGGGGAAGTTCAACGGTCGGGATTGGGTAATCAAGGTGTGGTGGATGTCTCGTTGCAATCAGCGCCTAGACCGGACCGGATATCTGGGAGATGGATGGATGGATGGATGGATGGATGGAGCGTTGAGTGGGTGCAGTTTCCAAGCTCTGAAGTTGGCAAGAAACAATACACACCCACAGAGCGCATTGGTGAATCACCGAGGTGTGGCATCCAATACTTCGCCGTGGAGGGCTTGTGTGGAGGTCAACTGCGGCACAGTGGCCCTGGTGGAAACACGGGTGCTCTAGAGCACGTGGAACGCTCACAGATCGGAAGCATAACTCAGTCGCTTCTGTCGCATTCATCACTGTAGTTAAGTTGGGGGCGGGGAGGGGGGGCTCGCCACACTGCATACTTTAGTGGGTTGATCAGTGTGCGCCCATCCGCCTCTTAGGGGAGGTATGACTTGCCCATACGCCGCCAAGACCCTTCTCACATCACAGTCAGGACATCTCTTGGTCTTGGTTGGAGAACGTGGAAGGGGGGCGGGGGGTTGAAAGGGAATGCCGACACCACCTCGAGCAAGGCTATACCAAACCAAACCATATGCATGCAACGGCGTAATTCACGGCATGGTCGCGGTTTGATGCCACGCGGCTGCAGCAGAGGTGAGGCGGTACAGGCTATGCTGGATGCCATGTTGGAATTGGCTAATCTGTCGAGCCGGGCGCCAGGGGACAAAACAAACCTGCTCATGAGATGAGAGGCGCCGGGAGCAGGAATGGCAAACAAACGGCGAGCACATCATCAACGTCCGAATAAGATATTCAAGGCATGAAGGACGCTATTGGCCGCCTGTCATGCCACATGTGTGCTCTGTGGCCTGCGTCCCGAGCCCTCTACATGCAATTACCCACCAGAAACATGCAATCTACCATGCACGCAGGCGAGCAGCACTAAGGTACGTATGTACGCATGTTTGAAGATGTCTAGTTATGTCCAAAGACGGCTGAAGAGAGTGTCTGTCGTGATGGCCCACATGGAGAAACGCACTGTCTTCACCATCACCATCGCCATCGCCAATGGCAACAGGCAAGATCAATGAATGTCTCGCCCATCCCGCCGCCACCAATATCATCTAGACACTGGGCTGGCCAAGGATGACGGGTGCCATAGGCATTTGGTATCTACTAGCCATATTGCCCACACAGTAATGCCCGGTGTTGGAGTCTAGATTGAGCTTGGTTTAATCAAGTCTCCATGTAGCGTTTTTATGGACGATGACTCTTTGCTGACGGCCGCCGTAATGTTGCGGCCATGAAGGTGGGTGCCCTTGCGCGACCGGACAGGGGGGCCACGGGGTTCTCCCACAGCCCTGCAAATTAGTGGTGTCGTGTTTTGGCGTGCTGAATTCCTGAAACAATCTCGAAGGCCGCTAGTCCCATCCATCTAACACACCCTTGGCCTTGGCTGCCACACAGCGCAGTCCAGCGCGCACTGCCTCTGGTGGTGGAAGGCCCTCAGGCCCCCCTGTCGCTAATCTTCAATCATGGACCAAGCACCAAGTTAGGTTCGTCTAGGCAGTGGCATTGCCATTTCGAACGCAGCTCCCCGTATCACGGCGATTGGTGTTTCCATCCGGTACTGTGGCACACTGCTGGCAACTGACCGCTAATACCAGTCAAGTCGATGTGCATCTCATCTCTTCTGGAGCACACCTACGAAGTACACCGTAATTATTACTAACCCACCCCTGCTTCCTTCACTTTACAGCACTGTAGTGCGTGCGCCTCTGGCATAACACTTGCAGAAGAAGTACGGTGTCTTGGTTGTACATTGGCAGATGGCGTCGTTCGTAGCCACGGCGTACATGGCAGGTACCTGACTGATTCGAACCCGAGGCGACAATGTAGCCGCTGCCGGCGTCCCCTTGTACTGAACACGAGCCCGCATGAGTGCGCAGTACTCAATTGAGGGGCTGCGCCGGCGGCAAGTCATGAGGTATCCGTCCACCGCCTACCAAGCAAACAGGGGGTTCTTAGTACATCTACATGGCGGAAAAGATACAGCGCCTAGCTAGACCCGTTTGTCCAGAAACGACCATAGGCTACCTCGCCAGGACACCACGGGGACAGATCATGGACCTACACCAGAGCACTGTGGTCTCTGTTTCCGACTGCCGACCGACTTGTCATCTTGATTCTACGCCTTCTCCCTCGCACCTCTCGGATCTTGCTCTCTTGCCCTCTTGCCCTCTTGCCCTCTTGCCCTCTTGTCCTCTTGCTCTCCTTTTCCCCAGTCACGCACGCACCTTTTGTACGTAGTGCAATCCGTTGCTGGCTGTGCTCCATATATATCAGGAAGAATATCAGCCTCTTCCCAAAAGCAACCCCTGCTCCGTCGCCTTGATCATTGTTCTTCAACCTCTTCTCCGCCACTTCGTCTTATCTTGTGTCTATTCGTAATCCTCGGTAGGGCATCCTCGATTCCTTTGACGACCACTGACGACGGAGGCGCTCATTTCACCACTCCTTCTAAACACCCACCCCCCCAGAGATCCCCACCCACGACCTGGCTACCATCCGCCACTGTACCAGTACAGTCAGGAATTACTCGCTAGTGGATTGTCGACACTGCCTTGCTCCGACTAAAGCTCTCGGTTCTGTCTCTCGCATTCTCACTCTTCGCCAAGGTCTTTTCTGTCATATCCAACCTCAGCATTCACCGCGGCGGCTCGATTTCTCCGGACGAAGATATCTGTTTGCATTTGGCGGCGCCTTTCAGCTTCATATTTTGCGACGTGCAAACCATTCCGACCCGAAACAATTTAACACACACCCAATCGAAGCGCATCCGTCGAGTACTGTCACGCAAGCTTCAATCCACGCTCCCGGCACCAGCATGAACTTACCCCGACTACCGTCACCCTAATTTTCCATTGTTCGTCTATATCCAGTCCAGCATCATGGGCAACAGTCACGGAAAACCCATCGACCCCAACGGCGAAGGTATGTGTCGCATATGCCAGCCAGCACTTTTATCCCAGCTGCTACTACGTTCTTTGCCTGCTCTTGGTTATCATGGCAGCATGTCTCATTGTGTCTTCTCCTCCTGTCCTACCCGACTTCGTCGAACACTCGTGGTCGCATAGCTGGTACAACGTCCGTTCAAAAATGCTAACCGAGGACCCCGCGTGCCTTCTATAGTCAGTCTCAACCACTTTCGTCTGCTGCGAGTTGTCGGTCGCGGCGCATTTGGAAAGGTTCGCATAGTCGAGCGGAAGGACACAAACTTGTCCTTTGCGCTCAAGTATATTCGCAAAGATGAAGGTGCGATACTGTCCCCGCTCCCCACCCGGTGTTTCTGCGATCTTGTGTCGAGGCTAACGCTGTGTTTGCACCATAGTGGTGAAGTCTGAGAGCGTGCGAAATATTATCCGTGAACGCCGAATGCTTGAACATGTCAACCACCCATTTATTTGCAATCTGCGATATAGCTTTCAGGACATCGAATACATGTACGAGCAGCCACATGCAAATCTGCACCGATAAAGCTTTGACGAAAAGACGAAAACTAACATTTTGTCTCAGGTACCTAGTTGTCGACTTAATGACCGGTGGCGACTTGCGATTTCACATTTCCAGGAAAACTTTCACCGAGGAAGCCGTTCGATTCTGGATTTCAGAGCTTGGCTGCGCTTTAAAATATATTCACGGTCAAAACATAATTCATAGAGATCTCAAGCCCGACAATATCCTGCTTGACGCTGACGGCCACGTGCATTTGACCGATTTTGTAAGCCCACTAACTAGACTTAATGGACGGAGGGCTCAGCTAACCACGATTAGAATGTTGCTTCGGATGTCGTTCCTGGGAGGATAATCTCGAGTAAATCAGGTACCTTGGCCTATTTAGCGCCTGAGGTATACGCAGGAAAGGGATATGATGTTCGTGCCGATTGGTGGTCACTCGGAGTCTTGTTCTACGAGTGCATTTATAACAAGGTGAGTGACATCAATCATGCCCGCGAAGACTTTGACTACGACTTTTTATTTTTGGCTTTTTTTTTGGGGGGGAATGTGCATGGTCCTTCGATGCAACCTGTTACTGATCTGAGCTGCTAGCGACCCTTTGATGGGACCTCGGAGTCCGTCCTCAGTCAGCAAATACAGTCCGGAAACCCCAAATACCCTGTCACTCAGCCGCCCGTATCGCTAGATTGTCTGTATGCCATCAGATCAGCCCTTACTATCGACCCCAATGCTCGAATGGGGTCTACTTGGGAAAGTTTCATCTATCACGATTTCTTCAAAGCCATCAACTTCGATTATCTAGAACAAAAGCGCATAGAACCTGTTTTTGTCCCATCCTCGGAAAAGACCAACTTTGACGCGACCTACGACTTGGAGGAACTGCTTCTCGAGGAAGCACCCCTTGAAGCCCGTGCGAGGCGGCAGAAGCCAAGGGACCGCTTAAAGGAAGACGCTTCAGATCAGGAGATTCGGGAGGATGAGTTGTACAAGATGATCGAAAAAGACTTCCGCCCCTTTGATTACACTATCGCCGCGTACATAAAGTAAGTATCTACACAGATATGCTTCGTCTTCAACAGGTACTGATCTCCCTGTAGGATAACTGGTGCCTCAGAGAAGGCCACAGAAAGGCGTACAGTGATGGCTGTAGATGAGTCGCCCAGAGCAAAATCTTCTCGAAGTGATGGCCCTCAGGCACTTACGACCGATTCTGCAACCCCGATTTCTCCTAACCAAGACGAGCAACGACACCAATCCTCTCCTGTGGAACATCGAGGCGTCGCTAGCTTAGAGAGTAGGGCAGAGCGCCCAGGGCGTCCTGCTCCATCACCACCTCGGTACCAAAGTCAGTACGTCACGAGGCCACCACCGCCCAGCAAACGAATAGCAAGTGCTACAGGCGGAGTTCAAGTCACACTGGATGGTGGAGGAAGCTGGTCTGAACTCGCCCGTCAAGATACTACTTTGCCTGCAGATGCTGCGACCGCCGGAAATGAGGCCAGAATCGAATCTTCAAGCAGCATGTTTGGTTTCCTGAAGAGCAGGCGAGGACGAAATAATAGTCCCAGGCCCAGAGAGAGGGGCGTCCTTGGAAAGGAAGGTGCTAGGGTTGTCATCAGCTAAGCAGAGTTTTGACGTGCATGATTGTTGAGGATGAGAAGGACTCTAACAATGACACGGCATATGGACGACGACTCTAGAGTTACCACAAGATGAAGCGATTAACTTTGCTTCAAGAGCACTAAGCGTGTAGCTTCATCTCTGTGGGGGCAAGCCATAGAGGGACGCTGTACGATACGAATGACCAGGGTACGGTCTATGACGAGATATTATGGCACTGGACTACGCTCAGTCGCCCACTAGACTGAGCACAAGGCTTGCTCACCGCTGCTGAATGAAAGGACTCGTCCCTCTTTCTCTGGCATACATGGGGTTCAGGGAATCCTTGGGTTGCAGGCTGATTTGCTTCCCAAAAGGAAGAAGTTTTAGGGCCAGGGAGATGGCATACACTCCCTCTCGCCTGCGAGATAACTCGTGCATGAATGAATGCTCATGTCAGACAAACGAGCTATTACAAACTAGTCTGCGGAATAATACACATACAAATACACACAAATATCATATTCTTGCGTCATATTTCGAACCCATTCTGCTGTGCCTATTCGCAGTTTGATTCCCATGTTTTTGTTTGTTTGATTCCTACAGAGAATTTTGACAATGTATAGTGTGTGCAGAGTACTGTAGATAACCGTGGGCATGAAACATCATGATCACACTGTTATCTGATCTGTCCTAGCATCCCATTCACCGCAGCTCGTTTCACACAAAGCCGGGTCGCAGAAGACACGTGTGTAGTGTGGGTGTACGTTATAGACTGCTAATAGAACTTGAGGCATTGCTCTCTCTAGTCGGCAAGTTATGAACATGGTTCCTTCGGCGAGGCACCTTCACAAAGGCACAGTAATAAATAAAGCACTGTATTACCGCAAGTCTACAAAATCAAACTCATATGCAAACAAGCTGACAAATAACCAAATCGATTCAACTAAAAAGCCCAGCCTGCCTGTTTGGCCCCTGAAGATCCAGTCACATGTAAATGCATACCACAACGTGAGGAGATTGTCCATAAGATATCTGCTCTCCCAAAAAACCAGTAAACAACCAAAAACCCCTTTCTGCCTTTTTGTTAAGACGTGTAAGACGAAAACAAACCAATTCCAACCATCCCGTGCGAAGCATCTGGGGTGTAGATATACTTTCCCAGAGCTGCCTTGGGTCTTTGTGATCCAACGCCGCCATTTCATTTCATTTCTCCTGTCCCAATCATGATCCGCTTCGACTTAACGTACAGCATAATTGTCATGCATAAGCTCGTTTCGCGTAGATTCGAGCAAGATGCGAAAAAGTACATCTTTACTGCGATACGGCCGCCCCTTCTGTCTTGACATCACTCTTCTGATCCAGCTTGCTGACAAAACATGAAGCGTCATCCTTGCCCATGTATTTCTTTAGAATGCTGTCAAAGTCCATCTCGGCGACCACTGGGCCTTTGCCAGAGCACTTGGCTTTCTTTGTGAGCTCAGAGCACAGGCCATCGAGATCGAACTCGCCGCTTTGAGCCTTGGGACATTCTTGCAGTTTCTCCCTGTAGAGTTGTATTAGCACCATGGTGGTTTGCGTGTAAGTAATTAGAGACGCAACGTACCAAATCTGGTTGCAGTCCTTCATGCCCTGTTTCTGCAAAGGAACATCATCGACGGAGTCTTGCTGCGCGTCAATCTGGTCGATGAGATTCTTCCTTGAAGTATCAGGGCTCTGAGAGTTGTTGCTGAAAGGATTGAAGAAATTGGTGTCGAAGGCATCATTGAAGAATTCATCAAATGTTGCGTTGGATAACACGTTGTTCTGAGGCTCTCGGTAGTCCCCAAATAGTTGGGGGTCAAACTGCCCGCCATTCTGCTGAGCGAGCCAGTCAAAATTTGTAGTATCTTGAACACCAAACGGCTTGAAAGAGAAATCGGTGACAGATTGAGATACATGTTCCTCGCCAATCGTTGTCAGTGTTTCGACAGGCTTAAAGCACATGGGAGACTGCGAAAAGGGCTCGGGAGATGTGCCACAAGACGAACTTGGCCCAGCGTTGGAGTTTGAGGAAGCCGATGGTGAGCTAGTGGCTCCGCTGATGCTGAAGTTCGCGGAATCAAGGCTAGCCCTTGACCCTTCTCTGGTCGAGCTACTCATTGACGGAGTGAAGACGCCAGAGAACTTGGCCAAATCTTCCTTGAAGATTCCGTTCTGATGCGACTGCGGAGACTTGGTGCTGGTGGCTTGACCTATTGCCGCAGGACTTGAAGTCTGGCTCTGCTGCTGAGGACTGATTGGTTGCGAGACAGATCTCTGCGGATTCTTTGCCGGGGGTCCTGGGAGTGCCCCGAACTTGGGGAACTCGAATTGGAAGCTGACGTCACTGATGTTGTTCAAAGCCGTGGTGCTGAATGGGGCTTTGTCTCGCGCGAGACTCTTACTCTGTGTAACGAGGGACATTCTTTGCTTGTAATGACTGAGCTCGACAGTCATACTTTCCACCTGGTTACGGAGCTTGGTGTTCTCATGGTTGGCGGCTTCTGATGCTCTCTCCAGCTCCTCGACCTTTTCTTCCAGATCTTTCAAGTGCTTCTCTTTTCTTTCTCTGAATGCGCGTTGGGCAGCACGATTCTGTGCCTTGCGTTTCTACAGTTGGGCATCATGTCAGTCCTGCGAGTAATGATACATGCCATTTCGTGAATAGTCAAGACATACAGAAGTTGGCTCCGAAGTGAGGGGTTTCCTCCCAGGCTTCTTGGGCACCTTGTCGGTGCCTTCGTGTCTCTTGGAGTCGTTACCGGGACTATCCTCATCATCCTCGTCATCTGGATGACTGCGCTTCTCATTCGGCTCGTTCTCAGTTGATTCTGACCTGACTGTGCCAGGGGCATCGTCGATCATCCTCGCCTGGTCTTCATTGGAGAAAGAGAAGTCGAAGCTGTTGTCACCAAAGTCATAGTCGTAATTGTCGAGAAAGGGACTCTCCTGGTAGGCAGTGGAGTCGGCAGACTTCATGGGAGAATTCTTGAGAGAGTTGGGAGACATGGGTAATCCACTGCTGCCGGGTAATGCCGCTTTCTGCAGGCTCTTGGTATTGATATTGCTATTGCTATTTGTACTGCTGTTGTTGTTGAGGGCCGTGAAAAGAAGATCCTGTTGATGCGGGGTCAAGAAGAAGTTTGGAGGCAAGGCGCCGCCGCCATCGCCGGTGGAGGTCATTGTACAAGAATTGGAATTAAATTGCTAGAGTGGCAAGCACTGGCCTGCTGGGCGAGAAATGGTCGATGTAGCAATAGAATCAGACCAACAGATGATAAGAGGCGGGGGTTGAAAGTGTGAGGAGTGGTGGTGGTGATTGCCGGTGGTGGCAGTGGAAGCAGGTAGTGCAGTGCTAAATCCGAAGCGGATGCTCGTTGAAATTGAGTCGCTGGAGTCTCTGAGATGGAGAGACGACGGCCAAAACTGGCCCGCTAGAGTTGTGGCCGATAATACAATCGACCGTTAACGTTTGCGAAAAGATGCACAGATTGTACAGGGCAGTGATGGATGGGTGGAAGGTTAAGGATCTGGCGTGAGCGGCGAAAGTTGCGGCGGCTAGATCAGATAGTTTAGGATTCCGTCACCACAGTACGAAGTGCGAACGAATGGACACGGCGACCTGGGGGCTGCTGCCTGAGTCACGCAACGATGGCTTGGTGCAGGTGTGTGCCCACTGTCAAGTGCGTAGTAGGCTTAAGGGAGCAAGTCGTCCGTGGCAGGGTACGAAGTAGCTAGAGCGATACCAAAAGAGGCAGCGACGTTCTAGGAGTTTCTGCCAGTGGGCAACGAGAATAAGAGTGTCCAATCACAAGGTTACGTAGACTCTGATGCCGGGGGGAGGCAGGAACAGGGAAGAAAAAAACCCTTCAACAAATGCGATCCCAAGGTGAACTACGGAGCAGAGGGTATGTAGGGCGTACCATAGCGCCTGAGCAGGAGGCGGGGCGTTCAACCGACTGGGGAGGGGGTTTGTGGAAGACCGAGATGCGACCTGCGTTAAGGGTCGAAAATTGCATTTGTAAGCTGCCGCAAAAGGAGGTGTTGGGCACTTTAGGTCATTCACACTGTACGCGATACACGGTGGTAAGACCTCTCAGGCTAGCAATGCCCACCCACCTCACCCCGTGCTCATGCCACGATCTAGACCCAATTCTGACTTGCCCATATATGGAACTACCAGTGGTAAGTCCGACATCAAGTGACGAGTACTTTGACATTCAATTGTTGCTGGGAGTAATATGACCAACCCACACAATGACAGCCCTACTGCGAAGGTAGCCAGTACGACTCACAAAGCCATCGAGCTTGTACTGAGCTAGTTGTGCCAGTCTCCGGTCAGTCGCGATCGTCAATGCTGTGCTCTTCTTGCCCTCCAACGCGGCTGTCACTCAATACCGCCCATCATCATAGTGTGCTTTCATGCTCTCACACCGTCCCTACGCTGTCACCACAACGGCCGCCGGAGTCCCCGGTGGACCCTTTACACGATGGATGAACTCTTGGTACCAGTACCCTACAGACTAGACAGAGTAGTACTAATCCTACATACCAACTTGCTCATACTATTCAATCAATGCCGGCAGTAAGAAATCGCCCAGGCAGGGGTCCGTACGAATGGCCGGCGCGGTGGCTGGTAGTCTGTAGGACAGCAAGTGGATGTCCCGGCTCGTCGTGCACCCTTTGTACCAGTCTGTTTCTAACCGATAGATATCTCCGCAGCCTGTGTACATCTCGCCTTAAGTAGAGAATCTTTTTATCACATCGGTTGTGATTACATGTCCTGTGCCATCATCAAAGTCGCCGGGTTCTTTTCAAACATTTATTTGACTACCCTCGACGGCTAAAAGCCTAGGAATATAGAAGTGATTCCAAACTGCCTCTTCTGTTCCTCTTCTCCCATGATCAATGTGTTGTGTGCAGTGTGCGGAGTTTCCTTTTGCAACTTCTAACCCACCACCTGTTCAGGACTGAAAATTAATACCAGACCCTATGTCTCTCCGCACTTTCATAACGGTGCACAGGTACAGAACCGTGATAGTGCCTCCGAGACCGCCAGAGTCATCCCACCCACCCACCAAGAACATTCTGGCTACCGGTAATGTGGACTAGCTGTCCGGGTCCGGACTAGCCCCGTTTTCCCCTTCACTGTTCCGCGGCTCCGTTTATAACGGTTTCCTTTGTTGACTGTTGCCTGGAAGCACATGTTCGTCTTGGACATTTTGTTGTTTTAGGTTGCGGAGTACATATTCTTACAACACATCGAGCAACGGGCGATAATTGATTCAAAGGTTTACTAAGTACCTGGTGGTTTGCAAAATAGCGTTCCGTGAAGCTTACATGTAGGGAAATAACATCCTACCATATGATTAATCGTGGGCGTTTTTACTTTTACATGATACGTCTATTACATGGAAAACCAATGGCAGTATATCATAGTAGGCATTTCTATTCCCTTGAGGCATCTGAGGCATCACCACTAAGTACTTTGATGGGTTGTCATCAGCTGTGACGCATTCGGATCGTAGATACATCTTTACATATGAAAGTAGTCCGCAACAAGGAAGCAGTAGAATATATATAGTACAAAGATGCTCAGTGCAAAAACTAATAGTTTCTAGGTATCTTATAAGGTCATTAAAAGGCTAGAGAAAATACATAGTGATGCCTTGGGGTGCTCAAGGGAATTGAGCGGACAAGCTGAATTGGTGCACATGCTTATATACTGTGTAAGTACGATGGAGGAAAGGATAAGTACCTGGACCCGTTGCTTGGACCAACAGGCATTCCTTCTAGGGGTTATTTAGAGATGCATGACTATGCTGTAACTAGTTCGAACTTCAGCATTCCATACGATAGTTGACACGCACGAGATATTTAAGCTCGGCGGGTAGGCAGGCTAATATGCTATCAAAGACATTATACAACGTGAACAACTCTAGAAAACACTCGATTCACACACACACACACACACACACACACACACACATATATATATATATATACATCATGGATGTCATAGTCGTGTTGCGGAAGTGGGTATTATTGAATTTTTTAGGTAGTAACTGTTCAGTGGTGGGATACACACTGCGACTTTCCAACCAACTTCACGTTGAAATCGCCCGCATGAAGTCGTACACAGACGCAGTTGGGGATATATGTGGTTTTATAAAGGCCGTTCCTCCCATGCATCGCTCATTTCATTGACAGTAGCTTTAGTTCTTGGCAGCCTCCTTGTGGACATCAGCCTTGGTGTTGTGGGTAGTCTCGTCGATCTTGTCACCGATGGCATCCTTGGCAGCGGTGAGGCTAAGAGATGATGTTAGTAAGAGGGATAGTTATTTAAGAGTTTTTTTAGGCCAGCTCCTTAGGTATGAAGCAAAGCATTGGGTATCTAGGAAGCTTACCGAGTGCCGACGTTGGCGTTGCTGTCCTTGGCAACATGGGTGTTGGCCTCCTTGCTGGCAGTGGCGGCTGCGCCCTGAACGGTCTCAGAGATGTAGTTGGCGGCTTGCTTAATGTTCTCCATTTTGAACGATGCTGAGGGGTTTGTTATAAATGAGGTGTTTAATGTTTGAGTTTGTGTGTATTGTAGATTGAGTTGTGGCTGGATGATAGAGATGGTCAACTGGCAAGAGGGTGGGAGCGACTGGGGTTTAAATACTACGAGGCACGAGAATCGGGGACGAGGAGAAGGGAAACCTTTGGCATCCCACTGGAGCTACCGATGACTTCAATCAAGATTCGATACACTTTCCGCTATATCGAATGAGGGGCCAAGATGGAGCTAGCAAGAAGCTGTGTCGTCGGCTGTTGGGATTATGGTTTCGGCCAACAAGGTAAAACTCCTGTGGCTGCAACCGGGCGAGCCAAGGAGAAGAGGCTCTTGATCCGGGACACCCCGCAATGGAGGCCCGGACTGATGTGGATAGCCTGGAACCATGGGTACGTGTCCTGACTGATGACGACAGTGTCCTCCAAAGGACGAGCACCTTGTGATGCTGGAGGCCCATTGGTGAGGTGCTCTTTTTGCGAAACGACGCCAGTTGGTCACTAGCCCGAGCTGGTTGATGTCAAGTTTCCCTGTTGGTACAGCAGATACAGGTTTTGTGGCGCATGGCCCCACCAAAGTGTGGCAGTTGTCCGTGGCTTTACACTGGTTTTGCCCACTAATTTTCTAGCCTCTTTGTGCCTCGTAGATGCTGCATCTGTCTCGCATCCTGTCGGGTCACCCGATTCGTTCCATGAGCTGAGCACCCATGCTCGATGACGACATTGCCATTTGTCCACCCACCTACGTAGTTGACCAGCCGCCAGACCAACGGAAACCAAACACCAGGCTCCATCAACAACATCGTACTATTTTGATATTACACTATTACGTAGTCGGCAGAGAGTTCGTAACTTTATCCGATGCAAGAGAATGACGTCGTCACAGCCTGACCTTTACGTCCGCCAGGTGGCTACAGCTGAGATCGCAAACTACCGCGAAGATGGCACATTCTCCGCTACCAACAGTTCCTTGGGCTGGTCATATGCTTCCCCCAACAGAATTCAGTTTTCGCCAACTGGTCCAGAGACACGTAAGCGTATTCGGCCTTTTACTGACCTAGACCTAGTTTTGAACCCCATTCTTCCTAGAATTTACGCGCAAGCGCGTCGATATAACAGGTTTTTTGGCAAGACTGGCTTAGGGCAGTCTACAAAAATGCTTCGTTGATGCATACTATGTAAGACCAGTTGCATTCTTGCCTCTAGTTGCGGGTCTGGAAGAGTCTAGATCTCGAAGAACCTTGTTTGCAATCGTGCTGGCCTGCCATCAACAAGTCTTGGCCTAGAGGCCCCTCATGAGGTTTAATCTCGGAGACTTAGTACTAACTTGATAGGGAACATTTGGGATATGCACATAGTTTTCTTGATGTGTGTCACCGTAGACTAGCAGCTGGATCGCCAATAAGCGATCGTGGAAAACATCATAGTGGCTAGTGTGCATTAGCAGCTCTATGTTGACGGCGAAGCTACTAGCCGCATTCCACATTACACCAAAAATGTTGGAAATCACACGTGAATAGTCCTTCGGCAAATGCACCCGTCCTTGGATGGCTCCGGTGATTTTTTTCCCTAAGCTGTTACGTACGACGACATGTCACTGCGCCACAAATTCAGTTTTGATAATACCCTTGTGGAGGGTCATCGTCAAAATTATGACTTATGCCGTGCGCGTCGCCCTCCCGAATTACATAACTACTCAAATTTGCAATCCTGGACATATGCGGGTGTTGTGAATGCTGCAAGAGTCTTCATCCCCAGTAGATGGCATATGTGGAGCCTTACACCCTGAGGCCCTCGGTAGGCATCACATTACCCAAGAGGGTGCTTGAAAGACCCATCCAAACAGCACAACGGCCAACAGAGCACAATGCAGATATGACGTGACACCTTTATGTTTCGTCGTGGTGCATACAGCAATCCCGTGTCGAAGCTCAAAGACTGTGTCTGAACGCAGCGTGACGGAAACGGGTCAGCAATGGTGCTGACGCAAACAGAGTTAGTTGATATCTGCCTATTGCCTCGAAGTCCTCTTTAGGTACTTCAGGTAATAATTATCAGAAAGAGAGGTAGTGAAATCATGCTCGTGACCACCATAGTTCTCTACCAAGCTGTATTTACAATACCGCATTAGCTATGAGGCGACCCGACAAGCATAGATAATCTGTCAAGTCATATCCGTGGGCAAGAAACCAAGTAGCCCAATGTCCTCAAAATATATCTCATTACGCTGCAAATATTGCGAGCAGCTATTTAATGCTGTTTCTGGCAAGTGTCTCTACAAGACATGGGATATATCACGTGCGGCTCTTAAGGCCCGTGCCCCGCCCCGCTTGCACCCCGCGACCTCGTCAGGAGGCGACGGTCGGTCTGAGCTCGTTGTAGCTGAAGTTCAACGCTTGGAGACCTTTCTCTCTCGTCGTATTGTTATCTGTGACGAAGCCTTTCAAGACAACAGTGTTGCACAGCTCTTACAACACAGACACTTCACTCTTTAGGTCCGCCGTCAACTCCAAACGAAAGGGGGTTCCCGCCATGGACTTCGCTTTTGAACAGATCCAACAGGATGCGCATCGTAATGACGCCAACAAGACTGATGCTTCCAAATCTGACCAGCCCCAAGCCACATTAAACAGCGAGCTGCAGGATGCATACAAGGCCTTCTCTGCTAGTCCCTGGGGTTCAAGAATTGGGGGCTTTCTAGGAACTGTGGTCAAACAGGTGTGGCACCGTTCACTCGCTTCTGCACAGTAGCTCGCTTGTGTCTAACCCCGAGTAGGGCGAATCGGTTTATACCCAGGCCCAGAAAGAGCTTGCCGAGGTTGGGGGGGATGCTACGAAAGGCTTCACAGATCTCCGTGAATCCATTCTGAGTCGGACCAGAGCTCTTTCCGTGAATACGAACCAAGACGAAACAGCGAAGGAGACGGAAGACCAATCAACTCCCACAAAGACGAAAGCTCCCGCAGATGCCATCCCCGAGCCTGAAACCGTCATCTCTAGACTAAGGTCCGAAGCTGCAAAACGTCTCCAGGATCTTCAACGCGCTGAAGATGCCGCAGACGAGGCACTCCTACGATTTGGAGGCAACGTTCGCAACTTTCTACGAGATGCCATCAGCGTCTCCTCCCCCGAGGATTCCGCGCAGGGAAGCACGGTGCTTTTTGAGAGCAAGGATTCTTCAGGCAAACGCGTAATACACACATCGAGGTTTGATGCTCAGCTACATGTGATACATACGTCTACCGAAAATCTGTCCAAAGATCCCCCAGGCGACGAGTACGGAGAGTGGACCAAAGATTTTGATATTGAGAAGAAGACAGAAGAAATTAGCAATGATTTGGCCAAGTACCCAGAGCTACGAGCGACTATGGAGAAGCTTGTTCCCGATCAAATCCCATATGCCGACTTCTGGAGGCGGTACTACTTTCTCAGACACGGCATTGAGACCGCCGAGTCTAGACGACGCGATCTTCTCAAAGGTGAGTCATTCTAAAGGCAAAGTATGTATGTTTTGACTGCTAATAGTTTTTACCAGCTGCTTCCGCTGAAGACGAAGTTGCATGGGACGATGACTCCGATGACGAGCCAGACAAGTCTGCCTCTACCAAGAAGCCTAGCTCCACTGGGTCATCCACCACCATTCAGCCTGCTCCACAAACGCATTTAAAACCCGCCGAATCCCGAAAGTCCAACGACGAGAAGTCTCAAGCCGATAGCGAAGCGAGCTATGATGTAGTTGGCGCTGCGTCGGGGAAGACAAGTCAGGCTCCCAGCAGCCCAAAGGAGTTAAAGAAGGGAGAAGAGAGCGATGATGACTGGGAATGATCACTTTGGCAGAGCGTGGTGGTGGACCATGTGAATTTGCTTTTTGCGTCTTGCCTTGACAGCTCGGCGTTCGGTTTGATGGAATCAAGTGTGGCACGTTCAACTGATAGCAGCTTTCTGTATCTATGCTTTTGGGTATCGCTATGGGAGGGATCGATCCTACTTCGCTTGAGCCGAACCTCATAATTATTTGAGAGAGATGGTCTATCGCCGTTTTGTGATTTTTGTGAAGCCATCTTCGTCGACCTCGGGCTCTGGCTTGGGTTTTGGCACCGATACCAAGGGTGGAGCTTCGTCCATGTTGACATCTGCACCACTACCCTCGTCCTCATCGTCGCTTCCATCACTCTCCCAGTCTGTGTCCTGATCGGCATCTTCTGCCTTCTTGAAGAGTTGATCGACTTTCTTTCCCTTGCGGTTCACAAACCGGTCTCTCAACTTATTGTACTCGTCAAACTGGCCAACGGCGCATTGTGTCCGAGCACGAATGATTTGTTCTGCTACTTCAAGTCCCGAGTCATCGTCAACATTTACTTCGAACTCGTCCACCATGACCTGCAAGAGAACAGTTTCCACGTCTTCCACGTTGGGCTCCTCGGGAGTATCGGCGCTCTTCAGAGCTTGACTCGTTGGCGCATCGGCGAACTCGGTGAATAAATCGACAATGGCTCCGGCGAACCAGTTTCGCTTGTCCTCAGAATCAGGACCACCCCACTGGTTAGACACTGACAGAGTGAGCGCCGGCCAAAGGTGGATGGAATATGCGACGGCCTGCTCAAAGTTGGATTGACGGATGGCTGCGGTGACAAACAGATTGTTAGCAAGGGAAACCCCAGGTAGTCAAGTCAATGGAATAGAATACATACCAGCTGGAGGAAGCTCTCCAGGCTGCGTAGATGTAGCCATGATCGATTTTCCTTTGGCGGGGTTTGGAGGGGCAGTTGGAATCGATTGATGCCTCCCAGCCTGCACAGAAATTTCAATGTTTTCAGTTGGTCCCCGTTAATTACGGTCCCCGGTTTTCAGCGCTCGGGCCAACTGGGGAATCCGATGCCGTGATATTCCACGCCTTCCCCTTTTCAGTCAGTATCTGTGTCCTGCAACCATGCTTGTGAGTTGTGACATCATGTCACTTCTGTTGTCGATGGTACTTTCCGTTCCCGAAATGAGATCTCCCAACATGGAGCATAAACAGGAGCCCATGTCATAGACTGAGGAGCGTGTTTTGATCTTCTACAACGTCAAGTTAGTTCCTGAGCCAATGCTAGATATTATTCCGAACAGGTCGCTGCCATGTACAAACTCAACACCACGTCAGTGTCGCTAGCTGTGACCCCGACTGTCATCTCTACGCTATTCTCCCATGTAGGTCTATGAGCTGTTCTGTTGTTTGCTAAGATGGCAACACCAATGGAGCCATGCTTCAATCACATGAAACAGTTGTTAACGAACGCCGCGGCTTAACAGTATCTCAATCGGAGGCCTCTCAGGGAACGGCCGACAGCGCATTTGTCTTATGATGAAGGGCTTCACCTGATTCGCTCATTTCTCGACTTTTCGTCGCACCACACTGTAGAGGAACTCCAGGCCTTTACTGCTCAATGGGTACCGCATCCCCAGTGGATTAAGGTAGAGACGGTCAAGATACCCGTGGATCATCTCTATCAGGCAGCAGAGTTGCTGGCAGAAAACCTAGGGGAAGATGGCGTTCGTCAAGTGGGGGGTCGAGAGTGGTGGAAGTGGCGGCTACCCAAGTCTTCTCTACAGGCTGAGTGGATTGAAATGCGGTCTGATGCCAATGAGCGAAAGAAGAAAAAGGCCAAAGTAGATCGTGTCATGATGTACATTCATGGAGGAGCTTACTACTTTGGAAGCGTCGATGAGCATCGATACCAGATGCAGCGTCATGCTCGCAAACTTAAGGCAAGGGTATTTGCGCCAAGTTACCGACTCGCACCTCAGTTTCCATTCCCGTGCGGTCTATATGACTGTCTTGCGGCATATCTATACCTATTGACAATTCAAGATCCTAGCACGATTGTTTTGGCAGGAGACTCCGCGGGCGGTGGAATGGCCATAGCATTGATGTGCATCCTGCGCGATCAAGGGATACCTCTACCTGCTGGCGGCATCCTGATCAGTCCCTGGGTGGATCTGACACATTCGTTTCCGAGTGTCGCCGGTAACTCCCCAATGGATTATATTCCTCAATCTGGATTTCATCACAAACCTTCGAGAGGGTGGCCACCACCAAATGAGGATGACATTGCCATGTTGAAAGAGAAGGCAAACCTTCAGAAGGCTACTGGAGGCAACAAGGAAGTCGACACTGCGGGACTCAAGTCAGCGCAGCAGGCTCCTGTTGCCCCTGTCGAAAAGCAAAACGAACAAGCCGATACGCAGGTCAACAGCGGTGGTATTGAAACAGACGCCAAAAAGTTCCTGTCAGTCATTATCGACAACAAGGTTGTGACGATGAAGGATCAAATTCAGGCATGCTATGATACACTCGAATACCCCGTTCAATAACTAACTGAATCCGAATAGATGTATACTACGAATCTGCTCCTCTCACACCCCCTTGTGAGCCCTGTCATGCAACCAACACTGGGAGGCCTACCACCTTTGCTGATCATGGTTGGGGGTGGTGAAATTTTGAGAGACGAGCAAGTTTATTTAGCGCACAAGTGTGCCAATCCGTCTCAGTATGCTCCACCACCTGACGTCCTCACTGAACGAGGGAGGCAACTACTCGAAAAGTACAAGCCAACCGACGTTCAACTACAATTGTGGGATGACCTCTGTCACGTCGCCCCTACTCTTAGTTTCACGCGCCCAGCCAAATACATGTACAGATCTATTGCGCAATTTGGTGCCTGGGCGCTAGCTCGAGCTCAGCACAAAGGAATCGAGATTTTGGACGACGACGAGATTTCAATCATCTCAAGCTCTGGGTCCGATACCCAAGTTGCTGAAGAAGAGAGGACAGAGGAAGCGGCGGAACAGGACAAGATTAAAGGTCCAGGTCAGGTCGGCAAGGCAGGAGATCCCCTACCTCGTTTTCGTCAGAATATGATTCGACAGAGAGTCACTCGCCACGGTGTGACACTACCTCTGGCTCCAGAATCGGAAATGCCGGGCTGCTGTATGAAACACAGTGATATCGGTGTGATCAAAGAAGGTCCCGTGAAGAAGTGGCTGGCAACAAAATCACAATGGGACAGCAGATATGCTTCTGTCAAGGCCAAGGTGCACCAAAAGATTATCAAAGACATGGTCACCGGATTTCACGAATTCGGACCCGAGGAGCGTCCGCCCCCAAGCGCCCTCGCAGGACGCCGCAGGGTCGACCTCAAGATGAAACAGGGAAAGCGAACCAAGAGCGTTGGCCTTGCTCTCTGGTCACTCTGGGGCTCGAAGCATGATGAGGACGCAGTTGAGCGCGAGCAGAAAGCAGTAAAGGAACCAGAGATAAAGGAAGCCACGTCAGCCGAAGGCAAAGGCGCAAGGCCCTTTTCCCAGATCGAAGCCCAGCAGCCTCCGCTTCCTACAGCTGAAGGAGACACACGCAGTCGCTCCCGCCGCAGAACTGTGGTTGACGAGAATCAGACTGGCAGCATTGTGATTGATGAGAATACCCCTGTCTCTCAGCTCATCAACTTGCGGAAGGAGCAGGAGTCGTCCCAAACACAATTGCTTAGTCCAAATTATGTACCTGAGACTGGAATTGCAGGAAAGCGTCCATTCTTGGATGGTATCGCCCTACCTTTCAGCCTTAAGAAGGAAGCAGACACGGCTAGCATGATGACACTGAATTCCGCAATGAGCCCGGCGCCTAGTGGTCATGCCTCAAACCCTATGGACTCAAGGAATGACCTGTCAATGAATGGCGCGGAATTGACTCCAGGCGGGTCGGACGTACCATCTACCTTGGTACGTCCTGAAATGGAATCTTTCGTTACGGCGGAAGAAAGTGTGCCGCAAGTATGTGAAAAAATCGTGCAGAGCGGACAAGTTTAAGATGCGCCCATATCAGCAACGGTAAATTAGAGCGTTGAATGAAAGATATATCCCTGTATACAATAGCACATTCGTTTATTTTGTCATGTAATATATTATTCCAAATTGGAATATTAGTTGGCCAAGTCATCAGGACCCTTTCCACAAAGTGTTATTTCTTATCATACATGATGGTACATCTGGGGTATATACATCAATGACAGGGACGGTATTCCCCATGACTCGTCTTTTGAACCTGCCCATTGCTTGCTTGTTGTTCGTGTTTAGAGATTATTACTGCTCTCCTGCCTCGTTGCCACTGGTTGCTGTCTCTGGGTCGTATCGCCTAGTCCACTCCATTGAATCGCTTCCACTGCTCAACGTAGAAGTAGGGATCCTGAGGCCCCTTCTCTAGGCCCTTGTAGTCCCCTGATTCCGCTCGAATAGAATTGCCCACGAAGGGTTTGAGCTGAAAAAGAAGAAGAAGCAATCGTCAGTAACCGCTCGACCAGGAATGTTCACAACTCGGTGCAAAATGTTTGGTAGGACCTTGCTCACCTTGAAGTCCTTGAGGTTCTGAGGCACGGCATACGTGCGCACCTTGTTCCACTCGATCACGTAGCCACCGAATTTCGTGTGGCGACCCATGGAGCCCGTCCGGTTTCCCTTGTAGAAGCCCTTGTTGACATCCTTGGTTGTGAGCTTGAGATGGCGGTAGCGGCCTACGGAGAGGACCTGTGTCGGCCTCATGGTCGCTGGATTTCGGAGGAGGGAGGTTGAGGATGGTAAATTTGCAAAGATCACAGTTCGTCGTCGTTTATCTATGCTATGGACTTGGGAGTTGGCGAGGGTCGCATCGCGGATTCTGAATTTTGGAGATTGGTCGGCGGTCGGCGTTGTTCCGCTTCCGTGATTGGCTAGGGAGTGTTGGTGTTCGCTGAAGTGTTTCTGGTGGAGTGGTACGCTACACTCCATGTACCTAGCTGCCCTACTTGATGTTCATACCACCAGCACCTTCAGAAGTTCAGGCTAATACTCTGAAAATGCCAACTGCTACTGCCACATGTACTACTGTCTTCTAACTATGTTTTATGATTCATGATGCAAATGAGAAGCACAGAACTCAGGCTATACACAAGGAAAACGTTGAGAATGTTGCTTTGAAGTTGTGGTACGACTCCCTCGTTATTATCTTTCAGACGAGGGGCAAAGAGACTATGATCCAACCTCCAGCGCCTATTTCAACACTACGATTCGTACACATTTGAGCCCGAACGAGCTGCGTATGTCTCCGGCGCCCCAATCTCGCTACCATGGATGGATATCCCGCAGGCGGCCTGGATCATAACGTTCCCCTTCTCGTTGTGGCGGGCTTAAACTCGACGCCGATCGATCTCGAGTTGGATGGTGAGCTTCGCGAACAGGGAATACTGCTTCGGTCGGAGCTGCCACTGCTGGAAGGCAGAGTAGCTGAGGTGCTGAGGGAACACCTTGCGGCTGTTGATGCAAATGGGACATCTTGGACTGCAGTGAGGAGAGACGAGCCGTATCGGTTTCGCATAAGGACGGTTGGCAGGGTATGACAGCTCGAAGACGGGAGTTGAGATATGTCTTTGTTGGTTGTGACATGCTAACTTTTTTATTTAGTCCTTTCTCCTTCCGCCGCGACGAGCTCGACTCCCCGAATCCATTGAACCGCTCGAATCCACCCCTATATTGCACTCCCCATTCTCACCGCTCAGCCCCGTTTCGTCACTCTATCCCGACGGCTTGATCGATGCGCAATGGGTGAAGAAGCACCAGAGCTTAGTCCCGAGCATCTATACGTGCTTCTATCATTTTGGGAGCGACCCAAATTCTACGACTCTCCAGGATAACCGGTTGAAGTCGGATATTAATGATATTAAGAACGCATTATCTAGTGCAGGGTACAAGACACGGGTGGCGGTGGTTTTACTTGGAGATGGGGGTGGTGGATCCATGTCTCCGTTAGACAGTATTCAGGACCGGCTTGAGAGTATTCGAAAGGGTACCGCACTAGACCCCAAGTCTATATTCTTCATCCCTCCACAAGATTCACCAGCGGGCTTGAGGGCAGCGGTTGACAGCATATTGGGCGCCTTGTACGGCACAGCTATCGAGTACTACAGGGATCTAGGAAGACACGCGCGAAAGAAGAGGTCTCGCGGCGTAGCGCCGGCGCCGACGGTACCGCCTACCTCTGGAACATCACAGACGCTATCGCTTCCGGGCTGGGTCTTCCGGTACGAGTTTAAAGCTGCGGTTTTTGCAGAGTTTCGACAGGAACTAGACCCGGCTATTCGGTCGTTCGATCAGGCGTATGAAATACTGCTGGGACAGGATGTGCTTGATATCATCCCAAGTTGGAACCCGCGTTGGAACGAAGCCCGCCTGTTGTCGGATGTGATATGTATCCGGTGTCTACGCCTTCATTTATGGATGGGCCAAACGAGCTTGGCAGTTAGGCGCTGGCAAGCTCACCGTGATCGTATTAGCGATTTTATCGATCGTCGGGGGAGGGGGAACAAATAACTATGGGTGGCAGGCGTGGGAAGCGCGGTGGGCTGCGGTTATGGCGAATCTCATTGAGAAAGTCGAGATCCCTGGCCTTGCGCCTTCGACGATGAATATCTTTTTGCAGCCAGAGAAGATTGTCCTCGGCGAGCGGCTACACCCTTGGGAGCTACTCCACCACACTGGATACTGGTATCGGATCGCTGCTAGGCATATTGCAGCCCGCCGGACGTTGGCACATATGATGCCGGAAGAGGATCGAACTCCTCCAGATTTGTCCACCAAGTCAATACATGCGAGCAACAAGGCATATAATTATGACACCTACCTATGCCCGCCACCTTATGAAGAATATCCATTATCCGGTCAGGGGGTGAACCACGCTCAATTGATTGTCGATTGCCTGATTGCGGCTCGATCTCAGTTCCAGGCTCGAAAACAACTACGCATTGCATCAGAGTTGTCGCTAGAATGCGCCAGAGAGATGGCATCAATGGGCTCGTGGAAAGATGTTCTGGCAATGCTCCGCCCTTTGTGGGAAGACATGTCTTTCCGATCCGAAGGGTGGCTGGATGTCTCTGAGGAACTATGTTGGTTTATGAGACGGGCTGCGTCACAGACAGGGCGTGGAGATCTCGTGGTCGCTATCGATTGGGAGCTGATGCATAAGAGTAAGTCGATGCAGTTACTGTGTGGACGAGTGTGGTACTAATCATTTTCCTCCTTACAGAATTCAACAAGCGGCCTCACTGGCATTATGATCTCAAAAAGTCATTGGAGGGTATTGAAGGAACTTCCAAGCCTGCTGTTAGCTTGAATGACGACAATGTTTCATCATTTATATCCGCAACATTGGTGTTCCGAAATAAGGAAAGCAAGGCAGGGGATGCATGTACAGCGCAGCTCGTCCTCATTTCAGATGCAATGTCCAATGCCGCCCCGGTGACCCTCGCGACAGTGAAGGTGTATTTCCGTGGCAGTTTAAAGACAATTGTGCTTGAGAATGACTCAAATGCTCAGGATGTCGAGTCATCTGCCGGTGGCGTGATCATATCTCCCCTCACACTTGAAGAGGACATTGTGGATGGGTCTGAGAATGGACTCTCCTCTAATCTCAAAGGCCGAGCCAACTTGACACTGAAGCCAGGACAAAAACGAGTTTATGAGTTGACGATACCGTTGCGCGAAGCTGGCGAAGCAGAAGCGTCGTCCGTGACACTCTCATATCAAAACGAAACATTTGATCTAGACTATACTTTAAAATTCAGAGACACGGATCGGGTAGCGGGCTGGTACGTTCAAGATTCTAACAGGCCCAGGTACTCGCGGATGGACTCACGAACGCTGCAAGTTCTACCTCGGCCGCCTAAAATGGAAGTAAGGCTGGTTCAATCTCTGGGACAGTACTATGCAAACGAAGAAATCCAACTACGCTTCGAGCTGGTGAATGCCGAGGACGAGGCTGCTACTGTCAAACTCGATGTGCACCTCTTTGGTCAAGAGGTACCATCGTTCCACGTCGTGGCTGACGGTCAGGAGCAGAAGGCAGATGCAGCTCAAGAAGAGTCGCGAATAACAGGCCTCTCTGTCGGTCGCCTAGAAAGCTCAGCATCGCTGAGCATGCTACTGACAATAGACCCAGCTGCTTTGCCTACTACATTTGATTTGCACTTGCGAGCATCTTACCATCTCGAGTCCGATGCCGCAACACCCATCAGGCAGACGTTGCAGCTTCAGCTTAATGTAGTCAGCGCATTTGAAGCGAACTACGACTTGGTGCCGCGACTACATCCGGATCCATGGCCGAGCCTGTTTGACTCTGAAAGCATACAGCAGCCAAGTGATGGTGACGGCGCGGCCGTACTTACCAAGGGGTTTGCTCAGAAATGGTGTCTAGTGTGCAAGTTTGCCTCATTTGCGCTAGAAGACTTGAAGGTTACAGATGTGGAAATGAAGGTGCTGTCATGTGTGGGTGGCGCAAAATGCAAGGTTGTTAAAGGACCGGAATTTCCGGAAGATGGATTCATCGTCGGCCCGAAGACGATGCATGAGGCACAGTTTGAACTGGATGCGCAGAAGCTGAGTCTAGATGACCGGCAGCCCGTCTCGCTCGACCTAGCATTGTCATTAAATGGACGCGTCAGAGTACAAGTGGCAGCGCTGGCGAAGGAGATATTGCGAAAGTCAACACGACGACCATGCCTGTCGGGCAATACCTCGTGCTAGGCACCGAACCCCGAGTGCTGGCAACGGTAACGCATCGCACCGGCCGGTTATCGAATGTGGTGCAGTTGGACATGACGATTGAGAACCCGTCGAACCACTTCTTGACTTTTGGGCTGCTGATGGAACCGAGTGATTCGTTTGCCTTCTCGGGTGCCAAGCAGACGACTGTACACTTGCTTCCCATGTCGCGGCGGACGACGACGTACCGCCTGTTGCCGGTGTCAAAGGGTGCGTACATAAGGCCAGGGCTGGTGGTGAGGGATAAGTATTTCCAGAAGGTTCTACGGGTTATTCCGACGGCGGGGATGAAGATAGACAAGGATGGGTTGTTGGTTTGGGTGCCAGGGGAGGGTGAAGATGGGGAGGAGACTGGTGAAGACGAAAGGAGTGAGAGTTGAAGATACATCACGGGTGAGTGAGTTTCAAGGGAGCTTCTAGGAGGCGGTGTTACTGTGTATGGGAGACCCGGGGAAATTTGCAGAGGGTGACGATGCCATGTAACAGCTGCTGGTCATATGGATGGAAACGTGCGGGTTTCTGACGAATTGGGAACAATCTGCAGTGATTGATAGCGTCGATAAGGCAAGGGAGAGAGAGTGCAGTACAGTATTTTCTCATGCAGATATACACAATGGTTGCATAGATGATGTATATACACCAGTACCTATCAAATAAATAGCAAAATCCAAACCAAACAGCGAAGTCTTAGGGAAAGTCAAATAGGCGACGCAAGATTCGAAGAGTATTTGTTACAAATGTATCACATGCTTACCTTTGGCTCATTCCATCCAACCTGGACCCAACGGTATTCTCACTGCCTCCTTGTCTTTGAGATCAGGGGGTCAAAACATGGCTGGCCACATATAACGTCAATTTATTAAATTGTGGACGCCAGCATACGTCACAAGAATGTTCATACTTTGTCCAAGGCTGTCAAGAAGTTTCGGGGGCTATTGCCACTTTCGTAAATTAGTCGACTTGCAATATTACGGAGCGGCGGCCTTCCGGGCGCATTCGGGGGAGCGGTAGTCGCTTTTCGTCCTGTAGGATTCGATTTTTTTTGTCAAGGAAAAAGG